>JAQPPZ010015413.1:4725000-5350000 GCA_028583015.1 Wollemia nobilis | reverse complement strand
AGCATCTGACAAGTGTCCAACTTCGAGATTCGAGCCAAGGCATGACCGGGAAAAGGACAAAGCATGGGCTGCACTATCTGCGCCAACTGCCACCATTTAAGTTGATGTAAAGTGCCATCTGCCGCACCTACCCGCATTCCCGCCGACCAAAGGTTTGACCCGACATACCGCCACGTAGCTGTACAGCCTTCAGGGAGACCATGCCGCAAGTACAATCCTGCCCGACAAAAGTCAGCATCAGCTCTCTTCAGCCGCTTGTGTCAGCTAATGTTTAGTCTGGGACTTTGTGCCCGAGAATGTAATCGGGGGGGAACTTGAGGCTATAAATAGCCATGTAATTCATTGTAAAAAGGGGAGAAGGGGAATATATTGCTAGGGAACCATTGTAGCTGTGCGTTTGCCTCTAATACAAGCATATACTTGGCTCTGCTTACTGTCTTTTATCTTGTATGCCGCCTCTCCTTGTCATTTATGCCTCATGTTTCTTGTATCATTGCTTACTCGTTGTACTCGAACTCTGGACTCTGGTATTTGATGATCAAGTATTCCTGGAATGCATAGATAGAGGATACATAGGATGACTGATAGCTGTAGTTTCAATGTATGCTTTGTAAAGGAATGCTGTTAGTAGTGGTGATTGATCGTTGCCGTGCTGCTTATTCCCCCCTCCCAACTCCAATCACATTTGGATTCTCTTTCTGCACTTTTATCTCTTTCCCTGCACTCTTATCCTAAAACACTAAAACCCCCACAGGAAGCCGGCCTTCTCCGGAGATTGGCACGGAAGGCATTCCTTCCTTCCGGCCTTTCAATCTGGTGGGCGAATCTGGGCGCAATAACAACAAATCCTTTCCTCATGGCAGATTCGTAACCAACAGTTTCTCTGGCACGCCCGGTGGGACATGGTAGTTTCCCACCCCCAAACAGAATCGAAGCACGAGTGCTCGCTTCATTGCTGTTAAAAATCAGAGCACCTGGCGACTCTGCACAAATCTGAATACTCTCTGAGTCCGTAAAGACCGGTCCTAACGCCTTCATGCAAACAAGAAGGTGGCGAGCAAGGAATCCGGGAAACCCGCCTGACTTTTACGAAATTGACATTGACGCTCCAGGCGAGCGCGTCAGGCTGGCTGATCAACAAGCTCGCGTAGAAGAAGCCGAGGCTGAAATCCAAGAGGCCGAGGCTGAAATTGAAGAAGTTGAGGCCGAAGAAGAATCTACATCTTCGGACAGTTTCGACACCGAGTACACTACCGGGTCAGAAGAAGACATGGCTGCCCAGCAGAACGATGATGACCTCTTCCCGGCGGTGGACTCTACGGGGCCCTTGGCCCTAGTCGGACAACAAGCTGTGCCCCCCGCCGCCTTAAAATCTATCCCTACGTATGACGGCTACGGCAAGACGGCGTATGAACACATCCAGGACATTCTGGCCCTGGCTGCGCTACATTCCATCACTGACGAAGGTGTGAAGACCCGTTTGCTGGCCCTTTCCCTAAGGGGAAAGCTTCTCTACTGGTGGAGATCACTGCCAGAGGGATCTATCACGGGGTGGCGACAGCTAGCCGGCAAGCTCGTGAAAGGATGCAACGAGTCTGCTGATCCCTCTTCTTTGCTGCATCAATTCCAAAGTATACAGAGACACCCCCAAGAGGAGGTGTCAGACTTCAACATCAGGTTTGCGAGGTCTTGGAAACGAGTACCTCGCGAACTCCGACCGTCAGCAGGTCAGGCCGCCTACTACTACCTGAGATCCTTCAACTCAGACATTTGCCTGTTGCTGAAGGTAGCCAGAATCGACTCGTTCCCTGCTCTGTACGAGGCTGCCCAACAAGCTGAAATGGATATCATTTCCATCGGCAGACTTCCGCACAGGGTACAGCCGCCCATTTACCCCGACTTTCCCCGATCTCAGTACCCATCAGCTTCTGGTCCAGTGTCGTCCACTTCAGGACAACAACCCCAACAACAATGGAATCCAGCGCCGGTCGTGAATCCTTACGGCCCACCACAAATTCACTATCCGCCTCCTCCTTCGCATTTTCCAGCACTCCTTGCTCCCCCGCAGTATGCACAATATTCTACTCCTCCTCCATTGGCTACATTACCTCCCCAACTCAATTGCCGCCTCCTGACAATGATATTCAGAATAAAATCCTTCAGGAGGTACGAGCTTTGGCCTCCGGATATCACACCATGTCCAACGACATGACTGTCCTAAAGAAAAAACAGGCCCAGATGGACCTTGTTCCAAGGAGGCCATATCCGCCCCCGGCACTGACAAAAGATCAAGCCCCAGAACGGCGAGATCAAAGGCGGCCCCCTCCGAGAAATGCTGCCATTGAAGACCAACCTGGTACCTCTGACCAGATCAACTGGTGCACCACGTGCAACGACCCGCATTCTGAGGATGACTGCACACTGCACCAACACTACCTCCAGACCTTGGCCGGCAACGCCATAGAAGACGAAGAACTCTACATGATCCTGGGCGATGAAAGCAACTTCGCCGTCCCAGAGGAAGATCCGTTGCCGCCTCCTGCCAAGGAAAATAGAAAGTCTGCTGAAGCCGCTGCAAAGCCCTTAAAGGTATACGCCAGGAGAGATAAGGCGCAACCTGATGGGCTACCACCTGACAAGAGGCTGTGGCCCTACACAGCCAAAGAGAAGACTCCTCCGGCAAAGCCTCCCGTAGCGAAAGCTCCCCCGCCTAAAGCTCCCGCTGCTCACCCTCCAGCTGAAACCAAAGAACAAGCTCAGGAGAAGCTGAGATATCCGTCTCTGACCAAGAGACAGAGAGTTGAGGCCACTCAACAGTACCGGACGAAGTATGAGCCGACAAAAGAAGCGGAAGGAGCTAGCACCTCGGGCTACAACATAGTAGACGAATTGAAGAGGACCCCCGCAAGAATCAGCATGTATGATGCTCTTCAGCTCCCAGGCCAGGTTGATCTGCTGCAAGAATCTCTGAAGATCATGAAGAATGGCAAGCAGATACAGCCCGCTGTTCTGGTGCAACCTCTGACGGTCTCAGCCACTGGGAAGAACATACCACCTCCCTTCTATCTGTCATTACGGATGCAAGGGTACATAGTGCACAATTGTATGGTGGATTCTGGTGCTTCCACGACCGTTATGCCGAGAGCCGTCTCGCGACGAGATCGGGATGGAGTACACAAGGAGCAGCCAAGGCATGCCGCAACTAGACGACACCCCTGTCAAGACAGTCGGTGTCATTAAAGACATCCCTATTCGGCTGCACAAAGCTCTCGACATCGTGGTCATCCAAGAGGTCGTGGTCGTCGACTTGGAACCCTACTTCGGCATGTGTCTCTCCAGGGAGTTCACTGCGAAGTTGGGAGGGTATCTGTCTCTGGACTACTCTCACATGGAAGTGCCCTTCAAAGGAAGAAGACTGAAGATTTACAATGAGAAGCCTTCCACTTTCTTAGTAGAGAAGATACCCGGAGAAGAGTCGCAGGACTGCATGGTTCAGCTGACGGAGGAAGAACTGGTAGTGGTGGACATGACAGAGCAAGCTCTTGAGCTGCTGCAAGTAGAAGATGAATTCTCCTTGCGGGACTTCAACGCCGTGATTGAAACTGAGCAAGGCTGCTACACTGTTGTTCAGCCTGAGAGGCTTGACAAGTCGGCCAAAAGAGAAGTGGGACCCGCACCTGAAAAGCTGTGGAAGCTTTTCTTTGACGGCGCACGATGCAAAAATGGCGCCGGTGCTGGAGTACTTTTGGTTTCCCCAACCGGGATTCAGAAGGACTACACCTACAGGCTGGCCTGGAGCTGTACCAACAACGCGGCGGAGTACGAAGCCCTGTGCTTGGGTTTGCGAAAAGCGGAGAGGTTGGGGATCAAGCATCTGCAGATCTTTGGCGACTCAGAGCTGGTGTGCCACCAGATTACGAACAAGTGCGCCTCCAAGAAGCACTATCTCAAGGCGTACCGTAATCGGGTCTGGGATCTGATGGAGTCTTTCGACTCCTTGAATGTCAAGGCTATATCACGCGAGAAAAACAAGCATGCTGACATTCTGGCGTCTGTTGGAGCCAGGTACGTTCCGGCTGATGACACTGTCCAGAAGCCGAAGCCGGTCCGTACCATTTACAGGCCTTCTGTGCCTGATAAGGACACCCACTGGCAGGTGTTCGATCGTGACGAGCAGATCGTCACATTTTTGGTTAACGAAGCATGTTCAATCGAAGGTAGAGACCCTGATGACGAGCAATATGAGGGGTTGATACAATTGAAAAATAATCATGTCCCAAAAGGACTGATTACACTCGAGAGTCTCTTTGATCAGAATGACAGAGCAATATCACATCGGATCAAAGTAGACCCGAAGCAGTATGCCGACCTGGAGCTCGAACCAGGAAAATCAATTAAGGTCGGGACAGACTGCACCACGGAGGAACTTGAGCAAATCAGAACATTGTGCCGAGAGTTCCCCGACATAGTAGCCTGGTGCTACCAGGACTTGAAGGGGTATGACAGAAATGTCATCCAGCATACCATCGAGCTAGAAGATGGCGCCAAGCCATTCCGGCAGAAGCAGAGGGCCGTAAATCCGAAGATCGAGGCCATGATGAAAGCCGAGCTCTTGAAGATGCTGGAAGCCAAGATCATCTACCCCATCAAGCATTCATCCTGGGTTGCGAACTTGGTTCCCGTGAGGAAGAAGAACGGAGACATTCGTCTCTGTGTGGACTTCAGAAATCTGAATCAGGCCTCCCTCAAGGACCATTATCCGCTTCCCCAAATCGATCAAATCCTCCATATAGTTGCTGGAGCCCAAAGATTCTCCCTCCTAGACGGCTTTTCTGGGTATAACCAGATATGGGTCAAAGATGAGGACCAGCATAAGACGGCGTTCACCACCAAATGGGGAACGTTCGCCTATCAGCGCATGCCTTTCGGCTTATCCAATGCTGGCGCCACATTCCAGAGAGCCATGGACCTGGCCTTCCGAGAGCTGCTCAACAAAGTTATTGTCATCTACTTGGATGACATGACTGTATTCTCTCACAAGAGAGAGGACCACGTCCTCCACCTGCGGCAAATATTTGAAAGGTGTCGTGAATTCGGCATCTCCATAAACCCGAAGAAATCCGTCTTCGCGGTAAAAGAAGGTAAGCTGTTGGGGCATGTCATCTCCGAGAAAGGCCTAGCCGTGGACCCTGATAGAGCAGAAGCCCTCCTCCGTTTGCCCGCTCCAGTTGACAAGAAGGGGCTGCAGTCCTTCTTCGGCCAAATCAACTTCGTGCGGAAGTTCATACCGGACTTCGCACAGGTAATCAAGCCCATGGCCGAATTGCTGAAAAAGAACGCTGAGTTCTTATGGACTGATGAAAGGGGGCAGGCCTTCGAGGAGATCAAGGCCCGAATTGCACAAGCTCCGGTGTTGATAAACCCGGACTACTCCAAGGATTTCATCCTGTACGCGGTGGGAGAACCCGAGAGTTACGCCGCAGTCCTGACCCAAAAGGGAGACGATGGCGAGGAGCGCCCCATAGCGTTCCTGAGCCAAGTGATTCAGCCGCATGAAGAAAAGTACAACTTTATAGAGCGGCAGGTTCACGCAGTTATGAAATCCCTCCGAAAGTTCAGGCACTTTGTCTCCCAAAGCCGAACCACTGTCTTTGTGATACACCCGGACGTCCGAAGCTTCATCATACAAGGAGAGCCGGGTCACAAGAGAGCAGGATGGATTGCTAAAATCCAGGAGTTCGACATCGAAGTGCGGCCAACCAAGCTTATCAGAGGCCGAGCCTTGTGCCAGGAGCTGGCCCGAAGCGCAGCAGCCCAGATATCCGCCTGTAAGTGGGAGGATCCAAGCAACAAACACCAACCTAGCCAACTCCTTACCCGAGGAGTGCGACTGGACAGATGACCTGGTGAAATATTTCTGCACCGGAAGATGTCCAGACCACCTGAATGCCTCACAAAGAAGGAGGTTTCGGCTAGGTGCACTGAAATACACTCTTCGCCCCGAGGGGCTGTACTTTAAAAACATTGACGGCATCCTGTTGCGGTGCGTCAGAAAAGCAGACCAACCCAGGATCCTCGGAGAATTTCACTCCGGGATGCCTGGGGGTCACCATTCTGCAAGGCCTACGGCCTTGAAAATAATCAGAGCTGGGTACTACTGGCCCACTCTATTTACAGACGCGCATGCGGTCTGTACAAAGTGTGATCAATGTCAGAGATTTGTCGGCGTAAACAGAAAAGCACCCCTGCCCCTTCAACCGATCCAAGCCGAGACTCCGTTTCAACAATGGGGTCTGGACTTTATCGGGGTGATTACGCCGAACTCTGCAGCGGGGCACAAGTTCATTCTTACCGCCACCGACTACTTCACGCGGTGGGCAGAGGCGATCCCCACAAAGAACGCGGACCAGGAGACGGTCATCAGGTTCCTCGAGAGCCTCATTACCCGTTTCGGGGTCCCTGAGTCAATAGTAACGGACAATGGTCCGGGGTTCGCAGGCGCTGTACTCACGGAGTACACCAGCAAATACGGCATTTATCACAAAATGTCTTCCAACTACTACCCGCAGGGGAACGGTCTTGCCGAGTCCACCAACAAGAATCTGCTGAAGATCATCCGAAGGACAATAGAGAAAAACAAGAGGACTTGGCACCTACTCCTGGATCGGGCGCTATGGGCGGACAGAATTTCCTTCAAGAAGTCCATTAAAACGTCCCCCTATGCGCTCGTATACGGCAAAGAAGCAGTCTTGCCAACCCACATCGAAATTCCCGCTCTCTGGATGCTTGACGAAGAGAGAGGCAACGGGGATCCGGTAGAGGACAGACTTTGCCAATTGCTGCAGTTAGAGGAAGACAGAGAAAAAGCGTACCAGGCCTTCACCAAACACGCCGAAGCAACTCAAGGCTGGTTCGCAAAAGGCACCACCGCCCGAGTTTTCAAAATCGGGGACCTGGTGCTAAAGTGGGACTCGTTGAAGGCGAAGCCGGGCAACCACGGAAAGTTTGATGCCCTCTGGGAGGGCCCCTATCAGATTGCCCGGGTAAACCAGTTCAACGCATTTGTGCTCCGGGACATGGAGGGACAGCTTCTCCCCATTCCCGTCAATGGGTTCCACTTAAAAATTTACCGCCACTGAAGGCGCCCAAATGGGTCCTTCCTTGTACAGATTTCCCTTCTGCATTTTCAGTTTTCAGAATGTAAATATTTCAGTTTTCCAATTTTTAATTTTTCAAAGAGCCCAAGTAAAAACTAAGGCAGAACCCGACTTCGCAGCGAAGTTGGGCAGCGCTCCTTGGCCGGTGCGAAGTCCGAAAGAAGGCAGCTGGAAAAGGAGCAAAAATCGGCTAAGTCTGGGTGCGCAACCCGACTTCGCAGTAGAGTCGGGCTGCGCTCCCTCCAAAGGGCGCAGTTGGGGAGGCCAGCAAGAAAACGGCTAAGTGTTAGACTGCGCAACTTTTCGGGGCGAAGTCCGACTGCGCAGTCAAAACAGGCGAAGTCGGAGTGCGCCCATTTTCCGGGCGAAGTCCGAGTGCGCCCTGAGCTTTTGGGCGCAGCCTGGATAACCCATCACGAAAGACAAGAAAAACTCTAAGTATGGGCCCAAGGCGCAGTTCGGCAAAGGCGAAGTTGGGTGAACGGACCAGAAAATTCCCCCTTGTAAAGTGTGCCCAGACGGCGGCGATGATGTCATCAACGACACGATGCCCAAGGGGGTTTAATGATTGCACAACTTTCAAGAATGGTGCATTTAAAAAACAAGGTGCATTTGGACCAATGGCTATTGGGGTGCGCTTTTCAAGAATAAACCCATATCCAGCCGCCAAAAAAAAATCATAACACCTCCACCAACCCCAAGTTAACCGCCCTAACTCCCTCCCTCGCGCCATTAATGTTGCAATCATTGTCTACAAAAAGGGCCCTGGCGCAACCAGAAAATTCAAATTGTTCAAGCTGACTCCCTGACTGCAAGGAATAAAGCTGACAAACTCAGAAGCCGTAATTCCTGCCTCTGCTGTTTCGAAAAGGATGGACAAGGGGAAAGCGCCCGTACAGGCACAATCTAGTGAAGAACGGCGCGAAGCTGAGGAATCACCAGAGTCAAGCGCTCATGAGAGCGAAGCGCCGCAAAAGGAACAGAAAAGAAAATCCCGAACAAAGAGGCGCGTAGTTGGCCAGACTCCGCCGCCACCAGTTAATCGCCTGTCCGGGTACAAGGACGGCTCTTTCTCCATGAGTCTCTCCAAACTGCGGCTGAACATTGCAAAGTGGGTGGACAAGGTTTCGCCTTCCCACCACCTCGGAGCTGCGTACAAATCGAACCTGTACTGGTTCTTGTGCCCTCCGACTCACTGGTGCCCGGAGCTGGTTGAAGCAATCGTAGAACATTACAAACCAGCTGCCCGGCAGGTCTGCGACAACAAGGGAAAGGTGTTGTTCACTCTTTTCCGGGAGAGCGTCCAGCCTGCGTTCGCCCCAGGGCTTCAGTACGAGCCCGGCGCAATTGTCAGAAGGGTGAACCTAGATGAGCAGACCGACAGATTTACACAGACGAAGCGGATGAGAGAGTTTCTGGATTCAGAGCTGAAGACTCCGCTGGCGGCTGGACAGTGGCCAACTGGCCCCATACCGCTGGACAGATTTGAAAATAAGTATATCTACATTATCCTGGCGTGGGTCCTCGGCTGCGACTCTGACAAGGTGGTACGGCCTTACCAGCTGGCGCTGGCAGAATGTATCCTGCACGGGGAATTCTACGACTCCACGACGCAGAAAAGTGGAAAGCGCCCTATCTTCTTCGACTGGGCGGACTGGTTGGCGTATGCGATACATTCAAGCCTGGTTAGACTGCAGCAAAAGTAGTCAACGGATTTCCGGTTTTGTTCCTTCCTCGCATGGCTGTGCCTATATCACATGCATTACCGGATGAACGTCCCTGACCTGAAGAAAATGAACGAAAAAGGAGAGCCGCTCCCCGTGTACGAATGGACAGAGATTCTGTACAGGAAGGGCTCATTCTATGAGTTTAATATCAAATTTCTGTGCCAGGTCATGGGGTTGTTCAACCGAAGTGCGTGTCGCCCACCGGAAGCCCTGACAAAATACCTGTGGAAGAATGAGTACGGGGACACCTTCCGGCTGACTCAGGGCATCATAGTGAGAATCTACGGGTTCAAGGGGAAGCCGTTCTTGCTGCCCTACTTCTGCACTGACCATCAGTTCGGGATGGAAATTGCGCGGCAGATGGACTACGTTGAAGAGGAATTCGGCCAGGGCAAAAAGAAAGGTCATATATTTCAATATCCCATGACCTGGGCGAATACCCAAGTGTTCGAAATCGGGCAGCACGTCTACCTCGAGCGGGAGCTCATTGATATGGGCCTGATAATTCTGCCACAGCGGTGGAAGTACGACCCAATTGGGGTCAGGGGAAAATTCACGCACATCTGTCCCAGAGCTGAGATCATGCAGGAAAGAAGGAACAGGACAGGTGCAGACCTCCACTGGCGCATTGACTTGATGCAATCATGGCCACCATGGCATGATTTTTACTGCGAAGAGGTGACGTACGATCCAGATCGAAACCCGGACCACCGGATGGAGTCGGCGGGCTTCAAAAAATTCCTCGCTAAGGTGGCGCCCCTCAACTGGCATAAAGACAAAATCATTGAATGCTGGAAGATGAGGTGTCGCACGCAGCACGATAAATCCAACCGGAGGAATCTGGCTGTCGACGATGAATTTTCGGCACTATATGACCAGCACGTCGACACGTGGCGGCCCTTCGAATTTCGCAATTGCGTTCCCCGAGGCGCAAAGATAAGGTTTAAAAGGGGACCCACCTCACAGCAATCGTCAACTCCTGCGACTTCCAGCGCAACTCCAACAAGCAGCCAAGTGGGCCCGATGCAGCTTGTAGCTACTGAGGTAGTGCCCGAAAGGGCGCAAAGTTCAGAGAAAGTCAACCCCTGAGGTGGCCCCTCCAGCAGAAAAAGCATCCGCGCTGCCAACTAGCAGACCAAGTGCGGCAGGCATCCTTCCAGTCCGACCTAGGTACAAGTTTACCGTGGGAACATCGGCGCTTGCCGCCCCGACATTATCTCTTTCCTCTGGGTCAACGGCTACGCCAGAAGAGAAGAAGAAGAAGGTTGAGAGGGCCAAGCGGCCTAAAGAGCCTGTACGGCAATCGACCGCGTGAACAGCTCGGGAAGCAACAGTGGCCGGAGGTTGTCTCTTTGGACAGCCCTGAACCAGAAGCAGGCACCCAGGCTGCAAGCGTCCCTCCAACGAGGGCTCAAGCGGAGCCCGCAGGTACGTCCACTGTTTCTCTTCCCCAAGTCCAGTCCCCCCTAGCAAAGCTCCATCTCCCATCTCATCAGGGCAAGCCATAGCCGCGTCCCCCTCTTCCCAAGCTACTCAGCCCTCTAGCGGCCCACATTCCTTTGACCAGTTTGCTCAGGACCCCAACGCCTTCCAGTCACTGAGCCAAACCCTAGAACCCTCACCCGCAGCCAGTGCTGAAGCCGCTCCTTCATCACCGCGCTCCTCGCCCCAGCCGTCCGAAGCCCTGCCGGCGCCATCCACTCAGACTCCTGTTTCCCCTAGGACCCGGTCGCCCTTAAAGACTGCCACCCCTCTGGAATCCCTCCTACTTCGCTGTTCGCAGGGAAAATGCCGCAGCAAGACCAGACGTTGGAGGACCTCGACTTCATGAATATCACAGAGGACCAGCCTCTGGCAGTAAGAGCCGCGGGGGGTTCTGCCTCCTTTCTCCAGGGCGTGAAGCGCAGAAGGGCCGAAGAGATAGCCGCCCCGGTAAAACGCACAAAGTTTGACCTAGACCGGAGAGTGCTCACAACAGAGAAGTTGATCCCGAAGGTGAAGAAGCCTCTCCGGGAGATGACCGAGGCGGACTACGAGCACCAGACAAAGGAGAAAAGCTTTGACGACATCAACGAGGAATACGAAATTCGTGGTATTCGTCGTAGGACAGACAATCTCCTTGTCAAACATCTCGAGACCCAGGAGGCGCTTTTCCAGTTGCAAAACAACACAAGGCAGCTCGAGGAGGACTTGGCTAGGGCTACTGCGCAGCTGGGATCAGCACAGAAAGAAATAGAAGAGCTTAAGGCTCAGCTGGCCGCCTCTCAGCAGGAGGCCGCAACGCAGAAACAGACAGCCGAGCAGCTGTCAGAAGAGAGAAAAGCAACGCTGGAGCAAGTCTCTCAGCTTCAGAATCAGCTGAAACAGGCGCAGACGCAGCTTACAGAGAAAGCATCACAAGCGGCGGCCTTTTCAAAGAGCAAAGCTAAGGAGATGCGGGCTAATCTGCTACAAGGTTGCAAGCCCAACCTTGTCAAGTCCTTATCAGTTCTGGACTTCGTGTCCAGGATTGAAGAAGTATCTGCCCAGGGAAAGCCTGTGGTAGAGGAAGCCGAACACCAGGCGAGGCAATGGCTGGACCTGGCTATAAAACTTGAGGAGTTTGAGCGCAAAGGCTTCCAATTTGCCCCAATGTCCCAACTTGCCTCAGAGTGGGCGGATGCAAGGGTAACCTTGCATATTTATTTTGATAAGACAGAGAAGATTAGAACTGCCAGGAAGGCGCTGGACGCCCTAGAACATGAAAGGAACATTCTCCTGGCCCCCTTTCACACTCGTCCGAACACGGGTGCCCTAGCTACGTCAAAGATGGCGAGTTCTTGACCCTTGAGCAGGTTAAGAAGAATTGGCTGTCCTTCAAGACAGATATAGCAGAAATTGATAGTCTGGCGAGCCAATTGAAGACGCTCAGGTCACCCGAGATGGTGTCGAAGTACTGTAAAATCAACTCCTCCCTAAAGGAGTTGGGAAAAAGATATAACACCATCGACCTGCACGCGGTCGCTGCATTCCACGCAGCACTAAGAGAGATCAGCGACCTCGCACCTTTCCAAGCAGCAGTCTGGGACCAAGCCAAGGCTGCATACCAACGCATCAGCGAGTGGGAGGCTGACAGTGGAGAACATTCAGATTCAGAAGGCGAAACTGAGGAGGCAACTGGTGAAAGCGAACCTGAAGAAGAACAGTTGCCTGGAAGGAAGCGGTCAGAGCAGCAGAAGGCAAGGGAAGGAAGTTCCTCTGCACCCAATGGATGAAGGCATGGTTCTTTGCGTCGAGGCGAGCTCGACACCCCGCGAGCCGCCAGGAATGTTGCCACATTTGGCACGGGGTGCCATGTTTTCCGTTTTTGTAAGTGATCTGCTCTGTTCCTTCCCTCCTCCTTTTTCCCTTTCTTCATCTCTCCCTTTCTCCCTCTTCCTTGCAGTTTTCATTCCTCTCCCTTCCTCCCTTTTTCTTCCCCCCAGTAAAGTTTCCAGAACAGAGGTGTTCCCTGAAAGTTTCTAAGTGTCAGGGCGCAACCCGACTTCGCAGCGAAGTCGGGGTGCGCCCTCAGGTTGGAGCGCAGTAGGGAAGGCGAAGTGCGACAGCAGAACAGGAGATGAGCGAAATTTGACTAACTGCTGGGGCGCAACCCGACTTCGCAGCGAAGTCGGGGTGCGCCCTTCTTCCTGGGCGCACTTGGAGAGCAGTATGGCAGAAAATAAACTAAGTGTTGGGGCGCAACCCGACTTCGCAACGAAGTCGGAGTGCGCCCGCCTCTTAGTGCGCAGTCCGAACAACAAAGAAGACAGCAAGTGCCGGTGCGCAACCCGACTTCGCAGCGAAGTCGGGGTGCGCCCTCTGACCGGTGCGCAGTTGGGGAAGCAAGACCAGAAAATGACTAAGGCAAGATGACCCTCCCAACTGCGTTGTTTTCTACCTGCGCAACCCGACAGCGCTCAGATCTCGGGCGAAGTTGGATAAACTGCCTTTCAAGGCAGCCGTGTGTCACTCATCAGCATCTGACAAGTGTCCAACCTCGGGATCCGAGCCAAGACATGACCGGGAAAAGGACAAAGCATGGGCTGCACTATCTGCGCCAACTGCCACCATTTAAGCTGATGTGAAGTGCCATCTGCCGCACCTACCCGCATTCCCGCCGACCAAAGATTTGACCCGACATACCGCCACGTAGCCGTACAGCCTTCGGGGAGACCATGCCGCGAGTACAGTCCCCGCCCGACGAAGTCAGCATCAGCAGCTCCTTGGCCGCTTGTGTCAGCTAATGTCTAGTCTGGGACTTCGTGCCCATGAATGTAATCGGGGGAACTTGAGGCTATAAATAGCCATGTAATTCATTGTAAAAAGGGGAGAAGGGGAATATATTGCTAGGGAACCATTGTAGCTGTGCGTTTGCCTCTAATACAAGCATATACTTGGCTCTGCTTACTGTCTTTTATCTTGTATGCTGCCTCTCCTTGTCATTTCTGCCTCATGTTTCTTGTATCATTGCTTACTGTTGTACTGAACTCTGGACTCTGGTATTTGATGATCAAGTATTCCTGGAATGCATAGATAGAGGATACATAGGATGAATGATAGCTGTAGTTTCAATGTATGCTTTGTAAAGGAATGTTGTTAGTAGTGGTGATTGATCGTTGTCGTGCTGCTTATTCCCCCCTCCCAACTCCAATCACATTTGGATTTTCTTTCTGCACTTTTATCTCTTTCCCTGCACTCTTATCCTAAAACACTAAAACCCCCACAGGAAGCCGGCCTTCTCCGGAGATTGGCACGGAAGGCATTCCTTCCTTCCGGCCTTTCAATCTGGTGGGCGAATTTGGGCGCAATAACAACAAATCCTTTCCTCATGGCAGATTCGTAACCAACAATTCCCTTCTAGTATGCTTGTCTGCAGGTACCTGTCCTTTCGCATGCATCCTTTGCTTGTATAAATTCTTGTGCGCATGGCCTCCTCTCAGATCATCATCATTCATTCTATTTCAAATATGAATATAAATATGTAATTATACTTTGAGCCACTTTGTACTATGACAACTATGGATTGTTGGTCAAGAATCCGCCTTAGGTATGAAATGTTTCATTCATGCGCCCTAGACCCGGCCAACATTGAAAGGCCGAGAGGAAGAAATGCCTCCCGTGCCAATCTCCAAAGATGGGCTGGTTCCCTTACTATTCTAACTTGAGGTTTGAGATTAAGGAACAGGAAAGAGATTATACATAACTGAAAGTAATGGGAAATGTGGCCTCAGGCCAAGTAGAACAGGGGTGATGGACAAGCAGCACGATAACTTAAATGCACGATGAATCAATAGCACTCAACACATAAAACTAACAGAAATTAAAACCAGGCACCTAACATGTGCAATCTCCAGAATTATTCCAGCGTTCACCCTCTATCAGGAGTCAAATCCAGACATAGAATTATAACCCACAGATAAAGTAGAGAATTTAAGAGAAATATAAGATAGAAGACATACACATAAAGAGAAGTCTAGAGTTAGAGCCAAAAATTCTCTGTATTGATAGCAGAATTCAAGTTACAACAAGTCTCTAGCAAAACGTCCATCATATTACATTAGAATTGCCGGATTTTATAGAGAATTCTGCCGCTTGAAACATAAATGCACACCCACAAAACATCGCGGTGGCAGCAAAGATAAGATTTGAGAAATAAGCACTCATCAAACAGTAATGAGGCATGGCCTGAAACAGATGACTCGCTGAAATGTAGTTGCGCCTCTTCAATGTGCTGACAGGTTTAGCTTGCTGGCGCCGCCTCCTCGCTTGCTGGAACCGCTTCAAAGAAAGATCGGATTCTGAAATCTGGGGGCATCAAATTTGGAAGCTTCTTAGACCAACTGTGCTTGGATGGATAAGGGTGCGCCTTGTTTCACTGATGGGAAGCATTTATGAGGAGTCCTGACTGAAGCGGAGAGAGCTAGACTGAAACAGGCGCGCTGAGGATGCAGGCCAACCTACGTTTCGTTGTTCCCTGACCCGAAATGGGCTTGCGCTCCAAGGATTGCAGCGAAATGACTTAGCTATTCTGGGCGCAGTGCTGGCATTGAAAAATCAAAGGTGCTTGCGCTGGTAGATGGAAGCGAAAATGCCTTGCGCTGAAAAGTGGAGCGAAACGCCTTGCAACCTCGGGAGTGGCGCTAGAGTGGAAAAGTCAAAGGTCGTTTCTCCCTTACTTTGCCCGAAATGGCCTTGCGTTGGTAGATTGGAGCGAAAACTCCTCGCTGCCCCACTTAGCATCCTTTTCTTGGAAACTGCGCTGCGCCTTGGAAAGGTCAAAGGCCATTTAGCCCAGCCTTCTAGCCCGAAACTACTTTGCACTCGAAATTGAAGCGAAACGGCTGCCTCCATACTTAGCATTTTTTCGTTTGATGGGCTGCACTGTTGAAAAGTCAAAGGCCACTTCGCCTTCTCCAGCTCCGAAATGGAATTGCGCTGGCATTGTGGAGCAAAACGCTTCACTGGATTGGGAGCGGCGCTAGAGTTGAAAGGTCAAGGGTGCTTGCGCTTTGGAAGACTTCGAAAATGCCTTGCGCTAGAAAACTGAAGCGAAAATGCCCTGGAGCCTCGGGAGGTGCGCTGGCGTTTGAAAAGTCAAATGTAATTGCGCTCCCACTTATTCCGAAATTGCCTTGCGCTCTTCAATTTGAGTGAAACGCCCGGGGGCCATACTTAGCTCTTTTTCCTTGAAACAGCTGTTGCGCTTTGAAAAGTAAAAGGGCGTTGTGCTCCTGAGAGACTTCGAAAAGGCTTTGCGCTCCAAAATTGGAGTGCAAAGGATATGCGCCCCACATCATTTCAAATAGGTTTATGCTGAATGGTCAAAGGCGCTTTCGCTCCTTCCTGCTCTAAAATTGCCTTGCGATCGCCAGCTGGGGCAAAAAGACTTTGGCCCACTTAGTATTTTTCCCTTGGAGTTGTGTTTCGCCCAACCAAGGCCCAAAACTGCCTTGTGCTCTCACACAGGGGCGAAACACCCTGGGCGCACTTACGTTTTATTGCGCTGCTCCTTGGCCTGAAATGGGCCTGCGCTCTACTGCTGCCCCGAAACTAACCTACACTTGGAGACCTGGCGCAAAATGACCCTCGCCTTCGTCAAGACAAAGACCTTATCTGATGAGTGAATAGAAGAAAAACTGCAGCCAGCAAAACGCAAGAAACAAGGAATACATTCTGAAAAAAGAACAAAGCTTCAGGGAAGGAGAAATTACTGAACAGTAAATTATGTACAGAGGACATCAATGTTGCAGGAATACCAACATCTCTGGCGACTCGCGGGGGGATTGAGCTCGCCTCAATGTTAAGATCCCAGGCTTATTTGTTGGGATCAGAGTCATTATTGCTGTCCTCTTCTGAGTGCTCACTGCTGGTAGTAGATTCTTCCTCCAACCTCTCTCTTTTTGCTTCCTCTTCTTTTTGGGGCTCACGACCCTCTTCTTCTCCTTGGCCTCCTTCCTCTTCTTGGTCCTCATGCTGCTGGGGAGGCTCAATTTGCGGGAGACGCTCGCAGATTTATTCATAGGTGGCTTCGACCAGGGTCCAGGCTTCTTCTTGGAACAGAGCGTGGTCTTGGAGCTCTTTAACCAGGTATTCGAAAGTTTCAAGCTGGTCCGCATCAGCAAAGTTAGCCCTTTGGCTAAGGTCCACCAAATAGGACTCGATCCGCGCAAACTTTGTCGTCAACTGGATTACTTGAGCTTCTGTAATAGGTTCACTCCAATTGTCGATCTTCGAAGTATCGCCCTCAAAGGCATCTCACACTGGGCTAAGATCTTCCTTTGTGAAAATAGTCTCCTCCTTGCCAGTGAAGCTAGGGAAACCAAGCTGTGCGAGAGCATCAAAATACATCAGAGAGATGCGCTTTTCCTATTCGCACGCATCTTACAACTTTCTCGCTTCTCGAGCTCTTTTCTGTTTCGTGAAGAAAGCCCGTAATGTCATCTTTGTAGTTGCCCATGACCGAGCAAGCAGGCACATAGGAGTAAGCTGGAAGTCCATTTTTTCTAGGGATTGTGCCTTCATTGCCAACTCTAGCCATCGCTCAATGTATCTCTCGGCATCCTCCACGATGGGTCTGCTTGTAGAAACCTTCTGTTTGGCCTCCCAAACAAATGTGAGGATTGCTATCGCTTTGCGCGCCATTGCTTTGAAGTTTGCTAGGAAGTGACGGCGAATCTCTTTGATGCGGTCTTTTGTGAAGACCTCTGTTTGTACTGTTCTTTCCGTCAACTGGGCCTGCATCCCCTGGACCTGAGCATTCGAAGCCTGCAACTGGCTTTCTGTTTTTGCATGCGCTTTGAGGCGCTGCTCAGATTTTTTTCTGTAATTCTCCACCTCCTGCTCCAGGCTGGTCATGCGCTATTGCAACTGCTCGGATTTAGCCTGAGCCTCTTCTAGCTGCTCTCTCGTGTGCGCCAAGGTCTCCTCCAGCTCTACGTTTTTAGACTCAGCCTTGTAGAAGCGAGTCTTGTAATGCTCATTGTGAAAATAGATGGTGCCCATTTCAACCCCGATGTTCTCCATCTTGTCTGCTACATTGATCGTTTTCATGTCTTTGACTGTATGCCGGAAGGAATAGTCCGTTGGCGTCATTTCCTCCAAGGGCTTTTGGACCTTGGGCACCTTCTCCATTTTGTGGAGTTGCATCTTCTTTGGATCGAATATGCCCCTCCTTTCCATCTGGATTGGAGCTTGCGCATTTTTTCTTTTCTGGCCCTTGAGCCAGCGTGAGGAACTCTGCTGTGCCAGGCGTATGATTTCTGCAATCGGACCCTCCTGAATGACCTCCAGCTCCATCTCCATTGGTTCTTGTATGCCAAAGAGTGACGCGAAAGGGAACAAAGCTCGCTGTGGTTTAGCTTCAGTAGAGGACTCAGGGACAGCCGAGGAAGCGACTGTGGCGACCTTGGGAGACGTCGGGGTTTGCACAACGGCGACTGAAGTACTAGGGGCTGAGGCTGGGACATCAAGAGGCGCCGTTGCTGCTACTGAGGAGGTGCATGGGGGCGAGAATAGGCTAGGATTGATTGCAACAGTAGACGCAGCAACTGGGTGGATAGAATCCTGAGGGGCAGGGGCGGAATATATAGGGAACGCAAATGCGTTGGACACAAACGCAAAAGCGTCAAATGTCTGAGAATCAAGAGGCAAATATGGGGCTAACGACTGGGATGCAGGGAAGGGCGTAGGAGACATGGGGACGCCGAATGCGAGCTGGGCAACAACGAGGGTTTTGGCGCCAGAGGGGATAGCTGCTAGAGGCACAAAAGAGAAAGAAGAAGAAAGAGAAAATGCACCTGAGGGCTTGGGCGCTGCCAGAGCCGAAATGGTGAATTGTTACGTGATGGGGTTGGCTTCTCCCTCTTCCTTGTCTGATGCTTCTGTTTCCAGGTCAATGAACCTTATCTCTTGTCGCGCCTGCTGCGCTTGCTGTGCCTGCTGCGCTTGTTGCACCTGCTGCGCCGACACAGGAACTTCTCTAACGCTTTCTCCCATAGTTGTTGATGCTGCAGGGGGGTTCGCACCAAAGGGGCGGGCTGTACCAGTCTGAGGCTTCTTTGTGACGTTGGTGGGCAAAAGCGCTGCAGCAAAACTTTGATTTTTTGGAGTGGCCTCTTCTTGAGGGAGCAGATGCTTGCCCTTCCCCTCGACAAGTGTGTCTTGCTCAACGTACTGCTCCTGTACTTCATCCTCTCCACGTGCCACTCTAAATCGCGCCCTGAAGGATTGTTGCGCTGGGCCACAATATCTGGGCGCGGAAAGCTATGAAAGCTCTTCACCCCAATCTTCAGCTTGAAGATGTCCCGTGGATCGTACTTCCAGCGCTGGGGAAGCTCAACTAAGAAAAATTCGTACAATGTTGCTGCTAGAAAAGCATTATGCCCGTTGACTGTCACCTTGATGTTGCCGAGATGGAAAGGCCAAGGGCAGGTGTGTGTCTTCCTCCTCCCATGCCCATACGTTTCATCACTGAAGTCGCACTGCCGGGCAACTTCGAGGGCAAGCAAGTATTCTGTCGTGTAATATGGCAATAGGAAGGGTTTTCCGGTAAACCCGTAGATTCTGACGAGGCCATGAGTGAGCTGGAAGACATTGTCGAGATTCCCTTGCACTACTTCATCTCTCATTTGTCTCGAAACCCGCTCGCAGATGTCGTAAATAAGCTCTAGGGCCGGACCAAGGAACATTTTGTTTAAATTATAATAGGACTCGCGTCTTGACAGACTATGAGTCCACTGAGAACCATGGAGCGTCTTGCATTATCCATTCGTATGGGTTGTGTCGATGAAAGCAAAGAGACTGTGCATGTGGTAGAAGAAATATCACGCAAGAAAAAAGCAGGGCCAGAATGTCATGTCTTTCCCACTCTGCATATCGATCATCTGGAAGTGCATTTGCCGTGCCATCCATTCCGCCTAGTCGAAAAATATGGGCTTGGTACCTGACTTCATAGTGGCAGGCGAGTAGAACTCGCCATGCGAAATGCGCTCGGCAAGCGAAACCTGCCACTTATATACTGTTGTATCTGTGGACAGCCCCATAACCCATGCCAACATTGAGTATAAGTCAGGGTGTTTAAACGCCTTCAAGGATTTAGGTAGGTCTGGCAATACTCCGGGAAACTTCGGCTTTTCCTTCAGCTGCGTCTCCATGAACTGGCGCATTTGTACCGTGTTGGTGTACCTTTCAGTCTGCTCGGTACAGCTAATTCTTTTGACTTTGAAGTGCTCATGAGGCTTTTCCCCATAGGCGAAAGCCTCCTGGATATCCTTGGTAGAGATAGCGAACAACTTATTCTTTTTGGCGTCCCGGATCTTCTTGGTCAGAGGGTCATAGAACTTGGGGATGGCACGTACCAACTCCGGGAAATGGTGCATAGGTGTGCACAGGTACCAGTATAGGTGGGAATGATAGGCGGCCGTTCACCCACTTTCGGCAGATACTTTTGTGAGCATGAGTTCAACGGTGTGACGCAATTTCTCCACACTTGTTCTGGCAAGCACACAGTGATTTAAATTCGGGCGAGGGTGGCGGTACTTTCTCTTTCTTCTCGCCCTCCGCCTTCTTTGGGGCCCTCTCCTTATTCGGAGCCTTCTCTTTCTTAGGCTCAGTGCTCTTCTTTCCCATTCTGACCTAGCTTTTGCACAAGCACTTACTATGGAAGAAACGACGCCTTACTGCTGCTCGACGTTGTGTGTTTTATCAGTAATTTTCACTCTGATTCAGGCAAATAGTGCTGCAGCAAAACCTCCAGTAATTTCTTTGAGTTAAATTGAGGCGCAGCGATGGCCCTTTTTATAGCCCTTCAATTTACCCATCGTATTAATGGCGTTGAGGATGAGTAAATGCCTGGAGTGATTGTGGGCAAGGCGAAAGATCTTTTGCGCGCTAACTAGTGGTGGAGCGCATCTCCCAATGATGAATTACTGCACGTGGCCGAAATCTTCCTTGGAAGGCGCGATGCGCTGCCCTTTTTTAAAAATCCATATGCGATTTCCGGGCTCAATGGCCTTCCTTTGGGCGTGTGCTTGCCGGGCATTATCTTGGACAGCGGGCCCGTGCTATTGGAGAAAGCGCAACTTCCCCTCACTTTAAACACATTTTCATCATTTCCTAGGAGCCAAAAATGGCTTTCGTCTAAGAAGTGGAGTTGCGCCCTTAAATTGGAGCGAAACGTCTGCCTCGGGAGTGACACTAGGGTGAGAAAAGTCAAAGGAGCTTTCTCTCTTAGTAGGCCCGAAATCGCCCTGCGCTTGCCAACTGGGGCGAAAAACGAAATAGGGCCCACACACGTTTCTCCTTCTTGGGTGCGCCTTTAAAAAAGTCAACGGCTATTTCGCCTTATCAAGCCTTCGGAAAGGATTTGTGCTGCAAAACTGGGGCGAAATGGCTCGGGGCCCCACCTACAATGCCTCCTGTTTGCAGTGGAGTCGTGCTAATTTTGAGGGCGGGTCAATGACGCTTTCGCCCATAAGAAGGCTGAAAGGGAATTGCGCTTCCTCCTGGGGGCGAAACTGATTTTGACTTTGACCTAAATTTGCTTTTTGGTTTTAACTTAGCTTCACCTCTGTTTTTCACTTTCGCTCCTTAGAGTGCTGAAATGTAGTTTCGCTCCTATGAGAGGGCGAAACTCCCTCCTGCCGGACGACAAGGTGCCTTTCATCTGCTGAATTATTCTTGCCAGATGATGCGTTAAAAACAGCGAACCTGACCCCCTCACAGCGCGAACATACCTTAGTTGGACTTTGGCACCTGAAAACTGCCATCCTTCCTTTACTTGGCACACTAAAAAAACGCACAAACCAAACTAAAAAAAACATGCTTACATAGGCTCTTCGACACTATTTATCTGCTAGTTAGAACTCTGGCCCAAAAATTGCACCACTCATAGTGCGAAAGGGAGCGAAGAGACTTATATTCTGGAAAAACAAATATGTACAAGCAAACAAGGGAATAAAAAAATATGTACACAGCCTGATAAAATTTTTCATACTACCTCTTACTGGTAGTACGCCTTCAAATGAAGGCCATTAACTGATAACGGAAGAGTAAATTCGTTCACATCTTGAAGAGTGAAAGAGTTCACCTGATGGACCTCGGAAATTCGAAACGGACCCTCCCAATATGCGTTAAATTTATCATGATTTCCAGGCTTGGACTTTTTCTCATTCCATTTAAGCACTAAGTCGCGAATCTGGAAGGTCCGGTCAGAGGTCCTCTTGCCGAACCAATTTATTGTGGTCTCGGCAAGTTTCATGAAATCCTCGTAGGATTTTTCTCTTTCCTATTCCAACTGGAACAGTTGGGCTATCCTGACACTTATAGGGTCGAACTCTTCATCCTCGCCGTCCAAGGAATGGAGAGACTGCAACGCGGGCAACTCGATGTGCGTGGGGAGCACTGCTTCCTTCCCGTATACTAGGGAATATGGGGACATCTTGATTGATTTCTTGATAGAAATGCGGTCAGCCCATAAAGCAAAGTCCAAAAGCAAATGCCAGCTCTGCTTGTTGCCTTCCAACGTTCTTTTCAGGATCCTGAGCAAGTTTTTGTTTGAAGACTCCGCCAAACCATTGCCCTGTGGGTAATAATTAGACGAAGTTTTTAAGTAGATACCATACTTGCGAATGCGCAGATCTTGGCACCGGTGAAGTGGGTGCCATTGTCAGTTACTATTGCATCCGGGATCTCGAAGCGGGTTATCAGTCCTTCCAGAAAGGCGATGACTACATCTTGGTTAGCCTGCTTGAAGGACACTACTTCTGCCCACTTGGTAAAGTAGTCTGTGGCCGTCAATATGTACTTATGCCCCGCGGATGAATTCGGATCTATCACCTCAATGAAGTCTAAGCCCCACTACTGAAATGGAGCCTCGACCTGGATTGGGTGTAAGGGTAGAGAAGCATTGCTAGTGCGGCCGACATACCTCTGGAATTTGTTGCACTTTGGGCTAACCTTGAAGGTATCAACAAAAATAGTAGGCCAATAATAACCTGCTCTTATTATCTTTAAGGCCATAGGCCTTCCGGTGAAATGGCCCCCGGACATTCTAGAATGGAACTCGTCCAGGATTTTCTGCTTTTCTATCCCCTTGACACATGTCAAGAGGACCTCGTCAATATTTCGATGAAACAAACCGCTTGGTAACAACACATATTTGCAGGATTGAAGCCTGAACCTTCTCTGCGAAGCGTTGAGGTCAAAAGGGCACCTTCCAGTACTAAAGTACTCCACCAGGTCTTTTGACCAATCTCTGCTGGGTACAGACTGATTTGCAAGATTGCTCTCCTGCGCTGGATCATCCCACAGGCAAGCCGTCACCTCGAATGCGGAACTTCTGGCAAGTTCTTGGCATAAGGCTCGGCCACGGACCAGTTTAGTAGGCTAGACCTCCATGTCGAACTCTTGGATCTTGGAGACCCATCTTACCCTTTTATTGCCAAGCTCGCCTTGAATGATGAAGTTTCTAACGTCAGGGTGCACCATGTACACTATCGTCTTGCTCTGGGAGACGAAATGGCGAAGCTTCTTCAGTGACCACATGACCGCATGCACTTGCCTCTCAATGAAGTTGTAGTTTTCCTCATGCGGGTGGATGACTTGGCTTAGGAATGCTATCGAGCACTCATCCCCGTCCTCGTTCTTCTGAGTCAGGACAATTGTGTAGCTCTTTGGTTCTCCGACGGCGTAAAGGATAAAATCCTTGGAGTAGTCGGGGCCTGTACAGGATTCGCCTCCCTCCTTTGCAGTTTCGTACCGGGTCCGGTACTGCTGCGTTGCTACTACTTTCTGGCTCTTGGTCAGCAAGGGGTATTTGAGTTTTTCCCTCGCCTGGTCCCTCGCTTCGGTTTAGGGTTGAGAGGTGGAAGCTTGTGGTTGGGGAATTCTCCCTTTTACTCTTGAAGGAAGGAAGTCCTTTAATCGGGCAGAATCTGCCGGTTCTGACACTTGAATAGGTTCCTTTTCTGGCGGTGGCGCCTTCTCATTTGGCTTGGGACTGGCGGGCACCTTCAACGGTTCCATTTGAAGTGGATCAACTTCAATGGGCTTCTTACCAGTTCTCATGAGAATGGAGACCTGCTCGATAGGGGGAATCTTAAAATTACGGTCAATTTCCCTTATCATATTTACCTACCCACCAGGACCGCTGTCTGCAAGGGTCTATACATAGTTCAGATGAGCCATGCAAGTCTCTTCACCGTGGGGGTCATTGCAGGTGGAGCACCAATAAGTTCTGCCGGATGAACCAACTTCTTCATTCTCTAGCATCCTGCATTTCTTTCGGGAGCACTGCTAGTGGAAGCAGCTTGCTCCCTAGTAATTGGAAGAGGAAATGTACTTGGCTGGAAGATTTGCTCGTTTTGCCTCTTCCTCATGATAGTCATCTCATTCGCCATCGTCTTCATTGATGCTCGCAAATCCTGCAATTCTCTGGCCTGGTCCGCATTTAAGGCTGTTTGAGGCGCGGGTAATGGCAATGGCGCCAATGGTGCAGGTAATGCTGGATACAGAACAGGAGTTGGGAGTTGAGGAACAGTGGGAGCCTGAAACTGCGGAGTGGGTACTGTTGGTTACGAATCTGCCATGAGGAAAGGATTTGGTATAATGCGCCCAGATTCGCCCACCAGATTGAAAGGCCGGAAGGAAGGAATGCCTTCCGTGCCAATCTCCGGAGAAGGCCGGCTTCCTGTGGGTTTTTAGTGTTTTAAGCTAAGAGTGCAGGGAAAGAGATACACATGCGGAAAGAGAATCCAAATGTGATTTGAGTTGGGTGGGGGGAATAAGCAACACGACAACGATCAATCACCACTACTAACAGCATTCCTATACAAAACACATATTGAAACTACAGCTATCATTCATCCTATGTATCCTCTATCTATGCATTCCAGGAATACTTAATCACCAAATACTGGAGTCCAGAGTTCAGTACAACAGTAAGCAATGAAATAAGAAACATGAGGCAGAAATGACAAGGAGAGGCAAACATACAAAATGAAGACAGTAAGCAGAGCCAAGTATGTATCTTGTATTTAGAAGCAAACGCACAACTACAATGGTTCCCTAGCAAGATATTCCCCTTCCACCCTTTACAATGAAATGATCCGGCTATTTATAGCCCAAGTTCCCCCCGATTACATTCACGGGCACAAAGTCCTAGACTAGACAATAGCTGACACAAGCGGCTGAAGAGCTGCTGATGCTGACTCCTGTCGGTGAGGACTGTACTTGCAACAAGGTCTCCCTGAAAGCTGTACAGCTACGTGGCAGTGCGTGCGGTCAAACCTCTGGTCAGCAGGAATGCGGGTAGCTGCGGTAGATGAAACTTCTCATCAGCTTAAATAGGGGCAGCTGGCGTAGGTAGTGCAGCCCATGCTTGTCCTTTATCCCGTCACATCTCGGCTCGAATCCCGAGGTTGGACACTTGTCGAATTTCGATGAGTGACACCTGTCTCGCCTTGAAAGGCGCTTTATCCAACTTCGCCCGGATCGAGCGCCGTCGGTGGCGCAGGTGGGAAACAACGCAGCTTGGGGAGGGCCTCCGTGCCTTAGCCAAATTCTGGCTTGCTTGATGAATCTTGCCCAATTGCGCACCGGTCAAAGGGCGCACCCCGACTTCGCTGCGAAGTCGGGTTGCGCACCGGTACTTAGCTGATTTTCCCGCCGTTCGGACTGCGCACTAAAGGGGAGCGCACCCGACTTCGCCGCGAAGTCGGGTTGCGCCCAACACTTAGCTGATTTTCTGCACACTGTTTTCCCAAGTGCGCCCAGGAAGAAGGGCGCACCCCGACTTCGCTGCGAAGTCGGGTTGCGCCCCCACACTTAGTCAAATTTTGCTCCGTTTCAGCCTGCCTTCGCACTTCGCATCCCCTACTGCGCTCAGACTTGAGGGCGCACCCCGACTTCGCTGCGAAGTCGGGTTGCGCCCTGACACTTAGAATTTTTCAGGGGACACTTGCTCAGTTTTGGGAACTTGACTGGGGGAAGTACAAGGGGAAAAAGGGAGGAATGAAACTGCAGGAAAGGGGAAAAGGAAAGATGGAGAAAGGGAGGAAAGAGGAGGGAAGGAAGAGCAGCACACTTACAAATTTTGAAAACATGGCACCCCGTGCAAAATGTGGCAACATTCCTGGCGGCTCGCGGGGTGTCGAGCTCGCCTCGACGCAAAGAACCAGGCCTTCATCCATTGGGTGCAGAGGAACTTCCTTCCCCTGCTTTCCGCTGCTCTGATGGCTTCTCCCCGGCAACCGTTCTTCTTCAGGATCACTTCCGGCAGTTGCCTCTTCCGTTTCTCCCTCCGAACCTGAATGTTCTTCGCTGTCAGCTTCCCGCTCGCGGATGCGTTCATATGCAGCCTTGGCTTGGTCCCAGACTGCCGCTTGGAAGGGCCCTAGGTCGCCGACCTCTCTTAGTGCTGCATGGAATGCAACAACTGCATGCAGGTCGATGGTGTTATATCTTTTTCCCAACTCCTTAAGGGAGGAGTTGATTTTGCAGTATTTCGACACCATCTGGGTGACCTGAGCTTCTTGGATTGGTTCTGCCCAGCTGTCAATCTCTGTTGTGTCTGCCTCAAAAGACAGCCAATTCTGCTTTACCTGCTCAAGGGTCAGAAACTCGCCATCCTTGACGTAGCTCGGGCACCCGTGTTCGGACAGAGTTTGAAAGGGGGCCAGGCAAATGCTCATTTCATGTTCTAATGCGTCCAAGCATCTTCCTGGCAGTTCTAATCTTCTTCGTCTTATCAAAATAAATATGCAAGGTTACCCTTGCATCTGCCCACTCTGAGGCAAGTTGGGACATAGGGGGAAATTGGAGGCCTTTGCGCTCAAACTCCTCAAGTTTCATAGCCAGGTCCAGCCATTGCCTCGCCTGGTGTTCGGCCTCCTCTACCACAGGCTTTCCCTGGGCAGACACTTCTTCGATCCTGGATGCGAAATCTAGGACCGATATGGACTTAACAAGGTTGGGCTTGCAACCCTGCAGCAGACCAGCCCGCATCTCCTTAACTCTTTCTTTGAAAAGGCCGCCGTCTGTGATGCTTTCTCTACAAGCTGCGATCGTGCCTCGTTTCAATGAATCCCGGAGCCGAGAAACCCGCTCCAGCCGCTGCCTTCTTCTCCTCCTCGACAGCTGCTCGGTCGTCTCGCTTCGTGCCGCGGCCTCCCGCCGAGAGGCGGCCAGCTGGGCTTTCAGCTCATCTATCTCCCGTCGTGCAGATCCCAGCCGCGCGGTGGCCCTAGCCGTATCTTCCTCTAGCTGCCTCGGCGCTATTCTCGCAGCTGAAACAGCGCCTCCCGGGTCTCAAGCCGCTTGACAAGGAGATTATTGGTTCTCGCGGCGAATGCCGTTGATTTCTTGCTCCTCGTTTATGTCATCGAAGCTCTTCTCCTTGACTTGGTGCTCATAGTCCGCCTCGGTCATTTCCCGGAGAGGCTTCTTCACTTTTGGGATCAACTTCTCAGTTGTAAGCACTCTCCTGTCCAGGTCGTACCTGGTGCGCTTTACCGGGGCAGCTATCTCTTCGGCTCTCCTCCGTTTGACGCCCTGAAGGAAAGAGGCGGAACCTCCTGCGGCTCTTGCTGCCGTAGGCTGGTCATCTGCGGTCTGCATGAAGTCAAGATCTTCCAAAATCTGGTCCCTGTTGCGGCATCTTTCCTGCAAACAACGAAGTAGGAGGGATTCCAGAAGGAGTGGCCGCTTTTAAGGGCGACCGGGTCCTAGGGGAGGCGAGCGGCTGAGTGGACGGTGTTGGCGGGGTTTTGAACAGCTGAGGTGAGGAGCGCGGCGATATATGTGCAGCTTCGACACTGGCCGCGGGCGAGGGTTCCAGGGTTTGGCTCAGGGACTGGAAGGCGTTAGGGTCCTGAGCGAACTGGTCGAAAGAATGGGGGCTGCTGGATGGCTGGGCAGTTTGGGAAGAGGAAGATGCAGCTACGGCTTGCCCTGATGAAATGGGGGACGGCGTTACGGCAGGGCCGACTGAGACTTTGGGGAGCGGGGAAGTGGACGTACCTGCGGGCTCCGCCTGAGCCGCTGTTCGAGGGACGCTTTCAGCCCGAGTTTCAGCTTCAGCCTCAGGGCTGTCCAGTGAGACGATCTCCGGCGCTGCTGTCTCTGTCTGCGCCGCGGCTGGCTGTTGCACAGGTTCTTTAGGCCGCTTGGCCTTTTCACTCTTCTTCTTCTTCTTTTCTTCCGGCGCTGTGGCTGGTTCGCAGGAAGGAGATGAGGTTGGGGCGGCAGGCAGTGATGTCCCCACGGTAAACTTGTACCTGGGTCTAGCTGGAAGGATGCCTGCCGCGACCGGTTTGCTAGCTGGTAGCGCAGGCGCTTTTTCTGCTTGAGGGGCCACCTCAGGGGTTGACCTTTCTGACCTTTGCGCCCTTTCGGGTACTGCTTCAGAGGCTACAGGCTGCATCGGGCCCACTTGACTGCTCGTCGGAGTTGCGCTGGAAGTTGCCGGAGTTGACGATTGCTGGGACGGGGGCCTCCTTGTATACCTTTTCCTAGCGCCTCGGGGAACGCAATTTCGAAATTCGAAAGGCCGCCACGTGTCAGCGTATTGATCATATAGCGCCGAAAACTCATCATCAACGGCCACGTTTTCCGGTTGGATTTGTCGTGCCGCGTGCGGCATCTCATCTTCCAAAGATTCGACGACTTTGTCCCGTTGCCGCTGAGGGGCGCCACCTTGGCGAGAAATCTTTTGAAGCCCGCAGAATCCAACCGATGATCCGGGTTCCGCTCTGGGTCGTATGCCACCTCCTCGCAGTAAAAATCATGCCATGGAGGCCATGATTGCATCTGCTCGATGTGCCATTCCAGGTCTGCGCCTGTTCTGTTGCACCTTTCCTGCATAATCTCGGCTCGGGGACAGATATGCGTGAATTTACCCCTGACCCCAATTGGGTCGTACTTCCAGCGCTGCGGCAACATTATTAGACCCATGTCGATGAGCTCTCGCTCGAGGTAGACATGTTGTCCGATTTCGTATACTTGGGTATTCGCCCAGGTGATGGGATACTGAAAGATATGGCCTCTCTTTTTGCCCTGGCCGAACTCTTCTTCGACATAGTCCATCTGCCGCGCAATCTCCATCCCGAACTGGTGGTCAGTGCAGAAGTAGGGCAGCAGGAACGGCTTCCCCTTGAATCCGTAGATTCTGACCATGATGCCCTGAGTCAGCCGGAAGGTGTCCCCGTACTCATTCTTCCTCAGGTATCTTGTCATGACTTCCGGCGGGCGGGATGCCTTACGGTTGAACAACCCCATGACCATGCACAGAAATTTAAGATTAAACTCATAGAATGACCCTTTTCTGTACAAGATCTCGGTCCATTCGTACACGGGCAGCGGCTCTCCTTTTTCGTTTACTTTCTTCAAGTCAGGAACGTTCATCCGGTAGTGCATGTGATACAGGCACAACCACGCGAGGAAGGAGCAAAACCGGAATTCCGTTGACTGCTTCTGCTGCAGCCTGACTAGGTTAGAATGAATGGCGTACGCCAGCCAGTCTGCCCAGTCGAAGAAAATGGGGCGCTTCCCACTCTTTTGCGCTGTGGAGTCGTAAAACTCCCCGTGCAGGATACACTCTGCCAGTGCCAGCTGGTACGGCCGTACCACTTTGTCAGAATCGCAGCCGAGGACCCACGCCAGGATGATATAAATGTACTTGTTTTCAAATTTGTCCAGCGGTATGGGGCCTGACGGCCACTGTCCGGCTGCCAGCGGAGTCTTCAGCTCTGAGTTGAGGAAATCTCTCATCCGCTTGGTCTGCGTGAATCTGCCGGTTTGCTCATCCAGATTTACCCTTCTGACAATCGCGCCGGGTTCATACTGGAGCCCTGGGGCGAACGCTGGCTGGACGCTCTCCCGGAAAAGTGTGAACAACACTTTTCCCTTGTTGTCGCAGACTTGCCGGCGGCTGGCTTGTAATATTCTACAATCGCTTCAATCAGCTTCGGGCACTGGTGAGTAGGAGGGCACAAGAACCAATACAGGTTCGATTTATACGCAGCCCCGACATGGTGTGAGGGCGAAACCTTGTCTGCCCACTTCGCAATATTCGGCCGCAGCTTGGTGAGGCTGATGGAGAAAGAGCCGTCCTTGTACCCGGCCAGGTGATTAACGGGCGACGACGGAATTTGCCCAACTACGCACCTCTTCGTCCGGGTTCTCCTTTTCTGCTCCTGCGGCACTTCGCTCTCATGAGCGCTGGATTCCGTCTGCTCCCCAACTTCAGGCTCTGCGTCACTGGATTGCGCCTGTACGGCGCTTTCCCCTTGTCCATTTTCTCTGTTAGGATGGGCAGAGACAGGAAATTACGGCTTCTGGCTTCTCAGTTCTGCGCTCTGCAGTTTCGGGGTCAGCTTGACAATCTGAATTTTCTGAGTATGCCAGGGTCCTTTTTCTAGGCAAGGGTTGCAGCTTTAATGGCGCTGGGGAGGAAGTTAAGACGGTTAACTGGAAGTTGGTGGAAGCGTTATAAGATTTTGGTGACCGTGCATGGGTTTAATCTTGAAAAGCGCACCCAAGTTGCAGTTGGTCCAAATGCGCCTTGCTTTCTTAATGACATCGTTCTTGAAAGTCGCGCAATCATTAAACATTCTTTGGACCTCGTGCTTTTTATGACGTCATCGCCGCCGTCTGGGCACACTTTCCAAGGGAGAATTTCTGGCCCATGACCCAACTTCGCACCGTGCCGTACTGCGCTCTGGGCCCACACTTAGAATTTTTCATGTTTTCCGTGATGGGTCATTCAGGGTGCGCCCAAAAGGGCGCATTCCGACTTCGCCCATGTTTGATCGCGACTTCGCCCAAAAGTTGGGCGATTTGACACTTAGCCGCCAGAATGGGGCACGGACTTCGCCCAAAAATTGGGCAACGACTTCGCAGATTTGCTTGCGCAGTCTGATTTTGACACTTAGCCGTTTTCAGCCTTGCCTTTCCCAATGCGCTCTCGAGACGGTGCGCAGCCCGACTTCGTCGCGAAGTCGGGTTGCGCACCCAGACTTAGCCAAAATTTTGCCCTCTTGTCAGCTGCTTTCTTCGAACTTCGCACTGTCCAAGGAGCGATACCCGACTTCGCTGCGAAGTCGGGGTTTGCTTTAAGTCCTACTTGGGCTCTTGAAAACTAAAAAACTGAATGCTGAATATGTACATTCTGAAAACTAAAAATACAGAAAGGAAAACTGTACAAGGAAGGACCCATTGGGTGCCTTCAGTGGTGATAAATTTTGAGGTGGAACCCATTGACGGGAATGGGGAGAAGCTGTCCCTCCATATCCCGGAGCACGAATGCGTTGAACTGATTCACCCGGGCAATCTGATAAGGACCCTCCCAGAGGGCATCAAATTTGCCGTGATTGCCCGGCTTTGCCTTCAGCGAGTCCCACTTCAGCACCAGGTCCCCGATTTTGAAAACTCGGGCGGTGGTGCCTTTTGCAAACCAGCCTTGGGTCGCTTCAACATGCTTGGTGAAGGCCTGGTATGCTTTCTCTCTGTCTTCCTCTAACCGCAGCAGCTGGCACAGTCTGTCGTCCACTGGATCCCCACTACCTCTCTCTTCATCCAACATCCAGAGGGCGGGAATTTCTATGTGGGTTGGCCAGACTGCCTCCTTGCCGTATACGAGCGCATAGGGGGATGTCTTGATAGACTTTTTGAAGGATATTCTATCCGCCCACAGTGCCCGATTCAGGAGTAGGTGCCAAGTCCTCTTGTTTTTCTCTACTGTCCTTCTGATGATTTTCAGTAGATTCTTGTTAGTAGACTCGGCCAGGCCGTTCCCCTGCGGGTAGTAATTGGAAGACATTTTGTGATAAATGCCGTATTTGCCGGTGTACTCCGTGAGTACAGCGCTCGCGAACCCCGGACCATTGTCCGTCACTATTGACTCAGGGACCCCGAAACGGGTAATGAGGCTCTCGAGGAACCCGATGACCGTCTCCTGGTCCGCATTCTTGGTGGGGATCGCCTCTGCCCACCGCGTAAAGTAGTCGGTGGCGGTAAGAATGAACTTGTGCCCCGCTGCAGAGTTCGGCGTAATGACCCCGATGAAGTCCAAACCCCATTGCTGAAACGGAGTCTCGGCTTGGATTGGTTGGAGGGGCAGGGGTGCTTTTCTGTTTCTGCCAGCAAATCTCTGGCATTTGTCACATTTTGCACAGACCGCATGTGCGTCTGTGAAGAGAGTGGGCCAATAATACCCAGCTCTGATTATTTTCAAGGCCGTAGGCCTTGCGGAATGGTGTCCCCAGGCATCCCGGAGTGAAATTCTCCGAGGATCCTGGGTTGGTCGGTTTTCTTGACGCACCGCAACAGGATGCCGTCAATGTTCTTGAAGTAAAGCCCCTCGGGGCGAAGAGTGTATTTCAATGCACCTAGCCGAAACCTCCTTCTTTGTGAGGCATTTAGGTGGTCTGGACATCTCCCGGTGCAAAAATACCTCACCAGGTCATCTGTCCAGTCACTCTCCTCTGGTAAGGAGTTGGCTAGGTTGGTAGTTGCTGTCGGATCTTCCCACTCACAGGCAGATATCTCGGCTGCAGCGCTTCGGGCCAGCTCTTGGCACAAGGCTCGGCCTCTGATAAGCTTTGTTGGCCGCACCTCGATGTCGAACTCCTGGATCTTGGCAATCCATCCCGCTCTCTTGTGACCCGGCTCCCCTTGTATGATGAAGTTTCGGACGTCCGGGTGTATCACGAAGACAGTTGTCCGGCTCTGGGAGACAAAGTGCCTGAACTTTCGGAGAGACTTCATGACCGCGTGAACCTGCCGCTCAATAAAATTGTACTTCTCTTCGTGTGGCTGGATCACCCGGCTTAAGAACGCTATGGGGCGCTCTTCGCCATCGTCTCCCTTCTGTGTCAGGACTGCGGCGTAACTCTCGGGTTCTCCCACCGCGTACAGGATGAAGTCCTTGGAGTAATCCGGGTTTATCAACACCGGGGCTTGCGCAATTCGGGCCTTGATTTCCTCGAAGGCCTGTCTCCTCTCATCAGTCCATAAGAATTCAGCATTCTTTTTCAGCAGTTCGGCCATGGGCTTGATTACCTGTGCGAAGTCCGGTATGAACTTCCGCACGAAATTGATTTGGCCGAAGAAGGACTGTAGCCCTTTCTTGTCAACCGGAGCGGGCAAGCGGAGGAGGGCCTCTGCTCTGTCAGGGTCCACTGCAAGGCCTTTCTCGGAGATGACATGTCCCAGCAGCTTACCTTCTCTTACCGCGAAGACTGATTTCTTCGGGTTTATGGAAATGCCGAATTCACGACATCTCTCAAATATCTGCCGCAGATGGGAAACATGGTCCTCTCTCCTATGAGAGAATACAGTCATGTCATCCAAATAGATGACAATGACCTTGTTAAGCAGCTCTCGGAAGGCCAAGTCCATGGCTCTCTGGAATGTGGCGCCAGCATTGGATAAGCCGAAGGGCATGCGCTGATAGGCGAACGTCCCCCATTTGGTGGTGAACGCTGTCTTATGCTGGTCCTCATCTTTGACCCAGATCTGGTTGTACCCAGAAAAGCCATCTAGGAGGGAGAATCTCTGCGCTCCAACGAACTATATGGAGGATCTGATCGATCTGGGGAAGCGGATAATGGTCCTTGAGTGAGGCCTGATTCAGATTTCTGAAGTCCACACAGAGACGAATGTCTCCGTTTTTCTTCCTCACGGGAACCAAGTTCGCAACCCAGGATGAATGCTTGATGGGGTAGATGATCTTGGCTTCCAGCATCTTCAGGAGCTCGGCTTTCATCATGGCTTCGATCTTCGGATTTACAGCCCTTTGCTTCTGCCGGAATGGTTTTGCACCATCTTCTAGCTCAATGGTATGCTGGATTATCTGTCTGTCATACCCCTTCAAGTCCTGGTAGCACCAGGCTACTATGTCAGGGAACTCTCGGCATAATGATCTGATCTGCTCGAGTTCCTCTTCGGTGCAGTCCGTTCCGACCTTAATTGTCTTTCCAGGCTCAAGCTCCAGGTCGACGTACTGCTTGGGGTCTACTTTGATCCTGTGTGATATTGCTCTGTCATTCTGATCAAAGAGACTTTCTAGTGTAATCAGTCCTTTCGGGACATGATTATTTTTTAACTGTATCAACCCCTCATATTGCTCGTCATCAGGGTCTCTACCTTCGATTGAACACGCTTCGGTAACCAAAAATGTGACGATCTCCTCGTCACAGTCAAACACCTGCCAGTGGGTGTCTTTATCAGGCACAGAAGGCCTGTAAATGGTACGGACCGGCTTCGCTTCCGGATGCTGTCATCACCGGAACGTACTTGGCTCCAACAGACGCCAGAATGTCAACGTGCTTGTTTTTCTCACGCGATATAGCTCTGACATTCAATGAGTCGAATGACTCCATCAGGTCCCACACCCGATTACGGTACGCCTTGAGATAGTGCTTCTTGGAGGCGCACTTGTTCGTAATCTGGTTGCACACCAGCTCTGAGTCGCCAAAGATCTGCAGATGTTTAATCCCCAGCCTCTCCGCTTTTCTCAAACCCAAGCATAGGGCTTCGTACTCCGCCGCATTGTTGGTACAGCTCCAGGCCAGCCTGTAGGTGTAGTCCTTCTGGATCCCGGTCGGGGAAACCAGGAGCACACCTGCACCGGCGCCATTTTTGCATCGGGCGCCATCAAAGAAAAGCTGCCATAGCTTCTCTGGTGCAGGTCCTACTTCTTTCTTGGCTGACTTGTCAAGCCTCTCAGGCTGGATGACGGTGTAGCAGCCTTGCTCAGTCTCGATCACGGCGTTGAAGTCCCGCAAGGAGAACTCATCTTCTACTTGCAGCAGCTCAAGAGCTTGCTCCGTCATGTCTACCACCACCAGTTCCTCCTCCGTCAGCTGAACCATGCAGTCCTGCAACTCTTCTCCGGGTATCTTCTCCACTAGAAATGTGGAAGGCTTCTCGTTGTAGATCTTCGCTCTCCTTCCTTTGAAGGGCACTTCCATATGCGAGTAATCCAGAGACAGATACCCTCCCAGCTTCGCAGTGAACTCCCTGGAGAGACACATGCCGAAGTAGGGTTCCAAGTCGACAACCACGACCTCTTGAATGACCACTATGTCGAGAGCTTTGTGCAGCCGGATCGGGATGTCTTTGATGACACCGACTGTCTTGACAGGGGTGCCGTCTAGTTGCAGCACGCCTTGGCTGCTCCTTGTATACTCCATCCCGATTTCGTCGCAGACGGCTCTCGGCATTACAGTCGTGGAGGCACCAGAATCCACCATACAGTTGTGTACTATGTACCCTTGCATCCGTAATGATAGATAGAAGGGAGGTGGTCTGTTCTTCCCAGTGGCTGAGACTGTCGTAGGTTGGAACTGTAACAACAAGTCGTATCCTGCTTGCCACACTTTATGCTCTTCAGAGATTCCTGCAGCAGATCAACTTGCCCTGGGAGCAGGAGAGCATCATACATGCTTATCCTTGCGGGGGTCCTCTTCAGCTCATCGACTATGCTGTAGCCTGAGGTGCTAGCTCCTTCCGCTTCCTTTGCAGGCTCATACTTGGTGCGGTATTGCTGCGTGGCCTCTACTCTCTGTCTCTTTGTCAGAGACGGGTACCTCAGCTTCTCCTGAGCTTGTTCTTTTGTTTCAGCTGGAGGCTGAGCAGTGGGAGCTTTGGCTGGAGAAGGAGCAGCTTTGTAAGGAGCTGTTTTTGCTGCGGGAGGCTTGGCTGCGGGAGCTTTTTCCTTGGCTGTGTAAGGCCACAGCCTCTTGTCAGGTGGCAGCCCAACAGGTTGCGCCTTGTCTCTTCTGGCGTATACCTTCAAGGGCTTTGCAGCAGCTTCAGCAGGCTTTCGGTCTTCCTTGGCAGGGGGCAACACCAGATCTTCCTCTGGGACGGCAAAGTTGCCTTCGTCGTCCAGGATCATGTAGAGTTCTTCGTCCTCTATGGTGCTGCCTGCCAGGGTCTGGAGGTAATGCTGGTGCAACGTGCAGTCTTCTTCCGAATGCGGGTCGTTGCACGTGGTGCACCAGTTGACCTGGTCAGAAGTACCAGGTTGGTCCTCTATGGCAGCATTTCTTGCAGGGGGCCGCCTCTGATCTCGCCGTTCTGGGGCTTGATCTTTAGCTGTCGGAGGAGGATATGGCCTCCTTGGAACAAGGTCCATCTGGGCCTGTTTCTTCTTCAGAATAGTCATGTCGTTGGACATGGTGTGATATCCAGAGGCCAAAGCCCGCACCTCCTGGAGGATTTTGTTCTGAATATCATTGTCCGGAGGCGGCAACTGAGCTGGCGGAGGTAAGGCAGCCAATGGAGGAGGTGTAGAATACTGCGCATACTGCGGGGGAGCTGGGAGTGCTGGATAATGCGGAGGAGGAGGCGGATAGTGAATTTGTGGCGGGCCGTAAGGGTTTACGACCGGCGCCGGATTCCATTGCTGCTGGGGTTGCTGTCCTGAAGTGGACGGCATCATACCGGAAGCTGATGGGTACTGGGATTGAGGAAAGTCAGGGTAAATGGGTGGCTGTACTCTGTGCGGGAGTCTGCCTATGGAAATGATATCCATTTCAGCTTGCTGGGCAGCCTCGTACAGAGCAGGGAATGAGTCAATTCTGGCTATCTTCAGCAGCAGGCAAATGTCTGAGTTGAAAGACCTCAGGTAGTAGTGCGCAGCCTGACCTGCTGAAGGTCGAAGTTCGCGAGGTACTCGTTTCCAAGACCTCGCAAACCGTATGTTGAAGTCCGACACCTCCTCTTGGGGGTGTCGCTGGATGCTTTGGAACTGATGCAACAAGGAAGAGGGATCAGCAGACTCGTTGCATCCTTTCACGAGCCTGCCGGCTAGCTGGCGCCACCCCGTGATAGATCCCTCTGGCAGTGATCTCCACCAGTAGAGAAGCTTTCCCCTTAGGGAAAGGGCCAGCAGACGGGTCTTCACACCCTCATCAGTGATGGAATGTAGTGCAGCCAGGGCCAGAATGTCCTGGATGTGTTCGTACGCCGTCTTGCCGTAGCCATCATATGTAGGGATAGACTTTAAGGCAGCGGGGGGCACAACTTGTTGTCCGACTAGGGCCAAGGGCCCCGTAGAGTCTACCGTCGGGAAGAGATCATCATCGTTCTGCTGGGCAGCCATGTCTTCTTCTCCTCCGGTAGTGTACTCGGTATCGGTATCGTCCGAGGATGTAGATTGCTCTTCACCCTCAGCCTCTTCGATTTCGGTTTCAGGCTCTTCTATGCGAGCTTGGTGATCGACCAGCCTGGCGCGCTCTCCTGGAGCGGCAATGTCAATTTCGTAAAGGTCAGGCTGATCTCCCGGATTCCTTGCTCGCCACCTTCTCGTTTGCATGAAGGCGTTCGGACCGGTCTTCACGGACTCAGAGAGTATTCAGGTACTTGCAGAGTCGCCAGGTGCTCTGATTTTTAACAACAATGAAGCGAACACCAGTGCTTCGATTCTGTCTTGGGGTGGGAAACTTCCATGTCCCACCGGGCGTGCCGCAGAAACTGTTGGTTACGAATCTGCCATGAGGAAAGGATTTGGTATAATGCGCCCCGCATTCGCCCACCAGATTGAAAGGCCGGAAGGAAGGAATGCCTTCCGTGCCAATCTCCGGAGAAGGCCGGCTTCCTGTGGGTTTTTAGTGTTTTAAGCTAAGAGTGCAGGGAAAGAGATACACATGCGGAAAGAGAATCCAAATGTGATTGGAGTTGGGTGGGGGGAATAAGCAGCACGACAACGATCAATCACCACTACTAACAACATTCCTATACAAAACACATAATGAAACTACAGCTATCATTCATCCTATGTATCCTCTATCTATGCATTCCAGGAATACTTAATCACCAAATACTGGAGTCCAGAGTTCAGTACAACAGTAAGCAATGAAATAAGAAACATGAGGCAGAAATGACAAGGAGAGGCAGCATACAAAATGAAGACAGTAAGCAGAGCCAAGTATGTATCTTGTATTTAGAAGCAAACGCACAACTACAATGGTTCCCTAGCAAGATATTCCCCTTCCACCCTTTACAATGAAATGATCCGGCTATTTATAGCCCAAGTTCCCCCCGATTACATTCACGGGCACAAAGTCCCGCACAAGACAATAGCCGACAAAAGCGGCTGAAGAGCTGCTGATGCTGACTCTCGTCGGCGAGGACTGTACTTGGCAACAAGGTCTCCCTGAAAGCTGTACAGCTACGTGGCAGTGCGTGCGGTCAAACCTCTGGTCAGCAGGAATGCGGGTAGCTGCGGTAGATGAAACTTCTCATCAGCTTAAATAGGGGCAGCTGGCGTAGGTAATGCTGCCCATGCTTGTCCTTTATCCCGTCACATCTCGGCTCGGATCCCGAGGCTGGACACTTGTCGAATTCTGATGAGTGACACCTGTCTGCCTTGAAAGGCAGTTTATCCAACTTCGCCCGGGATCAGAGCGCTGTCGGGTGGCGCAGGTGGGAAACAACGCAGTTGGGGAGGGCCTCCATGCCTTAGCCAAATTCTGGCTTGCTTGATGAATCTTGCCCAATTGCGCACCGGTCAAAGGGCGCACCCCGACTTCGCTGCGAAGTCGGGTTGCGCACCGGTACTTAGCTGATTTTCCCGCTGTTCGGACTGCGCACCAAAAGGGGAGCGCACCCCGACTTCGCTGCGAAGTCGGGTTGCGCCCCAGCACTTAGCTGATTTTCTGCACACTGCTTTCCAAGTGCGCCCAGGAAGAAGGGCGCACCCCGACTTCGCTGCGAAGTCGGGTTGCGCCCTGACACTTAGAATTTTTCAGGGACACTTGCTCAGTTTTGGGAACTTGACTGGGGGAAGTACAAGGGGAAAAAGGGAGGAATGAAACTGCAGGAAAGGGGAAAAGGAAAGATGGAGAAAGGGAGGAAAGAGGAGGAGGGAAGGAAGAGCAGCACACTTACAAATTTTTGAAAACATGGCACCCCGTGCAAAATGTGGCAACAGTACCACTTGATTCTGAGGGTTGGGATTCCATGATTGATTGGGATACATCGGTGGTGTAGGTAGAGACTGAGAAGATGCACTAGGATACATATTCTGAGGAATGTCGGGATAAATCGGCATAGTCACCTTCGGAGGCATCTTTCCGATAGCTACTAGGTCAGTCTTAGCCTTCTGCTCCTGCTCATACAAGCCAGGGAACGTGTTGATGTTAGTATGCCGGATTCTCATGCTAATGTCGGTGTAATGACCCATTTTTGGATTTTACCTTGTATATAAGTGTGGTGTGATGTGCGGTGTGTAATTTGTGAGTTTGGTGTTATTTTCATTAAGTGTGATGTTATTTTCATTTAGTGTGGCTTTTGATAGGGAGATAAAGTAAAATAAAATAAAATAATAAAGGGGGAGATATAAGGGTAATGTGACTTAGGGGTGTTTTAAATATTAAAATAAAGTGCTAGGAGACATAAGGATATAATTTAATATTTAATGGGTGCTTTAAGTCATTTTAGGGTTTCTCCCCTCAATGAAGAATTATAAGATTTTATCTATAAAAGAGGACTTGGGGGCTCATTTGCAGGTTATTGAACTCATTTTTCTTCTCTACTTGTATTTGGCTCTCAAGCTGAAACAAAACCCTCTTGTGGACGAAACCCTGCAAGAGATCATCCAGAGGACGAAAACCCTCTTGGATTGGAGGCTAAGGACGAAACCCCTTAAGTCTTTCAGTGGTAAATCTAACCAGGATTTACAATTGTGCTTATTGGATCAGTTTCATGGAGACTATGGAGAACTAGGGCTTATCACACAGGTTGAAGTTCATTGTGAAGAAGTCTAGGGAGAGCATTGCTGTTCTATTGCACATTATACTCAGTTTATGGCCTGCCGTTAGCATTGGAAGCACAATATACCCAGCAAGCCTGCCGTCAGCCATCACAAGGGTTTGGTGTGAAGTTTAACATTCTTAGGGGCTGTCGCCATACACAGCAGATTCATATATCCTCAGCGCTGCCGTTGGCATCTCTCACACTTCCATCTACAGCCAGCCAATATTGACATTCAGTCACAGATTTAAGATCTTTCAGTCAGTATTGACACTCAGTCACAGTTTTGAGACATTCCAGTCACAAGGAACAATCCCCGCCAGCCATAAGAAATATGTACAGCAGACTTCTACTTGTGAACTGTGAGTTTCAACTCCATATGTATTTGCTCTATTTGCTAGAATAATGAATATCAAACCCTCTTTGCACAGTATTGTGTTTGCTATTTGATTTCTATTCTCATATGGATGCTTGCAAAGTGTTTGAAGTAATGCCAATGCTATGTGAATGGAATGCAAATTGTTTGTCTCATTGCCAATGAACTATGAATGTGTTACAAACTGTTTGACAAAATGCACATGCACATAAACTTGATGAAAACTTAAGAAAGGCACATCTCAGTCGGAATGGAAAGCCCTTAAGTAATAAAACACCGCCTGCTCCGGAGTGGGCCGAAGGTCGGCAGTGACTCTGCCAGGTTTGAGCGAACCTGACGTTAAAATCCGCTACCTCCTCCTAGGGATGCCTCGGGATGGTGGTGAACTGGTGTATCAAAGAGAAAGGGTCCGCTTGTTCGTTGAAACCCCTTATCAATTGTTTTGCCAGTTGGTCCCATGTAGTGATGGTGCCGACCGACAGCAACTGATACCAGTAGAGGAGCTTACCTCGAAGCGAAAGAACTAGCAGCCTCACCATGATATCCTCTTCAGTGATGTGATGAATGGTTGCTAGTGCAACGACATCTTGGACGTACTCATAAGCTGTCTTTCCTGTACCGTCGTGTGTGGGCAAAGCCTTCAATGCTGCAGGTGACACATGGTTCTGAGCCTGCAAAGCTAGAGGTCCCAAATGATTCCATGTGGGAAATTGCCTGGGTGGAGGCTGCGCCATCTCGACCGGAACGTTTGGAACGTTCCGTTGAGGGGGCAAGCTAGTTGCAGTGCTGGAAGCACTTGTAGTCTGTGAAACTATAACAGCTACTTGCGAGGGCGCTTGAACCGATGGGATAGTCGAGGGGACTATTCTTGGATGCTCTCCCAGAGCGTCGATGTCGAGCTCGAAGAACTCGACTGTTTCTTCTGAATTTTTAGCCTTCTGTCTCGTGTACATGAAGGTGTGGGCTTTTAAACCGGCTCCAAGATTCGGAGGCTTCTGAGTTTAGCTGAGTTGCCAAATGTTCGGATTCGACAGTAACAAGATGAACATCAACTCTTAATACTGCTTTTGATGTGGAACGTTTGCGTCCTACCGGGCGTGCCAGAAACTGTTGGTCAAGAATCCGGCTTAGGTATGAAATGTTTCATTCATGCGCCCTAGACCCGGCCAACATTGAAAGGCCGAGAGGAAGAAATGCCTCCCGTGCCAATCTCTAGAGATGGGTTGGTTCCCTTACTATTCTAACTTGGGGTTTGAGATTAAGGAACAGGAAAGAGATTATAAATAACTGAAAGGGATGGGAAATATGGCCTCAAGCCAAGTAGAACAGGGGTGATGGACAAGCAACACGATAACTTAATTGCACGTTGAATCAATAGCACTCAACACAGAAAACTAACAGAAATTAAAACCAGGCACCTAACATGTGCAATCTCCAGAATAATTCCAGCGTTCACCCTCTATCGGGAGTCAAATCCAGACATAGAATTATAACCCATAGATAAAGTAGAAAATTTAATAGAAATATAAGATAGAAGACATACACATAAAGAGAAGTCCAGAGTTAGAGACAAACATTCTTCGTATTGATAGCAGAATTCAAGTTATAGCAAGTCTCTAGCAAAACGTCCATCATATTACATTAGAATTGCCAGCTTTTATAGAGAATTCTGCCGCTTGAAATTAGATTTGAGAAATAAGCACTCATCAAACAATAATGAGGCATGGCCTGAAACAGATGACTTGCTGAAATGCAGTTGTGCCTCTTCAATGTGCTGACAGGTTTAGCTTGCTGGCGCCGCCTCCTCGCTTGCTGGAACCGCTTCAAAGAAAGATCGGATTCTGAAATCCGGGGGCATCAAATCTGGAAGCTTCTTAGACTGACTGTGCTTGGATGGATACGGGTGCGCCTTGTTTCGCTGATGAGAAGCATTTATGGGGAGTCCTGACTGAAGCGGGGAGAGCTAGACTGAAACAGGCGTGCTGAAGACGCAGGTTGACCTATGTTTCGATGTTCCCTGGTCCGAAATAGGCTTGCTCTCCAAGAACTACAACGAAATGACTTAGCTATTCTAGGCGCAACACTGGCGTTGAAAAGTCAAAGGTGCTTGCGTTGGTAGATTGGAGCGAAAATGCCTTGCGCTGAAAAGTGGAGCGAAACGCCTTGCAGCCTCGGAAGTGGCGCCAGAGTGGAAAAGTCAAAGGTTGTTTCTCCCTTACTTGGCCCGAAATGGCCTTGCGCTGGTAGATTGGAGTGAAAACGCCTTGCTGCCCCACTTAGCATCCTTTTCTTGGAAACTGCGCTGCGCCTTGGAAAAGTCAAAGGCCATTTCGCCCAGCCTTCTAGCCCGAAACTGCATTGCGCTCGAAACTGGAGCGAAACGGCTGCCTCCATACTTAGCATTTTTTCGTTTGATGGGCTACACCGTTGAAAAGTCAAAGACCACTTCGCCTTCTCTAGCTTCGAAATGGAATTGCGCTGGCATTTTGGAGCGAAACGCTTCGCTGCATTGGGAGCAGCCCCAGAGTTGAAAGGTCAAGGGCGCTTGCGCTTTGGAAGACTCCGAAAATGCCTTGCGCTAGAAAACTGAAGCGAAAATGCCCTGGAGCCTCAGCAGGTGCGCTGGGGTTTGAAAAGTCAAATGTAATTGCGCTCCCACTTACTCCGAAACTGCCTTGCGCTCTCCAATTTGAGCGAAACGCGGGGGCCCATATTTTTTTCCTTGAATGCTGTTGTGCTTTGAAAAGTCAAAGGGCGTTGCACTCTTGGCAGACTTCGAAAAGGCTTTGCGCTATGCGCCCCACATCATTTCAAATAGGTTTATGCTGAATGGTAAGAGGCGCTTTCGCTCCTTCCTGCTCTGAAATTGCCTTGCGCTCTGCAGATGGGGCGAAAAGACTTTGGCCCACTTAGTATTTTTCCTTGGAGTTGAGTTTTGCCCAACCAAAGCCCAAAACTGCCTTGTGCTCTCACACAGGGGCGAAACAGCTTGGGCGCACTTACGTTTTCTTCTCCAAAGGTGGATTGCGCTGCTCCTTGGCCCGAAATGGGCCTGCGCTCTACTCTTGCTCCGAAACTAACCTACACTTGGAGACCTGGCGCAAAACTACCCTCGCCTTCGTCAAGACAAAGACCTTATCTGATGAGTGAATAGAAGAAAAACTGCAGCCAGAAAAATGCAAGAAACAAGGAATACATTCTGAAAAAAGAATAGAGCTTCAGGGAAGGAGAAATTACTGAACAGTAAAATATGTACAGAGGACATCAATGTTGCAGGAATGCCAACATGGACTTATAGGGTTAGAAAGGATTATACTGTATTAGATTTAAGGGCTGTACATGACAGAGAGCCTCTTGGTTTTTGTTTTGGGAAATTACGATTATTCAGTCAGAACTTATCCCTTCTTGTCAAATTCAGGTTTGGCATTTTTGTAAGGATGTTTACTCTCTGGATTTTTGCACACAAGACCAGATGTTATCATTTCTGGCTTTCTTCAGGTGGGAGTACGCATCTAGTTATGCTGTTCAATGGATTGATGGCAAATACCAAATAAGGTCCATTTCATAAAAAAGGGATAAAAAGAGCCCCTTATTGCTTGAGTGGCCCAAAAATAGCTTGACATGCATGCCTTTCGTACATTGAATGGTTGTCGGACCTGATTAAAGTTTCAGTTAGTTCGCATGGCCAAGTACTAATTAGTAATAGATATATCAATTGAGACCAATTTTATGTTCAAATGAAAGCTCTTGTATAAGTGTCATTTATATGTATTTTATACAGTTTGCAATTATTTAACAAGCAATCTTTTGTTGAAGCCAGTGAGCAGAAATAACAAAAGCGATGCAAAGTCCAAAATAAATTATTTATTCATCATTACCAAGATGCATTCAAAGTAAAAGAGCCTAGAGGAGAGCAAGTATATTTTTAGAGTGTAGTAGTTTAATCGGATTAATAATCTGAAAATAGTGGTAATGATACTGACATGTAATAGTATGGACATCATATACACGTCTAAGAAATTCACATCGAGGGAATGCAAGAATCACACATTCAATAAAAGCATATCAAGATGCTAAGAACTGGTTCAGCCAAATATCCAAAAGCAGGCTAGCTCCTTGATAGTCTATACTTTGGGAATCCTTGTTACTCATCCTATGTGATTTAATACCATTGGAATACAAGGGTGAGGAGTTACTGGTTTCGTTTTCTTCATCTATTTAATACTATACTTATCTCGTTATTTTATTTGAATTCGTTTTGATTTCAGGGCTGCATTCTATTCCTATAACAGAATGCCACTAACACGATCTTAAATATTTTGCATTTAAAAACAATTTCCTACAAAATTGGGATTTATCTCCAGGCTTATCCATATTGTTTTATTAATGAAGCTTTAGTATTGTTTTGCCAATGAATAAAGTGAACTGAACAATCTACCTGATAGAATATAGTGATACAGCAGTCTCAATGATACGTAAATGCATTGTACCTTGTCTCCAAAACTTGGTAGGGATTATAAGATAAAAATTCACATTTCTTTCGTATTGCTTTTGATATTTTAGAAAGCTTTCAAAGTATTTCAGTCAATGTTTACCATTTAATCTGCTCTTAAAGTAAAAGGTAAAAATACATTCATCTACTGTAAGATAAGTTTTATGTAATTAATTTACACTTTATATGGTATAAAAGCTTGAATTTTGCCCACACAAGATTTGAGCATTAGCAAGAAAGTTTGTAATGAATGTCTTAAAAAAAATCAATTAATTTTGCAGGAAAATATGATTCGATAATATCTTCAAGGAAACATATGCACAAGAAACGAGAAATTGTTATTGTTAGTTCATGTGAAGGCCTAGGAAGTCAGGTGCAGGAGGTAATGGCCAAAGTCCAGCATTTTCTTTTTGGTGGAGGGTTATGACCTATTAGGCAATGGTATATGGCTGGGTCAGACTTCCTATGAAGTCTCCAGTGGTTAGTGGCATATAGTCATAACCTAGCATCTATAAATGATGACAACTTGCATGTGGCTCAATGCTTTAAACATGTGACCATGATAACGGTATTTAGTTTTTCTTTACATTAAATCTTATTGACCATGCGCATGCCCATATAGATAGAATCAGTGGTAACTTTATAGCTTTGCATAACAAACTTTATGAGATAGAAACGCTTATTCGTAACAATGGTTTGGAGGGAGGGAGTCCATTGGATAGAAATGCTTGGAAGTATGTCCCATTGTTTGAGATGTGCCCATGAACAAAATATTGAAATAAAATATTGGGGTTTTTATTTGTAAATTACTCATCTTATTTCCTTCATTTATGATCTCTAGTTGTGTTCTCTAAGAATTACTTTGTCCAGGCCAGTTTCTGTCCTTGTAGCGGGAAGCCGCCCAAATGATCATAAATATTTTCACTCAAAATTACAAATTCACTTCAGATGACCCAAAATTATATAAAGATTAGAGATTAGTACTACCATTTAAGCAAGAAAGTTTGGAAACAATGTTTCTAACAGAATACACACGGGTGGTACAGGAATGTTCATGATACACACATGCATGGTAGCTTGCCTCCAGAGTTTGGCAGTCTCCACAAGATGAGAAATTTGTATGCCTTTTGTATTGTATTTGATTTTTTAAAATCCTTAATAAATATTTAAAGAGGGTAGTTCTAATATAATATCTGTTAGAATCTGAAGGGTTCTTACTTTTACATAGAATATTGGCAAATGATAGTGAGGAATCCCAGGCTAATAAATTTTCTTTAAAACAGATCACTTCAGGCCAATTTCTTCACTGGGACAGTTCCTGATTCGTGGAGTTCTATGGTTGATATTCAACGCCTGTATGCTTCAGAGAAAAAACAAATTGAGACAAACCTTTTGATTAGCAATTTTAAATGTTATTTGTTTGTTATTAATCATGATGTATTCTAATTATATACTGAACTGTCAGATTGATAGAAAAGCTTATTTCTATGTTTTTTTTGTCCATTTGTTTACATGTCTTTCAACTGAAACAGATCATCTCCATATTGCAGCAATGTCTTTGATAATCGTCTTAGTGGACCCTTTCCTACCTGGCTTTCAATATTTAGTACCAAAATGTGAGAATTGATTTTCTGGAAGCCAGTTGCATTCTCTTTTTTGGAATATATTATTCTATTGTGGAAACATTCAACTCAATATTTAGTACCGCAATTGGAAGCTAGTGTCTATTGAATTATATATTTATTTGCTTGGCTTCAAATTTTCAATGCTGACATTCATTGTTTATTGAAAATGATCTTCAGAAATTTGGGTTGTAACTACTTCATTGGGACAAGGCCAACGGACATTCCTGAAACTGCGTAAGTTACAAAGCTCTTGCATTTCTTTCCATACTTGTTAGTATTTGCAAGTTGTGACTAGATAAATACTCCTTTCATTATTATTATTTGAAATTCCAGCTATTGATGTTAATGTCCAAATTGCCATTCTTCATTGTTAAGAATTTTTTTTTTGAAATAGTCAATCATAAACAATAGGAATGGTCCTTTTGCTGAGAGAAATTGAAATGTTTAGTTTTACAGGCAATTGTTTGGATTCTGACTTGGATGGTCATGCAAAATTTTGCTTGCATTCACCCAGTTGTGTTTCCTTTTATTCCCAACCTGAAAATGGTATGCATGTTTCCTGCTCTTATGCACACAATATGAAATTAAATATTTATGGCCTTTGCATTATTCTAAAACTCAAAATTAAGCAGGCAGCATATATTTAATGTTATCATGGCCAACCTACATCTGGTACATGTAGAGAATGTTTAGGCGGCATGTAACATATTACGGTAGATCTGGTACATGTTGAGAATGTTGAGGCAGCATGTAAGCTGTATTCTGTTCAACTATGTTTTATGTGCTTTTCATGGGTCTAAAAGGATCTCACATTATATTAATGCAAATGAAGCTCAATCTGGGTACCGTCTTCAACATCACAAGGAGAATCACACATGGGTTGCTTTGGGGGCTTCCCTGGCAGGAATTTTAGTGCTTGTGATTGTTATCTTCATATTTTATGTATCAAAGATCAAAAACAAGCGTCCAGTATGCTCACAGGTCCTTCTTGTTGGTACCCAGTCAAGTACAGGTGTGACCTTCTCGAAATAATTTATATTCTATCATGGAATAAGCTTCTTATTTGTTATGTGGTTTTTGTTACCTTTGTATTAACCCATGAAAGTGAAGCATAAACTCATACCGAACTTTTATACCACTTTATGCTCTTATGTGATGAACTAGATACTCAAGCAAGTGATGCTATCGAACTGTGGGAAGTTCCAAATGGAATACGAAGATTTAGTCTGGAAGAGATTCGGAAAGCTACAGAAGGCTTTAGTATAGCCCATGAAATTGGTTTTGGAGGCTTTGGTAAGGTCTATGAAGGGCACCTTGATGATGGACACATAGTGGCCATAAAAAGGGCATCTCCTTCCAGTATTCAAGGGCACAAAGAGTTTCAAAATGAGATAGTTGTTCTTAGTAGGTTACATCACCGCTGTCTTGTGAAACTTGAAGGGTTCTGCCAGGAAGCTAGGGAAGAGGTATATCAGCATTTACTGAAAGCACTGTGTGTTCGTACCTAAATCTGAGGAGTAAACCATTTTAAACATAAACAGATGTTATGAATATTTCGATTTAGTTGTCAAATTATTCTTCCTGGACTGACACATCTCTCTTATTACTGTGTTCTATTATAATGTACTTTTCTTCTCTTCCTAATTGATCTACAAATGCATTTTGCAGATTCTGGTGTACGAATTCATGACAAATGGCAGTTTGAACAAATTGATGTCAAGTATGTCCACATGATTCCTTCTGTGTTGCTATTTATATTTAAGATCACCAAGGCATGTAGAATTTGCCTTCCAATCCTGCACTGTCTACACAAAATTTTCCTATGAAATATCACAAGACTATTTCACACTTTCTGCTAGACAACTCATTCGTATTATTACATACTGCTGTTTCATACAATTCTTCTGGTTAACCATTATGTTGGAGGATAAAATGCAGTGGTTTAAAGACACCCATTGCTTGTGTAAAACCTGGAAGAAATTCATATTGCAATCTTTAGTGCTTTATGGCTTTCATTACAGCTACCTGGGCCTGAAGACTACAGGTAACATGATTAGAACCTAGCATCTGACAACATATATAGCACATGGGCCACAGTCCTTTGTATGACAAAGGCATGTTAAAATAACCACAGGTACACAAATTTATGGGGTATTATTATTTATATTGTCAATTAATTGCAAAAACATAAATGTAAACTCATATGCACTTGATTCTTTTCATGCATTGGCTCTCAAATGATATTAAATTTTATTTTTTATTTTCTCAATACTTCATCTCGAACATTGTGTTTATGACTGTACCCTCAGTGGACACAGTCCTTAGTCAATCAAAACCTTTTTCAACATGACACTTGTTGGTGACACATTAATCATGACTGTGTGTTATATGCTAAGGCATCTGCAATTGCCCAATGTCAGTAGTTAGTCCATTATTTTTGCCAGTTGCTGGAAATTCCTAAAGACTACATTCTCAGCTGTTCAATAACTACAGAATTTTCTCTATCTTGGTTAAACTGCCAAAAAGCTAATCCTGATTGAATAAAGGATTATCTTGTTGCACATCTGATAAGTGCAGTTTCCATCCTTGTGGAATCATGGTTCCATATTCACATTTTTTTATCATTATTTTTAAAATAGGAATCATATATTGATCATTGAGAATTACTTCTATCCACTAAATAGTATGATCAGATGGAAAGTATTTTCTTAGACAAGCAAGGAGAGTAAGCACCTTTCATTTTTGCACCCTTCAATTAAAAGATCAACATTGACCAGAAATACTAAATCCTGCGTAAATAGCTTCGACTTGTGTAGCCTTACTGGATATGTATCCTCTTGAAGCACTGCTTGGCAATGCATCTTCCAAGAAGAAAAGGACAACAAGACAAAGAATATGGCATAGTTTTTGTTTGTGTCTATTATATCCAGGATTACCCAAGCAACACTTCACCTCAAGAAGAGTGTGGAAGAAAAGAAAATGGAAGAATCTCCTTCGAACCAAGACCAAAATCCTTGTGCAGCTGAACATCTTCACAATAAATAGTTATTTCCTTGTTTCCACAAATAGGGCAATTGGAATTGGAGATCCTGTTTTTTTCAAGACAATACTTTATTGTCAATCCAGATGCATCAGTAACAGATGAAATATTTTTTTTCCTTTTTTCTTTTGAAGGGAGATCTTGAATTCCAAATATCCTGGCAAAACTGTTACCAGTGCACTTCTGGGTCAGCAATATCAAAAAACTTGTTTAACTGTGAAGCAACTGGAAGAGTGTGGCTCACAGTCTCACTTGTTCTTATAAGTGTAGTATGGCAAGTATTCAAATCACTTAATGCAATATCATACCATACAACAAAAGGAAAGGAATAAAGCAAACTGCATTGTAATACCATGCAATGGAAGTGAGAACAACACAGTAGAATATCACTCACAACCAGGTAAGCAGTGTGCGGTCAATATGTTTCAAGGCATGAATCATTCTCATTCCCAACTATTCTGCAATATTATCTCTGGAAATGGCTTGGTTGAGTGCACACCATGATTGATGCTGTAAACCAAAGTGTGGGATGCATAAGGTATTGTTGTGGGAGGGAAACCATCGTACCTTCCTAACCATCCACCCACTAATCAAAACTTAAATGTATCCCTAACCCAACTATACACAACCCATTGCAATTAATACACCATTCATTTCTTATACAACATGCCAGTAAAATGTAATAATTATATGACATGACTCTTATGTTCCGACGTCAGCATCCACTCGTCTTCTCGTGCACCCACCACGTTGGCATCTTGACTTACATGAATATTTTCTTCATTTATTTGCTGCAACTCACTTTGTATCTCATCTTCCGTTCTTAATAACAATGTTTTCCACCTTATCCACAAATTAGGATTTGTGATTGCTGAAAATCATATGTAAGTAGGGGTTGTGCTTCATAAATTCACTAATAAAAAGTAGATTCTTAACCATTCCTGGAACATAGTGAACATTAAGAAATACCAGCTTTTTACCTGACAGGGTTATCTACATGTTACCTTTGCCTTCTAACCTATATTCCTCCCCATGACCAAACACCACAGAGTCATTAGAAGATTCATTAGTAGCATAATTAATATACCAATCTCTCCTATTGGTAAAATGACGAGAATCTATATACCAAGCAGCAAATGTTTTCACATTTTCTGCTTTATCCCATTCCATAAACACAAAGATGTCTTCCTCTTTCTTATGTTTTGAAACATTGTCCTGTTTCTTTTGCCCTCCGTTATTCTTCTCATCATATAACCTTTTCCTAGAATTTTTTTTCTTATGGCCCATTTTTCCACAATAATGACACTTAAAAGGCTTGTGACTACCTAAATCTATTGTCTTGATGCCCTCATGCTTCTTAGCAAACTTTCCATTGCCCTTGAATTTGGTTAACAAATCCATTTCTAAACCCTCATTCCCGTTGCTACTTGCAAATTGCTTTTTCCACCTATCTTGTTGCAAGAGCTTGGTGCTAAGTCCTCAAATTTTAGGTCAACATCAATAGAAGTAATATTTAGGGTTTCAATAAAATGCTCTAAAGAGGCTGGTAAACTCTTGAGAGTGATTACCACCATGTCTTCTTCCATTTTCCGCCCAATGGCATTCAGCTGTTCTTTAAGGTCTTTTATCTTCAGCAGTTGTATGAGATAGTGATAGAATAATTTCGCTCTCCACAGGGACTTTCAGATAGCATTCTCAGCACCATAGTAGTGAAACAAAGTTGCCCCCTTTCTCCCACACTCTTTGGGGTCTTCATAGATGAGCTTGACTCATTTATCCGAGAGCACACACAGGTAGAGGACGATTGCCTACTCCACCATGTGCTGATTTCTATCCTCCTTTTGCCGATGATGTTGTCCTTCTAACCTCGACCCCTGAGGGGCTTTAGCATCATCTGGATACATTACCCACTTTTTGTACCTTGAAACAATTGATAGTGAACCTCTCTAAGACCAAGGTTATGGTGTTCAATACTACCAAAGAGGCTCTATCCCATATTTGCTTCTATATTTAGGGGCGAGAGGTTGAGATCACCACCTCCTACGTGTAATTGGGGGTTCTCTTCACTGGACCCACCTTTGGGTTGAAACCTGCCGCCCAAGCCTGAGTTTGTAAGGGGTATACATGTAGTATGCTACCCTGCTCTGTGTTTTTTTTGAGGTTTTGTGATATTTGATTTTTTTGAAGGTTTTGACAATATTCTGATTTTTTTGGTGTTTTTGCATATAAATGTAAAATGCAGAAAAAAGACTAAACTGCTAACTTCAGAAATCTGTAACTCACAAACTAATAATCCAAACCACTTGAAATTTGAAACGCAAGTACTAGATATATACATCTAACAACCCATTGAAGTTTTTTAACAAACAACAAAGTACCCGAAAGATATGAAGTGCCGAATATTGTTGACTGTGCTTTTTTGACAGCAGGTATAGAACTTGGAGTTTTAATTACAAGCATCAAATGGATGAATTCTCTGTACAAAAAATGTTTCCAAATTGCATTCTTAAGTTGGACACCTCTATTCCAAGTGATGGAATTGCCAAAAATGAAGAGAAATGGAAACACCAATTCCAACGCTCTCCCTGTGATGTACGGCCAGCTGGTACATGTATGACTTGCTAGAATAAATGTTGTTTGCCTATGTTCTACTCCAAAAACACCCTCAATCTTGTCGATGGGTGTATATTTAATAAGTGATGCCAATAACTTCGAATCCCTTGCCTTAGAAATCGCCCCAAATGCATATAATGATAGCTAGATTTGTACGGCCACTGCTGGAAGTGAGTAGAATAAAATATTCATCAATATATCTACAAACCCTCACTCAATACTCACTGAAAATCTGTAGTTTGTAAGCACAAATGCACCTCCTGTGATGAAGATGCCCGAAATCACTCTGAGGATGTCTTGCAATCCCGAAAGTGATGATCCTGCTGGAGGTTTTCGTCTCCGAACAAGCAATACAACCCTGCAAAAATCTCTGCAAGATGCTCTCCAAGAAACTTCATATGAAAGATAGCCAAAGATGATGCCAAATGAAGTCTCCAACCCTTTTTATCCTTTCCTCAAGTTAGGTCAGCCATTTCCTCATTTCCTAATGAATTTGATTTGATTTTAATTACCATAGCCACTTAAAGTGGCGTCCCCCTTGGACATGGTATTAAGTCACTTTATGTTAAAAAAACATTATAATAAGTGACTTCCAAAAAATAACCTTATATCTCCAAAATATTAAAATATTAAAGTTAAACTATATTAAATATTTAATTTAATATAATTAACTTTGCACATTAAAATCTTTGGCCTCCCAATATCCAATCACCAAACAAAATATAGAAACGGACACCCATTTCGCCAAAGAATCCGGTCGTACCATATATTTCCAACCAACCCTAATCTGACTGACTTACTAAAAATACTAAGTCCCTGCTCAAGTGTCTGAAATGCCCTGAAGAACAGGCAATGGAGAGCTTTGCACAAACAAACAACAAAACAACCTCCATTATGGTCCCCAACCAACTGACACTGCCTAGGGTAACCCGTGAGTAGGCAAGCCCTCTCCGTATTGACTAGCTGACTAAGAAGGGGACATTACAGTCCTCCCTCCCCAAGATTGCTTGTCCTCAAGCAATACCAAATCATACTCCAATCATCCGTTAGATCCTAGCTACAGTCACAAGTGATACCAGGATCCCATAACATCCTCAAGAAAATTCCACCATGCTGATGCTGCACCACTCTGATCGCAACAAAAAAAACATTGTGCTAGAATTGCACAAGTCTTAATTGCAACACCGTGATAAGATCATTGTTGACAATTTTGTCACATTGCTTGAAGGGGTAGAAAGAATCAATATTTTGTAAAGTATTCTCTTATTTTTCATGAATTTGTTCCCTTGCTTTTTTATGTATGTATTTTCGAGTATTGCAGCAATTTTGGCTTCCATTTTTGTCCCCTTTGTACATAAGCCATACATGCACCAATAGAGTAAACCAGGTTAATAAGCTTCGCAAGAGAAAGGAGGAGGAGGAGAAACAGGAAGATCTAGAAAAAAGCCCGAAAATTTACCAAGGCACAGAATGAGCTTCACTGGCGAAGCTACCACAACATCTAGTTCTGGCAGAAATTTTGCGAAGCAGCGATTGTAAATTGCTGAATTTTTCTAAGTATGAAGGAGTGCTTCGCTAAAATTTGAGCGAAGCATTTGCTTCGGCTCCCTCCTCTGGCGAACCATTCCTCCGGTGAATTCTACTTCGCCCCAAACCGCTGCGAAGCATCTACTTCGACCGCCTTCTATGCGAAGCTTTGCTCTCCTCGAAAAATTAAGAAAATATTCTAAGGCAGGAGTCCGCTTCGGGCAAAATCCTTAGCGAAGCGGCATTGAGCCCACATCCCTGGCGAAGTAGTAAATAGCTAGAGGCCATGCTTTTTGCAGGAAACATCCGCTTCGGCATAAGAACTTTGCAAAGCCGTTTTTAAAGGTCCCTTCGGGCGAAGCGCCCACACATGATCATCATTCACGCTTCGACCCACACCTGCTGGGAAGCAAAGCCCCAAACCAGAATTCAGCGAAGTTCCTCCCAGGGCTCAACTGACGAGGGCTCTTTCTTCAAGGGCACACATCCCAAGGCCGGGTATTTTTCCAAGACATTTGAGTGTTTCATAAATGCGTTTTTCTTGCCCGAAAGACCCGGTGCCCATTTGTAGCAATAGGATATGAGCTATCAGTTGCAGAAGAAAAGCTAGGTTAACTTGTGCATCCACTCGAGCACCTCACCTGGAGCGGCCCAGGACAAGTCAAACAGCTCATAAATGCAGATTTCCCCGGCTGATGCGGCCATGGTTGCTAATTGTGGAAATGGATGTGAAACCTCAATCGCAGAAGGGGACGGGTGCGGATTTTTGTAACTGCCAGGGGCGTACTTCCGAATCCAGTGCATTAATGGCTAAGAGGGTCGGGTTCTCTATAAAAACCCTGGCATTGTAATGAGAAAAGGGGGGGGGACTTTTGCTAGAAAGCTGTTGTAACTTGATTTTTGCAATTGATATTAAGAACTTTGGGCCTCATTTCTCTCTTGTATACCGCCTTCTGTGATTATTTCTGCTATTTTGTCTTCATTTACGTACTGTAATTTTGAATCCTGAATTTAGGTGTGTGGTTGGGGACAAAACCCTGGAATTCTCCTGAAGGATACATAGGGGAGAAAATGCTGTGTTAGTTTTCTTGTATGCTGCCTGTGGATAGTGTTTCTGCTATATTCACATGTTTCTTAACTGCTGTAATTCTGAAATCTGGAGGTCGGCGTAGTGGGATAGGTGAATCCTGGAAGTCGTCCAGAGGATACATAGGGAAGCTAGCGTGGTGTTCATTTATAGTCTATTATTTGTATTTATTGCTGCTACTTCAAGGTATTAGTTGGTGATCGTGCTGCTGGTTCTTCCCCACTGCAATATCCAGTTATTTCCATTTCTTTCTGTATTTTTTATCTCTTTCCTGCACCCTTACTCTTTTCATCTCTTTCCTGCACTCTTAGCTTAAAACCCCAAGTAGTTTAGTAAAGGAGCCGGCCTTTCTCCGGAGATTGGCACGGGGGGCATCTCTTCCCCTCAGCCTTTCAATGTTTGTCCCAGGTCTAGGGCGCGTATACGTACAAAATCCTTTCCTGTGGCAGATTTGTGACCAACAATCACCCTCCAGTCTGAAACTGAAATACTGAACCAAACTGAAATGGAATACCTCTCGCCAAGTAATATCAGTGAAAACATCAACATAGGAAACTGCCAAATCATCTATGGAAATGTGAACTAACAATCTTATCTCAGCACTCATCCTCATGATGAAAATCAGGTGATCCCCAGTACCAAAGTCAACTGCAATCATCAAAGCATCTTCTGAAAATATAACTACCAACATCATAACTAAATTGCAGTGATCACAACACAATCATGTGGGACATAAAATCAACTACTTGACGCCTGAAGAATTTCCCACACCCTGCTGCTCGCAAGCCAAAAATGAATATAAATCTATCTGCTCATATACGGATGTCACCATACTCAGCACCAGAAGTAATAGGTAACAACTGATATGTTGGTAAACTCCGGCAATCCCACTGACCAACATGAATCGGTGTATTTGAGAATACAATTTGCTCAATAAGGAAAAATGATACCCAGCGAATCCCACCACGGTGACCCAACAAAGGTGTTGGTCAGTCTCCAACAAGTAGCTGATATAGAAGTGGACAACAATATCAACTCTGAAAATAAACATCCTGGGAATGCTTCCGCTGCCCAAAACTGGAAACACCCTGATGACACTTAAACTCCAAGTGTCCAAAAAGTTATCCCATGGATTCAAACACTCCCACTTAGTAGTAGTAATGAAAGCATGATTAGAAAATATATCATTCATCAACATGAAGTGTTTGTAATAACACTCCCGAGATACCCCAAAATGAAGAAACATACCGCTGTCCAAGACTGAAATTATTATCTCAAGGTCTGATTTTTGGTAAATCAACGTTTTACTAGGAGTACACCTGCTGCAAATCTGAATTATGTCAGCCAAATTGAAAATTCTAATCATTTTCCACACTGAAATTACCTCCAAAATGGTCACCATCACACCTAGATCCGAAGGAAACTCAACATGAAAATTATGCTCATCATGCAAGTCTGTCACTGTACATAAATCATCCTGCTGGTCTAATTTCTCTGTATCTGAATCTGTAGCTGAAAAATACTCAATCTGTTTAGCTTTAGCTTTCACTGCACACTTGTGAGATGGATCCCATGGCTTTCTGCACTGAAAACATAATTTCTTCTTCCTTAGCTCATTCCAACTCTCGCTGTCCACTTTGCTAGGAGAATCTTTAGGTGAGTTTGAATTCTTCTGAAATTGTCTCTTATCCTTCTTATGCCTGAAACCCTTAGACTGAAATTTACTCCTGGAAGTGGATGACTCCATATTCCTAGCCTTGCGAATGGCTTCTTGCAAGCTGGGAGGATTAAGGGCTTTGATCTAGCCCTTCAATGGATCGGACAAACCATCAATAAACAACACTATGAGCCTCCTCTCGGAAATATCTGTAACCAAGACTGAGGGCCTTTGAAAATCAGCAACATATCTCTCTACTGAACTCCATTGCTTGAGTTGCGCCAACTCCTTAAAATGGAGCTCTGGATCCTTCCTGTCAAACCTCTCAATCAATCTCTCTCTGAAGTCTGTATAGGAGGTAATCTGACCATGTCCAAGGGTGAACATTCCATGATGCCACCACTCATGTGCTAGACCATCTAGATGTAACGCTGAATATTTGATTGCTTCTATCTCAATAAGGAAAAATGATACCCAGAAGATATCAAGTGCCGAATATTACTGACTATGCTTTTTTGACAGCAGGTACAGAACTTGGAGTTTTAATTACAAACATCAAATGGATGAATTCTCCGTACAAACAATGTCTCCAAATTGCATTCCTAAGTTGGACGCCTCTATTCCAAGTGATGGAATTGCCAAAAATGAAGAGAAATGGAAACACCAATTCCAACGCTCTCCCTGTGATGTACGGCCAGCTGGTACATGTACGACCTGCTAGAATAAATGTTGTTTGCCTATGTTTTGCTCCAAAAACTCCCTCAATCTGGTCGATGGGTGTAGATTAATAACTGATGCCAATAACTTCGAACCCTTTGCCTTAGAAATCGCCCCAAAATTCATACAATGCTGGCTAGATTTGTACGACCACTACTGGGAGTGAGTAGAATAAAATATTCATCAATATATCTGCAAACCCTCACTCAATACTCATTGAAAATCTGTAGTTTGTAAGCACAAATGCACCTCCTGTGATGAAGATGCCCGAAATCACTCTGAGGATGTCTTGCAATCCCGAAAGTGATGATCCTGCTAGAGGTTTTCGTCTCCGAACAAGCAATACAACCCTGCAAAAATCTCTGCAAGCTGCTCTCCAAGAAACTTCATATGAAAGATAGCCAAAGATGATGCCAAATGAAGTCTCCAACCCTTTTTATCCTTTCCTCAAGTTGGGTCGGCCATTTTCTCATTTCCCAATGAATTTGATTTGATTTTATTTAATTACCATAGCCACTTAAAGTGGCGTCCCCCTTGGACATGGTATTAAGTCACTTTATGTTAAAAAAACATTATAATAAGTGACTTCCAAAAAATAACCTTATATCTCCAAAATATTAAAGTTAAACTATATTAAATATTTAATTTAATATAATTAACTTTGCACATTAAAATCTCTGGCTTCCCAATAACCAATCACCAAAAAAAATATAGAAACAGACACCCATTTCGCCAAAGAATCTTTTTGTACCATCCATTTCCAACCAACCCTAATCCGACTGACTTACTAAAAATAGTAAGTCCCTGCACAAGTGTTTGAAATGCACCGAAGAACAGGCAATGGAGAGCTCTGCACGAACAGACAACAAAACAACCTCCACTGTGGTCCCCAACCAACTGAAACTGTCTACGGGAACCCGTGAGTAGGCAAGCCCTCTCCGCACTGACTAGCTGACTAAGAAGGGGACATTACAATGCAACTCTTTCTTTGCTTGAGAGGAGTTGTTTCAGAGAACATTTCCAAGATGTTCCAGTGAAGATGAGAATCTTTAATACCTTGGTCAAGCCAACTGTAACCTATGGATCCGTGACATGGGGTCATAGTCTTGGCCCAGTGCAAACACTTTTTCTTCGAAGATTCATTTGTTGCAAGGGCACGGTCCCCCATTCCATTATCCTCGCAGAGTTTGGGGCCTCCCCTCTTCGGCTCGAGATCATCTTCTCGATTATCACCTATGTACAATGTGTCCATACTTTGGGAGATAGTCCCTTGGGATGTAGACGATACCCTTACCTTGCCCTACACTCCTCGATGGACCTCTCTTCAATCCCTCGAGGGGGTTGGAGGAGCTAGCATTTTCAGGTCTCTACACTTTTGGACAACATTCAGATATAGATTGATAGACTTCCAGCTTATTCCTTGGGAGCTCACTCCCCATATCAGAATAAGGAGAAGATACTCCACGAGATCCGAAAGGACATTAGCCTCTAGTATATTGGCTGCACATGGATCTCTCCCACCACCCCTCTCTCCCCTAAGTTGTCTTTCTACCACGAGCACTTCCTTCATATACAAGACGGTTGGATTGTCCCCCCACAGTACCTTCAACATCATACGATGCATAACATACGGATGCTGATTGGACAACTCAGAGTGTGCTCCCACCAGCTTTGGGTTGAGTTAGATTACCATCTTCCAAGGGTGGAGTGGGTCTGCCTATTTTGCTCCTTGGGAGAAGTAGAAACCTTTTCGATGTCCCACTACTATGAAATCCGAGGTAGATTCCAGTGCCTTTTTAGGGATATCTCACGATCTCTATCCACATTCAGATACCCGGACCATCGATCTCTCGCACTCTACTTTAGGGAGGCGACTTAATTTCGTCGATAGAGGAGCTCTCCTCCAGGTGGCTCTTGCCCCCCACACTCTTGACCCATCACAACCTACTTCACCAGCTCAGATGGACCAAGGAAGGATATCGAATGGGAACATCACATATCGGATCGTTCAAACAAAGGTAGGGCCACTAGACAATGCACCCACGGTTCGTCGAGGCTTTAGATTAGTGATGGGCAAAGACAGATCATCGATTTCTTCAGTGGAGATTCTTTGGCCTCGACTGTTAGGAGAGACTAGTGCCCGAGGTTGTCGACGAGCTCCCTTCAGGGAAGCTCCCCTCTCTCTCTCCGTTCCTCTTGGAGAACACTTCACACAACTTGTTTTTAATGGATTGCAGCCCACCTCTCTCCTCTCTTCTCCCTTCCTATTCCCTTTGGCCCGCTTCTCGGGTCGCGTCATTGTATTTATCTTTGTTTCTTTATTTTGGTGGGCGCTTTGACCCATTCACTTGTCGTTATTGCTGTGTCCTTTTCTTAGTCCCTTGGGTCATATTTAGCCCATTGTGGACATTAATAATATTTCATTTCATTTCATTTCAGCAAATGATTTTGTAAACGCTCACTTTCATCCATTTTGCTTCAAAACAATAAACTTTTACAGAAGGCTCTACCTTAATCTAAAGTTTCATGTAAATCCTTCAGTCGCTTCCAAATAGCTACAACGTCACCCCTTGTTTGCACTTTGAGAAGCATTTTATTAGTCATTGAAAGCTTTATTAGCATCACAATTTCTCTATTCTACTCATCAAACTTGGTTTGATCATTTCCAACTATTGTTGGTTGTGTTTCCTTGTCCATACCTTTGATGCCAAAGCTCTGATACCATTTTTTCTCTCCCAGAAAAGAAAAAAACTTCCCAACACAAGTTGGTCCAAAAATGTAGTGAACCCAATAGAGAAAGATTGATTATAATGCTAGAATAATAAAAAGGAATCACTTTTATTAAGGAATCGCTGTTGTATTGTATGGGGAACCCAACAATTAATTAATAATTATATTCTTCGATGCCTCAACTACACCAAATGAAATGCCTATTTCTACAAGTGTGAAGATGTGATCAAAGGTCACAACCTTTGTGAAAGAGAGAGTGATTAAATAATTAACTAATAATGTGATTAGTATGGAGGTTAGGAGTAGAATCCTAACATGCCACCTTCCTTAAAAAGAGCTTTGTCCTCAAAGCTCAAAGTAAGGAGCTTCGTTGCTTGTTTTCCCAGTCGAATTTGTGCAAGTTCTTGTACTATTTTAATGTCACTTAAGGAGCTTCGTTGCTTGTTTTCCCAGTTGAATTTGTGCAAGTTCTTGTACTATTTTAATGTCACTTTTTCGAAGGCAAGGATATATTGAAGGTCGAAGCATTAGTGGGGGGTTGCTAGAAAGAATAGTAGAATCTTCCTTAGGAGAATTGTGATGACGGTAGGCTTCCGCTTTAGCCGATTCTTCCTATGTAGAATGAAGGGAAAATAAAGGTGCACTCACTCTTTTGCCTCCTTTCTGAATCAGGCTGCCTATACGATGAGAACTCACTATTTAGTTCTTTGAGAGTGTATGTCTTGCCTTCATTGTTTATTGCATGGATGTCTACCTCATCTTTTCGTGGTGCATCGAGCACTTCTTGCACATCGACCTCATTTCCTTCATTGTTATGATCAGGTGCTTTGGTCATGTCGTGCACATCTTCCTCACCTTCTTCCTCTATGGAGTGACAGGGATCAACTATATTCAATAAATACAATGTTTGTGTAGCACAACAATGAAGGGGCCCAAATTGCTCATCACAAGTATAGCAGAGGTCGTTCGCTCGTCGTTCCTCCATTTCTTGTAGGCTAAGGTACTTAACTGGCAAGGGTTTGTGTTTTGGAATAGTGTGCGTGAATGTTGATTTATCAATAGGTTGCTCCCCATGTTGACGTTGAACATTGAATGTATCGTCGGCTAACAAGGCTAATCCAATGGCTTCCTGTAGGGTGCGAGGAGTGTACATCATGATATTTACTCTAATTTCTTCTTTCAATCCATTGATGAACCCACTTATGAGGACTGATTCGTCCAACCCTGTGATGCAATTGGCGATATCCTAGAACTGAATTTTATATACACTCACTGATGTGATTTGACGTAGGTGGGCAAGATTAAGTAGCAAAAGTAGGTTGGGGTCGTGATATATTCTTCCATTGGCCATTTGCATAGTCGTTTGGCGTAAAGGTGTCGCAAAAAGTGTTGAAAGTCGTCACAAAAATTTCTTGAAAATTATCGTTAAAAATTGCATAAAAGTCATCCTTCGACCATTGCGGTTAGGTTTTGGAGATTTTATAACCTTCGTAAGTGGCAGAATTAGCGAGAATTTTATGGGACCCGGTCAAATGAGTGGCTTCGGTCACACGAGGGAAGGCTAGAGCGTGACCGAAGTCACAACTAACTACTCGCCCTGAATATTTTTTAAACCCTGCTTTGTCCCTCTTCCTATTGAATGTGGGATATGTGTTATATCCACTTTTTTAAAGTTTCTCTTGCCGACGTCGGAATACGAAGACGTATCGGAATTTCAGTTTTCCGGTGACGGAAAATGATTTAAAACTTTATGTTATAAGTTTTATTTTATAAAATATGGCCGGTTTTCTCCAAGACGTCGTCGGAAGTTGCAGACGTCGCTGCAGAACGTAAATTTTTTTTTTTGCGTGGATTGTTTCTGTTTTTGATCTGGGCATTGACTACAAGAGATTGGAGGATTTCTAGGATAGTTTGAGGGTATTTTTGGATTTATTCCCTTTAGATTATACCTTCCCAATGCTCTGAGTTCGCCGGCGGTTGGTGAGTGTATTTCGTTCTATGAGCTAATTAGATTCTTTGATGCTCGGTCTGTGAACTTATACGATCTGCCACTCGGTCTCCCAATGACTCTTGAGAATGAATCTGCGGTGTTTGATGATATATGGACGTCTTAGGAATGATGTGGCGGATGATAAGATAAACGTAGGCGCAGGATCTGAATGGCAGACGACTGGTGATGACGAACGGGGTGAAAAAAATTTATGTTTTGAAGCTGGCTCTGATACCAGTTGTAGTGAACCCAATAGAGAAAGATTGATTATAATGCTAGAATAATAAAAAGGAATCGCTTTTATTAAGGAATCGCTGTTGTATTGTATGGGGAACCCAACAATTAATTAATAATTATATTCTTCGATGCCTCAACTACACTAAATGAAATGCCTATTTCTACGAGTGTGAAGGTGTGATCAAAGGTCACAACCTTTGTGAAAGAGAGAGTGATTAAATAATTAACTAATAATGTGATTAGTATGGAGGTTAGGAGTAGAATCCTAACAAAACACTTGTACTCAAAGATGGCCAAGATGCATTGTTTCTAGGTACTATAATTCTTCTTGGAAAATTTTTGGTTACCCTCTAACATAATGTTAGACAAACTAGCCATTAGAGCACAAAACGTACAGCCTATATGTTGCCAAAAATAAAGTATGCTACTGAAATAGACTTACAGCCAAGGAAATTGCGTTTTTCCTCCCACAAACTGAAGAGTACACACAGAGAAAAAAAATATTCTTGCTGGAAAATTGATAAATCTGTTGAAAAATGCTGAGATCTAATTTAAATCTAGCTGGAAAACTCTCAGATGTGTTGAAAAAGGCTTAGATCTGCTAAAAGTCTCTCAGATCTGTTGAAAAAGATAGCAGAAAAAATGAAATGAAATATTGTTAATGTCTGCGGTGGGCCAAAATAAGACCCAAGGGACTATAAGAAGGACAATAATGGCTGCCAGCTAGCAGGCTAAAAAGCCCAACAAAGAAAAGAACTAAGATAAATACAAGATGAAACCCGACAATCGGGCCAAAGAGAAAGGGAAAAGAAAAGGGAGAGCAGAGAGGGGGGAGGGCTGCAGTCCAAAAGAGAAGAGTGCACACCAAGAAGAACGGAGAGAGAGAAGGAGGGGGGAGGAAGTAGCCTAGGAGGGGCAAGCTTCAAGAACCCCCTAGAAACTAATCTCTCCTAACAATCGAGACCAAAGTACCGGAGCTGAAGAAGTCCATGATATGTCACTGCCCATTGCTAGTTCAGAACCCTGACAAATTGTGGGTGTGTTGTCTAGTGACCCTGCTTCTGTCCGAACTGGATGATGTGGGGTGTTTCCAACCGGAGTCACCTTGTCCATCGGAGCAGAGAAATCTGTTCTTTCCAACTGGAGTCACCTAGCTTTAGATCAGGCAAAAAGAACTTAACCCATTTTTAAAACCATAAATATGAACCTAACATTTCTCTCTTTTTCAAAAAAATAAACTTGGCTTAAAAAACCCGAAAACAAATTATACTTAGCTTTCTTTGCCCAAAAGCCCTTTTGGTTTCTTGGTGTGTATTGAAAAGCAGTACCTCATCCATCACTGATCTATGCAGTCCCTAGGCCTTCACCCACTTTGACTTCCCCTCACTGTGGCTCTGATACCATATATAAAAAAAAAAAGAACCAAACACAAATCAAGAACACAAAAAAACTTGAAAGAGAGAAAATAGTAAAATACTTGTTGGATAATAAAATGAAGAAAGCTCTTGTCCTTTTATAGTAAAGGAATGACATAAACCCTAAGTGCATAAATCCTACAATGACTTAGATATACTTTTAAGTCATTAGTACAACACTAAAGCATGAATTAGACAAAGTCAACAAGTGACATTATTTATATGCCTAAGTCTATAGTCTAGATGACCATTATGAACTAAATAACTCTAACAATAGAAGATCAATAGACGAAAGAATAGAAGGGTGCCTATGGGCACCCACACAAGAGATCACATGGGATCACACCGATAGAATAGATGTGGTGGTTGAGGGGTATTTATACCAAATCCTCTATATTAATAATTATGTAACCCATGTCGACATAAGGCATTGAGGTTAATTACAAGTTACTAAACCCATGCCTATTACACAGCATTAAAGGGGTTTAGTGAAGGTTAACAATAATATGGGTTTAACACATGTCGATAGGGCTATTTACGTCGAATTGTAGTAAAGTACATTCCATAATGATTGCCTATAGGCTTACATAATGATTACATCATACATTGTTGGCCTTGGCTAGTGAGGCCAGATTATACTTTCCAATAGGGACACGACATCTTGTCCAATTTCTTGAGCCATATAAATGTTCTCCATTAGTTCTTGAATATGGAACAACCCTAGATAGAAGCTAATCAACTATTCAAACTTGATTTCTTATGTGATGTAGTACCTGAGGACGAAGGTCCCTAGTTTATACACCCTTCGTCTCAATGCTTATTGTACCTATACTCCATTATTGTTTCCCTACCTTTGTTTACCACTAATCTAGTCTCCCCATGTCCAACAAGTTTAGGGCTAGCAGTCACTCTTCCGAGCTTTTGTGATTGCCAAGTCTATTTATAAATGCTACTCACAAGCTTAGTACTAAAAACTCCACTAGACTTGTTGTTTCCAGTCCCTACATCACTTGGAAGGGCAAGTAATACATGGTTTCTTTTGCTTTAAATGTAGTCTTTCAAGCACAAAAGACAACTGGCAATTGCTCCTCCAAATCTACATAATTTTGGATGAATGAGATAAGGATCCTATTCATGGCCTTAGCCTATCCATTTGCCCTAAAGGAATATAGACTAGATGGAGTATGATATACCTTGAATTCTAGCATAAGTATTTGCTAGCGTCATTCACAATGTTTCCACTACAATCATTGGTGATTTATAGTGGAATCACAAATCTTGCAGTGATTTGCTTGTAGATAAACTTTGTTGTACTCTTAGCAGAGTTATCAGGCAAGGCATTCGCTTTGACCAACTTTGTCAAATATCCTGTTGCAACAACAATGTATCCGCTCCTTTGTAATTGACTGAGCTTTAAATCTCCAATGAATTGCAGTCCCCAACCTTTTGAATTATTCTTTGTTTGGGACAGGTATAACAGAATATAATCATGCTTTAGAGGTGTTGCTATCCTTTGACATGTGTCATAGGAATGAACCCATTCCTTAGCGTATTAGAATAGAGTTGTCTCCTTTAATACAACTAACAATACGTTCATGATATTGAATCTCAGTCCCATAGGACTGCATACTAGCCGTATTAGAATAGAGTTGTCTCCTTTAATCCAACTAACAATACGTTCATGATATTGAATCTCAGTCCCATAAGACTGCATACTAGCCGTATTAGAATAGAGTTGTCTCCTTTAATCCAACTAACAATACGTTCATGATATTGAATTTCAGTCCCATAAGACTGCATACTAGCCCCTCGTGCACTTCTTTGAGTGTACTTCTCATTTCTTCACCTACCACCTATCGTGTGAATGCCTAGTCAAGCCCCACCTTGTAGAGTGATCTTGTAGAGCAATACATCAATCAGCTGAAAGGTCCTTGACTGCAACAACTTTCTTTTAGTTTGCTGCTCTCTCTCGCTCTCTCTCATGCAACATCACATAGAAAAGTAATCCTGATATGCTTATGCCAGGATGGCAACACTGCAGTATGGAATAGGTGTGCATATGGAAAGTTATCATACACACATCTGTCAGAAAGCTATCCCAATTGTATTCTGGAAAGCTGATTGCTAATAACATGGTTTTTACTTGGCCTGACCACAATCTGAACTCGAACTCCTGCAATGTCACAATCTCCTTGGTAACTCTCCCATGAATTATAGGCTGCTTGTTCAAATATTGCAACAACTGGTGATCATAAAATGCGAATGGGTTGGCAAGCAGATAGTGTCTGGACTTCTGCATGACATACAACTTTCTCAATGCTTTGTGCCTTATCGTGCTATGGTTCTTCTCTGCCCTTAACATTAATCAACACTTAATGTAAATCAGGTGGTCTAATTTACGACTCCCATGGTTTGGAACAAAGCTGGATTAATCGTCCCCAAAGCTCATACCCTGCTTGCTTTAATTCTGCAAATCATCTGGTGAGTCACTTACACAGATATTTCGTTGTTAGCAACCCTTGCAAATCAAGGGGGTTTGTGAGTACCAAGGTGTCTCCATTTGTCTCCGAACAAATCAGACCTTCACGAGCTTAGCCAAAGAAGGATTATTTCCAAAATACTTCATACAAAGATAAACACACAAAAGAAGAGGAAATATCAGAATTTTGTCTCAAAAATCTTCTCAATTGTTTTACCCTTTTTTTCTGTAGAAGAATTTGTTGAAATTTTGGCAGCACAATTTTCCTTTTATTCCATGAAATTTTCTCTCTTAAAGGTTTTCTCAGAAACAGCAGCAGAAGAGAAAAAACTCAATAAAAATCGGTCAAGAATTTCCAGAAATGTCAGCAGAGGGGATTCAAATTTTTAGAATATCAAACCCAATATCTAGAAATTTCAGTATTTTTGGAAGAATGTTAGAATTTCCAGAAAATTTCTGTCATTGAGGAGAAAAACTCATAAATTCCACAAACAACTTCCTCACGATCTCCAAAATTTTGAAATTTAAAAAAGAAAAGAAAAGGAACAGCATAGCTGTCCTCTTTTTTTCCTTTAAGACAAAGGAATTTCCAGAAATTGAAAAATAATGCAGCATAACATGTCCTCTTCGCTTAATCTAAAAAATGATCAGAAAAATAATATTAAGAGAATGAAATTTCACAAGAACGCTGACTAGAGAAATTAATATTGCAAATCCAATGAAATTTATTCTTGGGATTAGCCATGGCTGCATTGGCCATGCTTATTGAACACATGATCTCTACATTGATGTGAAATGGTACATCCTGATGGGTTGTGACAGGGGCCAGTATGCTTGGCCAGTTGGAGAATTTTTTCTAGAATATAACTTGTCTATTCCAGTATGAAGTTCTCCTTCCTTTTGATGTTATTCATTTAAAATGTATGTCTAGGCTTTGTAAATGTCTGTATTTTTACTGAAAAGAATCCAAGTACCCTTATTTATGTTTATAATCCTAGTAATTATCTAGGATGCCTTCTTGCAATTATCTATCCTTTGAAATGTTTTTCCTTTTCTGTTGTTGACCTTGCCAATACTTTTTTATCAAGTTGGTGATGGCATAAACTTCTGATAACTAGTCTTTGGCTGGGTCTCTGCTGGCAATGATTGTGCAAAATTTCTTTGTTGATAAATGATTTCTTTTCTTTTTTGTTCAACCATAAGAGGCACATGCACAGCATCTTGGATCAATGTGAAATTATGCATTTGTATCTTGTTCTTGATACCAGATTGGAAACCTCCAATCATAGTTGAGAAAATCGGAATCGGGTAGTAAATCGGCTGGTTTAAAGATCGGCAAAGAATCGAAATCGGCAAAAAACCGGGGAAAAATCGGCATTTTTTATTGAAAAAAGCTTTTTTCATGCATATCAGAATTTTTCGGGAAAAAATCGGCAAGATCAGGAGAAAATCGGCTAGCCTGTGAATCGGGAAAAAATCGGCAAAATCGGGATTTTTTGCAGATTTTCTCAACTATGCCTCCAATAAAGGTTTTCAATAGGAAATGCCTCAAAACCTTTGAAATAAAGTCATTACTCATCAACTGACTTAATTTGGCAAAGACACGGTAATCAGTTAAAATAATGAGTTGTTATAAGCCATATTTTTTTTGTTTTTTATTTTAATTTTTTTTCAAGAAGTCACCAATGAACCCGGTGCAAGTAATCACCAATTCTAACAAATTTTCCTTCACCAATTTTACCACCTAGTTGCGTCTTCATTTTGTCATAGACCAGCAGCAGTAACCAATTTCTCATTGGGTTTGATAGAATTCAAAATGTGGTGCTTTATCTAGCTGAACCAATTAATCACATTCTATGAGTCAATCCGATTGTACATGTAGATTATATCTTGACATTTGTTTTATATGCATAGACAGCAAACACTACAAATTGCATTGGCATTCACAACCATGTTCTCAACATTATTATGGAAGACATCCCGATCCTTCATTTTCTCTCACAAATTCATATTCACATTATGCACAAAGACATCCTTTGAAAGAACTCATTCAGCTTGTGAGTGAAATTGTCTTGAAATATTGACAGGTGACACTGTTGACTGATTGAAATGATTGTTGAATAAAGCTTCCAAATTTTGAAAGCTTTCCTTAATTTGGCTTTGCATTTGGCCCAAATCTCCATGCTTCACTAAGGTAGAAATTTTAGGAATATTACCACTTAATATTTTAAAATTCCTTCTTTATGTCCTAATTCTCTTATGGCATAACTTTGATCGATGTTCTTACTGATTTACTAGAATATGTTTGCGAAGCTTGCTTGATGACTGATTAGTTTAAGGCTGAATGTTATCTTATATTTCTATATTTGTTTCTCTGATTTTGCTTTTAAAGTGCATTACAATCCATGCGAGTATCCTTACAACTATAGTAGCAATTTGACTATATATAACCTTAAGTGCTTAAGTGTGATGACATATTTTATAGATTAGGCAATGACACGTACTATAGTCTCTTTCTTCTCTGACATTTGTTTGCTTATGTGTGCTATGGATATTACAATCATCATTTAATTTTATCCAGATGAACAAAGGCGATGTAGTTTAGGCTGGCAAAAAAGAATCGAAATTGCCATTGCAGTTGCACAAGGACTTGACTACTTGCATACATTTATTGTAAGTACAATAAAAGGGAATATTTAATTACCTTCAGGCTTAAACATATGTGGTTAGAAATGCATAGTTCTTTTTTTTATGTCTTTTCTTATTGTTGTTTCCATAATATTTATTTACCCATAAAATATTGTCCAAATTATATGATAAATATTGTTATCACTATTTCAAGAATAATAAAATAAAGTTGTAGCGGATAAACATAAATTACAAGCTTAGACTTTGTGGTGGACTTCATATTTTATATTGGGTAATGTTAAATTAGTGCTAGGTTGTGAATAATTAAAAATTTTATTTTCTACACCAGAAGTGGTCAATTTAGAATGCTGCAGTGCTTTTATATATCTTCAAGAAGATCCTTTAATGACACTACTCTTTTTATGTGTTTCAAGTTGACTTTTGATCTGGATTATAATCTCTTCTGTATATGCTCAGGGAACTTCTCATTTCAATAATCAGAGAATTCTTCATCGTCAACGATTGCAAACAACTGGGTATGCACTTTAGGAGTCCCCATCTCAACTCATTTGCATTGGGCAATTTGAGCTTCAATCCAATTCTGGTTTCAGAGCAGCTGATTTTTAACAAGGAGAATCAGAGGTTTCCTTTCTTTGACATTAGGAACTTCTCTGAGGGCTTTTGCATAGAAGTTTTTGTTGGTTACCACTATGGCGTATGGAAATGCTTGGCTCACAATTTCAAATCAGCTCTTTCCTCTTTTGCCTTTCTAGATTACTGATTTGGCTCTTAACCTTCTTCCAGATGTTTAAGTTTCTCATGGTCTCAGTCTCTTAATCACGGGCCTTGTTTGATGCTGAACTCCTCCCAACTTTTCAGCTTAGCGGTTATTGTCTTGTGGGATCATATGACCAAGAATAGTCTTCCTGAAATTCATATACTTTGATCATGGCCTTGATGATGGGTAACACCTCCTGAGTATTTAAATTAAAGCCTTGCGATTTTTCAAGGGGAAATATTGACAACCTTATTAGCAGTTATTGTCTTGTGGGATCATACGACCAAGAATAGTCTTCCTGAAATTCATATACTTTGATCATGGCCTTGATGATGGGTAACACCTCCTGAGTATTTAAATTAAAGCCTTGCGATTTTTCAAGGGGAAATAATGACAGCCTTATGCTGAACATAGAAGTGAGTAGCATCTAGAGCAAGCAAATGCCTCCAATGAATATCCTCTCCATAATTGCGTGGGGCAGCCTGTAGGGTTTAAGTAGAAGACTAATGATATCTTCTTACTGCACAATCCTCCCAAAAGTAGCATGGGTTTCACAGAACGAGGGAAACCTTGGAATTGGAGCCCCCGTTATTATCCTTTTTTTTTTGGGGGGGGGAGGTTGCGGGGGGCTAGGGGAGGGAAGAAGCTCTAGAAACTTGTTAGTGAAGTATATTTATGAGTCATTATTCCTTACCATGAGAGTCCAGTCCATTAGTGGTAGACATTCTTGTTGATTATTTACAATAGTGAGGTGTTACTTGAAATTTATCTTTGTGTTGATGTAGAAATAGTTACGCATGGTAGGAGACATCTAAATAGCTGATATGTCTCTGATTCACTCATTAGCGATGTACTCCATATGCATTAAGCAGAATGTGCTCTTCAACTTTGTTAGTGTCCTCGAAAATAAATGAAATCATAGAAAGCATTTCGATGGCCTAAGTTTGAAACGTACCAAAGCTGTAGCGAGGATCAACTTCCTGGAGTTAAGTGGTAGCAACCATGATATCTCTAAGGAGGGCCCTGCTCTCATTCCACACTAAGGGTACTCCTAATAAGAGTTTTATGCTTCTCTTCCACTCACACTGTGCCTAGAGTGAAGTTCCTATGTAACAGCCCTGATGTATCCATGTCGACTATCTTTATTTGATTGGCTTGGGCCCTTAGGATAGTGTAGTCTGCCCGAGAATGGGTTAGGTTGTTACTTAAATTATAAATAGGAGATAATGTGATGTAGTTGGATCATCTTTCATTTGCCTAAGTTCTAGCACCTTTGGTATACATAAGAGACATCGTCCTCTCTAGGTGGCTAGGAGACTTTGCCCTCTCTCAGTGGCTTGAATTGTTTTTGAGACATGGAATCTGGATCTGTGTTACTTATTTGGATTCAATATTCTGGGATGTGATTTTTTTGCAAATATTCTGGTGAGTGTTGTTCTATTGTTTTTGTGAAATTATTGTCAAAATTGTTGTTTTTTGGAAGTTGGTTCGTTAAAAGTGATATCAAAGTGATGACTTTGGCTCCTCATGGCAGTGAAAAAGGGCAACAGGATTACAAATGAGCTTGTTTATGTTTGCGAATATTACATTATTTGGTATATGCTAATGTACCCCCATGGTACCTTTATGATACAAATGTAAATATGTAATAGATTAGGGTGTGAGTCTATAGTTTAGGAGTGTGATTTATATTTCTCCTTTATGTAAGTGTTCATGTGTAGGATGTGCACAAGTGTCATGTAATTATGTGTGCAAGTGTGAGGAGTGAGAATGTGCACAAGTGTCATGTAATAGAGTGTGCATGTGTATAGATTAGGAGTGTGCAAAGTGTCATATAGTAAAGTGTACAAGTGTCATAGAATAAAGTGTGCAAATAGAGAGCCAAGAGTCATGTATACAAGTGGCAAGATGAGAAGCCAAAAGACATGAGAGGATTTGTCTTATGCATGGAATAGGAAAAGATGCATCTCCAGGATATGTGAAGAGAGCAATAGTCAAGTATTGAAGAGTCATCTTTGTAAGGCTATATTATGGAGACAAAGCTCCATGTAATGTATCATTGAGGAATATATGTATTTTAAGCATCATACAAAGAAGCTTGTATACATTTTGAGCAATTATATTGTAAGTTTTCTTCATGTTATTGCATACATGACATTGACCATTTTATTCATATTATTGTTATTGTTATGAATGTTATATTCATTATTTTGGCCATTTAATATAGTGATTGCTCTTATATTTGAGACTACTCAAGATCCTGGATATTGGGACTTGTGACAATCTGGCTAAAAAGCCAACAGTTTCAGAACACTTTTTGGTCAAATTTGTGCTTTCCAATTGGGTAATTTTGACCTTTTTTCTACTACCAATCTTTCGACAACTATATCTTGAAATATTGTGATTTGGGTAAAACTATTTGCATTTTCCAAACCCAAAAGGAGTATCAGGTGTGTTGGGACCCTTGTAGGAGATCTATCTCATTTTGATTGTCTTGTTGAGCTAATCAAAATAAGATATATCTTTGGTAACCCTTTTTGCAAGCAATTTTTAGGTCTACTAAGGTCTCACTATTCAGCTAGTGGTATATGTTTGATCCTTTAGCTTCTAAAGGCTTTGAATAGAACAATAGGCTCCTTCAGAGGATATATATGACTAATGATGATTGTATGAGCCAAAGGAAGCATCATCCAAGGAATCAAGGCAAGCACCACATCTTGGAGGGCATCAACAACTGCAACCCTCACACTCGATCCGCTATTGTGACCATGAGTTTCTCTTGCACCCCTCTTGCAGAACACCTCAACTCATTCAATCCACCCATGTAAACATGGAACTAGAGGTTCATCATTACATTCAGACAATGGAAAGAAATTTGCACTGTAGAATTGATCATATTGGGTTTGGTCAACACACCTATACCCAAAAGTTGGATATGGTCACCGAGTCTGTCCCACGAATAGAAAAGTATTTGAAGGACCTTTTTGCTCAACACTGAGGAATGTAGCAAGACCTTGACCATCGGAAAATAGAGTTAGTACTAGAATGCGAATTCCAGTAGGTTTCCTTCTTGTAGAATTTGTAGAAATGGATGACCCAACTTTGAATAGGCAATAGCGCTAGAATGTAGAAATGGAATACAAAATCTATTAACACTTAATGAACAAAATATACAATATGAATGGACTTACAATTATAATGCATACATTGTGCACACAACAGTTCAAATGACCCGGCACAAGTATCTCACGAATACATGTCTGGTTACACCCAACTTCTACTACCACGTGCAATGCCAACGTACAACACCCACCTTCAATACAAACCCTCAATACCATGCCAACCTCTCCTTCCATGCCAACAACACAAATGAATGAGGGAAGGGTCTTATTTATACAACTAAGGAGGTAGTTACATCCTCCAACTTACTAACTACCCGACACCTCATCATTTTATTAAATTACATTTGACATGCATTTGACTTACATTTACATTCCATTTCATGACTCACCTTATGACTTATTTGTACATAACTAGAACTTAACATTACATATTGTCACATACAATATTACATCACAACTTTATAACGTCAAATATATCAAAATTGTAATGTGCACGTGTTGACTTCCAGTGCACTTATTCAAGTTGCCTGCCTACATCTATCCCCTCGTCTAGACTTCTCAGCATCCTTGAGGACACATGAGTTGAACATGGGGGATAGAAGCATTGAATTCTGTACTGGAATCTCTTGTCATGCTCCTTCCACTTTCTCCTGTTCTAGACATCTTTTGTGACTGTCTTCACTTCAAACTGCTACCAACAATACATTGTTCTCCAGTTGCCTACTCCACTTTTTGCAATCAGCTGTGTCATCAATATTACCAACATGACCAACATGATAGGTAACACTTGTTGCCATCGTTGTTGGGGTTCAAAAGGGCGAAAGCTCTCTCGTAGTGTCAAGGTGTAGTACCCCTTGCAGGGTTGGGGGGCAATGCCCTTCGCAAGGTTGAGGAGTAGTGTCCCTACAGGGTTTAGAGTAGCACCCCGAAACCTTAACAGTGAAACCATTGAATCCTTGATTGTCTGACTCGTCTGCATTTTGGTAGCCTTCAGTCAACACTCTCAAACAACTTCTCTTCAACTCTAAATGAATTCTCTTTGGCTCTATATGATGGCTTCTTGGCTTCAGATGGCCAACCTCATACGTCAAATGACCCACTTCTTAGCTTGGACGGCCTATGTAGAAAGAAAATTTAACATATTGAAACTTAATTCCATTTCTACCAAAATAAACTTATAGATCTACCTTCTACAAAAATTAGCAAGGACAATACACACAAGAAACATACAATAACAACAATAGATGAGAAATTAATATGAGCAAATTTTATATTAACCAAAGCATGTACTATACTTGCATAACATACACGATCTGCAACCCTATGTAGATCCTCCTTCATGCCAACGACCTGACCAAATACCGACCAGCCACACACCTGACCTTACATTCCAACCACACGATGCCCAACTCCACAACCATACATCCATCTGAATGAATGAGGGAAGGGTCATATTTATACAATTAAAAATTAGTTGCACCCTCTAACTACTTGACACCTCATCATTTTCCTAAATTACATTTGACATGCATTTGACTTATATTTACATTTCATTTCCTAACTCACTTTATGACTTTGTCATACATATTAAAACTTAACATTACACATTATCCTATAAAATATTACACCACAACTTTATAGCTTTATAAGTCATGGCTGGGATGGGAATGCTCAGCCCTAAGTTTTGGTCGTAGGGGTTTCTCACACTATCCAAATCCAAAAAAAAAAAAAACAAACTTTATAGATTTGAGTGTTGGCTTCGATGGTGAGCGGAAATGAGCTAGGACTTGGTAGTGGCATTGGAAACGGGAGTCATAACGGGTTAGGACCTGGTAGTGGTTGCAGAGTCGGGAGTAGTAGATGGAACGAAACCGGTAGTGGCTGTGGAAATGGTGGCGTTGGGTTTGGCGAGGTGGAGTCAGTGAGTGCAGACCCTCTTCAGGATGTTGGTGTTTTGGGCCCAGTCCTTGAGCTTTGTTTGGAGGAGGCTCTCCCTAAATCTTTAGATTTGAGGGGTCTCACAATAGATAGGAGAAAACGACTGTGTTCCCAAGTCGTTTTGGGCAAGCCTAAGGTCCTTGAGATCATGTTCAATCTACTCCCAGAAAAGGGCCAACTTTTTATTCCGGACAACATGGTTAACATGGTCATTGAACAAGGCTCCCATCACTTGGTTGGCAGATTTATGGGGGTGAGGCCTAACCTGGATGCAGTAAGGAAATGGGTTTCTTCTAAGTGGAAGCCGAATGGTAATATGGAGATTGTGGCCCTCCCCAAGGGCTTTTTTATGGTGAAGTTGAACTGTTTTGCTGATTCAGAGAGAATCCTATGGGGTGGCCCTTGGTTCTTTGGTAGATGGGGCCTTTTCTTGAGGAGAACGGGACCTATTGTCAATTTTGCCACATTTTGACTAAGGGGTAAAATTTTGGATTGTTGCTGCAATATTTCCTATGACCTCAGCTTTCTCTGACAGAAAATCTCCTCTAGCATTTTCAAGGCGCTAAGGCAAAACCAGGAGGGTCTTGACTTCGCTCACATGGAGGGCCGAACCTCGACTTCGCTCGATTTCGGAGCGAATAACAGCTTGAGTGAAGAAACCACGATTGAAAGCCCAAAAATTGGCTAAGGCATAGAGGTCTTCAGTTCGCTCCAGGAGAAAGCGAACCTCAGCTTCGCCTAAGTCTTTGGGCAAACCACAACCTAAACATTGAAGGATTTACCAAGGCATGGAAGAGCTCAAGTTCGCTCTAAAAATCTGCGAACCTCAGCTTCGCTCGAGGTTTCGGGCGAAGTGCAGCCTGGGTGGTGCAAAAAAGGACTAAGGCAGGAAGCATCGCAAGTTCGCTTCTGGAGTTTGCGAACCTCAACTTCGCTCGAGGTTTTGAGCGAACTACAGCCCAAGCAATGGAAAATTTGACTAAGGCAGGAGGAACCTAGAGTTCGCTCCAAAACTGGCGAACCTCAACTTCGCTGTTTTTTCTGAGCGAAGTATAATCTAAGTGATGAAGGGATGCTGGCCAAGGCATGAAGGTGCTCAAAGTTCGCTTCCAAAGGGGAGAGAACCTCAGCTTCGCCCAACTTTTGGGCGAAGCTCAGATTGCATATGAATATTTTAAGGCATAAAAGGGCCCGGAGTTTGCCCCCAGGAGTAGTGAACCTCAGCTTTGCTCTTCCGCAGGGGCGAAGTGCAGCATCCGACAATGAAATATTTTAAGGCACGAAGGCCTCAGCTTCGCTCTATTATCGAGCGACCCTCAGCATCGCACCTGTTCTCCGACGAACCTCAGCTTCGGTCTAAGCCCGAGCGAACACCCTTAGCCTCGATTGAAAGCCCAAAAATCGGCTAAGGCATAGAGGTCTCCAGTTCGCCAGGAGAAAGCGAACCTCAGCTTCGCCCAAGTCTTCGGGCAAACCACAGCCTAAACATTGAAGGATTTACCAAGGCATGGAAGAGCTCAGGTTCGCTTCGAAAATCTGCGAACCTCAGCTTCGCTCGAGGTTTTGGGCGAAGTGCAGCCTGGGTGGTGTAAAAAAGGACTAAGGCAGGAAGCGTCGCAAGTTCGCTCCTGGAGTTTGCGAACCTCAACTTTGCTCGAGGTTTTGGGTGAACTATAGCTCAAGCAATGGAAAAATTCACTAAGGCAGGAGGAACCTAGAGTTCGCTCCAAAACCGGCGAACCTCAACTTCGCTGTTTTTTCTGAGCGAAGTATAGCTTAAGCGATGAAAGGACGCTGGCCAAGGTATGAAAGTGCTCAAAGTTCGCTTCCAAAGGGGAGAGAACCTCAGCTTCTCCCAATTTCTGGGCGAAGCTCAGATTGAATATGAATATTTTAAGGCATAAAAGGGCTCGGAGTTCACCCCCAGGAGTAGCGAACCTCAGCTTCACCCTTCCCCAGGGGCGAAGTGCAGTATCCGACAATGAAAGATTTTAAGGCACAAAGGCCTCAGCTTCGCTCTGTTCTCGAGCGACCCTCAGCATCGCACCTGTTCTCCGGCGAACCTCAGCTTCAGTCTAAGCCCGAGCGAACACCCTCAACCCCGGCAAAGCTCCCAACTTCAGGCTCAAATCAAGCGAACTCCAGCAAAGGCGTTTTTAAATGCTAAGGCAGCGGCCGAAGGAGCACTCTAGCAGGGAAAGAAAGTAGGCGGGCATTTAAGGCGCATCCATGGCGCACGAGTTCGAGTCTCCAGCCCATCCCATTAGGACGACCATGTTAGATCCCGGAAAAGCTCCAAAGGGCAAGCTGCACCAACCACATTAATGAGACATGCTGTCCCAGCTACTGTGCCCGTCCGACGCCGTTGTAAACACGAATGAGCTGTAGAAATCGTCCGGAGCCTCTGTAAGCACGAGCGAGCTAATTCCTACGGGTACTCTGTCATCTGACAAGGGTCAAATCCTAGCTGCCCCGACAGTTTTGGGGGTTGGACATTAATGTAATCAAGGGGATTTTCTTCTATAAAAGGCCGCTCAATGTAATGTAATATGGGGGGAGCATTTGTTAGAAAGCGGCTGTACTTGGATTTTGCATCAATATTAAGATTCCTGGTTCTAATTCTGGACTCCTTTTTTGTGTATGATGCCTTCTATGATTATTTCTGTTAATTCTGTTTCTTCATTTGCATACAGTAAATTCTGCAATCTGGATTTAAGTGTGTGATTAAGAACGAAATCTGGAATTATTGAAGGATACATATCAGAAAATGTTACAGTTTTAGTTTTTGTTATATTCATGATATTGATTGCTACTGATTTAAGTAGAAGTTAGCAATTGTGCTGCTTGTTCTTCCCCTTGGAACCATCTACATTTCCCATCTCTTTCAGTTATTCGCATCTCTTTCAGTTATTCGCATTTCTTTCAGCATTTTTCCAATCTCTTTCAAGTCCCCTAATTAAAAACCCAGTGTAGTGTAGTAAAGGAGCCAATCTTCTCTGGATATTGGCACGAAAGGCATCCCTTCCTTCCGACCTTTCAATCTGTTGGGCGGGTCTAGGACGCGTAGATAGACCAAATCCTTTCCTAGTGTCAGATTCGTAACCAACAGTTTCTTCTGGCATGCCCGGTGGGACCCAATCGTTCCACCTCATAAACAGTATTGAGGAAGTGATGTTCGTCTTAGTACTGTCAAATCTGAACATCTCGCGGCTCTGATAAACTCGGATACCTCCAAGTCTCGAAGACCAGCCTAAGAAAATCACGTCTTCATGCGTACGAGATGGAGAGCTAGAAACGCTAAGGAAGAAACCGAGTTTTATGAGCTTGACATTGACCATCTGGGAGAACACCCTAGAATAGGCAGGCCAAATATCTATATGGACGAGGCATCTTCACAAGAGGTTGTTGCTGAACAAGATCCAAATTCAGATAACACAGCAACCAACTGCCTCCGAATCCTCCAAACTCTCCTGATCACCAGGGCATCCCGATTCCAACTGACGATTAGTCAGGTGCTTCGGGTGTTCCTGTTCAACCAAACTAGCTGTTGCAGCCGCCATTACCGCATCCTAATCCGCCGAATCCTAATGCAAATATGGCGCAACCTCCAAATCAGCAGCAAAATCAACAACAAAATCAGCCGCTAGCTCCACCCAGGCTGTTCTCGGCTTGGAACCATTCAGGGCCATTGAATTTGGCAGCACAGGCCGCCATACCAGCCACAACCTTGAAAGCTATTCCTACTTACGATGGTACTGGGAAAAGATAGCGCGTCGTGGGCCCAACGTCGACGAATCAAAGCAGGTTTTAAAGAGGGCTCTCGCCCCAAAGGAGGGGTGAAACTCATTGTCGCCTCTCTTTGGGGTGAATAAGCAATATTGAAATTTTCAAGGAAAATGAAGGGTTGATGTCGTGGGGCCCTCTTTTAAATACGTTGGTGTTTTTGCCTACGGTGGGGTAAAGATAAAAAGGGGAGCGCTTGGTGCAAAGCTAAGGCGTAGTCGAGTCAAAGGCGCCCCTATTGAGAGGCGCCACGCAGTTTCACCTCTTTAGAGGGTGAATGGAGATTTTAAAATGGGCTTCGAACGAAAGAAGGTTGCAATGCGCACTCATCCTGGAGCAAAGCAGTCAAAGTCAATATCGCCTCCCAGATGGGGCGAAAATCCCTTTGCCTTCCTCTGGGGTGAAATCAATTAATTTTGCTATTATTTAAAATTGCAAACGTAATTTCCATCCTTTTCAATGATGAAATTAAAATGCAGATAAAAATGAAAGTGTTTTCTTTCGAGAAAAAGAGGATTATAAGAGGAAGAAGCATTTGAGGGGCGAAATGACCTAGACGTCAGTCAGAAGTCGAACAAAGTTGCTGTTGTCGCCCATTATGACCCCGAAAAGGCTTTTCGCCTCATTTTTGGATGAAATCGATTCCTTTGCATTTATTCTCAAGGGCGTTGCTTCCCAAGGCGCCATTTTTGCAGATTCTCTCGGGAAGGGTCAAGGAAGGATGGAATTTAATTTTCGATGCAATGCAAGCAACATTTCAGGGATTTCTGCTTCGAATTTGCAAGATCATGTCACTTTGGTTCATTTCCAACGCACCGCCCACTGACCTTGCTGTTTCTCAAGATAAATTTAATGCTCAGTGGACTGTTTTGGCGAAAGTGGAGTTCCAAGGCTCAAAGGTGAAGCGAATTCAACAACCAAGCTCCCGATTTTTAGGCGACTTCGTTGCGTCCCAATGCACCGGTGCTCAATGCTGCTTCTGTTGGTTACGAATCTGCCATGAGGAAAGGATTTTGTGTTAATGCGCCCAGATTCGCCCACCAGCTTGAAAGGCCGGAAGGAAGGAATGCCTTCCATGCCAATCTCCGGAGAAGGTCGGCTCCTGTGGGTTTTATGGTTTGAGATGAGGGTGCAGGAAAGAGATAAAAATGCGGAAAGGATTTACAAATGTGGTTGGAGTTGGGTGGGGGGAACTAACAGTACAGCAACACATCAATCACCGCTACTTACTGCATTATAAATACAAAGCATAGCTAGGAACTGCAAACCCTAAGTATACTTTCTGTATAAAGTGGGGTACGCACAGCTACAATGGCTCCCTAGCAAACATTCTCCCTACAAGGAGAACTAAGAGCACGACAGCGCATCAATCACCACTACGGACAACAACAGAAAGCAACCAAGAGATGTCAGATCCGAGTATGTTTTATGCAGAGAATTTGTACGCACAGCTACAATGGTCCCCTAGCAAACATTCTCCCTACAAGGAGAACTAACAGCACGACAATGCATCAATCACCACTACGTACAACAACACAAACATAACACACAAACTGAAGGAACTGCTACCACATTTATTCTATGTATCCTCTAATCAATTAAGTTCAAGAGTACTTGGCCACCAAATGCTGAAATGAATCAACAAGCCATGACACAAGCAATGCCTCAGGTATTCCTGACCACCAAATGCTGAAACGAATCAACGATCCGTGACACAGGAAAACGTCAAGCAGAAATGCAAAGGCGAGGCAGCATAAAAAATAGAAGCAGTAGAACAGAGCCAGGCATATACTTTATATTTATAAGCAGAAGCACAATTACAATGGTTCCCTAACAAACATTCCCCTTCCACCCCTTACAATGAAAATGCGGTGGGTATTTATAGCCCGAGTCTCTCCTGTTACATTAATGGGCACAAAGTCCCAGTCAAACACTAGCTGACAAAAGCGGCGACGGAGCTGCTAATGTTGACCTTTGTCGGACAGGACTGTACCTGCAGCATGGTTTCCCTGAAGACCGGACAGCTACGTGGCAGGGCGTTGGGTAGAACTTCTCATCGGCCGGAATGCGGGCAGCTGGAGCAGGTAGAACCTCCAATCAGCCTTAAATGAGGCAGCTGGCATAAGTGGTGCGGCCCATGCTTGTCCTTTTGCTCGGCACGTCTTGGCTCAGATCTCGAAGCTGGACACTTGTCGGATGATGCTGTTTGACACGTGCTTGCCTTGAAAGGCAGTTTATCCAACTTCTCCCAGGATATGAGCGCCATCGGGTTGTGCAGGCAGAAAACAGCGCAGTTGGGAAGGTCTTGCCTTGGTCAAATTCTGAGTTTGTTTCCCTACTGCGCACCTGTCAAAGGGCGCACTCCGACTTCGCTGCGAAGTCGGGTTGCGCACAGGTGAAAGCTGATTTCTGTTGCCGAACGGACTTCGCCCTGGAAAGGGGGAGCAGTCCGACTTCACTGCGAAGTCGGACTTCGCCCCAACACTTAGTCATTTTTCCTGCCAGCCTGCTACAAGGTGCGCCCAGAAAGAAGGGAGAAGTCGGACTTCGCACCAAAACTGGGAGAAGTCGGACTTCGCACCAACACTTAGCCATTTTTCAGGGCAACTGCTGTCAAATTTGGGATCTGACTGAGGGGCTCCAAGAAAAAGGGGGGAAGAAAGAGAATGTAGGGAAGAGAGAGAAAGGGAGAGAAGAAGAAAGGGAAAGAGAGGAAGAGGAAAAAGGAAGAGCAACACTGCTACAAAACTGAAAACATTGCACCCCGTGCAAAATGTGGCAACACTTCCCATCATTTAATCATGCCAATTTCCCATGTGATTCTCCCACCAAAGCCGGATTGTGGTTTCCATGAAGGATATTTAGACCAGAAAATCACTTATGCCAAGGAGGAAATTATTCTCATTGGTTTTTGATCTACCGACATTTTGTTTGTAAGTGCATTAAATGAAAGAGGCGCAACCCTCTATAAATACTAGTTATTTTCATATAAGAAGAGGAGGTTGGACACTTTGCAGAAAAACACTTCAAGTTTTTTGCGTCAATAGAAAGACTTTGGCTTCTGTGTAATAACCCTCCCTATCTAGTTCTCTAGGGGTTTGCCAATTCTTAACCTTTTTCGTGAATTTTTGATATACAAAATCACAAACACAGAGCAATCCAGAATTCTCGAAAATATTGCTTTATTCTTATATCAAAACTAGGGCACAAATTACAATGCAAATACCTCAAATGCTTGATGAAACCCTAGCTGCTCCGTACTCTATAAATGATGATGAAGGCTCAGCCCTTCTGATGTGAATACTGTGTGGTGTCCCAGCTCCAAATATTCCCTGTATAATCTTTGAATGACCCTGTGTGGTAACCCAACTCCAGAAGTCTTTAAAACTGAAGTCCAACTGCAATCCCTGTGTGGAAATGCCCAGATTGACCTGAGGGTAATCTTGCAACCCCGAAGCCAATGTCCCTGTAAGAGGTTGTCGTCTCTCACAAGCTCCAGAATCTCTGTAAATGGCTCTGCCAGAGAGTCCTCCAAAAAACCAGAGAGAAAAATAATAATCTTCGCATATCTCCAAATGAACTCAAAACCTCCTTTTATCTCCTCCATAGGTCGACCTAGGGTTAGGTCACTTTTAGGGTGAGCAAATATAATTTTATCAATTTTTAATTCCACCTTATTTCTCCTTAATTTATTCACCCCCTTATGCCTAGGCTTAACGACTTTTTAAGTCGTCACTTAAAATGGCCCCTTTTAAGTATAAAATGATTTTATAATAAAATAAAGTCACTGACTTTACAAAATTAAATTAAATAATCACTTTATTAATTTTATCTTCGACCATTAAAATTTCCAACCTCTGCCCATCCGAATTGAAATCCGCGAATGGTTTTGGACACCCATTTCACTGAAGAATATCACTGCACTGTCTGTTGTCCATCGAAACCCTAAAAACGGACATGGCTAAAAATAGTAACTCTGATCAAACAAATCTCCGAATGAGCCCAAACGACCATCAATCAATAGCTCTCTGGGTACTGACAAAGATTCTGATATCTCCAATGGCTCCCCTCCATCCGACTTAGCCTACGGGAGCTCGTGTATAGGCTAATGCACTCTGCACTTTTTTGCGTAGAAAAGGGGACATTAGAGTCCGCCCTTCCCAAAGATTGCTTGTTCTCAAGCAATACGTATACATACTCCAGTCAGATGCTACATCCCGGCTGAGATCACATCAAATCCCCTGGATCCCATAGCAACCTCAAAAAGGAACCGCCACGCTGACGTTGCGCCACTCTGATCATCACTACCCCTCTGACATGGTTAAGTGGCAGAAGTCTCAACTGCAATAGCATGATGAAATCTCTCTCCAGTCTGGCACTGACATGTCTGTCTGAGCTGAGATGTAATATCATGTACCACGACATACCGAAGGAATCAACGTCATAGATTACTTGCAAACACAATTTTGGAAGTGCCTCCATAGTCATCACCTAACCAGCTCAACTCGGCGTTCACACTCCTGGAATCTCCCAGATAATCCCATGTAGCCCAATCTACTATAGTCAATGTAATATCCTCTGGAAATATGATGTCCCTCATCATACTCAACCAAGTAGGGTGTAAATGTATACTGTATAATTCTGAAAGATCAACCACACTCCACTCTGGCAACTCAATAAGAAGCTCAGCCTCACCATCAAAACTGGTATGCCCATTATGACTGCACCTTGTGCCAAGTAACATCTCATGCATAGGTGACTCAACCAGGCCTATCTCTGCACTTTCACTGATTAAACTGACCCCTTGAGAGGGCACTGTGTTCAAATAAGAAGTAAGATACTCCATGTAATGCCAACCAAATTGTGGACCCATCTCCATCATGTAAATGTTATGGCTGTCCGAAAAGCGAACAGCGGCATATCTCTCATACCCATGATCAACTATTGCCCACAACATGCTCCTACCATCGCCCTCGATGCCCATCAAGGCAAACATACGATCCTGGGTAAGAGAACTCAACTCCTGGTCATCCGGATTAGGCTGGAGGATGCTCATGGAATCACCCTCAGACTCATGTCGGAGTAGACACCCTGTCTCAAACAATGTATCCTGATGATCTATTACAGTAAATGAATCAGCACTCTGCATCTCAAAAAGCGGATTGCCCAAAAATGTCACATGATCCATCTCATATAACGGATTGTCAGTCCATCGGAAACAGTTATCTCCCTTGTGCTTATCAAGGTTATTTTGCTGATCCCAAATTGTGTAATCTGTTTTCATGGGACAATGTGATAAGTCATAGTCCTCCTGAATGCAATCTAGTTCGTCAACAATCTGCCCAATCTTCCTGGCTCTCTCTCGATTCAGCTGTTCAGTAGATTCTAAAACAAAATTGAGTTTCAACTCTGTCTCATGCAATGAAAAGTGTGCCTCTGACAAAGAGCTTCTAGTCCACTCAAGCTCTTCAGTTAGCTGATTGACTTCTTCTTCTTTGCTCCTGTATGCACTAAGGGTCTCTTCGACGAGCTTGGCATAGTGATCTCTGTCTGCAAGAGTGTTCATGAAGTCTAACTTCATAGTTTCTAAGGCTGCCCTCAAATTCTGTAAATCAGCACTGGAGATTACTCCTTCTACACCCTTCTGTCTCTTCTCAACTTGTGCCCTCCAATATAGTTCTTCGGTGAACTTATGGGTGGCATCGAACCGAGATAAGGCTGCAGCAATTCTGTCCTCATCAGACCTGGAACTAAAATCAGATTTATGTACCAAGTTTTCAAAATTATGCATCTGGTCTCCCTCTTCACAACTCTTGGTGTTTGGCTCCCTGTATGAAGATGTAGTAGGCAGATCATCAAGGGGATGACCATAATAAGGTGTTGATCCACTCGGATCCTCATTAAGCTTATCATGAATACAATCTGAAATGGGATTATAACCAGCAATAAACTCAACATCCGTGGAGTCCTCATGGCTGTCTTGAAGAGATAAAATATCCTTATAATCTGATTTTAAATCAGCAGCAATCTCAACTGTGTTATGGTCTGAAAATTCATGTGTGTGCTCCTCAAAAGGGGCTGCTATGAATTCTGTAACATCACCATCATGTGTATCATCCACCACGGACTCCATATGCAACTCACTCTGCAAATCTCCGAAGAAGATGTAGTTATCCAGTGCATGCATCCTACCCTGTTCCGATTGTGAACCCGAATCCATAACACTTCCCTCTGAATGGGTCTCAACCTCATGTTTTGGCTCATCAGCAGTGTGTACTTGTATATCAACTGAACTAACCTGTGATCCTACCCCGCATACCTCATGGGAAGAGGACTCTTCATTCTCACAATTTGCTGATTTGTTTTTCTTTCTCCACAACCTGGTCGCCAGCTGTGTCATCCCATTAAGATAAACAGGATCACTTAAAATAGCATTCATCTTGTCCAATAGGTGTATCATTTCCTGCTGATTTCTAACCCGATCTCCGTGCGGGTCCATGATTTTATTCTCTCCGGATATGTGAAGTCTCGTCTTTGCTCATTGTCTGCTGATGTATAAATCTTGAACTGTCCCCCTAAGAATTACTGCTTAGTTTGAAGCAAGACTTCACACATTCCTTAATTCTGCCACCCACAGATGGTACGGCACAGATTGTTGAATAGTGTAGGATTGTGTAATTTTAGAACCGAATTGATTATTTGTTCCTTTAAAAGGTACAACAGATGCAACCAAAGGGTCTTCACCAATACCTCTATACATAGGCTTCAAAATGAAGTTGCCCTATGAAGGAAGATTAGTTATTGTGACTTAATCAAACTCTGTTATTTCGATTGCAGGTAATCTGAATATTCAGTGATATAATGGTATGTCCCAGGTATTATGTTATTCAGTCATAGCCGAGGAAGTTTCAACACTACCGTCCAAAAAGTGTCATGTCTCTCAAAGGAGTCATCGTCAGTTATGACAGAATATTTTGCCCCTTGCAGATACAAAATAATGTGATCGCCGATATTGTTCATTACCAAACTGTTAATTTTTTCAATGGATTTAAAAAAAAACAGTCAATATCTGTCAAACTCCCCATTCATCAGCGCAAACAAAGAATCTTATTATTTCGTATTTGCTCAGCTTAAACCAATCTTCAACCGCAGCTTTTCTTCAACTTATATTCATTTCCCACGACCCTTGACAAATAAATATAAATTCACAAGCAGCGACTATATTCCTGCGGGCACAAAGATTCATATAGAATCGCCTTTGTTAAAAGAATGCCAATATTTTATTTGGCCACCAGATTTTTGTGGAGTCGATGCCTCCAGTATTACACCGTTGCTCCACACAGTATGTTGGCACGTTAAATTTCTGAAATTTATCCTCGTACAGGATTCATAAATTTCTCCAATTTACCATCGTTATGCTTCAAGCAAACCCTAACAGGCAGGCAGGAAAAACCCGCTCTGATACCACTTGTAATAACCCTCCCTATCTAGTTCTCTAGGGGTTTGCCAATTCTTAACCTTTTTCGTGAATTTTTGATATACAAAATCACAAACACGGAGCAATCCAGAATTCTCGAAAATATTGCTTTATTCTTATATCAAAACTAGGGCACAAATTACAATGCAAATACCTCAAATGCTTGATGAAACCCTAGCTGCTTCGTACTCTATAAATGATGATGAAGTCTTAGCCCTTTGATGTGAATACTGTGTGGTGTCCCAGCTCCAAATATTCCCTGTATAATCTCTGAATGACCTTGTGTGGTAACCCAACTCCGAAGTCTTTAAAACTGAAGTCCAACTGCAATCCCTGTGTGGAAATGCCCAGATTGACCCGAGGGTAATCTTGCAACCCCGAAGCCAATGTCACTGTAAGAGGTTGTCGTCTCTCACAAGCTCCGAGAATCTCTGTAAATGGCTCTGCCAGAGAGTCCTCCAAAAAACCGGAGAGAAAATAAATAATCTTCGCATATCTCCAAATGAACTCAAAACCTCCTTTTATCTCCTCCATAGGTCGACCTAGGGTTAGGTCACTTTTAGGGTGAGCAAATATAATTTTATCAATTTTTAATTCCACCTTATTTCTCCTTAATTTATTCACCCCCTTATGCCTAGGCTTAACGACTTTTTAAATCGTCACTTAAAATAGCCCCTTTTAAGTATAAAATGATTTTATAATAAAATAAAGTCATTGACTTTACAAAATTAAATTAAATAATCACTTTATTAATTTTATCTTCGACCATTAAAATTTCCAACCTCTGCCCATCCGAATTGAAATCCGCGAATGGTTTTGGACACCCATTTCACTGAAGAATATCACTGCACTGTCTGTTGTCCACCGAAACCCTAAAAACGGACATGGCTAAAAATAGTAACTCCGATCAAACAAATCTCCGAATGAGCCCAAACGACCATCAATCAATAGCTCTCTGGGTACTGACAAAGATTCTGATATCTCCAATGGCTCCCCTCCATCCGACTTAGCCTACGGGAGCTCGTGTATAGGCTAATCTGCTCTGCACCTGACTGCGTAGAAAAGGGGACATTACATTTTGGTTCTCTGAATGGTTGCATTTGATGATTTTTTGTATGCCACTTTTGTTTACATTCATCTCCGTTATTTGCTGTATTTGAATTTTGCATTTGAACTTAATCTCTGCGGGTGAAGGAATGAATACTGAGGTGCTCTTTGGAGGTTGTCATTGCAAAACTGTAAGTAGTTCCTGTGCTTCCATTTCTATTGCATGCTAATCGTTGATTGATCTGAATTTCGGTTGTTATTCTATCCCCATCCTATACTTCCGGCTTATAGCCATATTTCCCCATTTCTTTTCTGTTACCCTAAGCTGTAAACCGGAGTAGATTAGAAAGGGAGCCAGCTCTCTCTGGAGATTGGACCGAAGGACATTTCTCTCCTTCGGCCTTTCAATGTTGGCCGGGTCTAGGGCGCACAAAACCTAGATTTTGTAACTAGGCGGATTCGTGACCAACAAAAACATTTTGAATAGTTCCTCGAGAAGTCTAAGTGGTCCATTAGGGCCACTTGATGACTCAAGGCAGGCATACGAAAGAGAACACTAAGGCAGTCTAGATGGACCATCAAGACACCCAGGCTTTCTTGGGAAGCCTGGCTAAGGGGGAGGTTGTTTGGCCTCTTTCTCAACTGTTTAGGAGGAGCAATCTATCGTAGACGATGCATAGGTTGTCTAGCCAACAAGGTGGGCCATTTGGGCCATCCCTTGGTCGTTTGGCAAGGATAGCATCCAAGCATCCTAGCTTTGTTGACTTTGTTATTTAATAACCAACACTTGGGGCCTGTCCAATCCCTCATGGAAGCAAGGACTTGAGAAGTCTCATTCCTTAGATCTTGCTTTTCATTGAAATGTACTGATATATCTGCACAAGGGCTTAGGCCTTTTACCACAAACAACATAAGATAATTCTATTAATGTCCATAGATGACCAAAGTAAGCCAGTGGGACTCGTTGCAAAGAGTTGTTACAATCCACTATAATAACCAAAAAGGGCTGCAAAAATAAGCTAAGCTAAAGAAAAGAAACTAAGGGTAAACTACACTTATTTGCATGACTCCTTTTGAGAGTGGACTCAAACTTATCTGTGTCAATGAATGATCCGAGCTATTGAGTATTGCAACTCTTTCTTATTTTAGTTGGGGGAATTCTGCCTGTGAATCTTCGTGGGACTTGTGGATACAACTTGGGATTATGGGGGATTGAGCACCTTGACTTCTTATCCAGCTAATCCTTTGATAAAGGAAAAGCGAAAGAGGCCTTCGACTCAGTAAATATCCTGCATTGTTGAAACTTTTTAAGAACTTAAGACCACTTAAACTCAATAAGCTTTGGATAGGACACAATTGAACAAAACTGAGGCTATTTACTGGATGCTTCCTTGACCTAAAGCAAAACTCAATTTTCAAAGAAGGGGTGTTGTTCTAAGCTACAACAACATCCTCCTTTGAATATTTCTGAAGTTGTAGTGATCAACTGTTGATTGTAAGGTGCTTTGACAAAATCAAGTCTGAGTTAAAGTGACTTTCTCCTTATTGAACTTGGTTGTTGTTGACATTTTTGTCACGTTTTGTTGAGGGGTAAAGATTTTGAAGTATTGTTCAATTTTATGTTAAGTTTTCTTATTTTTCATGAATTTGTTCCCTTGCTTTTTCTATTTTTTTTCATGGCGCCCCAGCGCCTCTAGTATCCGCCCCTTGGCCCCCTTGTATTCATTTCATATGCATAAGTAGCTTCGCCAGCAGGAAACAGATAGAAACTAGCAGCTTCGCTGAAAACAGACAAGGATCGGCAGCTTCGCAAAAGAAAAATGTAGACAGGCATATTGAGATATCCTTAATTGCAGAACCAGTTTTGATATTATGTGTTTTATTGTAAATGCACGCAAAGTGTTTGACGAAATGCCCGTGCATATATATTTAATGTTGTAAGTGCAATTTAATATTGTACGTAAAGAATAAAGTCATATTAAATCATGTAAGTCGGCTAAATAAGCTATTTTGTCCTGTAGTGCAAATGAAATGTAAATGCAAAGCAAATGCACATAAAATGTAATTTGAGGGTAGTTGCAAGGTAGTTGGAGAAAGTAACTACTTGGTGGGTGTATAAATAAACCCCCCTCATTCATTAGAGTTGCTCCAGATTGGTACGTGTGAGGATTGAAGTCTATGGGCAGAATGCAGTCTAGCATGATGTGCAGCCATGAGGGATGTTCAGCCTAGGGTTGAATGATGGATACCTAGAGGAGATATTGCAGGGCATTCATGCAGATTGATGGAAAAGTGCAGTCCAGTCCTGTGTACAGCCATGGTTATGCTGACTGTAGATTGTATTGATGAAACTGTAATGTTGTATCACACATACCATTATTAATACAAACTGCTGTAATTACTGTTAACTGTTATTGCTGTATTTTCTGCCATTACTGCTGTTATTTAATGTTGTTGCAGAATTTCTGTGTATTATTATTGCTATACTACAATGCTTGCAGATCTGTAGATTACTTACGTGGAAAGGGAACTGTTGGGATATGTAAAAAACCCTTTCTACAAAAAACAGGTGCAAGTCCAGTTCGGACTTAAAACCGGCTAAGGCATGAGGGGCACTTCGCCCACAAGACTGCCGAAGCTGCTACTTCGGGCGATATAACTGCGAAGCTCCAGTTTTGGTTTGATCGCAAAATGTAAGGCAGATGGGCCGCTTCGCTAGAAACGATGCCGAAGTGCCACTTCGGCCCACTTCCCCGACGAACCATCTCTTAGAAGGCGGCTACTTCGGGCCTTAGCTCAAGGAAGAATCTACTTCGGGTGCCTGGCCAGCGAACCTCCCACTTCGGTCACCCCATTACCTAAGCTTCGCTGGAAAAGTAGGAAAAAGTCTAAGGCAGAGGGGGCGTTTCGGCCGAGACTCCCCCGAACCAACACTTCGGGACCCGATTGCTGCGAAGTACCCGTCCAGTGCGAAGTATGGGAGGAAGAAGATTTTGTTGCACCCCGCCAACAACATAAACCACTTCGGGCAAACTCCTTGCCGAAGTAACACTTTGGGCCCCTTCTTCAGCGAAGCATTCGATTTCAGCAAGTGGCAAAGCAGGGAGTTGAGTTGCCCCGTCTTCTACAGCGAAGCTGGCTACTTCGGCCAGAATCAGATTAAGTGCCCGCTTCGGCTGGTTCTTCTTGCGAAGCTTTTTCCATGGCCAGATTTCAGCGAACCACCCCCTCATGAGGCCATTTTGACTTAGAAGATTTTGTCCATCCTCCTGGCCTTCACTTCGGCCCGATTGCATTGCGAAGCTGCGCTTCGGGTGCAAATTCAGCGAAGCTTCCCCAGGGCCGCTTCTGACAACAACGCTACTCCCGAGGGGCACGTATTCAGAGATGGGGTATGAATCCAAGGCACGTCCGCGGCGCATAAATGCAAATTTCCCCGCCTAATGCGGTCCTGCAACTAATTGTAGTAATAGGATGGGAGGTTTCAATTGTAGAAGTAAGGCGAGCGTCATTTTCGGAGCCGCCCTAGCGTCCTTGTAAATCTGGTTCATTAATGGCTCAGAGGGAGGGTCCTCTATAAAAACCCAGGCATTGTAATGAAAAAAAGGGGGGGAACATATTGCTAAAGAGCTGCTGTAGCTAAACGTTTTGCATCAATATAGAGGATCTTTGGCTCTGAATCTGCGTCTTCTTTGTATGCTGCCTCTGGCAAGTATTTCTGCTTTTCATTTATTTTTTTGATTGCTGTAATTCTGAAATCTGGATTTTAGCATTAGAGGATAAGTGTGTTTGGAATTCTTTTAGAGGATACATAGAGAAGCGTATGCAGTTTCAGTTTCTGTTACATTTTCTGTATTGATTGTTGTTGGTTTAGATATAGACTAGTTATTGTGCTGCTTGTTCTTTCCCACTGCAATATCAAGCTATTTACATTTCTTTCTGTACTCTTTTAATCTCTTTCCTGCACTCTTATCTTGAAAACCCCAAGTAGTTAGTATAGGAGCCGACCTTCTCCGGAGATTGGCACGGAGGGCATTCCTTCCCTCCGGCCTTTCAAGGTTGGTCCAGGTCTAGGGCGCGTAGACATACAAAATCCTTTCCTGTGGCAGATTTGTGACCAACAGTTTCTGGCACGCCCGGTGGGACCCTCAGTCTCACCTTGTGAGTGGTACTGAGAATTGATGCTCGTCTCAGTGCTATAAGACTCGAGCATCTGGCGACTCTGTTCAACGTGAAAATCTTAGGTCTTAGAGACCGGTACTAAAATATCCGTGCCTTCATGCGTACAAGATGGAGAGTTAGGAACGTCGGGGAAGAAACTGAGTTCTATGAACTTGATATTGACACCTTTGGGGAGCGTCCTAGGTTAGTCAGACCAAACATCTCTCTGAACGAGGGGTCATCACAAGAGGCTGTTGTTGACAACCAAGGTCCAACTTCGGACAACACAACAACTAGCATCCCTCCTAACCCTCCGAACTCTCCAGATCACCAAAGCACCACAGTTTTACCTGGCGAACAGTCAGGCACTTCGGGAACTTTGGTTCAGCCGAACCAGTTGTTGCTCACCCCTAATCAGCCAAATCAGAACGCAAACATGGCACAACAACAACAACAACAACAACAAACGCTACCGCAGCCCCGCCTAGGCTATTCCCAGCCTGGAATTCTGCAGGACCGTTAAATCTGGCGGGACAGGCACAAATCCCACCTGCTGCTCTGAAGTCAATACCCACGTTCGATGGTACGGGGAAGACAACCTATGAACACATCCAGGACATTGCTTCTCTGGCTGCGCTTCACAGTATCACGGATGAGGAGGTTATGGTCCGGCTGTTGATTTTGTCCCTCCGAGGAAAACTTCTCTATTGGTATAGATCCCTGCCACCCGACACTATCACTGGATGGGATCAGTTAGCAGGACAGTTGATGAGGGGATTTAATGAGTCTGCAGACCCTTCCTCCCTACTGCATCAATTTACATCGATCCAAAGGCACCCACAGGAGGAGATAGCTGATTTTAATGTTAGGTTCGCCCGAACCTGGCAGAGGGTACCCGTCGGTCTGCGGCCGACTGCGGAGCAAGCAACCTACTATTACCTCAGGGCCTTCAATTCTGATATCAGCATGATGATCAGATTCTCCAATGTCAATACCTTCCCTGAGCTATACGAGTTGGCCCAAAAGGCGGAGACAGATTTGATTGCCATCGGTAAACTACCACCAAGAATGCCGACGCCAATATTCCCTGATTTCCCTCAGTCGCAATACCCCAGCGCTGCTGCCCCGCAGCCTTCAACATCTTCCGCCTACCCGATTCTGCCTTGGAATCCGAACCCGACTGTGTCTCAATTTTCTGCTCCGCAAATACATTTCCCCACGCCTCAAGTATCACAGTCTACGGTTCGTCCCTCATTTCCGGCATTACCTGCGTCGCCTCAATATCCGGCTTTGCCTCCAGTCTCGACAATGGCCCCATTACCGCCTCCAGCAGTATCGGCACCCGCAGCCGTAGATGTGCAAGTTAAGCTCTTGCAGGAAGTACAATCCCTGAACTCCACTGTGCGAACATTATCTAATGATATGGTTGTCATGAAGAAGAAACAAGCACAACAAGAGTTTCTGCCAAGAAGGCCCTATCCTCCTCCAGCGCTCACAAAAGACCAGGCAGCTTAGCCAGGCAGACCCCCTGCAAGGAATGCTGCCATCAGCGAAGAGCCAAGCACTTCAGATTATGTGCACTGGTGTTCTACGTGCAATGACCCGCACGAAGAGGATACTTGTATGTTACATCAGCACTACGTCCAAACGCTGGCAGGCAGCACCTCTGGCGGTCAAGTTAACATAATTATGGAGGCAGATCATAACCTCGCGATCTCAGAAGAGGAACAAGTTTCGGTTCTCACCAAGGGTGGGAAAAAAACGATTGAGGTAGACGTGGCCCAAATGGGTCCCTTAAAGGTGTATACTCGCCACGAGAAGGAGCAGCCCCAGCTAAGGCCCCTGATAAAATCCCTCAGCCACCACCAGCGAAGGAAAAGTCCCAACAAGCTGTCACAACTCCACCACCGGTTGAGACCAGGGAGCAGGCTAGGGAAAATCTCAAGTATCCGTCATTAACAAAGCGACAAAGGGTCGAAGCTACACAACAATATCGCACTAAGTATGAGGCCGCGAAGGAGCCGGAGGTACCTACTACCACAACATATAACATTGTAGATGAGCTAAGAAAGACTCCCGCCAAGATCAGCCTATATGACGCCCTGCAACTTCCAGGGCAGGTAGACCTGCTACAGGAATCATTAAAATCAGCGAAGGCAGGGAAATCAACGCAGCCCGTCCTAGCTCAGCCCTTGCCCACTTCGATCACTGGAAAAAACAGACCTCCCCCATTCTATCTGTCTCTTCAAATGGAAGGATGCGTTGTTCACAATTGCATGATTGATTCCGGTGCAGCAACCACCGTCATGCCAAAGGCCGTTTGCGAGGAGATAGGCATGGAATATACACGAAGTAGCCAGGGCGTCCTTCAGCTTGACGACACTCCCGTGAAGACAGTTGGCGTGATTAAAGATATACCCATCCGACTGCACAAGGTACCCCAAATTGTAGTGATACAAGAAGTGGTAGTTGTTGACCTGGAGCCATATTTTAGCATGTGCCTCTCAAGGGAGTTCACAGCCAAGCTTGGCGGTTATCTTTCTATGGATTACTCACACCTAGAAGTCCCATTCAAGGGAAGGAAAGTCAAGATATACAACGAGAAGCCCTCTACGTTTCTCGTGGAGAAGATGGCCGAGGAAGGGGAGCACGATGATTCGGTTCGCTTGATGACCGAGGAGTTAGAACAGGTGGACCTAGTTGAGGAGTCCTTGGGGGAGCTGTGTACGGAAGATGAATTCTCATTAACCGATTTTAATGCTATGATTGAAACAGAAATGGGATGTTATTCCATCACTAGACCCGAAAAATCCATGGAGCCGGTTCAAGGGAACAAAAACCCTGCCCAAGACGAGTTATGGAAGCTGTTTTTTGATGGCGCCCGATGTAAAAATGGCGTCGGGGCAGGAGTGCTCCTGGTTTCACCTTCCGGCGAACAAAAGGACTATTGTTACAGGCTCACCTGGAGCTGTACCAACAATGCAGCCGAATACGAAGCTTTATGCTTAGGACTGAAGAAGGCTGAGAAATTGGGAATTAAGCACCTACAGATTTTTGGGGATTCAGAGCTGGTCTGCAAGCAAATCACTAATAAGTGCATCTCCAAAAAGCACTATCTGAAAGCCTACCGTAACAGGGTATGGGACCTATTGGAGCATTTTGAATCGCTGAACGTCCAGTCCATCCCGCGAGAGAAGAATAGGCATGCTGATATCCTGGCCTCTATTGGGGCCAGATTCTCTCCAGCTGATGAAATGGTGCATAAGCCCAAGGCGGTGAGGACTGTTTACAGACCTTCCGTGCCCGATAAAGATACTCACTGGCAGGTTTTTGACAGCGATGAGCAGATTATCAACTTTCTAGTTCAAGAGGCAGCCACCATTGAAGGAAGAAGCCCCGAGGATGAAGAGTATGAAGGGCTAATACAGCTAAAAAACAATCATGTCCCGAAGGGGCTAATCACCCTAGAAAGCCTGTTTGATCAAAATGACAGGGCGATCTCCCACAGAATCAAAGTGGATGCAAGACAGTACAGAGACCTTGAGCTCGAACCCGGGAAGGTGATAAAAGTTGGGACAGATTGTACCTTAATAGAGCTCGAACAGATTCGGTCTTTATGCAAAAAATACCCAGACATCGTGGCATGGTGCTACCAAGACCTGAAGGGTTATGACCGGGATGTCATCCAACATACAATTGAGTTGCAGGAAGGGGTTAGGCCCTGCAGACAGAAGCAGAGGCCCGTTAATCCGAAGATAGAAGTCTTAATGAAGGCCGAACTCTTGAAGATGCTTGAAGCTAAAATTATCTATCCGATAAAGCATTCTTCTTGGGTCGCAAATCTGGTCCCTGTCAGAAAGAAAAATGGGGACATTCGCCTGTGCGTCGACTTCCGCAATCTGAATCAGGCCTCCTTGAAAGATCACTACCCGCTCCCGCAGATTGACCAGATCCTCCATGTGGTGGCAGGAGCACAACGCTTTTCCCTGCTGGATGGCTTTTCAGGATATAATCAGATCTGGGTCAGGGACGAAGACCAACATAAGACGACGTTCACTACCAAGTGGGGGACGTTCGCCTATCAACGTATGTCGTTCGGTCTGTCAAACGCAGGGGCCACGTTCCAAAGGGCCATGGACTTAGCATTCAGTGAGCTGTTGAATAAAATCATCGTCATCTATTTAGATGACATGACTGTATTTTCACATAAGAGGGAAGATCATGCCTCGCACTTACAGCAGATATTTGAAAGATGTCGGGAGTTCGGCATCTCTATTAACCCGAAGAAGTCTGTCTTCGCGGTGAAAGAAGGGAAACTGCTAGGCCATGTCATCTCAGAAAAGGGACTCGTCGTGGACCCTGACAGAGCAGAAGCACTCCTCAGGCTCCCGCTCCCAATGAACAAGAAAGGGCTGCAATCGTTCTTCGGCCAGATTAATTTCGTCAGAAAATTTATCCCCGACTTCGCCCAAGTCATCAAGCCGATGGCCGAGCTCTTGAAGAAAAATGCTGAGTTCGTCTGGACAGAGGAAAGAAAAGAGGCATTTGAAGAAATTAAAGCTCGAATCGCCCAGGCTCCCGTGCTAGTCAACCCGGACTATTCCAAAGATTTCATTCTTTATGCAGTCGGGGAGCCTGAGAGTTATGCAGCAGTCCTAACGCAAAAGGGAGATGATGGCGAAGAGCGCCCGATTGCCTTCTTGAGCCAGGTGATCCAGCCTCACGAAGAAAAATATAATTTTATAGAGCGTCAAGTGCATGCGGTGATGAGGTCTCTGAGGAAGTTCAGACACTTCGTCTCCCAGAGCCGAACCACGGTGTACGTTATTCACCCGGACGTGCGAAGTTTCATCATCCAGGGAGAGATGGGCAGTAAAAGGGCCGGCTGGGTCAATAAAATACAAGAATTCGATATTGAGGTCCGACCCACCAAACTGGTTCGCGATCGCGCATTGTGCCAGGAGTTGGCGAAGAGTATAGCTGCCGAAGTGACAGCGTGCCAATGGGACGACCCAGTAGCGGAAGACAGCCTCGCCGATCAACCTACGGGCGAGGAAGACTGGACTGATGAGATCATTAGATACTTCAACACTGGGAGATGTCCCGAGCATTTAAACGCCTCACAGCGAAGGAGATTCAGGATGCAATCTCGCCGATACGTCCTACGCCCCGAGGGGCTGTTTTTTAAAAATATTGATGGTGTCCTTCTGAGATGCATCAAGGGAACGGAAAAGGAGAAAATCCTCAATGAATTTCATTCTGGGATATCAGGAGGCCACTTCGCAGGAAGGCCTACGACTTTAAAAGTAATCAGAGCGGGCTACTATTGGCCCACTGTCTTTGCCGATGCTTTTGCAGTCTACTAAAAATGTGAACAATGTCAAAGGTTCACTGGTAGGAATAAAAATGCGTCGATGCCCCTCCAACCGATACAAGTCGAAGCACCCTTCCAGCAGTGGGGGTTGGATTTTGTAGGGGTAATATTGCCAAATTCCTCGGCGGGACACAAGTTCATTCTGACCGCGACGGATTATTTTACCAGGTGGGCCGAAGCAGTGCCCACGAAACATGCAGATCAGGAAACAGTCATCACGTTTTTGGAAGGTTTGATAACCCGCTTCGGGGTTCCAGAAGCAATAGTGACAGATAACGGCCCAGGGTTCGTAGGCGCCAAGATCAACGAGTTTGCTTGCAAGTATGGAATCTATCTCAAGGCCACTTCAAACTACTACCCGCAAGGCAACGGGTTAGCAGAATCAACAAACAAGAATCTGATGAAGATCCTGAAGAAGCTCCTGGAAAGGAACAAAAGAACCTGGCACTTGCTCTTGGATCAAGCGCTATGGGTCGATCGAATCTCCATCAAAAAATCAATTAAAACTTCACCGTATGCTCTGGTCTATGGAAAGGAGGTTGTTTTGCCTACCCATGTGGAGATGCCTGCTCTTTGGATGTTAGATGACGAAAGAGGGGAATTAGATCCCATGGAGGCCAGATTAGCTCAACTACTGCAGCTTGAAGAAGACAGAGAAAAGGCCTATGAGGTTTTCATGAAACACTCTGAGACGACCCGGAACTGGTTTAAGAAGAAAGCTATTGCTCGCACCTTCCGAGTCGGAGACCTGGTGTGGAAATGGGATGCATGGAAGGCCAAGCCGGGAAATCACGACAAGTTTGACGCCTTCTGGGAAGGCCCATTCAAAATTTCCCGGGTTAATCAGGCCAACTCCTTCATCCTGCAAGATATGACTGGCCAGATTCTGCCCATCCCGGTCAACGGCCTTCACCTGAAGGTCGTTCACCATTAAAAAAGATACCGAAAGGTTTCGCCCCTGTACATTGTCGTTTCCTGTTTTCAGTTATTCTCGCATGTATATATTTATTTCAAGTCCTTTTTAGAGTCAGAAGCAGAATTAGGATAGGTTCACAACTTTTGCTGCAAGGCAATTAGGTTTTGGTCAAAAAGGCTGAGCTTCGCCCAATGCCTAAGCACAACAATGCGCTTCGGTAATTTTCGGGCGAAGCAGCCGTTATCGGCAGATATACTGCGAAAAACCTTAATGACCGGTAAGGCAAGTCAAGTAGGGAGGTGTCCGAAATCGAGAAAAGGTCCATCTTCGGGAACGATGATGAGAAAAATCGCATAAGATTCGCATCAGGCTGAGCTTCGCTTCACGTAGGCGGCGCTTTGCTGTTGTTTGGTCATGAAACGAAGGATCGCACAACCCGGAGTTAGAAGAAACAACAGGAGGATGCTTCGCCAAGTCACCAAAGGGAATTGGAGCTTCGCCCACTTTCGGGCCGAAGTGGCACTTCGGCCGAGTTACTCATCGAAGCAGCAAAGTGTGAGCATTTTTCTTGCGAAGTATACCTAAGGAATAACATCTACAAATGCCCGCTTCGCTCATTCTCGATGTTAGAAGGCCTACTTCGGAGTAAGGCCAGTCGAACCTCCGGTTCGCTCCAAAATTCAGCGAAGCGACATCTTCTATTTTGCAAAGTGACTAAATAACATGTGAAGGCCGCTTTGGGCACCTTGGAGGCCGAAGTAGAGCTTCGCCCAGATTTTGGCCGAAGCGCCCGGTGAGAGCCGTTAGAAGATAAAAGCACGTTTGAAAACGTGCCTTGGGGCGCGTGCAAAGAAGGTGGCCCCGGTTAAATTCCCAAAGCGTGCGAGTTAATGAAAGGGGGCGGCACACGTCCCAAGAGAATTTAGTTAAGGTAAAAACTCGTGCCTTGGGGAATGATGACGAGGATTTGAGGTTTCGAGACAGGGTGCGATCCCAAAGGTACTTTGGTCTTCGTAGACGGCGCCGGACCACCAATCAAAAGGCAATGCGATCCTCTCCAACCCGATTTGGGCATTTATTTCTAGTAGGCGCCATTAATGGGATGACTTCGGCTTTTGCTTATAAAAGCGAAGCACCTCCCACGGAGAATTATTTACCCTCTGGATATTTGCTTGCGGAGCGCTCACGAAGTTGTCAAAACCCTGCCAAGACTCTGCTGTAATTCCGCCAGCCCACCCGTTGAGCTCTATTCGCCGTAACACTGTGCTTACCCGTAAGTTGTGATGGGGAAGAAGACTACGGAGAAGAAGGAAAAGGCGCCGAGAGACAGAGGGGTGGAGAAAACGAAGAAGTCTAAGGAGGAGAAAAAACACAGGCCAAAGAAAGCCGAACTCGACATCCTCGCAGAAAAGCAGATTATGGAGGAGGAAGATTCAGAGGAAGAAGAGCCTGTAGACCCGCCCATCGATAGGTGGGAGGGTATCAAGGACACTGTGCTTTCCAAGGGCGTTGTTGAGCTACGACAAACGATTGATGACATGTTAGGCCGAGTGTCCACGGAACATAGGAGGACTGTCGCATACTATTCACAGTTGTACTGGTACTTATGTACCCCGGTGCACAATTGCCCTGAACTAATTGACGCCATCGCCCAAAACTACCAGCCTCTGACCAGGCAAGTCCGCGACGCTGCTGGAAATAATCTCTTCTCAATTTATCGCGGTGATATACAGGAGGCCTTCGCTCCTCGGCAGGGGCCGCCCCAGGGATACACGGTCAGAAATGTTAACATGAATGAGCAGACGGGCAGGTATGTCCCCGCTCCTTATATGACGCAGTTCATGGAGGGACAATTGAAAGAGGGGCTCCCAGCCGGCAAACTGCCTAAGATGCCGTTGCCCCTGGAGAAATTCAAGTACCCAGACATCTTCTCCATTCTAGCTTGGGTGGCGGGCCTATCCTCGGACGCCGCAGTATACCCCTGGCAAGTCTCCCTTGCCGAATGCATTTCTCGTGGGGAATTCTATGCTCCAGACCCAGCGAGGCCGAACACCAACCCAGTGTTCTTTGATTGGGCGGAATGGGTAGCCCGTACTCTGCACACCAGATTGACGAATTTGAAGAATGCAAGGGCAGACCAATACTTCGGGCCTTGCTCCTTCCTGGTTTGGCTTTTCTTTTATTATACACACAACCAGTTTCCCCATATTGTTGTTAACTGTGTTGACAAGAATGGAGCCCCGCTACCGGTCTACCAATGGACTTCGGTTCTAGCAAAGACTAAGTCTTATTATGTCTTCAATCAACAATTTCTGGGACACGCCCTAGAGCTCTTGTGTGGCTCTTGCCCTCGGGTGCTCGCACTACTTAGAGACTGTCATCCACAAAAGGTTGGGCGACGTTTTCCAGTTGACTCAGGGGCTAGTGGTTCGCATATTTGGGTTTACAGGTAAACCCTTTCTTCTTCCATATTACACTTCTGAATATTTGTTTTCATTGGAAGTCGCTCGCCAGAGTGACTATACAGATCAGATTTATGGCCACGGCAGAAAATGGGGGCATACATGCGAGTTCCCTTTCAAAATGGGTGTCATTGAAGTCTTCGCCACCTCGCAACATGCTTACCTCGCACTGAAGCTCAGTGACTTCGGCTTACTGGAAATTCCCCAACGGTGGTTGTACGATCCTTTGGGAGTGATAAGGGATTTTCTCAGGTTTAAAAATTTTCATAACTGCCCACACCCCAAAATCGTGGAACAACGTAACAATCCGACGGGGAGGGATCTAGAGTGGCACATCGAGCGCATGCAGGCTCTGCCCTCGTGGCACGATTTTTACCCAATTGAAGCGGAATACGTTCCAGCTCGACACCCATTCCCAGACCCTGATTCGGTTTTCTGGAAGAAAATGACAAAGAATTTGAAAGGATGGTCCGAAGAGAAGTTGACGGAGTGGTGGATAATGAGGGTTCACCACCGAAAGCAGAAATCAGACACCTTTCTCCTCATTGACGGAGATTTTTGTGAAATATATGACGCCAACGTTGATTCCTGGCAGCCCATCTCCTTCGCGGATTTTGTGCCCCCTAGTGCCCCAGGCTCTGGCGAGAGCCCAAGGAGGATCGAGGAAGCGCCTGAACATTCAGACGAAGAAGAACAGGCGGGGGCACAACAAGAACAACGGGTTGAACCAGTGGCGGGACCTAGTCAAGCTGTTGAGAAGGATGTGCAACAACTAGAGAAGAAAAAGAAAAGAAAAAAGGCTGCGGAAGTACAAATGCCACCTCCACACCCGAAGCGGCCCCGAACCAAACCTTCTGGTTCTGTCAGCGAGCATCCTTCTGAAGGTCCCACTAATACAAGCGTCGGTGATGCTGCACCCGAGCCCCCGTAGAAGGAGAAAGAGGTTATCAATGTTGAAAGCGAGATCGTCAACGTGGAAGATGACACCCAGGAGGAAGGGGACGTCAATGAGCAAGGAGTAGGAGATGGCGGAAAACCAGAGGAAGAGACCGGTCAGGACCCAACCACGCAGGAATTCACCTCCACCGCTCTTATCAAAGAGCACGAAGGTACGCGCCCTCTCTCCCCTTCTCTCTCTTCTGAAGTTCTTTCTGTAGTAGCCCCGACCGATAGGCCTTCAATGTCTACCCTGTCTCCTAGCAGCAACCCCCAATCAACCGGTTCTCTTGATGTTTCGCGACCATTGGTTGAAGAAGTTTCACTTTCCATTGCCTCCCAATTTACGCAAGCCGCATTCGGCACTTACGCTGCTGCCCCCAATGCCTTCACGTCTTCTGTACTACTCGGTCGGGGCACCACCAGCGAACCACCACCTGTCCATCCCGACCCCGCAGTTTCCAAACCACCTGGGGGCGATTCCTTGCTCCTAGGCCCCAATAGCCCAGTCGTGACAGTGCAACTCGTCACCTCGCACTTAGCCGCAGAAGTGCCCACTACCCCTGTCACCAATCCGTCTAGTGGGGACTATCCCCATCAAGCTCTGTACCTGTACACTCCCATGGTTGGAGATCCAACATCTTTGGATTCTGAGTTGACAATGATTGAAGAGCGCTCTCTAGCGGAGAGCTTGCTCCGGGCCCGACGAAGCACAGACAAGTACCTCAAGGATGCCAGAAAGAGAAGGGCCCGAGCCCCAGCCACAGTTGAGAAATGCGCTGTATTTGACCGGCAGGGGATGAAACTCCACAAAGTGAAGAAGGTGCCGAAGGTCCAAAAACCTGTAGAAGAGATGACACCTTCGGATTACTCATATTATGAGACCGTGAAGGATCTGGAAAAGTTGGATGTAGGGCATGAGACAGGGTCCATGCACGTGAAAATTGACTCAATGTACCTCCACGCCAAGCATCTCAATGAGCGCCGCTACGAAATAGAGAACACCAACATGCAGCTGGAAGAAAAGCTGGCGAGGGCTCACACCCAACTAGAAGATGTTCAGAAGGAGTCTGAACAGATGAAGCAGGAGGTGATGACCCTCAAGCAGCAGATAGCCGAGCTCCAGAGCGTTGTCGAGCAACATCAAAAGGCACACCAAGAAGCAGAGGAAAGGGCGAAGAAGCTTGAAGCCCGAATCAGTGAGATGCGGCAGCAGTTGGATGAAAAGGAGACAAGTGTGGAGCTCTTCAACAGAGACAGAATCAAGAGCATACGCGCCCATTTGCTAAGAAACTTCAGGTCTCGGGCCTCCAGTGCCCTGTCTATTCTTTTGTATATCACCGAAGCCCAGCGTGCCTCTTCACAGGAGGGGCCAATTGTTGATGAAATAATGAAAGGGATACGGCGCCGGCTAAGTCTAGCCTTTGAGGCGCAAAGTATTAAATACCAAGATTTACAAGTCCCTGCCATGAGCCGGACCGCGAGAGACTGGTCCACTGTCCAATCTACCGTCCGTGCCTTTTTCTCGAAATTGAAAAAAGCTCAAAAGGCCAAGAGGTTGATGGACGCGTTTGAGCAGGAGCAACGCACTTCCCTGGCCTATTTTCAAAATCTCTCGCGGTTAGGCTTTCCCGGATTCACAGATGATGATGGGAACCTTTTATCAAAGGAGGAACTCAAGCCAGTATGGCTTGCTTTTGAAAGTGACACCTCGGAGATAGATAGTTGGGTGGACCCAATAACAGAGGCACAAGTGACAGACTTCATCTTCAGGTACTGCCAGATCGAAGCCTGTTTGACTGATCTGAGCGAGCGAGCTAAACACGCCGACATAGACCAGATTCAACGATTCCGCGTTCTGGTCAAGTCACTCCAAGATCGCGAGCCCTTTCAAGAAGGGGCTTGGGCCCACATCCGCCGGACAATGGAACGCATCCGCGACCGTCTCCCCCACCGCCAGAGCATGGAGCAAGAGCAGTGCACCGACGAGGAGAGGGAGAGGAAGAAGGAGAACAACGAGAGGAAAATCCCCAGAGGGGGGTGAACAGATTGAAGCAGGGACTAGGGGTGACTCCGGGCCCAATGAATGAAGGCTAAGGGTCCGTGCATCGAGGCGAGCTCGATACCCCGCGAGCCGCCAGGAATGTTGACAATTTTGTCACATTTTGTTGAGGGGTAAAGATTTTGAAGTATTGTTCAATTTTATGTTAAGTTTTCTTATTTTTCATGAATTTGTTCCCTTGCTTTTTTTGTTTTTTCATGGCGCCCCAGCGCCTCTAGTATCCGCCCCTTGGCCCCCTTGTATTCATTTCATATGCATAAGTAGCTTCGCCAGCAGGAAACAGATAGAAACTAGCAGCTTCGCTGAAAACAGACAAGGATCGGCAGCTTCGCAAAAGAAAAACAGGTGCAAGTCCAGTTCGGACTTAAAACCGGCTAAGGCATGAGGGGCACTTCGCCCACAAGACTGCCGAAGCTGCTACTTCGGGCGATATAATTGCGAAGCTCCAGTTTTGGTTTGATCGCAAAATGTAAGGCAGATGGGCCGCTTCGCTAGAAACGATGCCGAAGTGCCACTTTGGCCCACTTCCCCGGCGAACAATCTCTAAGAAGCTGCTACTTCGGGCCTTAGCTCAGCGAAGCAGCTACTTCGGATGCTTGACCAGCGAACCTCCCACTTCGGTCACCCCATTGCCTAAGTTTCGCTGGAAAAGTAGGAAAACGTCTAAGGCAGAGGGGGCGTTTCGGCCGAGGCTCCCCCGAACCAACACTTCGGGACCCGATCGCTGCGAAGTACCCGTCCAATGCGAAGTATGGGAGGAAGAAGATTTTGTTGCACCCCGCCAACAGCAGCCAGCCACTTCGGGCAAACTCCTTGCCGAAGTAACACTTCGGGCCCCTTCTTCAGCGAAGCATTCGATTTCAGCAAGTGGCAAAGCAGGGAGTTGAGTTGCCCCGTCTTCTACAGCGAAGCTGGCTACTTCGGCCAGAATCAGATTAAGTGCCCGCTTCGGCTGGTTCTTCTTGCGAAGCTTCTTCCATGGCCAGATTTCAGCGAACCACCCCCTCATGAGGCCATTTTGACTTAGGAGATTTTTTCCATCCTCCTGGCCTTCACTTCGGCCCGATTGCATTGCGAAGCTGCGCTTCGGGTGCAAATTCAGCGAAGCTCCCCCAGGGCCGCTTCTGACAACAACGCTACTCCCGAGGGGCACGTATTCAAAGACGGGGTATGAATCCAAGGCACGTCCGCGGCGCATAAATGCAAATTTCCCCGCCTAATGCGGTCCTGCAACTAATTGTAGTAATAGGATGGGAGGTTTCAATTGTAGAAGTAAGGCGAGCATCATTTTCGGAGCCGCCCTAGCGTCCTTGTAGATTTGGTTCATTAATGGCTCAGAGGGAGGGTCCTCTATAAAAACCCAGGCATTGTAATGAAAAAAGGGGGGGGGAACATATTGCTAAAGAGCTGTTGTAGCTAAACGTTTTGCATCAATATAGAGGATCTTTGGCTCTGAATCTGCGTCTTCTTTGTATGCTGCCTCTGGCAAGTATTTCTGCTTTTCATTTATTTTTCTGATTGCTGTAATTCTGAAATCTGGATTTTAGCATTAGAAGATAAGTGTGTTTGGAATTCTTTTAGAGGATACATAGAGAAGCGTATGCAGTTTCAGTTTCTGTTACATTTTCTGTATTGATTGCTGCTGGTTTAGATACGGACTAGTTATTGTGCTGCTTGTTCTTTCCCACTGCAATATCAAGCTATTTACATTTCTTTCTGTACTTTTTAATCTCTTTCCTTTTAATCTCTTTCCTGCACTCTTATCTTGAAAACCCCAAGTAGTTTAGTATAGGAGCCGGCCTTCTCCGGAGATTGGCACGGAGGGCATTCCTTCCCTCCGGCCTTTCAAGGTTGGTCCAGGTCTAGGGCGCGTAGACATACAAAATCCTTTCCTGTGGCAGATTTGTGACCAACAGTTCTCCTCGTATTACATCCTACCATGTTTTCTTGGCAAGCAACACTACTTCCAACCTTGTGGCTGACTTCGATTTTGCCTCTTTTTAAATTCGTTTGAATAGTTTAAAGTAACAATGAAATGGTTTGGTGTTGTTTGTTACTTTGCACTTACACCCATTGGAGTTTAGTTTGATTAGATGCATCAAAGCTTAATGGATTTTCAAATTCCTTATAGTCCCCAAGGTTTGGTTGAGAAGACTAGTTAGAAATCTCTCCTCCACATGCACACAATCCATGCTTGGAGTAGTGGCTTCATCAAACCCTAGAACTCATGTTTTAGAATCATAGTTTGTTCTACAATGCTTATTATTAACTAAGGCCTTAAGGTTTACCTCTGGCTTCATGTACAAATATTTGCTCACATCAAAATCTAACTAAAGTATATCTCATATTCGCATCACAATGCACATTGAATATTCATGCACATATGGAGATATATAATGTAGGATCGAGTCTTATAAGAGAAATTATGCATCTCCTTGCCTACTATAAGATTTATTGCTTTCAAATTTGCTAAAATCATTTTATATCTTTTATTTGCCTGTGCTTTGTGGCACGAAGATGGTCTCTTTTTGTCACTTTTGGAGATTAAAACACAATTTATAGAGGTTAATTACAGCTGGTTTATGCAATGCAATAATTTAAGAGAATTTATTTAATTTGAAAAGGATTTACTTCTAAATTATCTATATATTGTAGATTCAAAATACTTACAGAAATTGTTTTTAAGCATAGTAATATATTATTATTATTTTGGGGGTGGGGGAGAGAGGGGGAGCAGGAACTTTTATTTTATGCATAGGATTCACTTTGGTCAGTTCCTTTTTAATGCATAATATACATCATCAAAATCCAAGCATAATGCAATACTCAATTGTGAAGAAATCTACTTTGATGTGCATGGCTATTCATGCTAAAGACATGTATGAATTGCATGTTTTATTTTGTGATACAGGACCCCCCTATCATACACCGAGATGTCAAACCAAGCAATATTTTGTTGGATGAACATTTCAATGCTAATTTGTCCGACTTTGGTATCTCCAGGGCCACACCAAAATTCATTGATACACACATTTCAACTGCACCAGCTGGCACCATGGGGTATAAACTTGTTTCTAATTCTTGCATATGTTACTGAATTCGTATAATTTTAGTACAAGGATTGGATTTGAAGTTTTAACTTAAAAAAAAAAAAATAGTTCATACAAGTGGCAGAGTTTGAATGGCCTCCAAATGGTAAATCTGAATGAACAAATGGAATAAAATTGAGTTGAGAATGCTGAGTAAATTGAGATTGCAAACATTTAGCTATTTGTATGATAGAATCCAAGTTTATTTTATAAAATAGCTTAGGTCATGATTTGTAATGAATGTGTAGAATGACACTTCTATCCATGTCAGTTTGGATGTCCATATGGATGCATTATTAGAGCTTGTTGTCAATAATCTTCAATAAATTCCATTAAATGTGGGATTTTCTTTTTCCAGCTAAATCATTTATTTGCTGATAGTTTTGTCCACTCTATGATGTAAAGGTGGAGCACAAATTCTTTGTATTTTGAAATACAATCTATTGATATTATAACTGAACAAAATTTACTTTCAAATCCAAAGTATTAAAGAAATGTTCAGAATATCCAAACATAGAATATTGAAACAAATTATTTGCCTGGCAAGCATCAAACCCTAGTTAGGATAATCACTAAATTTTTGCATCTTGAAACAGACCTCCAGACAAAGTTTTATGGGTATTGAAGACATTATTTTAGTTTTTAGACTATTGTGGGTTTATTCATATCTTAGACTGATGTCAGTAATTTATATATTGCTTCTTTAGTGTAAACCGAGTTTTTCTTTGAGCATCTAATCCAGGACACATGTAAGGTGAGCTTCTGGCTTGCATAGGTATGAAATGCCCCTGTTATAGCTAACTAGGTGTTTCATTTAAGTAAGATCCCAATTACATCTCCATGGTGTAAAAGCTTCAACTAAGGTAATTCCTTGTGTTTGCTTATTGAAGTTGATAAATGGTATCCTAGAACTTTTCGATGTGCAACTGTCTTTTCAAATGCAAATGGTTGTCAATACAGGGAATATAGTCAACATTATAAGACAAAAATGTACATGAAACTATTTCTATTAAATATGATTGGAACTGTTTGTTTTCTTTTGATAGTTGGAGTAGTTTGTAAATTTAGGTTTCTAGATTTTATATCAAGTTGTTTATTTATCAGTTTGAGTTTTCTGGCAGGTATGTGGACCCACAATATTTTCTACGGCGTCATTTGGGTACATCTAGTGATGTATATAGCTATGGAGTAGTTTTGCTCGAGCTTATTACAGGGCAAAAGGCCATTGACCATAGTCGCATAGAAGAATTTAATCTTGTTGAATGGGTATTAGCTTCTACCTTAACTCACAAGAAAGCATTCGGTCAATTTTCTTTCCCTTTCTAACCTTCCTTCTTTTCCACATTCATTCCATCTCAATGTATATATTTGTTACTCAGTTTTACACTCAAACTATGTTATGGTTTTTTTTTCAAGTACAAGTGATTATAGAAAGAAATATAAAGACAAAGATGTCAAGAAAATAGATTCAGGAATAAAACTATTTAGAAATCTCTTTCAGATTTGGAACCATTAGTTGTTTTTGTTCTACTATTTACTATGGACATGCAATCCATTTGAAGGAAAGCAGAAATGCATGCAGAAGTCGAACAAGACCTAGTTTTGTGTACAAGGGTTAGTGGAAAATACAAGACCCAGTTATAATGCCATAAGTCAGAACTTAAAAGATATTAAAACCCTGATGGTATAATACCATGGACGTATAGAAACAAGCAACTTTCTAGCGGAAAAATGTATAGAAGATTGTTTTGGTCACTTACAACTTGCTTTCTTCACCTGGCAACTGGCCCAGAAAAGGATTGCACTACACTAAGTGCCCTTAAGACAAGTTGCCATTAAGATGGAAATATGGTTGAATCTTAAATATTTTACTATGCTGATATAAGCATGAGGATATGGTCAGTTTGGAGGAAGGAGGATTGATTCATAGTTTTCCTGGTAATTTAAACCTGGCAGCTTGTTTCAGATATGATTAACCTAAGCAATGGTCCAGAACCTGGTGTTTTACATGGATTTAAGACTAGCTCGATTTCACTATGGGCATATATGGAGTTTGTTTTTCAATATTGATCCATTTATGACTTATTCACATAAACCTTGCTTAAACCTCCTGGCAGCTACCACAGAAAATGACTGCAATGCATTAAATGCCAAAAAGGAAATTTTAATTCCATCTAGCCTTCCAGAAATATGATAGGATATTAAATATTTTTCTTTGCTGATATCAGCATGAGGATATGTTTAGTTTGCAGGAAAGAGGGGGATTCCTAGTTTTGCTACCAATTTGAATGTGGTAGCTTATTTGATTTATGCATAACCTGTAGCATGGTCCTAGACCTGTATTTCATTGAACAGCATATGTGGAAGTCATACTTCACTCATGATGCATTGACTTGGAGATACTTTATTTTGGGTGGAAACTGGAAACCATTCTGATGAGCGTTTTGATCTATGCTATAATGTTTCTGTTTTTTCTATATTGTACACTTATTGCAAGTACAAGGAGGAAAGTTTGTGATAGCACGTATATATGGATATGGACATGGATTGGAAAGGCCTAATTTATGACGAGCTTCGTCAAAATGTTGATAACCAAAGAGGGAGAAATGTGAATTACTTACATATAAGTGATTCCCCATTGCAAATTTTGAATTCTTTATAATTTAAAAGTAAGTTCTCTTAGAACCCCTAAGAAATTTGTGTTCTGTTTTACACAGTAAATTGACCACTTTCCATGAGTCAGCCCAAAACTAACTGTCAATCTGAAGCCTATACATAAAAATGGAGATGCATACATCAATAAGACACATCGAATAAACTCATTGAACATGCTATGGTCCTCTACGATAGGAAATTCCAGAGTATAGAACAAATTACTTTATTTCAACCCTTTCAGTGGACACTTTTGCACCAAAATGCATAGGAATTGATGCTTCTAGAGGTTGAGATATCAACAGTCGACAGACTTTGCCATCTTAGAAATTGGCCAGGATGGACCCTGGATTCAACATAAAAGTTGCAGAAAGACTGGATTCTCTTGAGTGGTAGTGCTGTGCTCCCTAGAATGACAGACGACGAGTTCATTTTCAGGGCCATTTTGACCTATTTCCTAGATGTATTTCAGAAGGAAACTAGATCACGATGTTGCCCTCTTTGCCTTAAGCACTCTGTCAAATTTCATTGCATTTCAACATCATGTGAGGAAGTTATGTCTGAAAGATGGTAGGTACCTCTTTATGGCTGTTTTCCTAGGTATCACCATCACTTGATCATTCTTTGGCCATTCTTGGTCAGATTCACTCTAGACACAGTGGAATGATCCTTCACAAAAATATGCCAATGGAAGACCCATTACAGATCAATAGTGTGGAGTGAAATGTTCCTTTCTTAGCACCAAGGATCTCATATGCCAGTTTGTCATGCTTTGTAATTGACACCTAAAACATTGTTGTTACCTTTTACCATTCATTATTTGAACTTGAATTGTTATTATAAATAATGATGTTTATGTTACTGGAGGCATATGCAATCAAATGCAATGACAATTTGACAATTGTATAAATATGGTTCTCTATGTTATGCCTACGGAGTTAGATCAGCCATGATTGAAATGTACGTGGGCAACATGTTGGACCACATATATTATATGAGATGTTAAGGGTCAAAGTAATCCATAACAAATTTTCTCTTTCTATATTATATGAGATGGAGATTCAGTAAAGTTTTTGATTCATTTTCTCCCCCAACCCGTTTGCGGGCCCTATGCGAGCTCGCGTCTAAGCGAGTTTGCGCGGCCCCTACGCTTCTCCCCCGTCCCGTTCGTGGGCCTTGTGCACTCATGTCTGAGCAAGTTCGTGCGGCCCCTGCACTTCTCCCCCATCCCATTCGTGGGCCCTGTATGTGCTTGCGTCTGAGCAAGTTCGCGCAGCCCCTATGCTCCTCCCTCGTTCTCCCCCATCCTGTTCGCCTCCTCCCCATTCTCCCTCTCAGCCCGTGCTCGTGGGCCTTGAGCGTGTTGGCGTGGCCCTGTTCGTGGGGCCCTTGGGCTCGCATTGCCACCGTGTTCGTGCAACCCCTCTATGAGTTCGCCTGGCCTATCGGGGCTTTCAAGCGTGCCCTAGAATGGCCAGCCTGCACATGCTCACGTGGCTAGTGCGATCGCCCTAGTGTAGGCAACGTGCCATAGCAGCCATGCCCTAGCCGTCGTACCCTTGTGCAGTTGTGGCCTCGCAGCCAGGTCCTAGTAGTCATACCCTAGTGCGGTTGTGCCCTAGTGTAACGGGGGCAGGCCTATAGGGTAGTGACCACCCCGCTCGGCACTGCTCATGTCTAAACTGGCTTTAGACGTCACGGAATACGCCTCAGGCAGCTTCATGTAGTGTTCCCTGCACAACACAACCAACAAACACGAGCATAGCATATGTTGTCCGTTAGCAGGGTCAACAATCTCTACCATTCATTCATCAGGTTAGCAGAAGCATTCATCAACATTGCCCAAAGGGCATCCATCATTAGGCACAAGGCCAACATCCACACAAGGAACTCATTTAGAACATGGCCAAGGGCCTCTCTTTCTCATTGCACAGCATGGACCGAGGTCCTCTTCATTACATGGCGGCACGAGGCCTTTATTGGGACCCGAAGGTCTTACAACACGGAGCGTCTTGCAAAACTGGGTGCCCGATCGACTCGCAGGTCGCGGGACTCATAAAGACGTCCAAACAACACACGAGAGCTCGAGAGCTCATAAACGGAACATTGGCACGACGGCCTTACAACTTGCCCGAAGGCTCTTCATGGTTTGCCCGAAGGTTGAGAACATGGATCCCCGTGATCCAAAGGTTGGACATGTGTCCCCTAGGCCTCCCTGATAGGGACGACTTCACCCGCAACCGCTTGGTCCTTCCATAATGGTGGTACCTGACCGTTTGTCCTTCAAGTAGCTTCGGTGGACCTCAGAGGTCCTGAGGGGCGACAGGCCTCCGTAGAGCTGTTTCGTCACCCTCAAGTTTGTGCCTTGGACGTTGCCATTCCGTCTACACACTCCCACGACCATGTAAACTGGCGAACGTGCTACGTGGGAGTCGGTGAGGCGTCAAGGCACAACCACCCCACCACATATAGTGTGGACGTGCCCTAACAGATCCTATTGGTGCCCCTACGCACCTCGTTTAGTGTTTCCACGTCCTTGCATAGTCTGCTTTGTCCTTGCAGCCCTGTGTTCCTGGTGTTATGGGGATTCTTGAGGAAGGAGAGATTGAGGAGACGCGAGCTTCTCCTCATAAATCTGTCCAACGCCTTCACACAACAGTTTCATACCAACGTTTGTCTAAACAGATAAATTCCCTCCAAAAACAACTAGATACACAAGCTAGCATTATACTCTCTTTGCAAGACCAAGTGAAAGATGGCAGCCACATTATCACGGATCTCCAGAATAAGCTTCAGGATCAGCAAGCCATTATTATTCAATTGCAGACTACACACACCGAACAATCTCCTCAAGATTTTGCGAATTTTCACTCTGAAATTTTAAAAATCCGAGATGAACAGGCTGTCCTTTTGGCTGAACAGGAACATCTCAAGGAAGCATCAACTGCACAGAGCCAAAAATTAGCCGACCAACAATCTTGGGTTCAGGTTGTAGCCGGGAAGAAGAACCCCCCTCCTATAGTCGAGCTTGCTGTCCAGGCTAAATTTGAAGAAGAAAGGATTCGTAATGCTAAAGCTCTCAATCTCAGGGTTCGTGGGGTGCCCAAACCTACAGATCCGCTTCAAGTCGGCAATGCCTTCGTTCACAACACTCTTGAGTTAACAGACATCACTCTTGAGAAAGCATGGGTCTCTCCTGATTCCACTTTGGTCATACGCTTCAAGAATGCAGATGAACGTATGAAGGCGTTGAGGGCCAAACGAAATTATTTAACCTTCAGGACAAGATCTACCTTGATGAGGACCTTACGCGACTCCAGGTTGATGAATTGAAGAAAGCTAGAGAACAGGTAGCCGTAGCTAGGAAAGCCAACAAATGGGCAGTTATTCGTAATCTGCGTGCAGTGATCAGGGACTCTCCCCCACCAGGGTGGTCCAAACCCTTGCCTACTAAATGACTCACTCAACATGGAAGGGAGGTGACAGATAAGCTAGTTGTAGCTTGTTGGAACTGCAATGGTATGATATGGTCTGCCCCAGGGTCCCTTGTTGATGTGATCAACGGACACGACATCATTCTCATTTGTGAGACACATGAGAGTCTTGAGCGGGCCCTACCAACTATCTCTGGTTACTTTTGGTGGTCCAGTTGTCGGCAACTTACTCGGCGTTCTGGGGGGTTCGAGGATCAGGAGGTGTTGTTGCTCTCATCAAGGATAGGCTCCAGGGTTCGGTGTCCTTGGTTTCAATTGATCCCCACTCCAGATTTTTATGGATTAAAATCCATCGTCACCCACCTCTTTGGGATATCTTCATTGCCACTTGTTACTTTCCCCCCACCATGTCCAATTTTACTATTCACATGGATGGGGACCCTTTCCAGGACCTCTATGAGGACATTACTAGATACTCGGCTTCAGGGGAGGTGCTTTTACTGGGAGACTTCAATGCTTGGACCGGACCTATGCAGGTTTCTCTTCACGACCTCACAACAGATGAGATGCAGACTCGGGAATTGGATCCTGATGACCTTGGTTTTGCTCGAACCTCCATCGACACACAAGTTACTGCTTACGGAAAGCATCTTCTTGAGTTGGGTGAATCCAACAAGCTCGTTCTTCTCAACGGTATATCTTGTTTTCCAGATTCCAGTGGGTTTACTTGTTTTCCTCATAGTGGTGGGGCCAGTGTCGTGGACTATGCTATTTCTTCTACCACCCTCATCCCATTCATTTCTCGGTTCAGCGTCTCTGATAACCCTCCCCCCTTATTGATCATTCAGTTCTTTCTCTTACTTTTTCCGTTGTTTCCCTTCCTATTATTCCTCCACCCCCTCCCTCCACTCCAGCCCCTCGAGTCTCTATAGACTTTGACTATTATTATTCCTTTACCTACATGGACCGTTTGCGTTAGGTTCTCCCCAGGATGTCTTCTCTCCCCGATGTGTCCAATTGTTCTGCTTCCTTGGTCCAAGCTATTTGGAAGGCAGCTTTGGACTCGTACCCCCACACCATTTGTCCCCCTCCTCGCCCTCGTCCCCCTGGTCATTGCCCCATGAACATCTGGTACGATGAGGAATGTAAGTCTGCCCACCGAAGGTTGAAACATGCCATTCGGTATCCTTCCCAGCTCAATGCCATTTCTCACAAAGACTACAGGATGCTCCTCCGAAAGAAGAAGCGTCTCTTCCTCTCTCAGCATAGACTTGATCTTATTCACTCCCTTCAACAGTCTCCTAAATCCTTCTGGTGCCTTATCCTCCCCCGTGATCGGGTCACTCATGGGATCACTCTTTCCTCTTGGACCACTCACGCCTCTTCCCTCTATACCATCCCAAATCAGCCTCCTATTACGGTTCCTTCCCCCCCTTCTTCTTGCCATCTCTTTTCTACTGGGCTTGTTAGGCAGGCTATTAGGAAACTTTGTACAAGCAAAGCAGCTGATTTAGATGGGCTATAGGCGGAATTTCTGAAGCATGGCATTGACCCTCTTGTTGGGCCCCTCACCGATCTCTTTAATCTCTTTGTCTGTTCTGGTTTCCCTGATTCTTGGACTCAACATATCATTCACCCCATCCATAAGGCAGGTGATCCCCACGAACCCAATAATTACAGGACTATCATGATTGGGCATGTCTTTGCCAAGCTCTATGCCACAACATTGGATATGCTTCTTTCCCGAAGGTTGGAGGAGGAGGGTCACAGGGCCATTGGCCAAGCTGGTTTTCAGCAAGATCACCAGACCACGGATCATATCCTAGTCCTCAGAGCTATTATTGAGGAGGCGCGTTCCAAGTCCTCGAAGGTTTATTGTTGCTTTGTAGACTTCAAGAAAGCTTTTGACACAGTGCCTCGACATCTACTTCTTGAGAGACTTCGGTCAGTTGGCATCTCTGGGCAGCTTTTGACAGCAGTTTCGCGGTTGTATGAGACTGTGAAGGGTCGGTTTCGCTCTCCTCAGGGGCTTTCAGCCAGTATTCTTAGCACCATAGGAGTGAAACAAGGTTGCCCCCTTTCCCCGACACTTTTTGGGATCTTCATCGACGAGTTGGAGACTTTTATTCGAGAGAATGCTCACGCAGAGGATGGTTGCCTTCTCCACCATGTGCTGATTTCTATTCTCCTCTTCGCTGATGACGTTGTTCTTTTAGCCTCATCCCCTGAGGGGCTTCAGCGTCATCTGGACACACTTGCCGCTTTTTGTGACTTGAGATAGTTGATAGTGAATCTTTCTAAGACCAAGGTTATGGTGTTCAATACTACCAAGGAGGCTCTATCCCATCTCCACTTCTTTCTTCAAGGTTAGGAGGTTGAGATCGCCACCTCATATGTGTACTTGGGGGTTCTCTTCACTAGACCCACTTTTGGTCTGAAACCCACCGCCCAGGCCCGGGTGTGTAAGGGGTATGCAACTTTGTCTTTGCTCGAGAGGAATTGCTTCAAAGCACATTTCCAAGATATACCTGTGAAGATGAGGATCTTTGACGCCTTGGTCAAGCCAACTATTACTTATGGGTCAATGATTTGGGGTCCTAGTCTTGGCCCGACTGAGTGGTCCCGTGTTGAACGAGTACAAACACTCTTTCTTCGACGATTCATTCGTTGCAAGGGCACAATCCCCCGTTCTATTATTCTGGCAGAGTTTGGGGCCTCTCCTCTCTAGCTTGAGATCATCTTCTTGATTATCGGTTATCTTCACAGGATCCATACTTTAGGAGATACCCTTGCGGGTTGCAGGCGGTACCCTTACCTCGCCCTTCGCTCCTCGATGGAACTCTCTCCGAGTTCTCGGGGAGGCCGGAGGAGCTGGTATTTTCAGGTCTCTACACTCCTAGCCAGCATTCAAATTCAGATAGACAGGCTCCCCCCTTATTCCTTGGGTGTTCTCCCCCCCTCTCGGAATAGTAAGGAGAAGATGCTCCATGAGATCAGGAAGGATGTTAGTCTCCAGTACACCAGATGCACATGGATCTCTCTTGCTGCCCCTCTTTCCCCCAAGCTATCTTTCTACCACGAGCACTTTTTACTGATTCAAGAGGGCAGAATAGTTCCTCCACAATACCTTCAGCAGCACACAATGCATAGTCTTCGGATCCCGATTGGGCAACTTAGGGTGTGTTCTCACCAACTCCGGATTGAGTCGGATCACCATCTTCCGATGGAGGAGCGGGTTTGCTTGTTTTGCTCCTTGGGTGAAGTTGAAACCTTGCATCACTTTATTTTTTGCTGTCCCATTTACTATGAGATCCGAGGCAGATTCCATTGCCTTTTCAGGGACAACTCTCGATTTGTTTCTACCTTCTTCAGGTACCCGGACCAGCGGTGTCTCGCACTCTTTCTTAGGGAGACAACTCAGTTTCGTCGACATAAAAGCTCTCCTCCAAATGGATCTCGCCCCCCTCATCATCGGCTCATCACAACCTACTTTACCAGCTCTGACGGACCAGGTGACACCGGACAGAAACGCCCCACATCATCCAGTTCGGACGGCAATAGGGTCACTAGACAACGCACCCACAGTTTGTTAGGGTCCCGACCTAGCGATGGACAAAGACAGATCATGGACTTCTTCAGCACTGATACTTCGGCCTCGACTGTTAGGAGAGATTAGTTTTTGGGGGTTTTGGAGCTTGCCCCTCTTGGGCTGCTCCCTCCCCCCTCCCTCTCTCTCTCTCGTTCTTCTTGGCGTGCACTCCACTCTTTTGGACTGCAGCCCTCCCCCCCTCTTTTCTCCCTTCTCTTTGGCCCGATTGTTGGGTTGCGTCTTGTATTTATCTTAGTTTTTTTTCTTTGTTGGGCTTTTTAGCCTGCTAGCTAGCAATCATTATTGTCCTTCTTATAGTCCCTTGGGTCTTTTTTGGCCCACCGTGGACATTAATAATATTTCATTTCATTTTATTTCTTATTAAATCAGCATGACATGAAACAATTGGCATTTAAGGGAAAACAGTCTTTCCATATTCCATCTATACAGGAGAATTGGTTTATAACAATTGTATAGTATTCCAATCACAAATTAAGAGATAGAATGCAGTAAAATAGAAGACAAAGTAAACTGCAATAATATTTAGTTTATGGAACAGATGACAACAATATAACTCACAACCATGGAAGTAGAACAATAGCAGCATGAACCATTAATATCCGAATCAGCAATGCATCTCATCAATCACCCCTGTTGAGCATATCCTAACACTAGGAACGACCATGAATGCAACTTTGATACTCACAACAACATGATAACAATAGCAACCACCACCTGCGTTGACCAAGAAGATGGAATACATAGGATTTATGGGGAACAGTAAAAGGGTGGCAACTGCCATACCTGCACAACCACCTAACCACTTGTATACCTATATACATGAAAGCAATAAAAGTACCCCATGCTTTATGACATGCTATTTTATTATATCACAAATCAGAATAAAAATTAACAACCTTATGCAGGTTGGGGATCATTTGGAACCATATTTCCTTGTTTACTGTCACTCACATTTGCAAACTCTTGGAGGCGATTTCTATTTACAACATTGTAGGCGATAAAATTGCTTCTCAAAAGAAGAAGAAATAAAAATTGTACAAAGTTTTGTTTGCAATTTTGATAAAGTGAAATTTGGACGAAATGTACATGAAATGATGTGAAATGAAATTAAAGTGAAATTAGGTAAAATTAGACTGAAATGTACATGAAATGAAATGTTAATAAAAAGGTACCTTAGACATTAGGAAAAATTCATAAATTCATGGAATGTTGGATACGGGGTGGCGGTTGTAATGGTGCGTTGTCCTAAGAACTGCTTGGAACGGCCCGGGCAGGCATTAAAAAGGCTCCCCTCCATTTTGCAGCATGATGATGATGATGATAGTCTAGAGGATGATCTAGCATGTATGGAGAGAGAGAGAGAGAGTTGATTGCTAAGGCGTATGGAGAAGACTGGTGTGTATGAATGCACAACTGTGTACAGACTGCATATTGGTATTGCTGCTATAGATTGTTGACCCATTGTATTGCTTGTTACAGCAGCCCTTGAACAATATATGATTCAGCCTTTGCATTACCCTGCAGCCTGTGTTATTGTTAAGGCTGTGATTGTTTTTTTTTTTTTTTTTTTTTTTTTTTTTTTTTTGGTTGTGTATTTACATGGTGGAATCGGTAGCCGCCACGAATCCGGGCAGGCTGTCCAGCTTTTATGGCCGCCACAGTATTCTGCACTGTCCGCCCCGGAAGCCGCCACACAGATCTTCGCGCAGTCCGCCCCTATAACCACCATGCCACAATCATTTTAAACCTTTTACGCCGCTGAAAGCACAAGGAAAGGGACAAGCGTTCAGTCCGGCGAGGCCCGAGATTTGAACCTTGGACCTCCGCCCCCTTATGGGGTTTGGATGAACCAATTGGTCTACACCTCGGACCCTTAAGGCTGTGATTGTTAGAATGTTGTATGCAGTATTTTATTTGTAGAGTGCCCAAGTCATTGTTTGGATATAGGAATGCTAGTGTTTGCATTGCCATAGGGTTGGTAGTATTTGCAGGTTGCAGAACTTAGAGAATCGTACGAGTAGTTATAAAGGTAAACACATAGGGTGTTGCCTTTGAGGAATTAGCTTTCGTTTGGGAAGTATTGTGATCTTGTACGTGGGATAGCGTACAAATCACCACTGTACGCTAAGATTGTCTCGTACTATGTCGTAAGAAAGACTAGATCGTACGACCATGCAAAGAATTGGATTGTATGAAATACTGCATTGACAAATCATACGAAGGTAAACACATAGGGTGTTGCCTTTGAGGAATTAGCTTTCGTTTGGGAAGGATTGTGATCTTGTACATGGGATAGCGTACAAATTACCACTGTACGCTAAGATTGTCTCGTACTATGTCGTACGAAAGACTAGATCGTACGACCATGCAAAGAATTGGATTGTATGAAATACTGCATTGTACAACCATTTGTATTGTACGATAGACTGTGTCGTACAATTGAGACTGTACAGTCTCAAGAAAATGCCATATGACTGTGTCAACAGTCTCTTGACTGCAGTACTGTTCAGTTCCTGAATCTATAGTCATCTCATTACTAGGAATACCACCACTCATGCTACAAACATGAATGCTTCATATTCAATTGGCATATGCACCATCCTTGATAGTCTCTTGCTCATCTTCCATAGCTTGTTCCACATTCATCCAAACATATTTCTCTCTTTTTCTCCTCGTACATATACTCTATTTATGATAATCTAATAGAAAATTGACTTCCTGGCTCTCTGATCGTTGTTTTAAATATATATTTTTATGTGAATTAAATTAGTTTTCTTTGTTTTTTTTTGCCAAGTTGTTGAGAACTCTCCAAAATTTGGGTCACTGAGTTCTTGCTAGGTTGCGATTTTTCTAACTATGGTTTTCACCATCTCAATTCTAACTATTATCCCCTAGAGTCTGTGTAGACAAAATGCTAGTATCCATGTTGATATTTGTAATCCATATCACTTTAATTATGTACCATGAGCAGGCCTCCAATTGGCATCAAATACAAATATAAATAACCTAATGGACATCTCATCACTATATTCATCCAAGATAGATTGACTTCACATATTGGGTAAGATCCTTTGTCTGCCTTGACCAATTTTTAAGCATGTCATTTTTATGTGACACCATACTATCCAGAGATTCCACTATCTTTTATTGATATTTCTTCAATAGATATTCACAGATCGAGAGTTTGGACATGATGAGTACAGCACTAATTTTTTTTTTTATTTGTGGAAAACATCCCAAAAGGGATGCCACTTTCGGGTAAGACCCAAGGAGGCAGGGGTATCCATTCCGCCAAAAACGCCCAGGACTCGGACTTGGCCTACCACCTTTGACACACTCAAGGAGCAAACAAACACACAAACCCAATTAAAAATAAGCAGATAACAACAAAAATAATAAAATAAAATAAAAAACATGCTCCTTGAGTGTGTCAAAAACAAAAGCACAACCAAACACGCACAATAAGATAAAAGAAACCACAACACAAACCTCATAGAAAAACACAAGAAACACATAACAAAACACAAACAAGACAAAAACAACAGAACACTACAAAGACATAACCCAAAAAAAAACAAGAAAAATAAACACAACCAAAACCTAAAAATAAAAAAATAAAAAACAACCAACAACAGACAATAAAAAAAAAACAAAAAATATAGAAAACACTCACCCATAAAAACACGAAATAACACAAACAAAGAGAAACCCAAGAACAAGAACGAAAAAAAACACAAGAACAATAACAAAAAACATAAAAAAAAAAAACTAAACAACAAAAACACAAGAACAACAAAAAACAACACAAAGAACACAAAAACAAAACAAAATAAAAAAACCCACCCACCTTAAAAAACTAAACCAAAAAAACAAAAACGAAAAAAGAAATAAAAAATGAACAAAACAAAGACCTATCTAGACCAGAAGACTATTAAGACAAGAATCAACAAAGGAAACAAAATAAAGAATAGAATGAGCTAGGGAACTAAAAAAGACTGAATGAATCAAAGAGAAGCAAAAAAAAAAACAAGAAGAAACTAGGTACCTTAAGAACTGGAGCCATCCAAAGAAATGATAGAAAGAAGAGCTTCCCTAATTTGAGAAGCCCACCATATAGGAGGGTGGCCATAACAAGTAAGATCACCTTTGTCCAAAGCCCAATTAGCTAAAGCATCGACACTCTTGTTTTGATCTTTGACCACATGATTGTAATCAACTTTCAAAAATCCCATCTGGATTAACTGAAACTTCTCAATAATTCTTTTTATTCTCCAATCCACCTTATGATTCTTAGAAGGATTCTTCAAGAGATTAATCATAAGTTGAGAGTCAGACTCAATTAACACCTTTTCCCATCCAACCTTAGTAGCCTCCTAAAGACCTCTGAGGATACCATACCCCTCAGCAAAGTTATTGGAAAGAATACCCAAATTCTCAGCAAAAGTAAAAACCAGGGAGCCATCTGAAAGTCTACCAATTCCTCCCACACTGGCTTTTCCAGGGTTCCTGTTGCCACATTTTGCACGGGGTGCAATGTTTTCAATTTTGTAACAGTGCTGCTCTTCCTTTTCCCTCTTCCTCTATTTTCCTTTCTTCTTCTCTCCCTTTCTCTTTCTTTCCTACATTCTCTTTCTTCCCCCCTTTTTTGGAGCCCCTCAGTTGGATCTCAAGTTTGACAGCAGTTGCCCTGGAAAATGGCTAAGTGTTGGTGCGAAGTGCGTACTTTGCCCAGTTTTGGTGCGAAGTCCGACTTTGCCCAGTTTTGGTGCGAAGTTCGCACTTTGCCCAGTTTTGGTGCGAAGTCCGACTTCGCCCCTCTTTCTGGGCGCACCTTGTAACAGGCTAGCAGGCTGGCAGAAATAATGATAAGTGTTGGGGCAAAGTCCGTACGGCGGCAGGAAGCAGCTTTCACCTGTGCGCAGTCCGACTTCGCAGCGAAGTCGGAGTGCGCCCTTGACAGGTGTGCAGTAGGGAAACAAACTCGGAAATGCACCCAAGGCATGAAGGCCTTCCCAGCTGCGCTGTTTTTGCTTGCGCAACCCGATGGCGCTCTGATCCCAGGCGAAGTTGGATAAACTACCTTTCAAGACAGACACGTGTCAAACAACATCATCCATCATCTGACAAGTGTCCAGCTTCGGGATTTGAGCCAAGACGTGCCGAGCAAAAGGACGAGCATGGGCTGCACTACCTATGCCAATGGCCTCATTTAAAGCTGATTGGAGGTTCTACCCGCTCCAGCTACCCTCATTCCTGCCGAGAAGAAGTTCTGCCCAACACATTGCCACCTAGCTGTCCAGCTTCCAGGAAGACCATGCTGCGGGTACAGTCCGGTCCAACAAAGGTCAGCATTTGCAGCTCTTTTGCCGCTCTTGTCAGCTAGTGTTTGACTGGGACTTTGTGCCCATTAATGTAACGGGAGGGACTCGGGCTATAAAAACCCATCATGTTTTCATTGTAAAGGGTGGAAGGGGAATGTCTATTAGGGAACCATTGTAACCGTGCTTCTGCTTATAAATATAAATTGTATGCCTGGTTCTGTTCTACTGCTTTTATTCTTTATGCTTTACGTTTCCCTGTGTCACTGCTCGTTGATTCGTTTCAGCATTTGGTGGTCAGATATACCTAAAGCATTGTTTGTGTCATGGCTTGTTGATTTATTTCGGCATTTGGTGGCCAAGCACTTTTGAGCTTCATAGATTAGAGGATACGTAGAATAGATGTGGTAGCAGTTCCATCAGTTGTGTGTTACGTTGTTGTCCGTAGTGGTGATTGATGCATTGCCGTGCTATTAGTTCTCCTTGTAGGGAGAATGTTTGCTAGGGGACCATTGTAGCTGTGCGTATAAATTCTCTGCATAACACATATACCTGGTTCTGACATCTCTAGGTTACTTTCTGCTTATGTTGTTGTCCATAGTGGTGATTGATGCATTGCCGTGCTGTTAGTTCTCCTTGTAGGGAGAATGTTTGCTAGGGGACCATTGTAGCTGTGCGTACACTGCTTAAGTACAGAAAGTATACTTAGGTTTTGCAGTTCCAGGTCATGCTTTGTATTTATGATGCAGTAAGTAATGGTCATCCAAGAGGTCGTGGTTGTTGACCTGGCTCCCTACTTCGGCATGTGCCTCTCTCGGGAGTTCACTGCGAAGTTGGGCGGGTACCTGTCTCTAGACTACTCACACATGGAAGTGCCCTTCAAAGGAAGGAGACTGAAAATTTTCAATGAGAAGCCTTCCACCTTCCTAGTAGAGAAGATACTCGGAGGAGAGTTGGACTGCATGGTTGAGCTGTCGGAGGAAGAGTTGGTGACAGTAGAGCTGACAGAGCAAGCCTTCGAAGTGCTACAGCTTGAAGATGAGTTCTCTTTGCGGGACTTCAACGCCGTAATTGATACAGAGCAGGGGCATTACTCCATCATACAGCCCGAGAGGCTTGACAAGTCAGCTGCAAAGGAAGTAGGACCTGCACCTGAGAAGCTGTGGAAGCTTTTCTTTGCCGGCGCGCGATGCAAAAATGGCGTCGGTGCAGGGGTGCTTCTGGTTTCTCCAACCGGAATCCAGAAGGACTATACCTACAGGTTGGCCTGGAGCTGCACTAATAACTCGGCGGAATACGAAGCCTTGTGCTTGGGTTTGCGAAAGGCGGAGAGGCTAGGGATCAAACACCTGCAGATCTTTGGAGATTCAGAGCTGGTGTGTCACCAAATTACGAACAAGTGCGCCTCCAAACAACACTATCTTAGGGCGTACCGCAACCGGGTGTGGGACCTGATGGAGTCGTTCGACTCATTGAATGTCAAGGCGATATCGCGTGAGAAAAACAAACACGCTGACATTCTGGCGTCTGTTGGAGCCAGGTACGTTCCGGCTGATAACGTTGTCCAGAAACCGAAGCCGGTTCGCACTATTTACAAGCCTTCTGTGCCTGATAAGGACACCCACTGGCAGGTGTTCAGTTGTGACGAGGAAATCGTCACATTTTTGGTTAACGAAGTTGGTTCAATCGAAGGTAGAGACCCTGATGACGAGCAATATGAGGGGTTGATACAGTTAAAAAATAATCATGTCTCAAAAGGACTGATTACATTGGAGAGTCTGTTTGATCAGAATGACAGAGCTATATCCCACAGGATCAAAGTAGACCCGAAGCAGTATGCTGACCTGGAACTTGAACCTGGTAAAACTATCAAGGTCGGAACAGACTGCACCTCGGAGGAACTTGAGCAGATCAGATCACTGTGCCGAGAGTTCCCCGACATCGTGGCCTGGTGCTACGAGGATTTGAGGGGGTATGACAGAGCTGTCATCCAGCATACCATTGAGCTAGAGGATGGCGCCAAGCCATTCCGACAGAAGCAGAGGGCCGTAAATCCGAAGATTGAGGCCATGATGAAAGCCGAGCTCTTGAAGATGCTGGAGGCCAAGATCATCTACCCCATCAAACATTCATCCTGGGTCGCGAATTTGGTGCCCGTGAGGAAAAAGAATGGCGACATTCGTCTCTGTGTCGACTTCAGAAACCTAAATCAGGCTTCCCTCAGGGACCACTATCCGCTTCCCCAAATCGACCAGATTCTACATATCGTTGCTGGAGCCCAGAGATTCTCACTTTTAGATGGATTTTCCGGCTACAACCAGATTTGGGTCAAAGATGAGGACCAGCACAAGACGGCGTTCACCACCAAGTGGGGGACGTTCGCCTATCAGCGCATGCCTTTTGGCTTATCCAATGCTGGTGCCACATTCCAAAGGGCCATGGACTTGGCCTTCCGAGAGCTGCTCAATAAGATCATTGTTATCTACCTTGATGACATGACTGTTTTCTCTCACCAAAGAGGAGATCATGTTTCACACCTACGGCAAATATTTGAGAGGTGTCGAGAATTCGGCATTTCTATAAACCCGAAGAAGTCTGTCTTCGCGGTAAAAGAAGGAAAGCTGCTGGGACATGTCATCTCCGAGGAAGGCCTCGCCATTGACCCTGACAGAGCAGAATCCCTCCTTCACTTGCCAGCCCCCATCGATAAAAAAGGGCTGCAGTCCTTCTTTGATCAGATTAACTTCGTGTGGAAGTTCATTCCGGACTTCGCACAGGTGATCAAGCCTATGGCCGAACTGCTGAAAAAAGATACAATTTACGAATGGACTGATGAGAGAGAGCAAGCCTTCGAGGAAATCAAGGCTCGAATTGCGCAAGCTCTGGTGTTGACAAACCCGGACTACTCCAAGGACTTCACCCTTTATGCAGTGGGAGAACCCGAAAGTTACGCTGCAGTCCTAACTCAGAAGGGAGACGATGGCGAGGAGCGCCTCATAGCATTCCTGAGCCAAGTGATTCAGCCGCATGAGGAAAAGTACAACTTTATAGAGCGGCAGGTTCACGCTGTTATGAAATCCCTCCGAAAGTTCGGGCATTTTGTCTCCCGGAGCAAAACGGCTGTCTTTGTGATTCACCGGACGTTCGAAGCTTCATCATACAAGGAGAACCGGGTCACAAGAGAGGAGGATGGATTGCAAAAATCCAGGAGTTCGACATCGAAGTGCGGCCCACCAAGCTTATTAGGGGCCGAGCCTTGTGTCAGGAATTGGCCCGAAGCGCTGTAGCCGGCATCTCCGCTTGTAAGTGGGAGGACACAGCGACACGCATCTACCTAGCCAACTCCTTATCGGAGGGGAGTGATTGGACAGATGAACTGGTGAGATATTTCTGCACCGGAAGATGTCGAGATCACCTGAACGCCTCACAACGAAGGAGATTTCGGCTAGGTGCACTTAAGTACACTCTTCGCCCCGAGGGGCTTTACTTCAAAAACATCGACGACATCCTATTCCGGTGCGTCAGAAAATCAGACCAGCCCAGGGTCCTTGGAGATTTTCATTCCGGGATGCCTGGGGGTCATCATTCTGCAAGGCCAACGACCTTAAAAATAATTAGAGTTGGGTACTATTGGCCCACTCTATTTACAGACGCTCATGCGGTCTGTTCCAAGTGTGATCAATGCCAGAGGTTTGCTGGCAGAAACAGAAAAGCACCCTTGCCCCTTCAACCGATTCAGGCCGAGACTCCGTTCCAGCAATGGGGTCTAGACTTCATTGGGGTGATTTCGCCTAGTTCCTCTGCCGGACACAAGTTTATTCTTACAGCCACCGATTACTTCACACGGTGGGCAGAGGCAATCCCGACCAAGAACGCAGACCAAGAAACGGTCATCAGGTTCATTGAGAGCCTGATTACCCGCTTCGGGGTTCCAGAGTCAATTGTGACAGACAATGGTCCGGGATTCGCAAGCGCTGTACTCACGGAGTACACTGGCAAACTTGGCATCTATCACAAGATGTCTTCTAATTACTACCCGCAGGGGAATGGCCTTGCCGAGTCTACTAACAAGAACCTCCCGAAAATCATCCGGAGGACCATTGTGAGAAACAAGCGGACTTGGCATTTACTCCTCGAACCGGACGCTGTGGGCGGACGGAGTTTCATTCAAGAAATCCATCAGAACGTCCCCCTATGCGCTCGTCTATGGCAAAGAGGCTGTCATGCCATCCCACATTGAAATCCCTGCCCTATGGATGTTGGACGAAGACAAGAGCAGTGGAGACCCGGTGGATGACAGACTGTGCCAACTCCTGCAGTTGGAAGAAGACAGAGAAAAAGCATACCAGGCCTTCACTAATCATATTGCAGCCACTCAAGGCTGGTTTGCAAAAGGCACCACTGCCCGAGTTTTTAAAATCGGTGACCTGGTGCTGAAGTGGGACTCATATAAGGCGAAGCCGGGCAACCATGGGAAGTTTGATGCTCTCTAGGAGGGCCCTTACCAGATTGCCCGGGTGAACCAGTTCAATGCCTATGTACTTCGGGATATGGAGGGTCAGCTCCTACCTATCCCTGTTAACGGGTTCCACTTAAAATTTTACCGCTGCTAAAGGTGCCCGAGTGGCCCTTCTTTGTAAAAATTTCCCTTATGCATTTTTGTTTTCCAGCATGTACAGTTTCCAGCTTTTAATTTTTTATCTTTTGAGCCAAACTGCGACATGGGAGAGAATACAGACTTCGCAGCGAAGTCTGTTGTCGCCCCTCAGAAGGGGCGAAGTTCGTGAAGGGGCTGCTTGAATGAAGAAAAAAGAAAAAAAAAAACGGCTAAGTGTTGGCCGCTGCCCGACTTCGCAGCGAAGTCGGGCTGCGCGTCAGCCAAAGAGCGAAGAGCGAAGGGAGAAAACTGCAAGGGCACGAAGTGATCGGACTGCGCTCAGTTTTGAGCGAAGTCGCGCGAAGTCCGACTTCGGCCGGCTTGCGCGCGAAGTACGAACTGCGCGCAGCTCGCGCGCGAAGTGCAAACTTCGCGCGAAGTTCGAACTTCGCCCGAACTTCGGGCGAAGTCCGAACGCGCTTCATTGTTCAAGCGCAGCTCGTGCACCCGATCCAAAGAGGCAGTAAAGTTCTAAGTGTTCGCCTCTCTTCCGAAGTTTGCAAAGGGCCGAACTGCGCTCAATCCTTGGGCGCGGTAAAGAAAAGAAAAGAGAAACACTCAATGCAAGTCGCAATTCGGACTGCGCTCGATTTTTGGGCGAAGTCCGACTGCGCTGGCGAAGTCGGATCGCGCCTTGTTTTCTAGGCCAGCTTGGACAGTTGTTTAAAAAAATGAATAAAATATTCTAAAAGCTCCAAGCTGGGCCCAAGGCGCATTGCGACCGTTTTGAGATGGGTTTCCGCACCAAGGGGTTTTTTCTTGAGCAGTGTGCCCATATTGCGGCAGTGACGTCAGCCATGGCGCAGCGTCCAAAATAATTTTAATGATTGCACAGTCCTCAATGAAAAGTGCAATAAAAAAAGCATGGCATGGCAGCCGGGATACCTTTTTCAAAACATTCTCCTGCGCGACCACCCAAGAAACATAACTCCTTCACTTGCCAGCCGACCTACCCCTCCTGCGCGACATTAATGACGCTGTCATTATCTAGAAAAGGGGGTCAGATGCATCCAGACATGCCAAACTGCGCAGATTATTCCTGTGACTGCGAAATCTGCTACAGACGCCCTGAATTTGTAATTATTGTTGTTTCGGAGAGATGGACAAAGGAAAGATGCCAATGCCAGCGCAATCCAGCGAAGGGTGCGAACCCGAAGATTTACCGCGGCCAGGTGTTTTCAGAAGTGAAACACCGCCGGAGCGAAAGTCAAAGTCCCGGGCAAAGAAAGTACAGCGTGGGCAAGCCCCACCACCTCCGGTAAATTACCTGTGGGATACAAGGACGGCTCGTTTTCTATGAGCCTGACTAAGCTGCGGACAAATGTGGAGAGTTGGGCTGACAAGGTTTCGCCCTCTCACCATTTCGGGGCGGCGTACAAATCAAACATTTTCCGGTTCTTATGCCCTCCTGTCCATCAATGCCCAAAGCTGGTAGACATGATTGTTAGACACTACAGACCAGTTACCCGGCAGATTTGCAGCTCCAGCGGTAAACCCTTGTTCGCGCTACGCAAGGAGACTGTCCAGCCAGCTTTCGCCTCAGGGTTGGAGTATGACTCCAACACAATTGTCAGAAAGATAAATCTGGATGAGCAAGCGGGACGCTTCACGCATACCAAAAGGATGAGGGATTTCCTCAATTCAGAGCTGAACGCCCCGCTTGCAGCTAGACAGTGGCCAACTGGCCCCATGCCCTTGGTGAGGTTTCAGCGCAAATATATATACACCATTCTGGCATGGATTCTCGGCTGCGACTACGATGAGTGAGTACAGCCGTACCGACTAGCGCTGGCAGAATGTCTCCTGTGTGGAGAATCCTACGAACCAGCAGCGCAGAGAAGTGGAAAGCGCCCCATCTTTTTCGACTGGGCGGATTGGCTTGCATACGCCATCCACTCTAGCCTGGTCAAGCTCCAGAAGAAGCAGTCCACTGAATTTCGGTTCAGTTCTGTCCTAGCTTGGCTATGTTTGTATCATTTGCACTCCTGGATGCCGATCTCAAACCTGAAGAAGGTCAACGAGAAGGGAGAGCCACAGCCCGTCTATGACTGGACGGATGACCTATACCGGAAAGGGTCTTACTACAAGTTTAACTTCAATTTTCTGAGATTGGTCATGTCAGTCTTCAGCGAGGGCGAGATCCCTCGCCCCCCACGAGAAATGACGAACTCTTTGCTGAGTCAGAAGCTCGGGGACGTCTTTAGATTGACGCAGGGGATTGTAGTCAGAATCTACGAATTCAAGGGCAAACCTCACCTGCTGCCCTACTGGTGCACGGATCATCAGTTTGGAATGGAGGTTGCCCGTCAGATGGATTACGTTGAGGAGGAGTTCGGCCTAGGAAAGAAAAGGGGTCAGATTTTTCAATATCCTCTTTCCTGGGCGAACGTTGAGATTTTTGAGGTAGGACAGCATGTCTATCTCGAGCGGGAGCTTTTTGACATTGGTCTGATTCTGCTGCCGCAGCGCTGGAAATACGACCCATACGGGATAAGGGGAAAGTTCACACATCTCTGCCCCCGGGCGGATATAATCGAAGACAGATGCGATGTGGTCCATGTTGACCTTGACTGGGAAATTGACTTGATGGAAGCTTCGCCTCCGTGGCAGGATTTTTACTGCGAGGAGGTAGCATATGACCCCAAGCGAAACCCGGACCACCAGTTCTCATCTCCAGGGTTTAAAAAATTCCTCTCCAAAATAGCAGGCCTTAACTGGCCAAAAGAAAAGATTATTGAATGCTGGAAGATGAGGTGCCGCACGCAGCACGATAAATCCACAGGAGAAATCTGGCCGTTGATGACGACTTTTCAATTCTATACGACCAGCACCATGACAGCTGGCGGCCGTTCGCATATCAAGATTACATTCCCTGAGGTCCCTTTGAGGGCTATAAAGGAGGGTCTTCCTCCCAACAGTTGTACACTTCGGCAACTGCCAGCGCGGGCCCAGCAGACATCCAAGTGGACCCAATGCAGCCCGTGGCTTCCAAGGCGGCGCCTGAAAAGGCGGAGAAATTAATCAAGTCAATACCTGAGGTGACCCTTCAGGCACAAAAGGCGCCAGCGCCGCCAGAGAGCAGACCGGTTGCGGCAGACCTTCTGCAAGTCAAACCCCGGTACAAGTTCACCGTGGGAACATCAGCGCCTGTTGCACCTGCTTCATCTCCTTCCCCCGATCCGGCCATTGTTCAAGAAAATAAAAAGAAAAAGAGAGTTGAAAAAATCAGGCGACCTAGTTTGACAGTGCAGCAGCCAGTCGCAGAGCCGCAGCCACGTTCAGCCGCTCCAAAGCATGTTTCTCTGGGCAGTCCCGAGCCAGCCGTCGGAACCAGAAGCGCAGACATCCATCCAGCATCGGCTCAAGCGGAGCTCGCAGGTACGTTTGCTGCCCCGCTCAATCCGAGCAAGCCGTGGCCGCATCTTCCTCCCCGTCTCCACACCCTTCTAGCGGCCCCCATTCTTTCGACCAGTTTGCTCAGAACCCCAACGTTTCCCTATCTCTGAGTCAAACCCCAAACCCTTCGCCTGAGGTTAGTGCTGAAGCCGTGCATTCACCGTTACATCCACCGCCTCAGCCACTTGAAACCCTTTCATCATCAGCCGCTCCCATCTCCACTCCCCGGTCGCCCTCAGAAGCGGCCAATCCTTCCAAAGTCCGTCCGGTTCCTCCTGATCCCATTCCCGTAGGAGAGACGTCTCAGCAGAACCCTAGGCTGGGGGAACCAGACTTCATGGACGACCTCTAGAATACGGACGACTTGCCTCTGGCAACGAGAGCTGTAGAATACCCTATCTCTTTCCTCCAAAACCTGAAGTGATGGAGACCTGAAGAGATAGCCGCCCCGGTAAAGCGCACCAAGTTTAACTTTGAGAGGAGAGTGCTTACAACAGAGAAGATAATCCCGAAAGTGAAGAAGCCTCTCCGGGAAATGACCAAGGCGGACTACGAGCTCCAGACAAAGGAGAAGAGCTTTGACGATATCGACAAGCGATACGAGATTCAGGGAATCATTCGTAAAGCAGATAATCTCCTTGTCAAGAGTCTAGAGGAACAGGAATAGCTTTTCGGGTTGCAGGATAAGACAAGACAGCTTGAAGAGGACTGTCCGGGTCCACCGAGCAGGTAGAGCGGCGCGACGAGAAATAGATGAACTAAAAGCCCAAGCGGCCGCTTCTCGGCAACAAGCCGCAACGGAAAAGCAGGCAGCCTTGGAGCAGATTTCTCAGCTCCAGGAGTCTTTGAAATAGGTGCAGTCGCAATCTGCAGAGAGAGCATCTCAAGCGACGGTCTTTTCGAAGAGCAAAGTTAAGGGGATGCGGGCTGATCTGCTGCGGGGATGCAAGCCCCACACGTATAAGGCTATGTCAGTTCTGGATTTCGCATCCAGAATTCAAGAAGTTTCTGCCCAGGGAAAGCCTGTGGTAGAGGAGGCCGAACGCCAGGCGAAGCAATGGCTGGACCTGGCAATAAATCTTCAGGAGCGCGAGCGCGATGGCCTCCAATTCTCCCCCATGTCCTCATTCGCTGCAGAATGGGCAGATGCAAGGGTAACCTTGCATAAATATTTTAAAAAAAGTAGAAGAGGTGAGGGTTGCCAGACGAATGCTGGACGCATTTGAACATGAAAGAGATATTTGTATGACTCCCTTTCACGCTCTTTCCGAACTAGGCTGCCCGGGCTTTGTTGAGAATGGTGAGTTTCTCACCCATGAGCAGGTGAAAAAGAATTTGCGGTCCTTTGAGGCAGATACAACTGAGATTGATAGCTGGACTGAGCCAATTCAAGAAATTTAGGTCACCTAGATGGTGTCCAAATGCTGCAAGATCAGCTCCTACTTCCAGGAGCTAGGAAAAAGATACCTCACCATCGACACCTTGCGCGGTCGCTGCTTTCCACGCAGCACTAGAAGAAGTTGTTGACCGTCGGCCATTCGAAGCAGAAGCCTGGGGCCAAGCCCAGGCCGCATACAACCGCATCTGCGAGGCAGAAGCAAAAGCTGGAGAGCCTTCGGAAGATGGTTCTGAGGAGGCAACTGACGAAGGTGAATCTGAAGAACAGTTGCCGCGAGGAGAACAGCTAGAGCAGCAAAAGGCAAGGGAAGCAAGTTCCTCTGCACCCAATGGATGAAGGCATGGATTCTTTGCGCCGAGGCGAGCTCGACACCCCGCGAGCCGCCAGAAATGTTGCCACATTTTGCACGGGGTGCAATGTTTTCAATTTTGTAACAGTGTTGCTCTTCCTTTTCCCTCTTCCTCTATTTTCCTTTCTTCTCTCCCTTTCTCTTTCTTTCCTACATTCTCTTTCTCCCCCCCTTTTTTGGAGCCCCTCAGTTGGATCTCAAGTTTGACAGCAGTTGCCCTGGAAAATGGCTAAGTGTTGGTGCGAAGTGCATACTTCGCCCAGTTTTGGTGCGAAGTCCGACTTCGCCCAGTTTTGGTGCGAAGTTCGCACTTCGCCCAGTTTTGGTGCGAAGTCCGACTTCGCCCCTCTTTCTGGGCGCACCTTGTAACAGGCTGGCAGAAATAATGATAAGTGCTGGGGCGAAGTCCGTACGGCGGCAGGAAGCAGCTTTCACCTGTGCGCAGTCCGACTTCGCAGCGAAGTCGTGGTGCGCCCTTGACAGGTGCGCGATGGGAAACAAACTTAGAAATGCACCCAAGGTATGAAGGCCTTCCCGACTGCGTTGTTTTCTGCTTGCGCAACCCGATGGTGCTCTGATCCTAGGCGAAGTTGGATAAACTACCTTTCAAGACAGACACGTGTCAAACAGCATCATCCATCATCTGACAAGTGTCCAGCTTCGGGATTTGAGCCAAGACGTGCCGAGCAAAAGGACGAGCATGGGCTGCACTACCTATGCCAATGGCCTCATTTAAAGCTGATTGGAGGTTCTACCCGCTCCAGCTACCCTCATTCCTGCCGAAAAGAAGTTCTGCTCAACACACTGCCACCTAGCTGTCCAGCTTCTAGGAAGACCATGCTGTGGGTACAGTCCGGTCCGACAAAGGTCAGCATTTGCAGCTCTTTCTCCGCTTTTGTCAGCTAGTGTTTGACTGGGACTTTGTGCCCATTAATGTAACGGGAGGGACTCGGGCTATAAAAACCCACCATGTTTTCATTGTAAAGGGTGGAAGGGGAATGTCTGTTAGGGAACCATTGTAACCGTGCTTCTGCTTATAAATATAAATTGTATGCCTGGTTCTGTTCTACTGCTTTTATTCTTTATGCTTTACGTTTCCCTGTGTCACTGCTCGTTGATTCGTTTCAGCATTTGGTGGTCAGATATACCTAAAGCATTGTTTGTGTCATGGCTTGTTGATTTATTTCGGCATTTGGTGGCCAAGCACTTTTGAGCTTCATAGATTAGAGGATACGTAGAATAGATGTGGTAGCAGTTCCATCAGTTGTGTGTTACGTTGCTGTCCGTAGTGGTGATTGATGCGTTGTCGTGCTGTTAGTTCTCCTTGTAGGGAGAATGTTTGCTAGGGGACCATTGTAGCTGTGCGTATAAATTCTCTGCATAACACATATACCTGGTTCTGACATCTCTAGGTTACTTTCTGCTTATGTTGTTGTCCGTAGTGGTGATTGATGCATTGTCGTGCTGTTAGTTCTCCTTGTAGGGAGAATGTTTGCTAGGGGACCATTGTAGCTGTGCGTACACTGCTTAAGTACAGAAAGTATACTTAGGTTTTGCAGTTCCAGGTCATGCTTTGTATTTATGATGCAGTAAGTAATGGTGATTAATGTGTTGCTGTACTGTTAGTTCCTCCCCACCAAACTCCAATCACATTTGTAAATTCTTTCCGTTCCTTTATCTCTTTCCTGCACTCTTAGCTTAAACCATAAAACCCCCCAAGGAGCCGGCCTTCTCCGGAGATTGGCATGGAAGGCATCTCTTCCTTCCGGCCTTTCATGCTGGTGGGCGAATCTGGGCGCATTAACCCAAAATCCTTTCCTCATGGCAGATTCGTAACCAACAGTTCCCTCTAGAGGCTCCATCAGTATTGACTTTTCCAAAATCCTTAGGAAGAGGTTGCCAATTTCTATTCCTATCCAATTTACTAATACTCACATACCCTTTAAGATGGTTGCCCTTAGAAGGTTTAATATTCAATCTTTGCATCACTTGATCCCATATTTGGTGGGAGTTTTGGGGGTGATTAAGGAGATGATGGACTGATTCAGCTAAGTTGGCTATGGTCTTTTGCCAAATATAGTGAATATCCTTACTATCTTGATTAAAAATTCGGCTGTTCCTTTCATTCCAAATATTCCAAAGAAGAATGGTAGAACCCATCCAAACTAACTGCCTAATAAAATGATCAACACCCTCTTGATTAGGCCAATCCCTCCAAAGCTGTTCAAAAGTAAAAAAATTGGACCATTGTAAGCCAAGTAAAGTGGATGAGTACAGCACTAATTGGTTTACACTATATTACTGTAGATACACATTGATTTCTGAATCTACTATTTCACTGAAGCTATACACTTAGATTAGACCATAAAATCTATTTGTGCTTGCTTATTTGTAATTGTTACAATATGTAGGTCACTGACCATTTTTAGTCACCAAGGATATGAATAATTTTTTTGTTCTTTTTATGCCTAATAGGTCGATTGTAAATAAGTTGCTTTTGCTTCGTGACCTGACCTCAAGATTACTGTCTTTTTGTAACTTGTATGGATGGGGTCATAAGCAAACAATAATCCCCTCCCACCTCTCCCCAGGTTAAATAACCTTCTAGCTAAATTACTGAAACATCATCTCCTATGTATGTTACAGAACTGGATTCACACTTAGTAAAGAGATTAATTTTAAGTAGAATGAACTATCAACTCAGAGATCACTAAAAACTGCCAATGAGCATTATTCCACTAGTGAGTTCATGGCTGTTACACGGCCCAATAGGGTTTTATTATGGTGGAATGCCTAAGCTCTAAGATGTGTACAAGGGCTGAGGTTGAAACTTGGTGCAAGTAGGCTTTGGAAGAATAGTTACCCATCACACTTTGGTATCTAAACTCAAAGGAATTTGAAGCAGAGTTGCATTAAACAAGCACATACAATCCAGAAAAGATAGAGAAAAATGCCAAATGAGCCAAAGATTTCTTGCATTCTATTCCCCCAAAGACAGAGCTTACAGAGACTAACCCCTTACAAATTCGAAATTCCCTCCTTTTGACCCTGTTTTCTCCTTTCCCGCCTAAAACTATGAGTTTGAAATTTGAAATTTTGGGGGCAACTTTCCGAGGTCATAACTTCGCGCTCGTTGACCCGATTGACTATTACAGCATGTTTTTGGAAAGGGCACGAGACGATCTAAGCGGGGCAGGCCTTGGCGTCTAACTGAATATCTTCAAATTCGACCTCTAAGACCTTCAAACATCACCTGCAAGTTAAACTAGTTTTACAAAATTAAACAACTACAATTTTTTTTTTGGGTGATGCAAGATCACTCTTACACCACTGGATGCTCCTGCATTAGACACCCGGGGTAATTTGAGAAGTGACCTTCACTTCTCTGTTGTTGGAAGGAAACCAAGGCGTTCAACCTCAACCTTCGACAACCAAGATGAATCTTCAACAGGCCTGCCCTTCCACTTAACCAGATATTTTGCATACTACCTGTTTCTTGTGTTTTTGCCTATGCGGGTATCTAGGATCTCTTCTATCTCTTCTGTCTCTGGAGTAGATGCTGGAATACTCCACAATTATGCGACTGGCCCGCCATTATTGTCACCTTCATGATACTTTGCCAAATCTGAAATGTTGAACACAGGTGATATGTTCAACCCACTTGGCAATTCTACCTCATAGGCATTCCCTGAATCCCGTTTCCCTATGACCCTGCATGGTCCAAACTTCTTCATTTTTAACTTGTTATAGGTTTTAGCAAGAAATATTTCCTTTCTCAAGTGAACCATAACTTGATCTTCCACTTGGAACTCCTTAAGTCTCCCATCCCTTGGGCTTATCTCCTACGAAGAATCTCAGTAGATTACCCAAACTTCTACTAACCACCTTTGTTTGTTCATTAGTCTGTGGGTGGTATGCAAAACTGAATTTCAGGTCTGTCTTCAATTTCTTCCACAGGGTCCTCCAGAAATACCCAACAAACTTGGTATCCCTGTCGGAAACAATACACTTTGGTAGACCATGAAGTCGTACCACCTCTTTGAAAAACAACGCTGCAACATGAACTGCATCATTAGTTTTCTGGCAGGGAATAAAATGTGCCATCTTTGAGAATCTGTCAACCACCACAAATATGGAGTCATTCCCCCTCTGTGTCCTTGGTAGGCGAAGAACAAAATCCATGCTAATGTCCTCCCATGGTCTCTCTGGTACAGGTAATGGGTGATACAATCCTGTGTTCTGTCTCACACCCTTGGCCATCTGGCATACTCTGCAACCTTGTACAAATCTCTTCACATCTTGCTGAAACTGTGGCCAATAGTAATTCTCATTAACAAGAGTAATGGTCTTGTCCCGACCAAAGTGTCCTGCCAACCCTCCACCGTGCTTCTCCTTGACCAGATTCTCTCTCATTGAAATCCTTGGAATGCAAAATTGGTTTCCTCTGAATAACATTCCATCTTGGATTAGAAAATCCAACCATTTTGTCCTGTCCAAAATAACAGGTGCCATACAAGCTCTCCAAGCCTCTGCAAAATCTGGATCTTCAGGGTATAAACTCTTAAGTTCATCAAACCCTATGACTTCCACCTTCATTTCTGTCAACAAACACTACCTTCTACTTAAGGCATCTGCAACTCTGTTTGACTTCCCACTCCTATGCTTCAACACAAAGGTATAACTTTGTAGAAACTCAACCCATTTCAAATGCCTCTGACTCAATTTTCCTTGACTATTAATATACTGCAAGGCTTGATGATCAGTATATAAAACAAACTCTTTTGGCAACAAATAGTGCCTCCATTTCTTTAGAGCCTGAACTATAGCATAAAACTCCTGATCATACACAAAGTACTTCTTCCTAGCATCATTAAGCTTCTCCATACCTCATTCATAAGCCGCATGAATGTGTTGGGTGCGTTGGTTAGCCCAAACGACATGACCAACCAGTCATACAAACCCTCTCTGGTCTTGAAAGTTGTCTTCCACTCATCCCCTTCTCCAATACGAATCTGATGGTACCCACTCTTCAGGTCAATCTTAGTAAAGTACTTGGCTCCACTCAAACAGTCCATAATGTCATCCATCCTTGGTAATGGAAATTTGTATTTGATGGTGATCTTATTAATGGCTCGGGAGTCTATACACATCCTCCACTCTCCATCTTTCTTTGGTGCTAGTACTGCAGGTACTGCACATGGACTTAAGCTCTCCCGAATCAGTCCCTTTTTCAGTAACTCTTGGACTTGTCTGTTTAGCACCTCACTTTCTACAGGAGTCATTCTATGGGCTGCCTTATTGGGCAAACTAGCTCCCGGTACCAAATCTATATGGTGACTGATCTTCCTCACTGGTGGCAAGCCCTCAGGCACATTATCTGAAATAATATCTGGGAATTCTTCTAACAGACCTGAGACTTCTACTGGGGTATCATTGCATTCTTCTTCCCTAACTCTAGGAATTAATGCATAGCACATATGCTCATGCTTCAAACCATCCAAAAACTTCCTACCATCAACTAAACAGATTTTGGCACTGCTACATACCTTTTTGTCCACCTCCTTCAGGGGCTTCGGCTTATGGCGCACTCCATCCTTTGTCAGGGAGTAAGTTTTGGCATGCCCATCATGTATTGCACGCCAATCAAACTGCCATGGCCTCCCCAACAGCAAATGGCAAGCATCCATGGAAGGATGTCACACAGGACCTCATCACAGTAACTCCCAATATTATATTTTACCAAGCATTGCTCATTGACCAAAGCCCTATGGTCTTTCTGCAACCACGCAATCCGATATGGACGCAGGTGTTTCTTCCTCTCTAACTGCAATTTGGTAACCATTCCTTCTGAAACTAGGTTATCTGTGCTACCATTATCTATGATAACATTACGGACCTTACCCGCACATTTACACCTTGTGCGAAATAAGCTCTTCCTCTGATCTGGATCTCCCTCCTCATTCAGCAAGGCTCTCCTTGTGATTAGAACTTCTCCTCTTTCTGCTTCTTCAGAGTGCTCAGACTCAGAACCCTCATCTACAACAGCAGCTCGAGCATTACCTTCAGGTCTCTTATTTGTTCCTCCTTGGTGCTGTGGGCACTCGTATGCCCGATGTCCCTCTTCTCCACATTGGAAGCATGTTCCACGAAATCCACCTCTTCCAAGCCCTCGTCCAGACCTCCCTCTTCCTCTCTGGTAGCTATTATTCCGGTAGTTATTATTTTGCTCACGAGGGCGATAAGCATTCTCCCCCTTTTGGTCCTGACTGTTGCTTATCTCCCCAGTTTTCTTTTGGTCCTCATTCCGTCCTCCATTTGTTCTCCCACCAGTTCTTCCACCACGACCTCTTCCTCTTTGTTTGCTTTCAAACCTCCTGTTTAGCTTCTCTTCTACCTTCAAGGCAAACTAGTAAGCATCTTCGATGGTGGTCATCCTGACCAGACTCAACTCCTCTTGAATACTTGCTCTTAACCCATTAATATAACAGGCTACCTTCTCCTTGTTGGCCTTAGAATGTCCTGTTATGATTAAAATTTTGTAGGATTTCTCTGTGTATTCTTTGACAAACTTACTCGACTGTCTCAAACCATGCATTTTCTTGAGCAGATCCAACTCATAATCAGCTGGAATGAACTGCCTCTTCAACTTCTCCACCATCCAATCCCACCTAGTTATCCTTTCCTTCCCTCTTTTGTTTCTGTCTAGTTGCACTCCCTTCCACCATATGCTAGCATGACCCTTTAGCTTGGTCTTAGCAAACTTGACCCTCTCAGGATCTTCAACCTCCTCATAGTAGTATTCTTCCAAATCATTGATCCAATCAATCAACTCCTCTGGATCAAGATTTCCAAAATACGTAGAAACCTCCATCTTCGATCTCTTTCCAATCTGAGATATGGCTCTGTATAACCTGGCTTGTGTAGGATCTACTGCCTCTTCTTCTTCCTCGAAATGGTCCTCTTCTTCTTCAACTTCATCTTCACTGTTGTCTTCCCTCCTTGGCTCAAACCCTCTACGTAGCTCCTCTTGCAGGGCCTGAACTTGCCTCTGCAAAGCTCTAAAATCTTTTTCTAGCACCATATTTCTCCCACCACCACGGTTTCTTCGTGGAGGCATTCTGTCCACTTCTCTCACAAACCCTAACCACAGATCCTGGTGTAAACTGCCTCACGTCCGGCGATTTGTTTTCACACTCAGGAACTCTTGCTCTGATACCACTTGAAGCAGAGTTGCATTAAACAAACACATACAATCCAGAAAAGATAGAGAAAAATGCCAAATGAGCCAAATCTTTCTTGCATTCTATTCCCCAAAAGACAAAGCTTACAGAGACTAACCCCTTACAAATTCGAAATTCCCCCCTTTTGACCCTGTTTTCTCCTTTCCCGCCTAAAACTATGAGTTTGAAATTTGAAATTTTGGGGGCAACTTGCCGAGGTCATAACTTCGCGCTCGTTGACCCGATTGACTATTACAGCATGTTTTTGGAAAGGGCACGAGACGATCTAAGCGGGGTAGGCCTTGGCATCGCCTCTAACTGAAAATCTTCAAATTCGACTTCTAAGACCGTCAAAATCACTTGCAAGTTAAACTAGTTTTACAAAATTAAACAATTACAATTTTTTTTTTGGGTGATGCAAGATCACTCTTACACCATTGGATGCTTCTGCATCAAAATTGGAGGTATTTGTGCAGCCTCTAAGGGGCTTGCTGCACTGAAAGCTTCCTAATAAAAAAAGGTTGAAAAGTGAATACTAATACATATTTGCTCTTCCAAGTTCCTTGTCACATTTCTATTCCTGTATTTTTTTATGGTTTTAACTTTTAACCTGTTTGCAATTCTTTATGCAAAAGATCAGGAAAATTCTCAGTACATTTATTTTTTTGTTTTTGTAATCTAAATATCAGGAGGAGAGGACTTTCATGTCATTAAGTGCTTCATATTCAATGTTATACATCTTTTCACTATAGCTTTCCTTCGATATCTATTGCTGTTCATAGGATTTGTACTGACTAAAATGTAAAAATACCTCGAGTATTTTTTTTCCATTTGCTCGTTTATATTTTAAGATAAGGAAAGTAACAGCTGACACACTTTAAATTCAGTTGTATGATGAATATCTTTTATGACATTCTTGATCCATATGGGTATCAGGTCAAGCTCAAATGTCGAGAGGAAGATTTGGAATCAACTATAGACCCTCATCTTTTGAATGAGAGTCTTCACCAAGACTTGTCAACTGTGATCGAATTAGCCTTGAAATGTTCTGCCTTTGAGAAATCTAAACGCCCATCCATGAAGGTAAATTATAAATCTATCTGTTAATAGTTTTTATGCCAGGTTCAAATCATTTTCTATTTTCTGTTTATTGATCAGGCCCTGTGACTGTACCTTCTGTTTTCTAGGATGTTGTACATGTACTGGATCTTTTATTGGAGAAAAAGAGTGCTTCTCAAAAAGAACAGAACTCACCTATCATAGAATTGATTCCAAGCAGCTTTCCTCTATATGGTGAAAGTTCTACGAGTCAGTCAACATTTACAAGAGTAGATATGACCCTAACCCTAACTGGTCGTTGATATTTACTAGAAGGCCCTCTGTGAAGAAGCAAATTTTTCATATTGTCTTTCTTTTTCTCCCTCTTTACTGTGTCTCTTTCAATATTTATTTGTATAGTTAGTGTCTCAATAAAATTGTGCAAGTTGGTTCCAATTGAAGGCCTGAAATTTCTTGTTGATTTCAACTTATGGTCTATGAGTTGTGAAAATTAATTCTAATCCAGGATTCCTTTTAGATTTGACAAGAGTTAAATGCAAACTTGCTTCGATGGAAGTATGTTGTTATTGGCTTGAAGTACTCTTGTATCAACATTAAACCAATCAATGGAAAAAAGGTATACTCAATGGAAATTTAACAAACTATGCATACTTCATTCATTGAGTTGTTTAGCATTTTAATTAGTTACTGCTTTTCAATCATTGTAGTTGTCTCTCTTTTGGGTTTTAATCATGCGACTGGTCATAAAAATGATGGCAACTTAGTGAAAACAATAGGCTTTGCATACAGGCTTAGAATATTTCAAAGCACACCATGCAGAAAACTAATATTTCAAACACATGAATGAACACTAAATCAGAAATGGATGAAACGTTGATAAATCAACATAAATGAATGCCCAAATTTCAATAAAGACATAAAAAACTATGTGAACGAAAAGTTTAGAAGTCGAATGTGGAAAAATGCAAGCAAGAAAAGACAATAATATATTGCAAAGTTTAATCCATATGACCACAAGGAAAAAGCATATATAGGCGCTGAAATGAAGTGGAGGGAAAAAATCCTCATTTCTCAGATAAGGACTAGCTCTCAGAGGCTTAGATGTGAAATAGGGAGATGGACAAAGCCCAAGGAACAATGGGAAGAAAGGATATGTACTCTATGCAACATGGGGGCAATAGAGTCAGAGGAACATTTCATCTATGAATGCCCAAGTTTTTCAGACATCCGTGGCAAATACAACGAAATCCTTGGAAAAGGGTCTATGATAGATTTATTTGAAGACAATAAAATAAAAAAAGTTTGGGAGTTATTAACCCAAATCAGCAGGAGAAGGAACAACCTTCACAAGGATATTAATGGTGATATGATTTGAATAACTGTGTTTCTATATTTGGAGGTCCCATAGGCCATGTTTGGGTCTCACGGACATAATTAAAATCTTTCAATTCAATTCAATCTGAACAATCACATATTTCAAGGCAGTCATTAGAGCACTGAATTATAAAAGTGAATATAATAATACTCCATACTTGTTTTATAATCCTTTTTCCATATATATAATTATTTGTATATAAATCTATGTGTATGTGTATAAAATTATTTTAATCAAATCTTAAATTTACTTATTAGGTTAAATTTTCTTGTGTTAGTAAAAAAAAAAAAGCCATTAGAGTTGATATGGAGATTGTTTTAATCTTCTCCCCCATCACTTAATCAAAATTTATTTTTATTACCTCCAAGGGCTAGGTGGATTGATAAGTGCATGTTTGGCCAGACACTTACTAAGAAGAGATCTAGGTTACCTTGGGGGCAAGCCTGTTGCAAAGGTAGTAGTTTGATCCGAATCCTTTGAGTGCGTGCGAGACTAACGATGACGGTACGAATCCCGAGCACCCGATGCCCATTTCACGTCGGGCTATAAAACAACGAGATGGAATAGGTTTGGTGGATGCAGCCCCTATGGTTTAACCCTGTGCTTGTCAGCTACTAAAAATAGTGTCGTTGTAACCAACTCTCCTATCAAGCAAAAAAAAAATTGTCTTTATTTATCATTTATATAATTGAAAAAACGAAAAATATTTTTAAGTAATAAATTAATATTATTTTATTTATTATTTTAAAATATATTTCAATGAGATAATAATAAAAATGAGGTCTTCATAAGGGGGGCGGAGGTCCAAGGTTCAAATCGGGCGTCGCGTACTAAACGCTTGTCCCTTTCTTGGTGCTTTCGACGGCGTAAAAGGTTTAAAATGATTGTGGCATGGTGATTATAGGGGCGGACTGCACGAAGATCTGTGTGGTGGCTTTCGGGGCGAATAGTGCAGAATACTGTGGCGGCCATAAAAGACGGACAACCTGCCCGGATTTGTGGTGGTTGTGGATTCCACCATGTAAATTCAAAAAAATAAAAAATAATAATATGAGGTCTTCAATAAATTATGTTCATTTAATGCATGTCCACTTTGAGTAGTAAATACTCAATGCTTTTTGGGATGAAGAATTAGCTTAAGCCTTGTCAATTAGGGTTGTGTACATGTGTGGTGAAGAATTGGGTTCAGCCTTGTTGGCTAGGCTCTGTGTACATGTGTGGGGTGCTAGACCTTGGGTAGATTAAGAACTATTTTCTAAAAATAATCCTTTTAATACAAAAGTAAATATGTCTAAATTAATATTTATTTATTTTTAATTGTGTATTATTATTATAATTATTATTAAGTTATATGTGGTTATCAAGTGGCATTAACTCAACCGATTAGATTCCACACATTTAAAGAGGATACCAAGGTTCAAATCTTGTCAAGTGATTAATGAATAATATCCCAGCTTTGTTGTAATACCACTATATGGTGATGATATAATATAGGTGGGGCTTGTTTCAATCTCATATAACCAATTAAAAATAAGAAAAAAAGTTATATGTGGTTTTTATTGGAGTCTACTAGTGTAAAAACACCAAAATATTACATTTGTTGTTAGGTGAGTTAAATCATATTAGGCTTGCAGTTTTATCAAAGATATTCTTCATTTCTTCTTCTATCAAATATATTCTTCATCTTCCTCAATGTACAATGTATTGTGTTTTTGCAATAAGCCCCTTTGACATCATTTCATTAAACAATTGACTAAAGTATTTGCTACCCAATTTCTTTCTCTATAGATATGCTCATATTTCTAATAGATTGTCTTTATTAATAGTTGAACATTAGCAATAATACTGTAATGTAGTCTTTATGGGTTGTAGCCTTATTGGCATGGTTAAGAACTTACCTTTCCAACCTGCTAAACAAGCTTTTATTCTATTCAAACATGAGTCCCAAGGCTCCCTTTTCTTTCCTTTATTAGACAAAGGAATACCCAAGTAGGTTAATGAAATTTTTCAAACCCTAAAATATCCACAATAATTCGTTGTAAATCTAGGGTAGTATTATTTTAAAAAAATCCTAGATTTTGTCGTATTAATCAACTAGTAGCCTTCTCGTAGCATGTTAATATTGATTTAAACTTCATGACCTCACTAACTCAGAGATGAGTCCAAAGAAAAGTATCATCAATAAATTGGAAATAAGATTCAAAGGGGCCATTTGTTGCAGCTTGCATACCTTTGATAGTCCTTCCATTTTGCCTTTGAGAAGGCTATCCCTAGTTCCTTTGCAAGAATAACAAATAGATAAGGAGATAGTGGATCACCTTGGTGGAGTCCATGGGATAACTCAAGGTGTTTAGCAGGAAAACCATTCATCAAAATAGAATATTGCATACCACCATAACGTCTAATCCATTCACACAAATCTTGAGCCAAACCTTTTGATAATATCATGTAAAAAACTCCAATCATTATTATATGCTTTGTTCATATCTAATTTGATAAACATACCTAGTTTTTTTTTTTTTTATTGAAGATAATACTTTATTAATAAAGAATCAAAAAATACAGAGCACAAGCGTTCATTACATCATCTTACGAAGCAGAAGCAGGCACTCCGCCCTCAAAGACTTGTCTATTCTAACACTATCTTTCAAAATACCATTCCTAAAAGCTTTCAGCTGCTCAATAATCATTCTACAGGCTAAGCTAACAGTATGATCAACTCCTAAAAGCTCATTCTTAAACACTATATGACATCTATCTTTCCAGATAGCAAACACGGTGCTAATTCTAACAATATGCCAAAAAATACACAATAAAGGGGATATACTAGGAGAATCCCCAAGAATAACCAGCTGCCACCAAGGAGGCCCAGACAAGACAGAGGAATAAATATGACAAATCCGCTTCCATACTCCTTTCGCACGCGAACAATCCCAAAAAATATGCTTAACAGTTTCACTCCTCCCGCACACCGAGCAACTGTCTGAAGCAAGCAACCATTTAGCAAGCCTGGCTTTGCTCTGCAGCCCCTGCATCAGAATAAGCCACGCAAAAACCTTCAACTGCATCGAAACTCTATATTTCCAGACACCTGTTAGTCGTTTCCTCCACTTCTTGGCTGAAAACTTAGTCCCCCATCTAGTATTAAGCACATCCCCAAAAGGAATCACGGGAACCATGTGTAAGTAGATATGGGCCGAACTAAAACACCAAATGGGCTTCCCATAAAACCATCTCCAGTCACGCCAAACAGGACCCGGTAATCCGCTAGAGATCTTAAAGTGTTGTTCTACAGGAAGAAGCCCCTGAATCTGCTGAACTGCAAACTTGTCCGAAGGTTTGAGCTTGAACTTGACTAACAATTGTTGCCAAGACCACCACTGATTGCTGCTAGTATCCCAAAGATCCGCCCAGCAAAATATACCTTTCTTGTGTAATCTCTTACACTGCATGGTTGGGATATCAGAAGCATAAGTCCCATTCTCCTTCCACAAGCAAATGGCTTTGGAAGCTAAAGTCCATCCCCTCCTAGGATCCAAATAAGACCAATAAACATGTTTAGCAACGCACTTCCAGGCTTCCCAAATACGCCTGAAGAGAATACTGCCTCTGACTTTGAACTTTTTTGGATTCCCAACAATGTCTTCAAGCGTAAAAGGTCCCCAAAAGCCATCCACATGTTGAGAAGTAGTTATGCGATATCGGAGAAGACGTTGCCAGCCAAGATCCCCACTCAAAGATCTGACCACCCACTTTGAAGCCAAAACTCTGCCTAGGACCTGAATATTAAGCAAGCCAAGTCCACCTTTAGTCCTCGGAGTAGCACAATATCTCCAGCCCACCAATGGAACACGCTTAGAGCCATCCATATTGGACCACAGAAAGCTTCTAATGCATGATTCCAACCGCTTATAGTGTGTAGCATTAGGAAGCCAACAAGAGGAGTAGTACATGTGACAGGCCTGCAGAATGCGGCTCACTATAGTCAATTTTCCAGCAAAAGAAATCATCTTGTGTCTCCAAAACTGTATCTTCTTTTCGAACTTTTCCATGCACCAGTCCCACATGGCTTTGGGAGAGACCCTCCTACCAAACGGGATACCCAGATATCTAACAATCTCCCCATCCCCAATTCTTTTCCAACCAACATGTACATCCTCCGGAAGAGAATCCGCACCAATTAACCAATAATCAGATTTGGCTTCACTTACCATAGCTCCAGAGGCGTCACAAAAAACCTTCAGACAATCCTGCATGTGGCAAATGGAGTCACTGTCCAACTGAACAAAAATAAAGGAGTCATCAGCAAAATGGCTATTAGCCAACTGCCCCTTAGGGAGAGAGATACCATGAATCAACCCACAACTCATCTTATCAGCCAACAAATACCCCAGCGCATCAGCAGATAAAACAAACAAAAGAGGAGCCACAGGACAACCCTGTCGAATAGATCTAAAAAGCTGAATACTATCTGATAACCGGCCATTAACCATCACCTTGGCCGAAGCAGAAGAAAAGAGAGTACGAATCTTATCAACTGCTCTCTCACCAAAGCCAAGAGAACTAAGCATCTGAAGCACAAAGGCCCAATCCACCCTATCATAAGCCTTATCAAAATAAATCTTCAAAAAGAGAGCCTACTGCCCAGATTCCTCAGCCCATTCCATAGCTTCCCACACAGAAAGAACAGTATCAAGGATAAATCTGCCCTTCACAAATCCCGTTTGTTTCTCTCTAACAATTCTGGCAGCCACCTGTTGAAGCCGTAAAGCAATAGCTTTGGCCGCAATCTTATAGGAAACATTAAGCAAAGTAATAGGACGCCAACCACTGATTTTATCCTTATTCGCACCCTTTGGTATAAGCTTAATGATCCCTTGATTCATCCATTCAGAAAAGCCTGCTCCCGCAAACACTTCGTTGATCATTCTGCTATAATCCTCGCCAATATCATCCCACATAGCCTTATAAAACTCAACAGGAAGACCATCAGGACCAGGAGCCTTACCATTTCTCATATTCGAGAGGGCATTAAACAACTCATCTTTGGAAAAATCAGCAGCAAGCTTATCACTTTCATAACTAAAAATCTTCTTAGGAATGCAAGAATGAACACGATTCCTAGCTTGTTGGACAGCAGGGGAAGCATCATAGGCAGAAAAAATATTTCTGAAATGATTTTCAAAGATACCTTTGATTTCTTCTTCATCCTCTGTGTGAGATAAATCCTCCTTTTGAAGAGAAAGAATTCGCTCCGAAGCATTTTTCTTCTTTATATAATTAAAAAAGAACTGAGAAGGAGCATCTCCCTCCTGAATCCAGTGAAGACGACTCCGCACCTTGGCCCCTCTGCCCACATAATCCTCATAGCTCCTCAAAAATCCCTCCTGAATAACAACCCTCTCCTGAAGGTCAGAATTAAAGGGATCCACCTCCAAGAGATGTCTATCCCCCTCTAGAGAATGCCTAAGAGATCTGATATGTCGTCGCCTCCCTCTAGCAATAAGCCTGCCCCAACCCCTTAAAAATTTAACAACCCTGCGAACAGCTGAGTCCCACCAAGAAACCCAACCATACTCATCAGGCCGCGGGATCAAATTCCATACACATCTTATCAATTCTCTACAATCAGCCGAGTCTAGATGGGAGATGTTGAGCTTAAAAGGCATAGGTCTCTTATCCAAACACAGAGACCCCACATGAACACAAGAGTAGATAGGAGAGTGATATGAGCCAGTAGTCCCCAAATCCACATCAACTGCTCTATGCCCTTTGCCAACAAAATTGAATAAATAATCCGCATAGAATCTATCTAGATGCGCAAAGATTCTGTCCTCACCTCTTCGCCGGTTAGACCAAGTGTGCCACCCTCCTGAATCAAGATGTTTCTGCTTAAAATTCACATCAAAAACCTGTAGGTGCACCTTGGTCCTGGACCAAACCTCTTTCTCACAACCAGAGATACAACTGCCAACTCCTCCTTCCCTATCCCCTTCCCACTCAACCATATTAAAATCCCCACCAAGAATCCAACAGGCATCTGGAAGATTGTCATGTAACCACCCCCAAATAATAGCTCTATCATGCACATAATTAGGACCATAAATGCAACATAAGCCAATTACCTGTCTTGAGAAGGCAAAAGTAGCCCACAAAGCTCTTCCTTCCGGATCCTCTCCCTGACTAAGCAGAAGAGACGTCATCCACGGGCGCACCGCCAAAACCACCCCACCCGAACCTTGCCGATGTGAAGAGCTCCACCATGTGCCCCTCCACGAACTCGACAGACAACTAGAAAGCTCAAAACCACTAAGCTTCACCTCTTGCAAACACACAACTTCAGCAGAAATAGATTTCAGAAATCCACAAACAACATTCCTTCTCTCAAGGAGAATCATTCCCCACACATTCCATGAGGCAATATTGAACTTCATTAAGAACTTTGAGATTGAAGAACCGCAAAACGGTTACCCACAGAGGCATTATTGTCTACAACATGCTGAACATCACCTTCTGAGAAAGATCGACGAACCTGAGGAATAGTGGAAGTTGAACCTATAGCCCCATTACTCCGGACTGGCATAGAAGGATCCTGAGATTCCATCGCATTCACCGGGGCCTGAGAATCAAGATTCTTCCTTGCCTTGTTAGGCTTGACTGGCGAACCCCTTGACTCCCTCCTCTTCTGCACTACTTTCCATTCAGTTTTGTCCTGCACTGTTGCTGATTCTTTGCTCTGATTAACCACCTTGGACTCATCCACCTCCATCTTATCTTTCTGAGAATATGATACCGGAACTTCTTCCTCTTTATCTTGCTCTTGAACAGGGGGAGAAACCCCTTTCCTTTTGGGACAATCTCGAATCATATGATCAAGGGACTGGCAACCGAAACAAGCATTAGGCAGGTTCAAATATCGAACAAGTTGATATACCGGCCCAGATGGCGTGAGGACCTTAATATTCTCTAGAAGTTTGCGTTTCAAATCAACCTCCACGCAAACTCTGGGACTGGACTTAAGAGAAAGATTACCTGAAGGGTCCAACAAAATTTTCCCAAAACGTTGAGCCATCATCCTCAACATGCACCTTAACTCCGTCTTCATAGCCACGAATTCGATCCAGAGAGGGTATTGCGCTTGCGAACTATCTCTCGGATCGAAATTGGGACGCCATGTTTGAACAAATGTTGTTGAACCCGCAATATTCTAGGTTCCATACTGCAACACACATCTTGTTGCATCTGCTCTCTCGAAAAGAACAGAGACAAACCTGCCTCCAAGACCCCAAAAAGATTTTACATGAAGCCCTTTAGCCTCCCAGTTGAGGCGAATCCACTTCTTGAAATCATTCTCCAAAGGAACCCTCTTCAAAAAGAATAAGATCAACCCTTTAGATTCCAACTCTTGACAGATCGTTCGGTATTCGTCATGCTCAATAGCATTGATTGTGAACTCATCGTCGTCTTGCGCCATTTCTGAGTCTAGACGGTCAAGCTGGTATCCTAGATCAATCTCTTGGTCTTCAACATCAGCCCACGACCCAGCCGGCGTCTCTTTTCCAAGAATACTGAAGAGTTCCGAATCGAAACCCTTAACCATGGTACCAGATGCCGGGGAGTGTTTCACCGCATCCACAAAGGAATTCGCCAACTTGGCACTTTCTCCAGCTTGAAGATTTTTTTTTGTAAACCCCTGTTACCAATTTCGCACTCCTAGGAGCAGCATTGGAATCCCCACACTCTTCCGCACCAATCACACCACTCGAGGGTTTCAGTTTATCACCCTTTAGGCTCATAATATCTTTGTGCGGCCTTGATTTCATCGTAGCATCAGTTGTTCCAGTCGCAACTTCAGAAAAGTTTGACGGCTTCCCTGCGTTCGATTTCCCAACATTACCATTCGCCTGTTTATTGTTCTTTGCCAAGGGCGAAAAGGATCCTCCCGTCGCACCCTTGACTGGCTTGTCACTTGCTCCTGTCGGTGAAATGAAGCCCTCGCCACTATATTTCACTGGTATTTCAGTCAAAACCGAAGGCGATTGGCATCCCCCGATCACGTCCTCTATTTGCAGCTTCGCGCGGGCATTATTCTTCATAGACCCCACTTTTTTGTCAACAGTCGACCCTCCCTCGATGGCGCCTAATTCTTCTTTATCGCAAGAAAATAGAGGGTTGTCAAAACCCTTCGAAAGCTCATGGAGGTCTTCTCGTGAGCGCTCACGAGGAAGCCTCCCTCCCAGAGATTGCCTATCCCCTTTACGATCAATAAAATATTCGAAATCTCTAGGATCGAAATCATCAGGGCCACCTGTTCGAAGACCTGCTCGCCCTCATCCCCGATAACCACCGCGTACACCTCTTGCTCTCGACATCCTATCCTCTTCTATTCATCGTCAAACATACCTAGTTTTTACTTGGAATGAAGAAAACATATGGTCTCTTATGCAATGATTACACCATCAAGATTATCACAAACAAAATCACCTCGTTCCTTTGAGATAATACAATCTAGAATGGTTTTCAATGTGTTTGCCATAATTTTTGAAATGATCTTAAAAATCATTTTACAAAGGCTTATTGGATGAAAATTTTCGAAATATTTTGTCTCACCTTTGGAACCAATGTAATAAAGGTTACATTGATTACACTTATTATAGCCTTCCATTTTTGGGCCTCTTCAACCACAACCAACATATCACTCTTCATTAAATCACTAAATTTTTGAAAGAATTTTTTTTAAATCAAATACTTTTTATACACATACGTCGTGGGGGTTGAACCTGGGTCTCATCACCAATAATGCAAGTGGCGTCCTTATCGGTAGACCACACGCAATGCAAATTTTTGAAAGAAAATTGCAAGAAATTCATCGAGGACAAGTGCCTTGTTAGGATGGAAAGAGAAAATTGCTTCATGTAGCTCCTCCATAGATGTTTTTTTCATCAAGCTTTCAGTATGTCCTTGTGGTAATTGATGGAATATTTTGAAAAATCTTACCTTATGCCTCCTTAACTTGCCGAACATCTGACAAAATATTTTTAAAATAATTAATTGCTTCCTCCTTGATATCTTCACTTTCCTCAATATTATTCCATCTAAAGTTAAAATATTTCTGATGCAATGAAAAGAAAAATGTATTTTTGTTGTAGCATGAAATGTGTTAGTATTTTTTTCTGCTTCCTTGAGTCATTCTCCCTAGATTTTTGGAACCAATATGACTCATTTTTCAATGTAGTGTGATAATTTTGAGGTAATCTTTTTCTTGCACATAAGAAACTTGGTCCATTCCATTGATTTCTACTCTCTTGTAAATTTTTGAGCATGGATTGGATTTCTTTCTTTTCTTTAAAAATGTTACCAAAAGATTTGGCATTCTAAATTTTCATTGGCCCCTTTAGATATTTCACATTTTGGACAAACTTGCACATACATGATCCTTTAAAATTCACTTCATACCAACATAACATAATCATCTTGGAGAAATAAGGGTCTTGAACTCTAGCATCTAACAAAATATTTTTTTAATAACTAATTGTTTTTTTCTTGATAGCTTCATTTTCCTTGATATGTCTTCCACCATGGTTATGCATAGCGGCGAAATTTCACCATTTGGGCGAAAAGTCCAATTTTTGAAAATTCAAATTTGCAAAATTTAGGGGACCCGGACATCGGCCATTTAGCCAGAAATTTTCAAAACAAATAAATTTTAGGAGTCGGTTCGTCGTGCTTTGATAAGAGTATCATGGTTATTTTTAAAAATTCGCAAGCCATCCCACCTAAATAGAGTACCCTTTTCGCCCTAAAATTTTAAAATTTCTAAATTATCACGCCCAACTCGCCAAGTATACCTCTATATATAATTAACACCCCAAGGATACATTTTCATTTTCGAAACATGTTCTACACCCGACAAATATTCCGACACAGTTTTGCACAAGACCGAAACCTTTTTTGCAATCAACCGCCACCAATTCTGCATTCGGACGGAACCTCTTCTGCAATTGTTCGGAACCTATTCTGCAACTGTCCAGAACCTATTCTGCAGGGACCTCTTCTGCAACCGGACAGAACCACTTCTACAGTCGGACCCTGTTCTGCAACCGTCCTGAACCACTTTTGTAGCCGAAACCTCTTGTGCAATCGGACCCTGTTCTGCAACTATCTGGAACCACTTCTGCAAAAGGAACCTCTTCTGCAACCGGACGGAACCACTTCTGTAGTTAGATCCTATTCTGCAACCGTCCTGAACCAATTTTGTAGTCGGAACCTGTTGTGCAACCGGACGAAACCACTTTCGTAGTTGGACCCTATTCTACAACCGAACGGATCCATTTTGCAACCAGAACGTGTTCTACATTCAATCGGAACCATTTCTACAACCAGAACTTTTTTAACCGGATCCTGTTCCGCACCGGACCTCTTTCTACACCAGGTTCTCTGTCACTGCTCTGCTTGCCATGTTTTTCTCTATTTTGCCATGTTCTGCATGTTATCCCATGGTTTTTCTCTTTCTGTTAAATCTTATATCCGAGCCCTCTTCTATATCCGGATGGTCATTGCTTTGTTCCCATGTTTTCTCTGTTTTGCCATGTTCTGAATGTTTTAAAACTCTTTGATTCTTAGTTTCAATTCAGATCTTTTTTTCCTTGCTAAGATTATATATGAGTAAATGCTTTGGTTCTCTAAAGACATATTGATGCTATGTTTCTCCGAACACATTTTGATTCTCTGTTTCTAAATCATTTTGTGCTATAATATGATATTTTTCGACATATGTATCACCAATTATTTTGTGCTTAAAGAATATTTTTCTTAAATTGATTTCAATTTGAATGTTAATTATATTTGTGCTCTTGTCAGTTAAAGTGCTTTACCAGAAAACGAACTAGTGGCATAAACTGATAAAATCACAATAAAGAATGGCAGGAAACAAGTATGTATAATCTACCACCCAAACAATTGTTTATTCTACTTACAATATTATCTTAAGGCCTCCAAAAAGTACACCCTCTTCAACATTTTATTACTCTTCTGAATTGAAAACATTTTTCGTAACAAGTAAAATGTTACCCAGTGATGGAAAGAAGGGCACCAAATCTTCTACTGAAAAGAGTATCCTCAAATATTTTAGCCAAACTGATGAGGCCTAGAAATGCCTCAATCATAACATGTTTTGAACATTGAAACTGCCTAAAAACTCGTGTTTAATCTGATATGTTAGTTAAGTTGATTTAATATGTTGTGTATTAACTGTTTGCATGATCAATGTGTTAGAAATACTATATTCTGATTTTTTACAGTTTTTGCATAGTTTTATGTTTGTCATGACTTGCTAAATGAGAAGTATGCTTAGGTTGATAGCAGCACTTCACTAGTTTTATTTTGATGTGTTTCAAGCATTTGTTTATCTAAATCTAGCAAATAGTGCAAGCAGACTATTATTGTGCAGCAGAAACTGGTTTTCCAATATAAATTTCAGCCAGCTGCCAATGAATGGCAAGGCATGAAATTCACACATGAAGAGAGATGAAGGCTATTGCAATCTGATCCTGAGAGCTAACCCACCTGAGAAATGCAGATGAAATCACTTGAAGAGCACACAGTTGTTCATTCCAAAGATCTTCGGAATGAGCAGACATCTTCGGAATGAGAAATACAATCTCTTCGGAATGAGCCACTTATCTTCAGAATGAGAACAGAAAGCACTTTTTGAGTTGTTGACTGATTTCTGACAATGGAAAAATGGAAAGAAGGTTGAAAAGGTTAAAGAAAAATATCTCCCATCTGACTTTGCCGTCTTTGCCGTCCAAAGCCACCATTCATGGAAAAAATCAATTTTGATCATCTTCTAAGATAAACCCAGGAATGTTGCAGCATAATAGGAATAGATCTATAAGATAGGAATGAGATATTCTCAGTTTGTAAATAGATTTTAGGATATCTATAAATAGATAGCTCCCGTCCAGGTTGAGCCAAGAAGACCGATAGGGGAAAATAAGCAAGAAGGATAATAATAAGAAAAGTGACTGTTACAGTCCTGTAACAAGGTTTTTAGCAGCAATATTGTAATTATGTTTTTGAATCAATAAAGTGCACTATTTTTATTCATGTTGTTGTGAATGAGTGTGAGTAAGATCTAGAGAGAGATAAAGACTCATACCTTCTTCTAGACAAGGAGGCTGGCCACTTCCATACCTAGGAGGAGGACTAACAATAGGTTTTTATTCTAATTTTGCTACAACAGAATAAGTTGTAAAACTTGTCATTTCATTTTCTTGTAAACAACTAACAGTATTTGCAATCTTAGTTTATTTCATGATTAGGATGATCTTGTGATTAATGATAGGTTTGGTTGTAATCTCCATTTTCAGCAAGCTTTCAAATTACTGCAGATTGTCATTTTCAGAATTTATTGTTTTCTGCAATTTACTGCATTTTGTGTTTTGCTGTCAACCCCTACACAGAACATTGACAACCTTCTGTACAAAGCATTGACATGACTTAATTTCCATGTTATAATCAGGTTTCCATTACTGCAAAAGTAAATAGACTTCCTTTCTACAATCATAATTAGATTTCTAATTCTGCAATTGTAACTAGGGAGTTATTTCTGCAACATAATTAGATTTCATTCTGTAATTATAACTAGGATTTCATTTTTGCAGTTAGTAATTAGTTTATATTCTTGCAATTAGATTAAAGTTTAATTTATGCAATTTAGAGATAAAAATGTCCTAAATCCCCCACACAATCGGTTTCACCAATAAGACCTATTGCTCCCAAATGACCTAAGTTATGGCCCTGTTCACTCCTTCCGCAAATAGCCTTGTACACTGCCCTGGATTGACAAATTCATTGAGAATTAATGATGTGCGTAACGACAACGCATCATTTTGGCATCGTTGCCGGGGAATAGTGTTGCTAGAAGGTGACAACAGTCCAATAGTTGTTAATTAGACTGAGTTGTGAAAATTCAGGATAAAATCTGAATATAACAGCTGGTTAAAGTAACAACTATTGACCTATAATTTATGTCATTCAAGAGTAAACATGAATGAGTAAGCCTAGGGATGAAACATGTAGAATTACTCAAAAGGATCCCTGGCTTGTTCCATTAAGAAGATCTTCACGCCTAAGGGGTGAATCACCTGTGTATGAACTACCAGAAAAATTGAAACAAAAATCATCAGCTTCATCATCATTAGAACATCCTGAGAAAGAAAAATCATCAGACTCATCATCAACAGAGGATTATGGACCTCTTAAGAGTGAAATTTGGATAGTTCTAACTATTCCCAAGGAACAAGGAACTATGGCAGAGAAAGGCAATCTAGATGGGGATGGCCAACATGGATGTGTCCATAATGAAGGAAATGATCAGGATATGCCCCAACCTTCCAGAACATTTGAATATCCTATCCGTTTGAATCCAACACAAAACTCCCACATGAAAACCATTTCACCTTCAGTACTTCCAACCTTCCGAGGTGTTGTATCTGAAGATCCTGATCGATTTTTGTTTGAATTCAAAGTAGTGTGTCAAACCTATGACTATGTAAATGATAATCAGAAACTTAATGTTTTTTCGTCAACACTCAAAGACTCAGCATTACGCTGGTTCATGAGCTTAGAGCCAAATTCCATCCGAACCTGGGATCAAATGGAAATTGTGTTTTTAGACAAATATCAAGAGTATTGCCATGTAAGAAACATGAAAGATGAGTTATTCAGGATTAAGCAGGAAGATGATGAAACATTAGAAGACTATATTGATAGGTTCTCCTTTGTTCAAAGGAGATGTGGACTTGTAGAACCTGAGTTATGCAAAACCATATTTTTAAGAGGATTACAAGATGAATCCAGAGAAGTATTGGATTTTATGGGAAAAGGGGATGTAAATACTCTTAGTAATGAGGAAATTATGGGTCTCTGCAGGAATTACTCTCACACTAAGCAGGGAAGAAGAAAAAAGAGTACAAATGGCACTGATGTGAAGGACCTAATAGAAGAACTTGCAAATTTTAAAACTGATATTCTTGTGCAATTGAACACAACTTTAGGAGAAATGTCTGCAAAAGCAAAAACCACAGAACCTTTGGCAATTTATTGCCCAAGATGTAGAAATAAACATGCTTTGCAGGAGTTTCCTTTAAATAAAATGTCTATCTTAGCCATTTGTAGTATTTGTTCGAAGAAACATTTGACTGATAAATGCCACCTGCTACCACAACTCAAAACTGTGTTAGAAATTCACACTGAGGAACTCAACTATGTTGGACCAAAACAAGGGGGAAATTTCTCTCAAAACCAAAATCCCCCTCATTTTCCTACAAATTGGGGGCATAATCCTTGGACTATACCTTGGGGACAATCAAAACCACCCCAACGTCCTTGGAATTATTCTCAATGGACAAATTCCCAAGAATGGCCACAAACAAGTTGGAGTAATCCAAACTGGAATCAGAATCAGAATAACCCACCCTGGAATCAGAATCAAACTAATCCACATTGGATGCAAAATCAACCACAGTGGAGTCAGCAATACCAGTCCTATCCAAGGCAGCAAAGAAATCAAGGTCAAATTCAGCATTTGCTGCCTGCACCTAATCAAAATTTTCAAGAAAAATAGAACCAACCACAGCAAACACAACAGGTGAAATAGCCTCAACTTCCAGCTCAACCAGTCACTAATCCAAACAACATGAGACAGGCATCCCCTATCTATGTGGCTGAAGCTAAAGAAAATGCTGAAATAAATGTTCTTGATTGTAGTAACATCTAACTTCGTTCAGGAAAAGTTGTACCTGAACCTGTTTCAACTAAAATCAAGGAAAATGAAAAGCAAGAACCTTTGGAACCAGTTAAAGTTAAACCAACAACAGAAAAAGAAGAAGAAAAAATAGAACCACAGGCAGAACAATTACCTTCATCAAGGATAATTCCATAGCTTGAAAGATTCAATACCACAACAGAAAATTTTGAGTCATACCTGGTCAAGGAACTTAGAAAGTTAACTATATCATTGCCCTTATTGCAAGTCATTAAGGATATACCAGTGATTAAAATTATTGTCCGAGATTTGTGCATTAGAAGAGCAGGAAGAAAAAGGAAAGCATTTCCCAAGACTTTTCAGGTTGAAGGAAATATAGTTGATCTCTTGTCCGAAAAACTGGTACCTCCAAAGTATAGTGACCCAGGGAGTCCAGTTATCACAGTTACCATAGGCTCAGTACCAATATCAAATGTCTTAGTAGATCTAGGAGCTGCAATAAATGTCATGACCAAGGATATAATGAAACAATTACAGCTCAAACATCTTAGTCCCACATTTACAGTTTTAGAAATGGTTGATAGGTCAGTTGCAAAACCTAAAGGTATCATTGAAGATGTCCCTATAGAAGTCTCTTCTTGGGAATTCCCTGCAGATTTTTTGGTTTTACAGCCAAGAAATTCAGCATATGGATATCTCATTATTCTCGGAAGACCTTGGCTTGCAACTGCAGCAGCCTTCATAGACTGCAAATCTAGAAAAATGACCATTTCAAATGGTATTGATCTAAAACAGATCTCTCTGTATCCTCTTGCAAGACCCTCCAACAATTTTCAGGTCAGTTATGGTTTCCTGACTCAGATGAAGAACTAGAAGAGGTTATTTCCACACTAGCCCCCTTGGTAGTAAGGGGACACATAGAAGACCTCCATAACATAGAAACTTTAGAGAATGAAACTATCCTAATGAATGTTCTGCATGAACAAGGGTTAGAAGAGGAAGCAGTAAATATCCATCAGTTGTTAGGGAATTAGGAGAACCAAAATTCTGAAGGTGAGCCATCTATACTATCACAGGAAAAATCAGTTTCACTACCACATGGGTGACACCATCACCTGATTTTCCCTTCTCACTGTTCTATACAGGATATGCTTCCATTAGAAATCAATGAAACAAAAAATTCTTATTTCCTCCTATCTCATCATTGCCCTTTTAACTCCTTAATCACCAAGTATGAAGAAGTGAATTCAATCCTTCCAAATACAAAACAAATAGAAGTCCAGCCAGGAAAATTACTGAACATTAACAGTTGGCTTACTAAGGAAGAGGAAGAAAAAATGATAACTGTTTTGCAAAAGCATGTTCATGCTTTTGCTTGGGACTACAAAGATATGTCAGGAATTCACCCTGATATATGCACCCATAGGATTTATACTGAAGAAGTCAAGCTAGTAAGACAACCCCAGAGAAGACTGAAAAACTTTTGGAGGTAGGATTTATCCTGCCTTGAGGGATATTGTAAAAGGAGAAATTGAAAAACTTTTGGAGGTAGGATTCATTTACCCAATTTCTGATAGCCAGTGGGTCTCTCCATTGGTTATAGTTCCTAAGAAAAATGAAAAAATGAGAGTATGTGTAGACTATAGAGAGCTGAACAAAGTGACATACAAAGACCATTTTCCATTACCTTTCATAGATCGGGTAGATACCCTTCTTTGGAAAGAAATACTTTTGTTTTCTTGATGGATTTAGTGGGTATAATCAAATTCAAGTTGCACCTAAAGATCAAGAGAAAACAACCTTTACCTGTCCATGGGGAACATTTGCCTATAGGGTTTTACCTTTTGGTTTGTGTAATGCCCCAACAACATTTCAGCGAGCAATCTTAGCAATTTTTTCTGATCTGACTACCAACAGTGTTGAGATATACATGGATGATTTCACGAGTATGTGGACTGACTTTTGACTTTACATTAGAAAACCTTGACAGAGTTTTAACTCACCGTGAAACATACCGAGTTATCCTTGAATCCAGAAAAATGTTTTATGATGATGGAGGAAGGAATAGTTCTTGGTCATAACATCTCTCTTCAAGGGATCCAGGTTGATCCAAAGAAGGTGGAAATTATCAAGAATCTTCTTCCCCCTATGAAGCTTCCTAGGACACATTGGTTTTTACCGCAGGTTTATTCCCAGCTTTAGCACAATAGCCAATCCCATGTTTGCCCTATTGACTAAATATTTTGAATTCTCCTGGATCGCAAGGTGTCAAGAATCATTTGAAGCTCGAAAGAGAAATTAGTAACTCCACCTGTGTTAAGAGGACCTAATTGGACATTATCATTTCACATAGAGGTTGATGCTTCCAATACTGCAATTGGAGCAGCATTAGGACAAATTGACAATGGTGAACACTATGCCATCTACTACATTAGCAAGAATTTGATAGGAGCTGAGAAAAATTATACCACAACTTAGAAGGAATTCTTGGCAGTAATTTATGCCATCAACAAATTCAGGCATTACATCATAGGTTATCAAATATTCGTTCACATAGATCACACAACCATTAAGTATTTGATGAATAAACCTATGGTAAGTGCAAGAATTATTCATTGGTTACTATTGATGCAAGAATTTGATATCACAATAATCAACAAACCAAGAAAAGCTAATATTGTAGCAGATTTCTTGTCCAGGTTGCAGAACACAAAGGAAGGGGAATTAGTTGAGGACACTTTTCCTGATGAAAAATTATTTGCTATATCTGTCCAATCACCTTGGTTTGCGGATATAGCCAATTATTTGGTCACAGGGAAAGTTCCTCCACATTTCACTTCAAAACAAAAAAACAATTGATCAAACAAAGTTCTTCCTTTGAGTGGATTAAGGGTATACTTTTTAAGTGTAGTCCTGACCATGTGTTACGCAGGTGCATCCGAAAGGATGAGGTATATGATATCCTTAGGGCTTGTCATGATGAACCCTCAGGTGGACACTATTATGTAAAAAACACAATTAAAAAAATTTTAGGGACAGGATATTATTGGCCATCTCTTCACAAGGATGTGAAAAAGTACATCAAGCATTGTGATGCATGCCAAAGAATGGGGAAACCCACTCACACAAATGAAATGCCACTACAACCTCAATTGGTTTTAGAGCCATTTGAGAGGTGGGGGCTTGATTTTGTAGGACCTATTGATCCACCTTCTCAAGGAAAGATGCATATTTTAGTATGCACTGATTACCTGACAAAGTGGGTAGAGGTGCGTGCTTTCAAACATGCTCGTGAAGAGGTCGCTGATTTCTTGTATACTCAAATTTTTCAGAGATTTGGAGCTCCACGGTCTATCACCACAGACCAAGGACCCCAATTTGCATCTAAAATCATTGAGGCTTTTACGGAATTATATGATATCAAACATAGGAAATTATCACCTTACCACCCACAAGAAAATGGCCAGGTTGAGGTAACAAACGAGGGAATTGGAATGAATCTTGACAAAAACAATAGCTTTTCATAGGAGAAACTGGCTAGATAAATTACCCGAAGTAGTTTGGGCTTACAATACTACTTGGAAATCCACTACTGGATTCACACCTTATGAACTAGTTTTTGGTAAAAAGCCCCTCCTACCTATTGAATTTGAGCTACTAACATTGCACATAGCATTGGAAATTGGGATTGAATTGTAATAGGCACAGACGAACAGGATTTTGCAGCTGAATGTATTGGATGAACTTCGGTTGAATGCTCTGCACCAAACTGAAGTAATTTAGGAGCAAATAAAGTTGTGGCATGACAGTCACATTCAGTAGAGGAAATTTCAACAAGGAGATTGGTCTTTGCTGTTTGATTCTCGCTATGAGGACTTCCATGGAAAGCTGAGAACTAGATGGCTTGGACCTTACCAGATTGAAGAGGTATTTGACAGTGGAGCAACTCGTTTATCTCCTATTGATGGATCACGGAGAAAGTTGGTAGTGAATGGACATCGCCTCAGGGTGTACCATACACCTCTAAATAAAGAGGAATTCTTGCAGCAACTTGAAAATTTGGATGTACAACATGTGGAAGAGATTCCCTCTTCCACTTCAATAAAATCAGCAGGATCATGGATTTCAAGAAAATCAGAACAATAAAAAAAAAAAATCAGAAAACAAAAAGGTGAATAAATTATGATTGTGAATTCCTTTATGGGCATGATTTCAGGGAAATCATGAATTCCTTCACGGGCATAATCAGAATAAAACAAAAAACAGAGAGAAAATGAGAGGTAAAAAAAGAAAAAAGAAAAATGAATAGCTCAGCAGTGAAAACCTTTCCTAAGGCACTACTGAGTTGGTATGTATGAAAACTAGTTTTCTGGCATGCATAACCTTGAAAATTTCTAAATCATCGTTGTACAAATTCACCAGCTGCACTTGTTTTGAAATATTGTAGAAAATCTCAGCAGAACATCAACAGAAGCAGTCATTCTTCAAAACTTGCATTAACTTGTTTTAATCGGGTATATATTTCTTACATTTCTTCATTGTAAATGATTGGTATGTAGTATATAACAATGAACCATTAGCATAAAAGGTATCCATAAGAGTTGGCATATTTAAAACATGTTTTGAGAAGGAGAATATTGGTTTCTGCCTAATCTTCGAAATGAGAATGCCAAAAACAGTACCTGCTATCTTCTTCGGAATGACTGTTTCACTTTGTCTTCGAAATGAAATTGTCTTCGGAATGACTGTTGCACTTTGTATTTGGAATGAAATTATCTTCGAATGACAGCAGAATGAATGTTGCACTTTGTCTTCGGAATGAAATTATCTTCGGAATGACAACAAGAATGAATGTTGCACTTTGTCTTCGGAATGACAACAGAATGAATGTTGCACTTTGTCTTCGGAATGAAGCTTTGTCTTCGGAATGAGGACTTGTCTTCGGAATGAAACTTTATCTTCGGAATGAAGAATTGTTTTTGCAATGAAACATAATCTTCGGAATGAGCATTCAACATGATATTTCCACGTGGCATCCAAGGAGGGGGAAAATATACGATCAGTAGAATTCTTTGACTGCATATGATAAATGACACGTGTCGGTTAAGATATGATTTGTCTTATCTTGCACCCATTAAGGAAGTACCAGAATCACATGGAAGTGATCAACAACATGCCACCATTGTTCAACGCTGATAACCATGCACGTGAGAATTCTACGAGCAAAACAGATGAGCTAAAAACAAGTGAGGTGGATCTAACGGCAAGGACATCTGTGCAATCATTAATGGACAGGTATTCGGAGTAGAAATAGAGATGCGTCACCCTTCCTTTCGAAGACATAATTGTTAACGCAAAATGATTACGAGGTATAGTGCCGATATTGTAGTTCATTCCGAAGAAGTTAAACAAAGCAATTGAAAACCTAAAAACAAACCCTACAAATCTACAAGAACTAGAAACCAACGATCCAGTGGAAGAGTAGCAACAGAGGTAAGCAGTTTTTAACATACCAAAATAGGAAAATGAGACGAAAAACAAAGATGGAACCAACAGTACCACCCACCTTCGAAAAAATCCAGAAGTGCTGTTTGAAGACGGAGGGCTTATGTCATTTTTGAACAAATTTGATGGGTCCTCTGAATATTTGGTCGGCATGTTCACTCACACATTCAGAAATAACCGGGCACACATTAACGACATGGCAATTAAGGTAACCCTGGAAGTTTTAAGTGAAATTACTGAGCTTCCATTAGAAGGTCTTCAAATTTCTAGAACTGGCAAAAATACACTGGCAAATGTAGTTAATCAATTTCTGGAAGAAAATGATAGGGAGCCAGAATACTTAATGCACAACACATGCAAGGGGGTAAGAAGGGCCAGCCTACAAGAACCCTGGAATGAAGTGGCCACATGGGTAGTAAAAATTTTAACCTGTGAAGGGCAGTATGTACTTTTATCAGGGCATCATTTCAAATTTTTGAACCACCTAAGACATGGTAGGCAACAACCAGAAGTTAGAGTAAATCTTCCCCTGTATCTGCACCAGGAGTTGAAAAATATGGCAAAACGATATTAGGAAGGAAAAGGGAGCCCTCGCCACCATGGTCTTATTAAATTAGTCTGTCAACATCATTTTAGAGGAAACCCTAGAAGCTTTGATAGGTTTTATTCTACTCTGAATGATGTAGTTTTTGGAAGAGAAGATGAGGAGGAAGAAGCAACAGATGCTGTCGCAGATGTTGTTGCAAAGGAAAAAGAAACAGATGATGTCGCAGATGTTGTTGCAGAGGAGGAAACACACCCAACAGAAGCAACATAGCACCTTTCTCCAGAACCTTCAACCTCATAAGCTAAGAAACAAAATAAGAGAGGGCCTGGAATCGACAGTCGAAAAGAAAAACAAAAGAAAGTTTGTTTTTCTGAAGATGTTGCTGATCTGTCAGAACAGGTGAGTGAAGTTCCTAGCAAAACAGGGGAAGAGACAACAAGGGAAACATAAGCACTCCCACCAGAATCTGAAATTATCCCCACAACCCCTATTGTCACCAGAAAACAGGGCAAGAAGAAAAAATTTGCAACAGGAACTAGGAGGTATACAAGACTCCACTTGAGAGAAATAGAAGAACATGTGATAGAAGAAAAAGGTGGACAAGGCGATCTGGATGTTACGAAGTGCAACCGACCCTCGAAGATTTTTTAGAATTCCCCGAACAAATGATTGAGGAAGAGAGCGGGCAAGACGGTTTTGACGTTGCTACGAGTTCAACAAGCCACGGAAGATGTGGATGCAATCATAGATAATTTCATGGAACCTCCTGAACAAGAGCAGACAACTAAAGCAGAAGATGATATAGTTGTTGAGCAACCAACTGCAGATGATTTGTCAGCATCAGATTCTGAATCAGAAACAAAGGAGGTGGACATCACATAACGACTAAGAGCGAGCAAAAAGTGTTATCAAAACACAAACTAAATGGATTGAAGAAAAAGAAAATATCATTGAAATACATGAAAAGAAGATTGCAGAATTACAGCAGGAAGTGGCAGAATTGAGGAAGAGTTTGTCACAGTCTGAAGAACAACCAACTGTATCAATTAATGAGGATAATTTGGCTCAGTTACTTATGGGATTATCTAGGGCAGATGACTCTTTTACTTTGATTGAGGCATCTAAAACTTTGACTAAAGACATAGATGCTCATTCTGAAGCAATGCCCTTTCATTCTGAAGAAGTGCTCTTCCATTCTGAAGCAATGCCCTTTCATTCTGAAGAAGTGCCCTTCCATTCTGAAGCATTGCCATCTCATTCCGAAGATGCTCCAAAATTGATAAAAAGCATAGAAAGGAATATTAGAGATGAGTCACAGCAAGAAACACCAGCACAGGAGCAACCTAAATAGCAACATGGAATTGTTCAAGTAAGTACTACTTCAAATGAGATTTTTGTATTTAAAACTATTATACCTTCAATCAAAGTAGAGGATAAGAGGTACAAGTAGAATTGTTGTCTGATGACCGTGGAAATAGTAGAAAAAGGGGTACAAGTAGAATTGATGTCTAATGACCAACCAATGGAAATAGTAGAAAAAGGGATACAAGTAGAATTATTATCAAATGACCAACCAGTGGAAGTAGCAAAAAAAGGGGTTCAGGTAGATCTGCTACCCAGATTTCCACTGTAGTTAGACCACCCAATACTGTATCCCTATAACAATATAATACAGACATAGCTAGTTGGGTGATCAGATATGAAAAACTTGCCACTAAAGTTGAAAAATTTAAATTGGAAGATAAACAGTTAGAGGCAAAAGAAACATAAATCAAGGCATTGAATGAAAAAATGACTGATCTATGTCAGATTGCTGAGTTTTTGGTCCAATTCAGACGGCCGACCAGATTTTACAGTCTCATTTTGAAGGAGAAATATCTCAGATGGCAGGTCATGAGGATTAGCTCAGGTCTCCCATACAAATTGGACACAACTGCAGATTTCTTAGAAGCCTATTTTGACAGCCTTATAGAACAGAAAAACCTCTTATGTGAATTATTTTTACACAGCTTCTTTATTCCATAAGAGGTAGAGTTTCACCCTCAAATTTACATAGGAGATGTTCAACTGGGAGCATTCATGTCCACTTTACAAAATCAGTTTTACTGGGATTAGGAGAAAAGAAAAAATAAATAAATTGAATTAAGAGCTGAATTGTTAGTTAAAGCAGTTCAACCAAATCATCTAATTATCACCAAACAATATTTCACCATGATGAACAAGGAAGATGTAAAAAGGATGTACTTGAACAATTTAAGGGACTGTGTGACCAAATTCCAAAATTTCTGTAATAACAGTTTTGTTCTGGCATTATCATTTTGCAGAAGCGGATGGGCAGAACTTTCTATTTCTTTACGTGAAAAGGGAACCTATCTCCCCCATTAACCTAGAATGGTCCGGAAGAAGGGCGGAAGGAGTGATACGAGTTGATTGAAATCATGCAACATCACCTGGATAGGTCTCGGATTTAGGCCTCCAACCATCATTTCTCCAGTTCCCTTCTATTTTGAAGAAGATCCTCAACCTAATGATTAGTTTGAAGAATGGCTCAGAAACCTTCAGGAGAATAGGGGATATTATATAGGCACCAAATTTTTCTATAGATCATTGAATTTGAATATGGATATATGTGATTCTATAGCCCAACAGAATGCATGAGGACATGCATTAATATAAGTTGGGGGGAAAATGATGAGGCCTGGAAATGCCTCAATCATAGCATGTTTTAAACATTGAAACTACCTAAAAACTCTTGTGTTTAATCTGATATGCTAGTTAAGTTGATTTAATATGCTGTGTATTAACTATTTGCATGATCAATGTGTTAGAAATACTATATTCTGATTTTTTATAGTTTTTGCATAGTTTTATGTTACTTTGTCATGACTTGCTAAATGAGAAGTATGCTTAGGTTGATAGTAGCACTTCACTAGTTTTATTTTGATGTGTTTCAAGCATTTGTTAAATGTAAAAGTATTTAAAACATGATCATAGGCTTCAAAACAAGATTGATACAATTGAAAAACATGTTGGCAAAGCTTATGTAAAAGTTATAAAAAGTAATGGTGAAGTTAGTAAAGAAGTTAAGTGGAAGGATGCATCAAAATGTATGCATTTAAGATATGTTATAGAATGTGACAATCACTTAAAACAACAACAATATTTTGTTGAGAAATGTTTATCTTTGGTTGAGAAAGAAGACCTAAGGGAGCAAGTAAAACTTGTCAGATTCATTTCACTTTCTGTTGATGAGGTAACAACTATGGACAACACATATTGGATTTGCATGCATGTGTACACATTTCAAAATCATATTAGAAGGCCTATTTTTTTGGGAATACATAAGATGTTGGAAAGTTCAAATGCAAAAAACATTTATAATGTTGTTGTCAATAGTTTAAAGAATATTGCGGGAATGAATGATATAGACATAGCAACAAAGTTAATTTGCGTTGGAGTTGCTATTAAGCAAGGTCATAGGTCTAGTCTTTATGTTCGACTCCAAACCACAGTTGCCCCATATATGATTCCCATTCATTGTATGGCTCATAGAGTTAATCTTGTATATAAAATTGTGAGCACATTTTCAAATGTTGCTAAAGTGGAAAACCTTATTCGTGAAATTCATTCTTATTTCTCATTAAGTCCAAAAAGGTTTGTAGAGTTTCAACAGTTTGCACTAAGAGTTACAGAAGGGAAAAATTGTTAAAAGATGTGGATACAAGATGGATTTCACTGTATCAACCTGCTCAAAGAGTTTTTGCAGAATATCAATCATTGACGAGGTTTATGCATTCAAATCATGGGATAGTTGATAAGGCAAAAAATATGGTGTTCTATTTGATTGATTTGTAAACACTTTTGATCTTATGTGGTATTCTTCCAATGTTAAAAGAAATGAACAGATTAATTAATCTTGCACAAGAGAGATCCATCTATATCGTTGATTTTATGAGGCTGAGAAAACAAATATGCGTGCTTATAGATACATTATATGTGTCTAAAGCAAATTTTATAGAAACTTTGTTTGATAGTTGGAATACATTGATAAACGTGAACAATCCAAAAAACTTCTTGAAGTTTGACATCAATGATCGTCTTTGTATTAATGTTCATGAAAATATGATATTTGTTTATTGTTTTGAAAGGCAATCAAGTATAGTTGTGGAAGATTTTGAAGAAGTTTTTGTATCGCTCCAAATTTTTCGCATCCTTACCTTCAGGCTATAGGATCCGTGCCCGAAAGGAGGATGGGAAAAGGATGTCGCGGTACCTCGGACTGAGAGGACTTGCGAAGGTCCCGCCTCTCAAGGGAGGTGTATATTGGTGATTTTTCGACGGATGGTGGGTTCACCAGGAAACATTTAATGGCAGTTTCCACGCCTAGGTTTGGAATGTGTTTTAATGTGTTCGTTTTTAGCCTTAAGCATTCATATCCTAGGTTTGGCCAAATGAATCTAAATTAATCTATATGAAAGTGCAGATTTAATGAATATAAAAAAAATAGAATATGACAGAAAAATAGAGAAATTACAGAATATAAAAGAAGAATACCTGATCCGGATGTCTGATGGAGATTCTGATGTTTGAAGCAGTCAGGATCGCCTCTGATTTGACATGATCGTCTGAGATCAGACAAGATCATCTGAGATCTGACGAATTCGTCAGAGACCTACAAACAGAAAAAACAGATGCAAAATACAAAGAATACCCCTGTGATAACAGAGGGAAACAACACAAAATGACAATATGAATACTAAACAATGGTTATGAATAGAAATTCAAACAAATTATGATATTCGAATGAGAAATTATGATCTTATCATGCAACTTAAGCTATATGGGTGAACTCCAAATGCAAAATAACATAAAATACTGAATAAAATTGCTAATTACAACATAAAACAACGAGAAAAAGGGGAGAAGAAATGCAAACTTCGAGCATCGATTGCCTCAATGTTGATTGCGATCGAAATCATCCCACATTGGTACGAAATCGTCTCCGATTCGACAGGATCGCCTCCGATCTGAACGGGTTCGTCGACGACGATGAAATCTTGCTCCGGCTAAAAAACACTAAGGTACCCGCAACAAAATTGGTATAGGACTACTGCAAGTGTGAATTTGGGATGATTTAACGTGTATGAAGTTAAGTTAGAGAGAATTTCAGCCAGGGGTTGGGAAGGGAAGGTCCTAAGGATTAAATAGGCTTAGGGGAGTAGTTAGGAGGTTGGAGATCATCCCTATTTGGGAGATCTCCAATGGGGAGGGTCCCTAACGGCGCAGACACGCTTCTACCTGGATTAGAGACCCGTTGGAACAGAAGCTAATTGTGCAAAATCAGTTTAGGGACAAGATCGTCTGGACGTCCTAGCCCAGACGAAATCGTCAGATCTAGGGCGATATCGTCTGATCGGCGACGATATCGTCAAACGGTCAAAACAACCTCTAAAAATGGCGCGAAAAAAGGGGAAACGGATTACCCGACGGTTAACGGGCGGTTTGGGAGGTTAAAATTTGAATTTAAATTATTTACTAGGATGAATGTAATTATTACAATTTCACTGCGCCAATTTTAGGGTGCTACATTTTGCCCCCTCTTTAGCGAATTTTCCGAAGAAAATGCGTTAAAGATGAGTTCTTCTCGATCTACGAGAAAGCAAAAATTATTCCCATTTTTAGGCGACGATTCTTGGTCGAATCGTACGACAGCTTACTATGGTGCCCCCTCCGTGTTTTTACCCAAATCGAACGTTTGAGGTAAAAACGCGAAAAAGCAAAATTATTTTTGAATAAAATTAAGAAAAATAGGGTAAAACCCTAATTCATTTTTATTGTTCATTTTCTATGGTTTTAGAGCTCTGGAAGAAAAAATGGTGGAGACGACGCACAGATCAACAGAGGTCCGACGCGGTCTATGGGTAAGAGTCTAGACTTAGCTTAGAATGCTTTAATTTGATTTTACATGCTTTTTAGGTGAATTTTAGATGAATTTTGAGCATCGCGGCCATTTTTGGGCCGTCGACGTCGTCGGGACGAAATCGTCCCGATTTCGACGAAATCGTCTCAATTTCGCCAATTTCGTCTAAGGGCGAAATCGACGAAAGGGGGACGATTTCGTCAAATTAGGGACGATTTCGACTTGCGAAATCGGAGACGATTATGCTCAAATTTGGGACGATATCGTCCAATAGTGGACGATATCATCATTTGATTAAATTGAACTTATTTTACTTGCATTTTTAAATACTTGAATTGTTTATTAATGATTGTTTGTTGTTTTGTTGTTTATGTTGCGAGAGAGGTTTGCTAAAGAGCGAGGGAATGGAAGTATGGAGGTTTGAGAGATGACTTGGCCGCTCTTACACGAGCAGAGCGGGATCAGGCTGGCACAGAGCCGGCTTACGACATGTGGCGAGAGATGCCACAAGTGTCTACAGATATGGGGCTACTGACGGCCCTAGCTGAGAGATGGTATCCGGGTTCTTCATGTTTTTGGCTACCTACGGGGAGATGACTCCCACTTTGGAGGATGTATGGAGGATTCTAAGAATCCCCATACAAGGACGATTGATCACTCCTGCGGCCAACCAAGGCCATGCTATGGGACGATTGTGTGGTGACCCGAGCTTCGCCCTGGAGAAGGGCGAAGTTAACATCGAGGCACTGCGTCAGATGCCTAGGGCATCTAGACTCACACGGGTTCTAGCTGGAGTGGTTGGTGGACTTCTTGTGCCACCAGAGCGGGTGCAGGGTGCCATGGATGCTGGCAGATGTGATCTACGACATGCGGGACCATGGCTATAGGTTTTCTTGGGGCAGCTATGTGCTATGCCGGTTGTACAGGATCCTGCATGGGGTCGTGTACAAGGGCGGTCGATGTCTGGTGATGACATCGCTCCTACAAGTTTGGTGTTGGGAGCACATTGTAGTGCGAAGGCCGGTAGGGCTTCCTCTGACAGGGATTGATGGGGAGAGGCCCCGAGTCTTCTACTGGTGGCTCCAGAGAGGGTCACAGCGGCGGATCGACCTTCCGATGTCCCGGAGACTGCTAGATGACCTAGTCCCGGACCAGATTACCTGGAGGCCATGGAGGGAGCATCCAGGGTGGGCCGAGGACGGACAGGAGTTGGCTCACGTTAGGCGAGTTTGTTGGCTTTGGATGGAGAGGGGAGAGGTGGAGCTCCACCGCTATGACCGAGTTTTGCGACAGTTCGGTCTGCAGCAGGGGATCCCATCTCTCAGGGATTATGAGTTTTCCCAGACTGTCCGGGATAACACCACGGTGAGCGGGGCTCCGGACATGCAGCGCTTCTGGAGTCAGGACTCGGACGATGCCCCCATTCAGCCGGTGGATGGGGACGACGCGAGGGTAGCGAGATGGCTACGATGCCCGGTACGCAGGCATCCGCCCTCCTCGGATGACGAGGGCTCGGGGTCTGATACACGTAGTTGTGCATCGGATAGGGAGGCGGCACCAGGCGGCTATGGAGGCGGCCCAGGGTCACGGCGGGAGAGAGGCAAGGAGGCCACGAGGCATAGGAGAGGCCACGACAGAGGGAGATGAGGGAGGCGAGACCCCCTTCTCCACAGAGAGAGAGAGGCCACCATCGCTTGATAAGGGCAAGGGTGTTGACACAGGGGAGAGTAGCGAGACGGCTACTCTCCGAGTGGAGAGAGATCCATCTCCGGGCACGGGTGCGGACACTGCGGGATGAGGCCGCACGCCACCGAGCTGAGGTTACACGGCTCGGAGACGAGATTGCATGCCTCGGGGCACGGGGCGGAGGGGCGAGCACACGGGGAGCCGGCGCGGGCTATTGCCCAGACCACATTCTACCGGGGCATCTACTTCCGGATGGTGCCAGAGGGTCGGAGGGTACGGCTACCGGCCGGCATTCGCGACCCGATCAGGATCGGGTCGTCGAGGACTTCGTCCCGATCGAGGACTAGGACTCACAGTACTACTCATACTGCGATGGGGCCACCTCGTCCACCTCAGGGCGGGGGAGGAGATGAGGCTGAGAGCTCGAGGGGCTCTCGAGGCTAGAGGACTGCATGGGATAGAGCATTTTATTATTATTTTGTTGATAGAGGATTGAGTATGCCGAGGTACAGATTGTGGCATACCAATCCAGTTTTGATGATGTATATATACTGTTGATATATATAGATGATATAGTTTTGATCATATGACTTGTGTTATGTGTATGTTTATGATGCTTTTATGTTTGATTGATTGATTTGATGATTGGATTGAGGATTCATGAAATTATGTCGTTTTGAAAATTTATAATTTTGATGTCATGCGGTAATATTTTAAATGAAATAATCTGATGTAACAAATTGGTTGTTTGTAATGTGATGTGGTAAAAAATAAAATAAAAAGAGACTTCTAACAATAATTTCAAAGGACATTGTCGCTATTATAGACCATTTCATGGAGTCGCTGCTCACTCGGTCGTCAAGCTAATCCCAATTATAGAAATATTGTTAAAAGTAAAAGAGTGCTTAAGAGACTGTCTTAAGACTTTGGTGCAATGGTGCAAATGATGATGATGATGGTTTGTTTTCAGATTTTCATAAAAAATAGTATGCATGAAATAATGTTAAAATGATTTTTGCTAGGCATAAATTCCTAAGTGTGATAAATTTTTTGAATAATTCCCTAGGAATTATACCATCATTGCAAAATTGAAGGTTGACATAATGACATGAAATAATGAAAATGTGCATGCTTTTTGTTTTAAAAGCATAATTTGTGTAACATAATGAATTAAGTCATATGGTTTTCATGATTTTTAAATAAATGGGGAATAAAAATTGTTACAATGATTTGCGCTAGGCATAGAATATGTAGGTATAGACTTATACCATCATCGCGAAAATCAAAGGAAAAAATAGATAGTTTTATTGCATGGTTGATTTTTAATAAACAGAAAATATGAAGATGAGGACTTGCGCTAGGCATAAAATTCCAATTTTGGTTTTGGAACTATACCATCGTCGCGAAAGTCGACAAAAGTTATATATATATGTTTTGATTGTATATTTTTGAAAGAAAATTTTGATTTTTCTATTATATAGTTGTCTTTATGCTAAACAACTGTACTTGAATTATTCCAAACAAGTTGCAAAAAGAATATTTCAAAGTATTTTGAAGACAAAAGTTAGATTTATAAGGAATCCCATGTGCATATGTGAATTCATTTCCGATCTTGATTTATCATAATGATACACAAAATCTCTCAAATACAAATGTGTGTGCAATTGCTTTGTGCATTTACGAGTTTTGAGCAAGATAATATGATACAAGTGATTTGAAGAAACCAAATAAGTGTTCATTAACCATGATGTAGATGCATATAACCATACTAGACTACTATGTAGGTCGGATTATCAAGAGCTAGCTAATCCATAAGCGGACATAGGTCTGTACAAAAGAAGGTCGCTAATGTGACGGACATATCACCATGCTAGGAGTTACCCAAGGCCAAGCCAGGTTGGGCACAAACCACCTGTTATGGGGCTTACCTCACAGTTTTCGAATAATTGAGAATTCCAGGGATTCAAGCTCATCAACCCTTCTTTTCTTTTCAAAGGGTAGGGAAAGGGATTTTATTGCTTTCTTGCTTTTGCTTTCTTTTTTCTTTTTGAACTTTGCTTCTTTTTCTTTTTGCTTGATTTTTGAGATAGTGCTTGAAATATTGCTGTAATGATATAAAATAACATTTTTCCTTTTTTTTTTTTTTTTGAACTTTGCTTTTTTTTTTTTTTTTGAACTTTGCTTTTTCTTTTTCTTTGCTAGGGATACTTGCTCGGATTAGTTGTAGAGCAAGGGATTTTTATTCCGGGTAGGGGTGAGCTTGTCCTTTTGCCAATTCTCAAAGATTCTAGACCATGTGCATGATAGGATAGCAGGGGAAACTTTTCGCTCAAGAAATCACTTCTACTATGTAGCAAAACATGGAAATTACAAATATAATCATTTTATTGTGAAAAGATGTGCTTGGTTTAAGTAAATAACAAGATCAATTCTCTATGCTCAAACTTTATTTAATTGAATTTTGTGGACTTTGATATAAGAGAGATTAGTAATCATGCCAGATAAAATCAAGATATTTATTTTTGTGAGTGTGCAAGTGAGGGATTCCAAATAAATGCTAATTTATCCAAAATAATTTGAAACATATAACTGCAACATTTGTAAGAAAATATATATAAATACTTTTGAGAAGTTTTGAGAATGTTGACTCTCTCTTTCTTCTTTATTTTGTTTTGGTTTCGAAAGAGTCAAGCATATTGTTGTTTTTATATTTTTATCATTATTTTGTTTTTTGGTTTTTTTTGTTTTTGAACAAAAAATTTAACAAGTGCCATAAATAAATGCAACAAATAGTTTTGAAGATTTTGATGATTATGAATGTTTTTGGTGTTTTTGAATTTATAAATTGAAAGAAATACAAGATAGTGATTTTGAAATATTTAAACAAATATATACAAGGATGAAATGACCAAATTTATACATAGTAACGTTTAAGATGCAAAATATTCATGGGTTCTTTAAGTTCTTTACCATCTAAGGTAGATAATTTGTATGCTCCCAATTCAAATTTAGCAGTAATAATGTATGGTCCAAGCCAGTTGGGCTCAAATTTACCTTTAAGGTCCTTAGTTGCATTTGTATTTTTTTGGTTTTCTTTTAAAACAAGGTCGTCGATCTCAAAGGATCGATGACGAACTTTTTTAGCATATGATCTTTTAAGCTTGTTTTGGTAGGCACGGAGATGCTCCAAAGCATTGATGCATTTTTCATCTAGGAGTTCCAGTTGATTGAGTCTGCCAGCTCGATATTCATCTCCTACTTCGGTATCTTGAAGTAGTAGAGCCAAAGAAGGAACTTCTAATTCAAAGGGAAAAAGCTGCTTCAACACCATAAACCAAAACAAATGGTGAAGTTCCCGTGGGGGTTCGAACACTAGTTCGATAGGCCCACAAGGCTGGATATAATTGAATGTGCCAGTCACGGCCAGTTTTATTGACCAATATTTTGAGAATTTTGATTAAGGTTTTGTTAGATGCTTCTACTTGACCATTACCCTGAGGATAATAGGGAGTGGACCAGCGATGTTGAATCTTATATTTTTGGCATAATTTTTTAACATCTTTATTTTTGAAACAAGTTCCATTGTCGGAGATGAGATTTGCGGGAATTCCGAACCTACAAATGATTTGATTAAAAATAAACTTAGAGACTTGTGTGCCGGTGCGGGAAGCTAAAGGCATAGCTTCAACCCACTTCGTGAAATACTCAGTGGCGGTTATGATGAACTTGTGTCCATCAGATGACACAGGATTGATTTTGCCAATAATATCTAAGCCCCATTTAGAAAAGGGCCAAGGAGATGAAATAGCCTGCAGCTCTTGTGCGAGGCGCATGGACAAGGTTAGCATGTTTCTGGCACTTGTCGCAATGGCGCACATACTCATGTGCATCCGTTTCCATGGTAGGCCAAAAGTATCCTATCCGAAGGAGCTTTTTAGCAATGACGCTACCACTGAAGTGTCCTCCACAAGATCCATCGTGGGCTTCACTCAAGGCTGATTTAGACTCTTCTAAGTTTAAACATCTTAATAGGATACCTTCAAAAGATCTCCTATATAAAGTATTGCCAATTATTACAAATCGACTTGCTCGTCTACGTAATAACCGACGTTGGTTTCTATTAGAATTGGCAGGGAAAGTCCCATTTTGGAGAAAATCAAATATGTCCGTATACCAAGGTTCAGGAGTAGTTTCATTGATTAGAAACACATCCAAAGGCTCTAAGCATGATTTATTTGAAGCGGGTTCCTGGAGTCGACGAATAATGATAGTGGCATATTCGTCATCTAACTCCAAGGGCGAGGAGATGCGACTGCGGCCATAGCATCAGTCGCACGGTTGCTAGTTCGAGGAATAGCTTCCAAGGTAACTTGATCAAATAGAGACATTAATTGTAAAACATAGGCCTTATATGGGCGCAGTTTATCATCTCTGGTCTAATAAAATTCATTAATTTAGTTTATAACCAGTTGAGAATCACCAAAAACTAACAGGTGTTTAATTTTTAGCACCAAGGCAGCTCATAATCCAAGGATTAGAGCTTCATACTCAGCGAGTATTGTTGGTGCAAGCAAATGTCAATTTGAAGGACAGGAGGAATAAGATGTTTTTGCGGGGATATTAAAATAATACCCGCACCAACCCCACTCATGCATCGGGCTCCATCAAAGTATAAGGACCATTGTTCAATATGGTCTGCCTCTAATTGAAGGCATTCATCAGGAAACTCGATGACGAGGGGATGGGTAGACTCTAAGGGTGCAGCAACTAATTGATCTGCTATGATTTGACCCTTAACGGACTTTTGTCCTATGAATGTGAGATCAAACTCGCTTAGAGCAAGAACCCACTTGGCTGTGCGACCCGATAAATAAGGTCGACTCATGAGATACCTTAAGGGATCGTATTTAGCAATGACATAAGTTTTTTGACTAAGCATATAATGTCATAATTTTTGCGTAGCAAAAACGACTGCTAGACATAGTTTCTCTAACACTGTATAGCGAGTTTCATAACTGATGAAGGTTTGGCTAATATAATAATTAGCACGTTCTCTCTTTTCATCGTCAAGTTGAGCTAACATAGCTCCTAAGGCAGAATCTGAAGCTAAAATATATAGGAGGAATGGGCGATCAGGTTTAGGTGGTGAAAGCACAGGTGGATTAAGGAGGTATTGTTTGAGAAGTTCAAAAGCTTCTCTACATTCGGTGTCCCAATTAAAAGGGACATCCTTCTTAAGGAGTTTAAGAAAGGGACCGGTTTTGTCCGCCAGCTTATCGATGAAGCGACGGATGGCTTGAAGCTTACCTTGTAAACTTCGTAACTCAGATATATTAGTAGGTGCGGGCATATCAGTGATAGCCGCAATCTTGAGAGGGTCGATTTCAATACCACGTAAAGAAACTAAAACCCCTAATAGTTTATCGGACTTAACTCCGAATATGCATTTTGTTGGATTTAATCGAATAAGATATTCTCGTAATCGATTAAAAACTTTTCTCAAATCATCTAAATGATTATCTTCAATAATAGAGCGAGCTATAATATCATCTACATAATCATGTAGGATATCATGCATCATATCATGAAAAATATAGGTCATAGCTCATTGATAAGTTGCACCTGCGTTCTTTAAGCCAAATGGCATCACTTTCCAACAAAAGGTACCCCAGGGGGTAATAAAGGTTGTTTTAGCCTGATCTTCAGGAGCTATCCTGATCTGATTATAACCGGAGAATCCATCCATTAAGGACATCATCCCACTCCCGGCAGTAAATTCAATGATTTGATCCATGTTTGGAAGAGGAAAGTCATCTTTAGGGCATGCGGCGTTAATATCTCTAAAATCTGTGCAAACCCTAACTTTGGTAGCTTCTTTCTTGGTGATTGGAACTACATTTGAGATCCATTCAGCATAATCAATAGCTTGTATAAAGATAACATTCAGGAGTTTTTCTAACTCCCCTTTGACTAGCAGAGCCACTTTGGGATGCATTTTTCTAAGTTTTTGTTTAACAGGTTTAGCATCCGGATGGACCACTAGATGATGCATGACTACGAAGGGTCTAGACCTGGCATATCTTCATATGTCCAAGCGAAGACATCTTCATACTCTTTAAGGAATGCAATGTATTGTTCTTGTTTTTCTTGACTTAATTCTGATCCAATATTGATTATGTGAGGATTATCCTCGGTTCCAATATTAATTTTAATGACGTTTTCTACCTCCATGTGTAGATCTCTTTCAAAATTAGGTGGGGCGGGTGAAACACCCAATTCTTGTAATTCTTGTAAGGTTAATTTAGATAATTCATCTTGAGGATTAGTGGCCTCAAGTTGGGCTATAGTTGGTATAGAACCATCAAAATAAAATCCATTGTGTAACATCTCTTCAACGAAGACATCATGGAAGATATCTCCTTCCAACTCTTCATCGGGGTCAGCAATCATTTCAGGGTAAGCTATGGATAGCATGTTACATGAAAACGACTGATTTTTAAGAGGCAAATCATCACACCTATCCAAATAATCTTGATAACATATGAGTTGATCATCATCTTCAAAAGGAAAGGGTTGACCCTTACTAGGAAATAGGCCCACACCACAGCGGGCGGGCCACGGTTCTACCTCGAAAGGTTCTTTCATGCCATTTTGGAAAGGTCCCAAGCCTTTCCCTTTATATCCCATTTTAAGCATCATGGGTTTAGCTTTAATATAATCATTGGTAAAATAACACCGAGCGTATCCCTCATGATGAGTTTTGATATTTCGAGGGATTCTTCCCCAGTCATATCCTTTATAAATGAAGGCACAACTCCCGACTTGGTAAGTACTTCCCATAGGTTGTGGGAGGCCCAAAGTACGAGGAGATGGCGGCAAGTTATTTAAAAGAATTGAATCTTGCATGAAAGCATTTGTTTTTTCTGATATTAAGGTTGTGGATAAATTTGGTAAAAGTTCATCAGAAAGGGCATAAGATGTAGAAGGATCATTCCCTATATCTTGAGATGTGGAAGGTATGATAGATGTGTCTATAGGTTTTGAAATTATAGGGATAGAACATGAAGGATTGGTTGTAGATTTAAGATCTTTTTGAGGTTCTAGAGTGATTTGTTTAGAAGATTGTTGATCTATATAGGAGGATGAAATTAATGGAGGGGAAATAGGTGAAGTTATGGGTGTGTGTTTCATAGTTTTAGATGAAAAATAAGAACTAGGATGTGTGGATGACAGAGCGAGGGCAAAATTGCACTCCAACGGGTTCTGCCAAAGCACACATATCAAAGGGTCTAGGGTCACCATGGATAGTGACCAACTGATTTTTAAACTCAAATTTAACACATTGGTGTAAAGTTGATGGGACCGCTCGCATCGCATTGATCCAAGGGCGACCCAAAAGTATATTGTACGATGTTGGGCAATGTACAATAAACACGGTTGTTTCTAGGGTTCTAGGACCAACTTGCAATGGGAGGGTAATAACTCCACACGTTTCTTGTGTTTCATCATTGAAAGCTTTGATAATCATATCAGTTTTCTTCATTTCATCACTTCTAAAGCCAAATATTTGGTAGAAGTCAAAAGTGCAAATGTTTAGAGATGAGCCATTATCAATCAAGACTCGTTTGACAACTACATCTCCAATTAGAGCAGTAATGTATAAGGGATTATCCTTATGTAAACTATGTTGTGGGATATCTTTATCCCGGAAGTCAATACAATCAACCTCTCGAGTGATGATAGTATTGGCCATAGCTTCGAGGTTGAATGTTTTGAGGTACCATCATTTGGCTTAATGTAAGCATCAACTCATCCCTATGGGTGGGAGAAGATCTTAATAAATCCAAAAGGGAAATTCTGGCTGTAGTATTGGATAATTGCTCATTAATATTGTAAGGGGGTTTAGGTTGAACATTAGGAGCATGATTCCCTTTATTGGGATTTTTCAGAACGAATGGAGCTGATCCATCGTTCTGGTTTGGTTCTTGTTGGGAATTTTGAGCTTGTTGTCGGGTGACGACTCTGATGGTACCTACAATGTTATAGTGAAGACGTTGAACTGGTCTCGGTTGAGCATTGATGGCTTGTTCATTAGAAAGGAATATATTAGAAGAAGGTCGAGTAGTAACTCTTCTAGGAAATGGTTCTTCTGGAACCATAGCATCTGTGATGGGTTGAATAGGATCTGATTCGTTTTCAGAACTATTCGATTGGTTTGAAGTGATGTCCACTTCACTTTCAGTATCTGATTCTATATCACTAGAATCAAAAGTTTGGAAATTATGTAAGGGCCTGGTCGTAACCAGGGATAAGGTTGTGTCAAATATTTGAGGATCCTGAACAGGTAATTGTCCGCTAATGGTTCCTACATATCGGGTAGGAGGGGGAACATTATGATGTTCGATTTGATTGGCTACCTCTTTACCATGTCTTGGTAAAGGGTGTTGAAATATGTCTAATGTTTGATTAGCATTTTGATTTTGATTTTGGGGAATGGTCTTTTGAGTATTATTAGGAGGGTTTTGTTTAGGTTGGAAGGCTTGCACTTCCATTTCATTATTATCAATCAAATCTTGTATTTTATGTTTCAACCTTTTACAAGCATTGGTAGAGTGTCCGGGTCCTCTATGGAAATCACGGTGTAAGTCAGCTCCGTATCCGGGTATAGTTGGATCGGGTTCCCGGATAGTTGGTAATTGGATCAAACCTCTTTCGAGTAATTGAGGTAAAATAGTTGATAAGGGTTGATTCAATCTAGTAAATTCTCGAGGAGGCTTATCGGGGAGGTTTCAATATAAATTTTTATGTTGTCTTCGTTGCATTGATATTAGCAACATTTTCTGCTGTCAGTGACTCCATCACCGACAACTTGTTTGTTTTTATATTGATTTCTGGATGTTTTCTCATCATCCTTCTTCCTAAGTTGGCCTCTCCTAATGAGGGCATCTTCTACTCTTCGAGCTAAATCTATAGCTTGATCGAAGGTAGTTAAAGTAGCGGTTGATAGCTCATAAGATATTTGTTCTTGTAAATTATTGATGAAAATGTCCAACATTTCCCTATAAGGTAGCACAAAGTGCAGTTTTCCTGTCAATTGCCTCCATCTAGCTAAGAAATCGGCAAAACATTCATCTTTGTCTTGTTTTAAATTGTATAGATCTTTAATGGTTACATGCCTCTCGATGTAGGCACTAAATTGATGGACAAATGATTCAATTGTTTCTTCAAAGTTTCTCAAAGAATGAGTGGGCAATTGATAGTACCACTCTAATGCCATTCCACCTAAACTTTTCGGGAACATTTTTAGTAATAGCAAGTCATCATGTGATATATCATGACATGCTATCCTAAACATGCGAAGATGCTCTATGGGATCTTCGGTTCCTTTATATATAGGGAGGATGGGCATGGGAAAATGCTTAGGGTATGGTTGAGCTACAACTATGGGATCCAAAGGTTGACTACATATCTCTCGATAATTATACGAGGGATGGTAGGGATCTATCTGGTCCATACGTGAAGCTAACTGTTTCACCATGGCTTCCAAATTACTAGTTTGCCCACCATATTGGTTTGGTAGGGCATTGACATGGGTTTTGTGAGCATATGATGGAGGGACATGAAGATTAGATGCTATGTTGCTATTGTGTAAATTATTGGTAGGAAAAGTGTTATGAAGGAATTTTGAAGTTGTATTATGATGTATTCCAGATTGTTGAAAATTGGTGTTTGGCTTCGTTTTAGGTTTTTGTTTACTTGAAGCATATTGCTCAATAGTTTGGCGAAATAAAGTAGTGAAGGAAGTTTTCTTTTGTGTGGGAATGATTTTAGGTTGAATAACAGGTTCCTTAGGAGGTTGGATAGCCTTGTTGTTTTGACATGTTTTGCATCATAGTGACCATATCTGTATTGGATGGCCCAACCTTATCACTTTCTTGATCAATGAACGACAAGGGATTAGTGCGCACATCATACATATATTCCATGGCTGCTTGAGTGTTACTAATTTGCCCTTTATCAATACGAATTGCCACATTAAGGGCGTCAATATTATCACTGAGAAATTTTCGGAGATGATCTACGTTGTCAAAAGCAATAGTTCCATCTGGAGCTACTCTAGGGGATGAGGGTCCATCCTCTTTAACACTTCCTTCTTGTTCCTTATCTTCACCTAGGTCATCTTCTGGTTGAGCTAGAGTTTTTCCTTCCGAAGTTGGATCTTCAGGAAGGACATTTGGGTCTCTAGTTGTATCTTGTAACCAATCTTCTTCTTCTCCTATAGTTTCTTTACCATTCCTAAGTTTAGGCATGGTGCTTAAATTTTGATTTCAGCAAATATATATATATATATATATATATATATATATATATATATATATATATTTTGCAACAAGTTTAAGAGGTATATATTTACTATATACCTACTACAATATTTGAAATGAAATGTTTAAGTTTTTGCTATGTTTTTTAGTTTTTCTTTTTGTTTTTGAAATAATATTGTAAAGACAATCAACACAATAAATGCAAGAAATAAGACTGAAAGTAATAATCTAGTTTTCTATAAACAATTTATAAATATCATTAATAGGCTCTAGTTCTTCAGGAGTCATGAAGTGTTCTTCTTCAAATTGAAAGTTTTCTTTTAAAAATTTAATGAAAAGAGCTATAGTGATATTATCTGTCTCAGATGCTGGTTGATAGAAGTAAAGCTCGTGGCAATACTCTCGATATAACACAGCTCGAGGAACTCTATTCCATCTTTCCCTATCTCGTAAGAACAACCTCTTGGTCTTCTACAAGACCTAGGAAGCGGTGTACAATGGCTGCGTTCTCGAGGTATTCCTCGAAGGTGAACAATTCTGAAGATACAAGAGCTCTCCTATAAGCTAACCATCTATGGCAGGCTCTCTAAAGTTCATGATAAAAGACAAGTTGATGAGGATCCAGGATTCTATCTAGGACTAGCCTCTTGATTTGTTTAAGTTCTGTTGACCTAGATGAAATGACACTAAGTCTCCTATCAAGTTCGTTCCACAAGAGTTGATTTCTATCTATTTCAGGCACACTAAGTACAGAATTGACTTCTATGGCTGCCAATTGGTTTTCTACATTTATAGTAATTGCTAATATTTTCTTAGGAGCTACCATCTAAACATGATATTAAACTTAAATGATCTAAAATGCATCTATGTTTTAGTTGTTCTATTTTTTTTTGTTTTTGTCTTTGTTTTGTTTTCAAAAGGTTTACAATGCATTCACGTCGGGTTCACCAAAATGTATCGCTCCAAATTTTTTGCATCCTTACCTTCAGGCTATAGGATCCGTGCCCGAAAGGAGGATGGGAAAAGGATGTCGCGGTACCTCGGACTGAGAGGACTTGCGAAGGTCCCGCCTCTCAAGGGAGGTGTATATTGGTGATTTTTCGACGGATGGTGGGTTCACCAGGAAACATTTAATGGCAGTTTCCACGCCTAGGTTTGGAATGTGTTTTAATGTGTTCGTTTTTAGCCTTAAGCATTCATATCCTAGGTTTGGCCAAATGAATCTAAATTAATCTATATGAAAGTGCAGATTTAATGAATACAAAAAAATAGAATATGACAGAAAAACAGAGAAATTACATAATATAAAAGAAGAATACCTGATCCGGATGTCTGATGGAGATTCTGATGTTTGAAGCAGTCAGGATCACCTATGATTTGACATGATCGTCTGAGATCAGACAAGATCGTCTGAGATCTGACGAATTCGTCAGAGACCTGCAAACAAAAAAACAGATGCAAAATACAAAGAATACCCCTGTGATAACAGAGGGAAACAACACAAAATGACAATATGAATACTAAACAATGGTTATGAATAGAAATTCAAACAAATTATGATATTCGAATGAGAAATTATGATCTTATCATGCAACTTAAGCTATATGGGTGAACTCCAAATGCAAAATAACATAAAATACTTGAATAAAATTGCTAATTACAACATAAAACAATAGAAAAAGGGGAGAAGAAATGCAAACTTCAGGCACTGATTGCCTCAATGTTGACTGCAGTCAAAATCGTCCCACATTGGTACGAAATCGTCTCTGATTCGACAGGATCGCCTCCGATCTGAACAGGTTCGTCGACGACGATGAAATCTTGCTCCGGTTGAAAAACACTAAGGTACCTGCAACAAAATTGGTATAGGACTACTGCAAGTGTGAATTTGGGATGATTTAACGTGTATGAAGTTAAGTTACAGAGAATTTCAGCCAGGGGTTGGGAAGGGAAGGTCCTAAGGATTAAATAGGCTTAGGGGAGTAGTTAGGAGGTTGGAGATCATCCCTATTTGGGAGATCTCCAATGGGGGAGGGTCCCTAACGGCGCAGACACGCTTCTGCCCGGATTAGAGACCCGTTGGAACAAAAGCTAATTGTGCAAAATCAGTTTAGGGACAAGATCGTCTGGACGTCCTAGCCCAGACGAAATCGTCAGATACGGGGCGATATCGTCTGATCGGCGACGATATCGTCAAACGGTCAAAACAACCTCTAAAAATGGTGCGGAAAAAGGGGAAACGGATTACCCGACGGTTAACGGGCGGTTTGGGAGGTTAAAATTTGAATTTAAATTATTTACTAGGATGAATGTAATTATTTCAATTTCACTGCACCAATTTTAGGGTGTTACAGTTCCTGTAACACACAGTAGATTTCATGTTATTATATAGAAAACAAAGTATAATTTGTCAAAAATAGCAAAATCTTTGAAAAGTGAGATAAGAGATCAGTTTCAAAGAGATGAGTTGCTCGAGGCCATGGGTGTGGTTAACCCCATGTTTTGGGGACCTTGTACTGAATATAATTCTGCAAATGAGTTGTTTATTAAATATATGGGTAACCTCATTGACCATTTCAGTAAGAGTGTGGAAGTCAATGGTGTTGAAATAAAAGGTATACTCAATAGTGATCGTTTGAAAGAACAATCATCGCATTTTGGAAGACCAATGGTTGTGCAAACATCACTTATGACAGGTGTCCATGAGATTGGTTCCACTGCACGTTTGTGGCAAAAATTGTATCCAAACACAATATTACAAGATACAATAAGTGAATACTTTCGTTTATATGAATTATGTGAAACAATGATTTTGGGGTCAGTCGAAGATGAAAGAGTTTTCAGTGCACTTTCTTTTTTAAAATCTAAACTTCACAACAAAATCGACAAAAATTTAGAAAATTGTTTAAGAAATCATGTGTCTTCATATCACTTGGATACATTTATGTATGATAGAGCTTTGGCACACTGGAGTTCCCTGGCAGACAGAAGAGAAACATCGAATATGATCGATAACTACGATGATGATGCTTTCAATGATCATATGGTGGAGACATAGATTTCTACTATGCTTCATAATGATTCTGGACAAGCTGAAATGTTTTAGCTTCTATAATGATAATTTTCCATGATTTCATTGATATTGATAAACATAATAGTGTTTTGATTTCACAAACTTCATAGAAGATTTCACAATATTGTTCAAGATTTATAAGATTTTACAAAATTGTTGTTTTATATGACATTAGTGTTTTAAAAATTACATGTCATATATTTTTGCAGTTTTTACAATTGTATGTTTAAGTCATGATGTCTCAACTCTCTTCATTGATAAATCTCTATGTTTCATGTTTTAAATTTTATTATTGGTATATTAATGTTGATCTGTAATGTTATCTATAATGCTTTTGTTGTTGAGATGACCATAGTGAACAATATTAGCCAAAAATAAACTAAAATTGCAACACATATTTATAAATGCAATTAAACTATGAATGATGGAAAACATAAAATGAGATAATGTCATTATCATTAGTTCAAAAAGAAATTACATTGTACAAATTGTTGACTACAGTCAACTTGATAGCATATTACATTTTCAAATTTTCAAACATTTGATTGGTGCTTGGTTGCTTCACTATCTGTAGGAGTTGTCGTCTCTTTTCCTTTATCGGTATCTGTGTCACTCTCTTATGGCAGTGCTCTAACTCTCACCAGGTTATCACGTACTTTCACAATACTTGACACCAATTGCGCTTCTTCTTTGTTTGGATCTTCAAGTATTGTTGGAAGAGTTTCATTTGTTTTTTCAAGCACCATTTTTGGATATTCTTTGAGCTTCTCCTTGATGTATTTTTTTAAACGATTATTTTCTGATATTTTTTATTGCATTTTCTTTTTCATTTCCATTGCATGATTCAAAAATGTCTTTGCCCTTTTAAGATTGACGTCCATGCTCTTAACCTATGTTTTTAAGTCTTCAAAATTTAACTGCAAAAACAAATTGAAAACATAATTCAGAAGGGTTATATTGAAATTATTTAATATTTTCAAGAAATATAAAAATTCACTACAATACAAAATAGAAACATAAAATTTTTTCTTACCTCAGCCATATCCCTTGCAGCCTCAGCAACTGCAACTTTCTCCTTATCAGAAGCCCATTAGTTATAAAATGCTTGGGTTTCAGCATTAATGTTCTCCAATCTACGAACAACAACATTCAAAACACCATCATCATAAATAAAATCAGACTTAACAGATCCTGATGTGGCCTGTTTTAGAAGGCCATCAAGCTTTTCTGGTTCAAATTGAACCAAAGAATAAAGAGAATCTCTTTTTACATAATTTTTATATCGGATATTGATTTCCCTTAAAAGGACCTTTGCTCGATATTCCCATTCCTTCAATTCCTTCAAATATTTTAACACAAACTGGTTAATTGTAGCTTATGTGGTTTCAGATGAGCTGCAGGGTCAGTGGCTTCTACTTGATATCCTTCACCTCTCAGCACATTTGTTGCCTTGAAGCCTTCAATGTTGCCCTGCAAAAGATAATCCTCATTAAGTTGAATATTATCCAATCCCTCTATAGAAACTTCTGGTGCCTGTGAATTTGTTGAAAATGTAATTTGAGACCATCCATGCCCAGAACTTGGTGCTGGCATGTGTGATCTCTGTGGGTGTGAAAACCCACACCCAGAACTTTGTGCAGTGCCCTATGATCTCTATGAAAACAATCGTTTTCCAACACCAATTTGCCCTCGCATAAGCATTGTTGAAGGTTGTGTCGGTGCCTGTCGCTTATTTGGTGGAAGTGGTGGCTGTGGTGAAACCGGTGAGCATGATGCAACCGTTTGTTGTAATGGAGGCGGTGGCGGCATTTGGCCTCTAACTTGTGATGTTACTTGTTGATTTTGAGAATCATTTGAAAACAGTCAAACATTTTGTTAGAATTCTTTTGAAAATAAAAAGATCTTAATTTAAATTAACTACATATAGATTTACCTAAATATGATGAAACGTGTTGAATTTTTGTTGTAATGGGGGAGGGGTTGGCCACACTAGATTCGGCTTGCACATTTTGTGCATACTTAGGTGTACGAGAAACCCCAGGAGTAGCTGCTTGCTTGGAACGTTTGTGTGACCTATGCAAAGGTGTTGCTTCAGAGCCCGTATTTTCAGAATCACCAGTATGTTCCGGCCTGTGACCCCTTGTGGCAGCAATATGTTTACTCCTTGTATTGTATGTCTTCCCTTGCATATAGATGAGAAGAAAAAAAAAAAAAAAGGAATGTGATCAACTATAAAATAGTATGTCAAGGTCAATGATGTAGTTATTACCTTCAATTCCTCTATTGACATAGCAATAGCCTATAGTGTTGCATGCACTATAGTTGGTATAGGAGTAGTCTGCAAATTATGAAAACACTCATAATAAAGAGCTAAAAGAAAATTAACAGTGCCCACAATTGGTTGTCTTTTTGGTTGCCATTTGCACCGTGTGTAACTCGGACCTGATTTGATCTGAAATATAAGTGCACCAATCGAACTTTTGATTGTGCTCAGACTAAACAATATAAGCAAGCGCCCAGAATAGAATTTTCGGTCTTCCATTAGAATTAGTCTGACCTAAAAAAAATTGATAATGGCCTTCAAATTTTGATGGTTAACATCGTCGATTGATAAACCTCTTTTTGATTTGGCGACAGAAGCTACATAAAAAAATTAGATGTCAATTTACAAATTTGAGACATTGAATATTACTAAAATATAATTAACAAGATTTATACCTGCCAAATCTTTCGATGAGAGATCGTATTTGCTTTCGAGGTGTGCTTTGTCATTTGGAGACAGCTGCAACCTCGTCGACACTTGTGGAAAACCAATGAATGGAAGACCTATCAATCTGTTAATATCTCCAGGGGTGATGCTGAAAAGCATATTTCTAGCCCTATCATGGTCATAACCAACTATAATATGTTGTAGGAGGACTTTATCTGTTCTGAATTATGGCATGCAAACGAGGGTTGTTAAACCTACGTTATTGAGCCATTTAAAGTCCATCCCTGGGGTTGTCATTAAATTTTAAATCAAAGTGCACAAAAAATTCTTGAATTTTGGTGCAAGGGTGGAAGGGGTGGCCATCGCAAGAAGTTGGAAGTCGAAGAAAAAGGATTGGGAATCGAAATGTTGATTGGAAAGGTTAGCTTTGATTGCAGTAGTCGTAGAAACGAAATGGAAAAAATGATAGTTGATGTCCTTTTATAGATTGAAGAAATAGGGTTGACACGTGGCAGCATTGTATTGGACATGCGGTGTTGTTGATTGAACATGTGACACGTGGCATAAGAACCAGACCTTATACTGCATGAGGCTTGTCATCCCGGAACCAGACCTTTTCTACATCCGTTATAATGTAGGATCGGATCCTATTCTACATCCGGTCGATGATCGAATCATATTGTGCACCCTATCCGAGACTGAGTTATATTATGCACCCGGTGGGTGATCGGACCATAGTATGTAACCAATCCGAAATTGGATCATAGTATGCATCTGGTAAGTGGCCAGATCATTTTATGCTTCTAGTCCGAAATCAGATCATATTATGCATCTGGTCCAAATCTGGATCAGATTATGCATCCAATCCAAGATCGGATCATAGTATGCATCCGATCGTTGGACAGATCATTGTATGCTTCCATTCCGAAACCGGATCTTGTATGCATTTGGTACTTGACCAGATCATATTATGCATTTGGTCCGTTACCGGACTATATTATGCATCCGATCCGTAACCGGATCATATTATGCATCCAGTCCGCGATCGGATCATATAATGCATCCAGTCCATTACCGGATCTTAATATGCATCCGGTCCGATACTGGATCAAGTTTTGTAAAGTGGCTTGCGTCACCAAACTCCTTTTTCACCTGGTCTGATCAGAACTTTGAAATTCACCATTTTTTGCCATTTTTTTTGGAAAAATTAGGTCATTCGCCATGCCATCATACATGTAGTTTGCCAGGATTCATCGGGTTTTCGCAATAGATTAGCCATTTTTTTACAAGTACCTTTCGGGTCCTACCTCTTATGCATAACCATGTCTTCCATTTAGAATTAAAATATTTTTTATGCAATGAAAAGAAAAATATGTTTTTGATGTAGCATGAAAACATTTGGTTGTCTCCTTTGAGTCATTTCTCCCTACATTTTGGAGCTAATATGACTCCTTTTTCAATGCATTGTAATAATTAGAAAGGAATTCTTATTTTTGCACATAAGAATCTTGGTCCATTCCACTTATTTCTAATATCTCTTGTAAATTTTTGAGCTTGGATTCAATTTCCTTATTTTCTCTAAAAATATTACTAGAAGATTTGACACTCTAAATCTATGTTCGCCTTTTTATATATTTCATCTTTTGAACAAACTAGTACATACACAATCCTTCAAAGTTTGCTTCATCCCACCATACTATAATTATTTGGGGAAATAAGGGTCTTGAAGCCACATAGACTAAAAGCAAAATGGCTTTAGATGACGATTATTGAGTAAATCACAAGTCAAAATAATGGGTTTGTGATCTAATCCTTCTAGTAATAAAACGTTTGAATAGATTGTAGACTCCATTTGCAACCATGTGTTGGATACTAAACATATTTCCAATCTTTTTGTTATATGAGTTTACCCAATGCATCTATTATCGCATGAGTTTTGAGAACATAAAGAAATAACATCCCAAAGCCAATTTGAATTGAGAAATGAAGCAAAATCTTGCATTGATTTAGATCACCTAGGAGTACCACCCTTATTTTTCAAAGGAAATAGAATTATGTTGAAGTCGCCCCCAAGAATATATTTATCACAATTATTAATCATCATTGTCTTTCACAAAAATATGCTAAGGTCCAATATCTTTCACTAAGAGTAACTATAATTGGAACAATATACATTTATAACCTCATCTTTGATCTTTTTCTCTTTCTTACAAAATAGTCAAGCAACTCAATTACTTTTTGCTTCTAACAATTGTCCAACCCATTTTCCTTTGTCTCATGTTGTCACAATGCCATTAGAAGCTCCTAATGAAGAAACTATCAAACAATCCTCCATCTTCCAAATATTTTTAAAAACATCCTTACATTCCTTACTTTTGTTTCTTGTGTTAAAATAATCTCAAGACAATGACAATTTATTAGTTCCTCAATAACTCTTTTTGTAGGGGTTTTATTCATACCCCTATTATTTTGCAATAACATTTTTCTCATCACTTCTTATTTTTATTATTGGGCTTAACCCAATTTCTTGTTAACACTCGTAATATTTTTGGCTTTCCAGATTGATATCCCTTCGAGTCTTTGCTCTTGCTATGACAACCTTTTTCTCCTTTTTGCATCCCCACCAACTCTTTCATCTTCATCAATTTCTTTTTTTTTTCCATATTGTTCATAATGAGACTTATCTTCTAAAGATTTATGTTGATCTAAAGAATTTGAAATGCAAGAAATAGCCTCATAAACACTTTCTTCTTTATATTGCCTTAGAGACCTAAATTAGAAGATTGATCCTCCATATTAATTACTTTCTTAAGCTACATAGAAACCTTAATTTCCATAGATATCCTCCATATTCATTTCTTTATTATATTTCTCTTGAAATCCTAAAGTGCAATAGATTTATACTACTTTTATTTTTATTGCAAGGAGAGGATTTTATGCTACTTGAAGAAAATGAAGATGGTTTATTTAGATTAACCTTGACCTCCTTAGTCTCATTTGATTTAAAATTTACCTCCTTATCTTCCTTCACATATTTAACTCATGAAAATAAACTTGGGCATTGTACTTCATCATACCTTGTATCATTTATTCTTCTAATAGTTGATTCAAGTAAATTGTAATGGCCTTTGTCATTTGATGATGTAGAGTGATTTTTTTTACCACATTGTTGGGAGTAGAAAATCCTTAATTTAACTGAACTTCTACTATGATATAATCTCTTTGATTTATATTAAAGCTTATCTCATGTCCAAAGTGATCCATCTCTTCATAATTTTCATTTCATAATATGCTTGTTAATCGTATTCTTTTGATTCATATTTAATCCTAATAAAATACAATAAATGTTTTGAAATATCCATGGCAGCACGTATTCAAACGTATACATCAAGCATTTTCTCCTTAATAGTTAATCCCTCTTAGACGAACTCTTAGAGTACTGCCAATATTCTTAAAACCTCCCTATTGATAACCTGGTAAGGAAATCTAAAAATCCTAATCCACACCAGAAGCATTTTAATAGTCTTTGGCTCCAAAAAAAAATCTCATTCCATGGTCTTAAATATATTGGATCTTTGCCCCTAAAATAAGGGTCACCATACTTATGACGAGGATAAATCCTTCTAAAATGCAAGTCATGGAGTAATTTGAATTTAATCCTCACTTCCACTTGATCCAATTTTGAATCTCCGAAAAACTTGACCAGTATCCATGGAACTTACATATTAACCTCTAATTTTAAGAACTAATATATGATGCTTGATCATCTCATCCTTGTTAATCATTTTTAGTGTACTATCTGCTACCTCTATAGGGTTTGAGTTTGCCATAGATTTGCTCTTCATCTTATCCCTAACTAGTGTTAGCAGATATTATTACATTATGTTCATACATGCATTCTCAAGGTGATACGCGCATTCTCAAGGTGGTTAGGAGGGTGGTTAGGTCTAGGTGGTTAACGAACTATATTTTTGTTACATTCTTCATGTTCATTCTGAATACAATGTTTAATGCTCATCTTACTCCTATATGGTATCAAAGCGATCATGAAGTTGGGAGAATTTATGGACACATTTTTAAAGGTACGCTTCTCAAGGTAGATAGTAGGTGTTTAGGAAACAAATCCTAGAGTGGGACCCCTGGACATCTCAGATTGGATGCAGACTGAAACTGGGTGCAGGCAAGCGATCTTTGACATCGTTGTCATCTCGGGCATGGATCCCGAGGATCAATGCAAACCCTACAAACACACGGATCGAGGTGGAGCGCTGATGTGGCACATCTGAGTTAGCAGGAGCGTTGACATGGCATCAGTTGACATAGCGGGGTGGTGACATGGTTGTTGACGTGGTGTTACTGGCGGAGTGTTGATGTGGCGGTGTGATATCTGACATGGCATTTAACCAGAAGGTTGACGTGGCACGATCATCTAATGTGACAGTCTTTTATTAGTCCAACTTGGCAATGATGTGGCAGTCTGATGTGCTAAATTTATGAAATCTCATTGGCGATCTAGTGTCCTGATGTGGCGGAGTCTCATTGATCGACAACAACAAAAGGACATTCGTCGTTGATCAATTGCCTGAAGGCAATCAAAGAATCTAGTGGGGCGAGTTATTTTTCAAGCCTCACAAACGCAGCAACAAGCTGCATGTGGGATAAATATCCCACAATTTTTTGAAACAAAGATTTCGGCATGTCGTATTCAAATTGCCGTAGCTCCCCCTTTGTTCCCATCTAGAGCAATAGACTGGATGGTTGGAAGGCAGTTGCTAAGACGCACGAGGACAGGGGTTCAAACCCCGCACACGACCTAGAAACAAAAAAAAAATTGTTAACTGCGAGAGCCACAATATTCAAATAAAGAGCAGCTCCCCTTTGTTTTCGTTGGGAGCACTAGCCCGATTGGTTGATCGGGCCAGCGCTAGGTGGAACATTGCGAGAGGTTGAGGATTCAAACCCCACACAATGCAAGACCACATTTGTTTCTAAAGGAAAAGCGCCCATCCATTTTTTAGCAAGGTGGTTAAACAAAAGGTATTTTTTTTAAATACTTTGCCTATTTTTTTTTTTGCAAACAAAAACAAAGAAAAAGGGGCATCAATTTTTTGCAAAATACAAAGACAACTAGTGCATTTTTTTCTCACAAGGAGGGATACAAAACAAGAATTGCACATTGTTTTTTTGCAAACTGAAAGGGTTCTCAAAATTCCATCAAAACTTGTTTATTTTGCAAACAAAAGGGGGGACAAAATAGTATTCTTTTTTGCAAAATTATAACACAAGGGGGGGAATTGTGAATATCAATTTTTGCAAACACAAAACAAAATTTCTTGCAAAAATTATTGTAAAAAGGTGCATTTTCGATTGCATTCGACACCTTAAAATTGGCATTGTAGAATAGGTGCATTTTCGGTGGAATCCGACACCTATGCTTTAAAATTTGTGGGCACTTTTGATTGTATGCTGCATTTAATTTCCTGTTTTTTGCACTTACATCATAAGTTAAAATTCAAAAGCACATAAGACCCCAAATTTTAAACCTTTTTGTGCAATTTATTGCACAACAACGTTCGGTATTTATGGTACCTCTGGCCCACACTTACAAGTAAAGTTGTCGTGCTTTGGGCTACTGTATCTAACGCCTAATATAGCTGCAACAACGACGTCTGAGCTATTGTTCTCTATAAATCGTCGGGGAGAAATAAGGAAAGCCAATTTTATTTTGATATTCACTCCATCATATACCCTAATTCATTCTTATTGCTTGGCTTAATTTCCTCCAACTAATCATCCTTTTTCGGAAGGGTTTTTAGGCAGGTGCCATCAATTTGAGTGAATTCTCTTTCACGTACTCATTTGTGGTATATCGAAAGGGGACCATTTTGGTGATATAAGGAACCTTCATAATGGGCACTATACACAAATATCTTTCAGATACACAGTTGCTTAAAGGTTCCAATTTTGCTCCATGGAAAACCAAAATGAGAGCCATTCTACAGGTTGAAGATTTGTGGGATGTAGTGACTGGCACTACAAAACGTCCCACTACAGCAGGTACAGATCAGGAAGCATATGATAAAAAGGATAGAAGGTCCCTCATGCTTATCTTGCTTGCTACTACTATGAAGTACAACCTCACATTTGTGATGCTAAAACTGGTAAAGATGCTTGGGATGCATTAGTTACCATATATGAAGGGAAGAATCAATCCACCATTCTTAACCTTCAATCCCAACTTCATACTCTCAGTATGAAGTCTGGTGAATTAGTAGAATTGTTCCTATGTAGAGTGGCAGAATTGAAGGCCAAGTTGAATGCTTTGGGAGAAAAGTAGAGGATAAGCTCTTGACTTCAATCATTTTGAGAGCTTTGCCAGATTCCTACAAGGTGTTGATCACATCCCTTCAAGTGTCCATGAGACAAGTTACTTTTGTGGAGTTGGTAAATTTGCTTCAAACTGAGGAGGCAAATCAACTTCAAAGAGATGAAGTGACAGATAATGCACTTTACTCAAAACAGGGGTCAAAGAAGACAGGGTAACTTTCAGAAGGGAGGATCTTCTTCCAAAGGTTCCAAAGGCAAGCAACCTCAACAGGGACAAAAGAAGTATTGCAAAATTTGTGATATGGACAACCATGACACCAACAGGTGTTGGTTCAAAAATAAACAACCACATGACCAAGGTCAAAAGAAAAAGGGCAAGTACAAACCACAAAAGAAGAATAAGCAACCAAAGGGACATGTTGCTTATGAGGAATCAGACTCAGATTCTGAGAGGGCACACAAGGTGCTCATGACTCACACAACTTCTCAGCAAAAGGATCCTGTGTGGTATATTGATTCCGGAGCCAGTAAACACATGACTGGTGATAAATCGTGGTTTGAGACATTTGAGGCTAAGGAAGGTAAACCAGTTACCATAGCTGATGATAAGACCTACCGAGTCCAGGGTGAAGGAAATGTTTCCATCACTCTTCCAGATGGAAAATGTCAGATTGAGAAAGTCCTTTATGTTCCAGGATTGGCAAACAATTTGTTGTCAGTACCTCAAATCTTGGATAAAAACATGGTGGTTGATTTCAGAGTTGAGGATGGAAAGAAGCGTTGCTTCATCACAAGGAAGGGCAAACATGTAGCAACAACTTCCTACAAGCATGGCTTGTTTGCTTTAGATGCCATTTCTACACCTCATGTTGCCATGGCGGTAAACACAAAAGAGGCCACTTCTCTTTGGCACAAAAGATATGGCCATCTAAGTTCAGGATATTTACTTGAGTTGAGTAAATATGAAATGGTGAAAGGTCTTCCCAACCTTTCATCCACTTTGCCCATTTGCTCGGATTGCTTAGCAGGGAAGCAACACCGAGTACCTTTTGAGTTGAGCTCCTCACGAGCCAAAAGACCGTTGGAGTTGGTACACACCGATCTGTGCGGTCCTATGCCAAACAGTTATGGGGGAAAGAGGTATTTTCAGTTGTTCGTTGATGACTACTCACGGAAGATGTGGGTTTTCTTTCTACAACTGAAGTCAGAGGCCTTTCTATATTTTTAGCAGTTCAAGAAAAGTGTTGAGAAGGAAGCAGGATGTTCTATTAAGACCCTCCGCTCAGATCGAGGGGGGGAATATACCTCAAAAGAATTTTCCACATTTCTTAGTGCACATGGGATTAAGAGGCAGCTTACAACAGCCTATACTCCGCAGCAAAATGGAGTTGTTGAGAGGAGGAATCGTTCCATCATGGAAATGGTTCGTTGTATGCTTACAGGGGCACATCTTGAGCAACAATATTGGGCAGAAGTTGTCAATACAACAACGTACCTCCTGAATAGAGCACCCACAAAAGCTCTTAAGGGAATGACTCCACAAGAATCATGGAGTGGTAGAAAACCCTCCATTTCTCATCTAAGGATTTTTGGGTGTAAGGCATTCATGCACATTCCAAAAGCAAAGAGAAAGAAGTTAGATGAGAAATCCCTGCAGTGTATTTTTCTTGGTTATGATGAGCATTCCAAGGGATATCGTTTGATAGATCCTAAAACCAAGAAAACTCACACCAGTAGAGATGTGGTATTTGATGAAGCTTTCACACCAGATAACACATCTACAGTTGTATACCTGGATGATGAGGAGCCTAAGAAAGAGACTCCTCCCCCACAAAAGAAGATTCCCAAATGGTATACCAGCACAATGAGAGATTCAAAATTGACTACACCTCCAGATCTAACTTTAGATCGACCTCGTACACGTAGTATGACTCATCAAATGAGAGCAAAAGCATCAACTTCAGAGGTTGACGATCTTTGCCAACACTTTGAGGAACTTTCTGTAGATGCAAAGGAAGATAGAGAAGAAGATATGGATGTGGATGATGATAGGGTTTTTATGTCTTCATTGGATGAGCATGAACCTACCACAGTCCAAGATGCACTTAGTGAGCCTCAGTGGAAGGCAGCTATGGATGCAAAACATATGTCTCTCATCAAAAATAAGACTTGGAAGCTAGTTGATCTGCCTTCTGGAAAGAAGCCCATTGGCTGCAAATGGGTATACAAAGTGAAGTATAAGGCAGATGGAACTATAGATAAGCATAAGGCCCGCCTTGTTGCAAAGGGCTATGCACAGAAAGAAGGCATTGACTATGAAGAGACTTTTGCACCCATTGCTAGAATGACTACCATTCGTGTACTTTGTGCTATGGCAGCTCAGTTCGGATGGAAGCTACATCAGATGGATGTAAAAAGTGCCTTCTTAAATGGTGATCTCAAGGAAGAAGTGTATATGACTCAGCCAGAAGGATTTGTGGTTGAAGGCCAAGAGCAAAAAGTTTGCAAATTGGTTAAATCCTTGTATGGGTTAAAACAAGCTCCACGAGCTTGGTACATAAAAATTGACAATCACCTATTGCAGCATGGTTTCAAGAGAAGTCCTTCGGATGCTAATCTCTATATCAAGAAAAATGGTTCTGAAATAGTGATTTTAGTACTCTATGTTGATGATCTGATTATCACTGGCAGTTCAGAGAAATTGATAGATGCAGTGAAAGGTGACTTGAAAAAGTCATTTGAGATGACAGATCTAGGACTTCTTCATTATTGTCTTGGTTTAGAAGTGGCACAGAAGAAGAATCACATCAGAGTGACACAGAAGAAATATGCCAAGACATTGATTGAGAAATATCGCATGACTGATTGTAAGCCTAAAGCAACTCCAATGGAAACAGGGCTACAATTATCGCGATATGATACTTCTCCACAGGTAGATGGTACTCTCTATCGCCAGTTGATTGGGAGTCTCATATATCTGACCAACACCAAGCCAGACATCAGTTTTGTTGTGAGTTATCTTTCGAGGTTCATGCAGGAACCTAAGGTTAGTCATTGGAAAGCAACGAAACGAGTTCTTCATTATGTCCGTGGTAGTACAGAATATGGCCTGGAATACAAGAAGAATGACAACTTCTTCTTGCAAGGTTACACGGACTCTGATTATGCCGGGTCAATTGATGATAGGAAATCAACTTCTGGATACATTTTTCATCTTGGCTCCGGTCCTGTCTCTTGGCACAGTAAAAAGTAGCAGGTGGTTGCTTTATCATCTACAGAGGCAGAATATCGCGCAACACGTGGAGCAGTCTGCGAGGTGATATGGTTACGTCGCATTCTTTCAAGTATGGGTCTTCCCAAGAAACTTCCAATCCACTTGTTTTGCGACAACCAAGGTGTTTTGAAGCTCGTCAAGAATCCAATGTTTCATGAACGCACCAAACACATTGACACTCAATGTCATTTTATTCGAGATGAAGTTCCAAAACACAAGATACAGCTCCAGTACATTCCCACCGATGAACAAGTTGCGGATATTTTCACTAAGGCACTTGCACGTGTCAAATTTGAGTTGTTTCGCAACACTCTTTGTATTTCAAAATAATGTAATAAGGGGGGATGTTAGCGTATATTATTACATTCTCAAGGTGATACACACATTCTCAAGGTGGTTAGGAGGGTGGTTAGGTCTAGGTGGTTAACAAACCATATTTTCGTTACATTCTTCATGTTTATTCTGAATACAATGCTTAATGCTCATCTTACTCCTATAACTAGGGCATACTTACCTTTAGTAAGGACTTATAAAAATTTCCTGCCATGTTACCTAGATTTTCTTCACAATAATCCTTTAGTTTTTTAGTTTTTTCTAAGATATGAAACAAGAAGAGGCATTCCTTGCTCGCATTCACAACACTTGCTTGTTTTCTAAAACAAGAGAAAGTTGAGGCTCACTCACTAAAAATTATGTTAATTCATCAGTGTGTTTAATATGTAATTGAGTTGAAAATGTTTTACAGATTTTTAGTGCAACCCCACCCATATTATATCAGGACCACATAATGGTATTACAATAGCTTGCATATTGTTATCGCTTTGCAATATTTGAACCTTGGTCTTGTTGGTCAGAGATCTACCTCTGGTAAGGTTTTGTTTGTTTAGTATGGCTTAGACCCGACCAACATTGAAAGGCTGAGAGCAATAAATGCCTCCCATGCCGATCTCCAAAGAGGGGTTGGTTCCCGTGCTATTCTAACTGGGGTTTTTGAGATTAAGGAACTGAAAGAGATAGTAAATGACTAAAAGGGATGGGAAATATAGCCACAGGCTAGATAGAATAGAGTGATGGACTAACAACACGATAACTCTATTACATTCTAAACTAAATAGCCCTCAAATATAGATAACTAATAGAAATTAAACTAGAACATCTAGCATGCATAATCTCCAGGACTACTCCAGAGTTCCTACCTTATCAGAAACTAAATCTAGATAATAGAATTCAAGTTTATAATTAAAGTGTGGAACGATAGAAGACAAGCAATAGAAGACATACACATGAAAATAGAAGTCTAGGTCTAGAGCCAGACATCAGTTGTATTGATAGCAGAATTTAGGTTTTCATTTAGCCTCTAGCAAACATCCATCCCTTTTACAATAAAACAACGAGCTTATATAGAGAATTCTATTGCTTGAGCAATAAATGTTGATTAAAAAAATATGGTGGTGGAAGCCAAGATAAATATTACAAGGAAGTACAATCACAAAGTATTAACTAGGTATGGAAAATACTGGTGACTCCTCATAAATATCGTTGAACCCCTTCAATGCCCTGACAGACTCAACTCGCTGGCGTCGCCTCCTCACTCGCGGGGACCGCTTCTGTGGAAGATATTCTTGAAACCCTGGAACGTCTAGTCTGGAAGCTTCTCAGAATGGCTACGCTTGATTGGATAAGGATGCCCTTCATATTGCTGATGTGGGGTGCTTTCGAGAGATGCCAACACAGAGGTCAAAAGAGTCAAAGGGCATTATGTGCTCGACCTAGGTGCACTCTATCTTGTGCGCCCGACCTAGGCATACTCCCCGTGTGCGCCCAACCTTGGGCACACGGCCTATGTGCGCCCAGCCTCATCACACTGCCTAAGGTGCGTCCAGCCTTGGGCGCATGGCCTGTGTGTACCCAGCCTAGGTGCACTGCCTGAGGTGCACCCAACCTTGGGGGCATGGCTTGTGTGTGCCTAGCCTGGGCGCACTACCTGAGGTGCGCCCAGCCTTGGGCGCATGGCTTGTGTGCACCCAACCTCGGTGCACTGCTTGAGGTGCACCCAACTTTGGGCAGGCTCTGTTCCCATATGTCAAAGCAAATGTCGGGCTCCTCCTTGGTCTCGAGGTTGAAACGTGTCAGGGCACCTGATACAAAACTCCATGGCCGCCTAGGGGAAGATTCTCATGAAAAGTCAGTACACAAAACAACTGCACATTGCTTTAGTGTTGTAGAAGGATTTGACAGTAAACTTAGAAAAATGAGAAAAACATTGGAGTACTAAGAAAAGGGTTTACAAGGAATAGAAACTACTGGAAGGCTAAGTATACACCATGTTTCAGAAATGGTAACATCTTTGGCAGCTCGCAGGAAAATTGAGCTCGCCTCAATGTCGACATTCCAAGCCTTATCCACTAGGCTCAGAGTCATCATCGTTATCACTCTCTGATTGCTCGCTGGTAGCAGCAGACTCTTCTCCCTCATGAGTTTTGTTGTTCTGCTCTTCCTCCCAGCCTGGCACCTCGGGCTCATCCTCTTCGTCACCTTGAGGGTCCTGGGCTACCTCTTGTTCAAGATTCTCATTTTGTCCCTCGTATTGAGTGTCAACATGTTTCTCAGCACGAACCTCTTTATGCGCCTCATCTGCTTCTTGTGTTTTGACTTCTTGCACTCTATCCTTTTCGTCTTTAGGCGCTTCATCCTAAGGTGCTTGACCCTTGTATTTTTGGGGCCCAAGGTTTTTGCCTTGGCATTCTTGGTGAGTGGAAACCTCCATTGTATGAATCTCGCCCTGCGCCTGGTTTTCTCCTTGTACCTTGCTTTCTTATTGTGCCTATATTTCTTGTTGCACCTGGGTATCTTCCTGTTGTTGAGGGGACTTTGATGGCACAAACTCTTTTTGAATGCGATTGTAGGTTGCTTGGACCAAGGCCCAGTTGTCGTCATGCATGGCGCTACGCTTATGGAGCTCTCGGACTAGGTACCCAAATTTTTCTAAATGGCAGACTTCAACAAAATTGAACCTCTCACTGAGGTCAACGAGACAGGCTTCCATTATTGCAAATATTGTGGCATACTGTATCGCCTGTAGTTTAGTAATGGGATCCTCCCAACTGTCAATTTCCAAAGTATCATTTTTGAAGGAGTCCCATACTAATTGCAATTCTTTTTCATTTAGGATATGGTCCTCCTCATCGATGAAGCCCAGGAAACCGTTCTAGTCCAGAGTCTCGAAATACATGAGAGCAATCTTCCTCTCTCTTTCAAGCATGTCCATGAGATCTCGAGCCTTTCGAGTTGCCTTGGCCTTCTTGAAGAAATATATGAGAGTTGTATCCGCGAAGGCCCATGAGCGAACCAGGTCAGACATAGGGATAAGCTTTACTGACCTATCCAGGGCTCACGCCTTCATGGCCAGTTCCAACTATTTGTCAACCTCTACCTTAGCATCTTCTACGATGGAAGCGCCTTGGGAAACCTTTTTTTTTGTGTACCAGATGAATGCCAGGACTATGGCTGCTTGGTGCGCCTTGCTCCTGAACTTGGACAAGAAGTGATTGCGTGCCTCCTTGACACGGTCTTTTGACAAGGTTGTCATGGGTTTCGACCTAGTTGTTGGATCTTAGCATCCAATACCTGCAGCTGGTCCTTGGTCTCTCCCTGTATCCTGAGGTACTCCTCATAATCCTTCTTGGTGTCTTTCAGACCCTGCTCCAGGTCAATCACATGCTACTACAACTATTTTACTTTTAACTACTCATCCTCGAGCTGCCCTCGCGTGAGTGCTAGGGTTTCTTCAAGTTGCATATTTTTGGCCTCAGTGTTGTAGCAACGATCCCTGAAATGCTCCACCTGGAGGTAGAGGGATGTCGCCTCAACATGAATATTCCTCGCTTTCTCAACGGGATCAACAGTCTTAAGATATTGCACCGTTTATCGATATGAGTAGTCATCCGGTGTCATTTATTTCAACAACTTATGTATTTTAGGTGCCTTCTCCATCCGATGTAGCTACATATTCTGAGGGTCAAACACTACTTTCTTTTCTAGTCGGGCTAGTGCCTACGCATTTTTCCTTTTTTGGCCTTTGATCTAGGTTGAGGAGCTCTGTTGGGCCTTACGAATGCTCTCGGCCATTGGGGCTTCTTCGTAGAAATATATCTCTTCATATTCTTGTACTCCAAAGAATGGGGTAAGGGTGAACAGAGCCCATTGAAGGCTTGATTGAACAAGTGCTTCTGGAAGGGCTTGAGTTGTGACTGCAGAGGCTATGGGGGGCGCTAGGGTTTGCACAACCAAAGTCGGGATGCTAGGTTTAGGAGGAGCTATCCCCATGGTGGGTATTGTCGAAATAACTGAGCGATCAGGGATAGGAGAAGGTTGGCCAAGACTTACAGTGGTTACAGAAGTTGCAACAGAGAATGTCAAACTCTAAGGTGTGAGGACAAAGGTTATTGGGAAGGAAAATGTGTTGGAGACTTTTGCAAAAGTCTCAAATGACTTGGAAACTGTCGATAGTGGAGTATGGAACTGTGGCTGTAAGATGGGGTTGGGAAAGACCTCAATAAGGGCATCGAATGAAAGGTGGGTAGACACTAGGGTTTTGGCACCAAAAAGTGGGGTTTCTACAAGGGCAAATAATAAAAAGAGAGGAGTAGAAGATGCACATGCGGGCTCGGACGTCTCCAGAGCCGACGTGGTGAACTGTTGTGTTATTGGGCTGACTTCTCTTTCTCCGCCCATCGCTTCATTTTCCAGGTCAATAAGTGGTATTTTAGTCTATAGCGGCTACTGCACCTTCTGCACCTACTACGTTGGCTGGGTACGTTGTACCTACTTCACCGAGGTAGTAACCCCTAAAGCACCCCCTTCTTTGATTGTTGTCACCGTCGGAGGGCCTGTGCTAGAGACTGTAAATTTAAAAGTGCGAGCCTTCTTCATGGTACTCTAGGTCACGAGCGCATCGGGCACACTTCTCTTCTTTAGAGCAGCCTTTTCTTCTATGATAGGTTGCTTACCCTTGCCCTCGCCAGGTGGCACCTGACTAGGCTGTTGCTGCTGCACTGCGTATAGGTCATCCACTCTGCTGGGGCTTTTCGTACTTTTGGGCACATGGTCGCCAAAGAAGAAGGGTCGATAAGAGTCATAACTTTCGTCAAGTATATCAAAAAAATTTTGATCTATCTACAACGTTGATAGCGTTTTTCTGTGGTGGCACCTCATCATCCACTGGTTCACAACCTTCTCTTCCGACCAATGGGGCACTTTCTATTTCATGAATTTGAACATTTTATCATCAGGGTCCTGCTTCGGATACCACCTAGGGTTATACTCAGCCTCCATGATATAAAAATCATGCCACGGTGGGAAGAACATATTTCGATGTGCCACTCGAGATCCCATCCAGAAGGTTTATTATGTTGCTGCTCAATCTCAAGGCAAGGACAGTGATGGAAATTTTCCTTCGCAATATTTCCTTTGAAGATACCATCTGGGTCATATTTCCACCATTGGGGTAGGTCTATCAGACCAAAATCATACAGGGTAACCGCCAGATGAACGTTTTGCTTATTCTTCGTCACTTTGATGGGGCTAAGCTCGATGGGCCAAGGGTAGGTGTGCTGCATTTTTCTCCCCTTGTACACATCATCTGCGTAGTTGCACTGGCGAGCAACTTCGAGGGCAAAAAGGTACTCAATAGCGTAATATGGTAATAGGAAGGGTTTGCCAAGAAACCCAAAAATTCGTATTACGATCCCCTGTGTTAGCCAAAAAATGTCTTCGAGATGCTGGTCTATCATATAATCTTTCTTTTATTTCGACACTCGTTCGCAAGCACCAGTAATGATTTGTAGCACCGAACCCAAAAAACTCAGTTCAAGTTGTAATAAGACTCGCCTTGACAGGCTTGAAGTCCACTGATATACCAGGAGCGCCTCGCCCTTCTCGTTAGTGCAACTCTTGTGAATGAAGGCAAAGCAGGGGTGTGAATGCAGCTGGTGGAAGTACCACACCAGAAATGAGCAGCTTCAGAATGCCACGCCCCCCTTCTGCATCCTGCACAGCTAGAGGTGTAGCTGTCGGGACACCCAATTGACCCAGTTGAAGAAGATGGGCTTTATCCATCGTGATGCAACATCAGTGGCATAAAATTCCCTGTGGGATATGTATTCAACAACGACCGCCTACCAAGAATTACCTGGGAGTCTGAGGCCTGGCTCTGGGTGCAAGTATTTATGTGCAATGGGCCTCCATAAAACACCTCATCTACGACAAGTTGGTGTATCTATCCCCCTGCTCCTTGGTATCAATTTTCCAAACGATGACTTGACCAGGAGGTTGCCGCCCACAGGCAAAGACCATGCAAATTTTATTAGTATAAATGGAGAATAGTCTATTTCCTTTTGGATCCTTCATAGACCTAGTCCGAAGATCGTAGTCCTAGGTGATTGCAGAGACCAACTCCGAGCAGGGGTGCACAGGTGTGCACAAGTACTAGTATAGGAGGGAGTGATAGGCAACTGCCCGATTGTTCACTTCGGACACCTTAGCTTTCATTTGCTCAATGTCCATGCGCAGCTTCTCTATACTGGTCCTGGTGAGGACACAGTCCCGAATCTTACTTAGCTTGTCTTCATGTGGGGGCAGCAGGGGCTTTACTTTTTTTCTTTTACCCCTCTTTGTTCGCCCTCCATATATTTTAGAGCCATCTTCTTTTTTTGCTTGGGCTCTCCCTTCTTGCTCATTTTATGTGGTGAAACCCTCGAGCACTCTGCGGATGATAAAGTTCAGGTACAGCTTGCCCTGAGAGTGCTTCAAAAATAATTTGCTAGTGCCTAGATAGAATAGTGCTTCATTGATGTTCCAAAATGGTGGACTGTGCAACAGGTGCTCTCTGGAATTTAGTAATGGTGGACTATGCAATAGATTCAGGGTTCTAAAAGGTGTATCCATTGAATAATATGATTTTTTAGAGACCCGACATTCACCCACCTACATTAATGTCGCCTATGTAGAGTTAATGTTCGGGATGATTTTTGGGGCATCACAAAATATCTTTTGCATGGTAAACAATGGCATGGCGCGGATCCCAATCATAACCACCAAAGTTGGCTGCAATCATCCTTGAAGAGCATGAAGTGCTGCAACCATTGTACTTAATCCCCATCATGGGAAGTGCCTTGGTTAGTGTGCCTGTTAGAGGTGCCTTTTAAAACTACACCCAATTACCTCCCCAGGATGGGTGCAATCATCCTTGAGTTGCATGCCATGGAGCATGCATCCAACTTGGGCGCATTGCTAAGGTGCGCCCAACCCTGGGCGCACTTCCCTGTGTGCACCCAACCTTGGGTGCACTTCCTTGTGTGCACCCAACCTTGGATGCACTTCCATGTGTGCGCTCGGCCTTGGGCACATCGCTAAGGTGTGCTCGGCCTTGGGTGAATCGTCGAGGTGCGCCTAGCCTTGGGTGCATCGCTAAGGTGCGCTCGGCCTTGGGTGAATCGTTGAGGTGCGCCCAGCCCTTGGGCGCACTTCCATTGTTGTGCTCGGCCTTGGGTGCACGCCTTAAGGTGTGCCTGGCCTTGGGTGCACTACAGTGGTGATCCCGACCTTGTACGCACTGCCTTGGTGCGCCCCACCTTGGGTGCACTGCTTTGGTGCGCCTGGCCTTGGACGCATTGTCGTGGTGCACCTAACCTTGGGCGCACTTCCATGTGTGCATCTGGCCTTGGGCGCATGCCTTGAGGTGAGCCCGGCCTTGGGTGCATCACCGAGGTGAGCCCAGCCTTAGGCACACTTCCCTTGGTGCGCCTGGCCTTGGGCGCACGCCTTGAGGTGTGCCCAGCCTTGGGCGCACTGCCTTCGTGCACCTAGCCTTGGGCACAATTCCATGTGTGTGCCCGACCTTCGGTGCACTGCCTTGGTGCGCCCGACCTTGGGCGCACTATCGTGGTGCATTCGACCTTTTGATTTTTAAGTGAGCCTCTCTTGGCAGTGGATAGTGAGGGGCCTTGCGCCCGTAATGGAGTCTTGCTTGGCCCGCCTAGAACCATTATTCGCCTGATGCACACAACTCAACTGAACCAAAATTAAAGTGAGTGCACCCATCAACTTCCTCTTGCCGGTTAGGGCCTTGGCCCTAAAAAATGCAATTTTGCTAGTGCGGGAAGGAGCGAAAGGACACTTGAAAAAGAAAACTGGAATGCATAAGGAAAAAAGCAGATAATATATACAACTATACAGGAAAATCTTGTACTACCCCTCACTGGTAGTACGCCTTCAGGTGTACGCCATTAACTGATAATGGCAAAGCAAACCCATTCAGGTCTTGCAGTGTGAAAGAGTTTATCGGGTGGACCTGGGAGATTCGAAATGGACCTTCCCAAAATACGTCAAACTTATCATGATTGCTCGGCTTGGAATTTTTCTCATTCCATTTTAACACTAAGTCCCCGACCTGAAAAGTGCGATTGGAGGTCCTTTTGCCGAACCATTTTTTCGTGGCAACGACATGCCTCATGAAAGCCTCATAGGCTTTCTCCCTTTCCTCTTCCAACTACAAAAGTTGGGCAATTATGACTCTAACTGGATCGAACTCTTTGCCCTCGTCGTCCAAATATCGGAGAGACTACAGTGCCGACAACTCGATATGCGTAGGAAGCACTGCTTCCTTCTCATACACCAGGGAATACGGGGATGTCTTTATGGACTTCTTGATAGAAATTTGGTCATCCCATAACGCAAAATCTAAGTGTAGGTGCCAAGTCCGCTTATTATCTTCCAACGTCTTCTTGAGGATCCGGAGCAAGTTTTTATTAGTAGACTCCACCAAACCATTGCCCTACGGGTAATAATTTGATGAAGTCTTCAGATAAATATCGTACTTGCTAGTGAACACACACATCTTGGCCCCAATGAAATGGGAACCATTATCCATCATTATGGTGTCCGGTATTTTGAAATGGGTTGAGTCCTTCCAGAAAAGTGATAACCACATCCTAATTTGCTCGCTTGGTTGGCACTGCTTCCGCCCATCGGGTGAAATAATCCATGGCTGTCAAGATATATTTGTGCCCTACTGAAGAATTAGGCTCGATTATCCCGATGAAGTCTAAACCCCATTGCTGAAAGGGGGCCTCAACTTGAATCGGGTGCAGAGGCAACGAAGCATTCTTGACGCGGCCAACATATCTCTGACACTTATCACATTTTGGCTTACACTAAAGGCATCAAAAAAAATGGTGGGCCAATAATAGCCCGCCCTTATTATTTTTAAAGCCATCGACCTTCCGATGAGATGGCCCCCGAACATCCCAAAATGGAATTCATCCAAGATTTTTTGTTTTTTTGTCCCCCTAACACACCTCAAGAGGATGTCATCGATATTTCGGTGAAACAACCCCTCGGGTAGTAATACATATCTGTAAGCCTGAAGCCTAAAACACCTTCTCTATGAAGAGTCAAGGTTGGAAGGGCACTGTCCAGTGCTGAAGTACTCTACCAAGTCTTCAATCCAATCCTTGTCTTCTGCTGACTGATTCACCATATTACACTGTGGCAACGAGTTTTCCCTTTGGCAAGCTATTACCTCAGCTACGGTGCTCTTGGAAAGCTCTAGGCATAGGGCCCAACCATGGACTAGTTTTGTGGGTCGAACGTCTATATCAAACTCTTGGATCTTCGTGATCTAGCCTACCCTTCCATTATCGAGCTCACCCTGAATGATGAAGGTCCAAACATCCGGGTGCACTACGTACACTATCATCTTGCTCTATGAGACGAAATGATGAAACTTCTTCAGCACCCGCATCATCGCATGCACTTGAGTTTCAATAAAATTGTGCTTTTCATCATGCGGGAGGATCACTTGACTGAGGAACACTATAGGGTGCTCATCTCCATCTTCATTCTTCTGAGTGAGCATGATCACATAGCTTTCTGGTTCCCCAACCGCATATAAAATGAAGTCCTTGGAATAATCGGGGTTAACTAGAATAGGAGCCTGAGAAATCCGATGCTTGATCTCTCTGAACGTCTACCTCCTCTCATCAGTCCATAGGAATTCTACATCATTTTTTAGGAGCTCAGTCATGGGCTTCACTGCTTGGGCGAAGTCGGAAATGAACTTCCGAACGAAATTTATCTGTTTGAAGAAGGATTGGAGGCCCTTCTTATTTTTTGGTAGAGGTAACTTGAGCAAGGCTTTGGCCCTAGCGGGGTCGATAGCAAGACCCTTTTTCGATATGAGGTGGCCTAGGAGTTTGCCTTCCTTGACCATGAAAATTGATTTTTTTGGGTTTATTGATATCCCAAACTCCCAACACTTCTCAAAAACTTGTTGCAGATGCGTACCATGCTCTTCCCTCCTATGAGAGAAAATAGTCATATCGTCCAAGTATATTACAATGATGTGATTGAGTAGCTTGCCAAAGGCTAAGTCCATCACCCTTTGGAATGTCGCTCCGACATTAGAGAGACCGAATAGCATGTGTTGGTAAGCAAAGGTGCCCCACTTTGTGGTGAAGGTGGTCTTATATTGGTCTTCGTCCCTAACCCAAATTTTATTATACCCAGAGAAGTCGTTGAGAAGAGAACACCTTTGGGCTCCTACCACCACATGAAGAATATGATCAATTTGGAGCAGTGGGTAATGATCCTTCAAAGATGCCTGATTGAGACTCCGAAAGTCCACATAGAGGCGAATATCTCCGTTATTTTTTTGAACTGGGACTAATTTCGCTACCTAGGATGAATGCTTTATGGGGTACATTATCTTTGCCTCTAGCATCTTGAGAAGCTCGACCTTCATCGGGGATTTACAGGCCTTTGCTTTTGCTAGACCAGCTTGACTCCCTGCTGGAGCTCGATTGTATGCTGGAGGACGTCTCGATTATATCCTTTCAAATCGCGGTAGCTCCACGCCACAATATCTGGGTATTCTCTATAGAGGGTCCTTATCTACTCTATTTCCTGCGGTTTGCAATCAATTCCCACTTTGATTGTCTTTCCAGACTCCAGGTCTAACTCTTGATATTCCTTCGCATCCACTTTAATTTTGTGGGGCAGGGCTCTATCATCTTGATCAAACAAGATTTCAAGGGTTATCAGACCCTTGGGGAGGTGGTTTTTTTTTAGCTAGATGAGACCCTCATACTCCTCGTCATTGAGGGTTCTATCTTCGATGTTTCCAGCCTCATTAATCAAAAAATTTACAATCTACTCATCGTTGTAAAAGACTTTCCAATGGATATTCTTGTCTAGCGCTGAGGGTTTGTAGATAACCCTAACTATTTTTGGTCTTTGCATTAGGTTATCGGTTGGGGAGTATCTTGCTCCGATGGACGATGGACGCAAAGATGTTTGCATGCTTATTTCGCTCTCGTAAAATAGACTAGATGTTGAGAGCCAAGAAGGATCCTAGCAGATCCCATATCTTGTTATAGTATGCTTTGAGGTAGTGCTTCTTAGCAACACATTTATTTGTTACTTGGTTATAGATTAATTCAGAATCCTCGAATATCTGTAAGTACTTTATTCCTAGCTTCTCCACATTTTGTAACCCCAAACACAGGGCTTCATACTCAGTGATGTTATTGGTACAGCTTCAAGTGATTCTGTACGAGTACGTATTTTGAATCCCAGATAGAGAGATGAGGATAACTCCTACCCCGATGCCGTTCTTGCATCGGGCACCGTCAAAAAGAGCTTCCACAGTTGGTCATCCATAGGGTCAGCATCACTCGGTACTTTGGCCTTTCCAGGCTTGGTAATCGAGTAACACCCAATGTCCGATTCTATCATAGCGTTAAAATCACGCATAGAGAACTCGTCCTCTATGTGTAGCTCATCAAGGGCTTCCTCCATCAACTCCACTTCTTCCTCCACTTCTTCGACTTCGTCAATAACATTGACTGAGTCCATGGGTTTCTCCACATCCTGGATCCTTTCGATGAGAAAGGTAGAGGGTTTCTCATTAAAAATATTTACCCTCTTCCCCCTAAAGGGGACTTCCAGATGTGAATAATCGAGAGACAGATAGCCCCAAAGCTTAGTAGTGAATTCCCTTGATAAGCACATGCTAAAATAGGGCTCCAAGTCAACTACCACAACTTCTTGGATTATCGTAATCTGTGGCATCTTATGTAGCATGATCGTGATGTCTTTCATAACCCCCACTGTCCTGACTGGAGTGTCGTCTAGCTGGAGCACCCCAAGACTGCTCCTGGTGTACTCCATACCCATAAATTCACATACAACTTTGGGCATTATAGTGGTGGTAGCGCCAAAATCAACCATACAATTGTGCACTACCCATCCTTCCATCCTGAGGGATAGGTAAAACAATGGTGACTTGTTCTTCCCCGTGGTAGAGGTGGTCAGTGGTTGTGCCAAGATGGTCTGAGTCAGTCTCCCCTTGCCCTTGATGGACTTGAGGGATTCCTTTAGCAGGTCAACTTGGCCAGGCAATTGGAGCGCGTCAAAGAGGCTTACCTTAGCCAAAATTTTTCTTAGTTCTTCGACGACATTGTATGCTCCAGCACCAGGCTCCCCTCCGTCTTTGGTGGTTTCGTACCGTGTTCGGTACTGTTGAGTTGCTTCCACCCTCTGACGCTTGGTGATTGAGAGGTACCGTAACTTCTCTCTTGCCTGATCCTTCGCTTCCGTTATGGGCTGCGAGGTAGAAGCTTGCGGTTGAGGGGCTCCCGTTCTTGCCCTTGGAGGCAGGTAGTCTCTCAACTGAGCATTGTCTATAGGTTTTTCAGTCTAGATCGACTCTCTCCCTAATGGTATGGTTGCTTTATCACTTGGCCTCTTAGGATCGACCGACACCTTGAGCGGTTCCATCTGAACCGGATCAACTTCAATCGGCTTTTTGCCCGCCTTCATCAAAACGAAAACCTGTTCAACAGGGGGAACCATACAATTACGGTCATCTTCCCTCATCATATTTACTTGTCCATCGGATCCATTGTCTAAGAGTGTTTGCACGTAGTTCTGATGGACCACGTAGGCCTCTTCATTATGCGGGTCATTGCAAGTGGAGCACTAGCTGGCCCTACCAGATGTACCAGCCTCATCATACTCCAACATTGTAGAGTTCCTTTCTTGAGGTCTCTCGGCGGGAGCAACTTGGTCTCTGGTGATTTGGGGCGGAGGCCTTCGTGGTGGATAGTTCTGATCTCGAAATTGGCTTTTCCTCATGACAACCATATCATTCGCCATATTCTTCATAAACCCGTATATATCTCTTAGCTCCTTAGCCTATTACGAATTTAGCAATGAGTGAGTTGGAGGCACTGGTAATGGTAACAGTGCCATCGGTGTAGGCAATGCAGGGGACTAAGGAGGCACCGACAACTGCAGGACCGTAGGAGTCAGATACTGCAACATTGGTGCCTGAGGCTGCGGGGTGGGCCCCGCCTGATTTTGTAGGCTGTGAACCCACGACTGACTGGGGTACGCTGAAGGTGCAGATGAACCAGATGCACTTGGGTACATGTTCTAAGGGAAATCTGGGTAAATTGGAGTTGTCGACTTGGGAGGCATCCTCCCGATAGCTATCAGGTCAGCTTTCGCCTTCTGTGCCTGTTGGTACATCCCTGGGAACATTTTGACATTAGATTTTCGAAAAAGTCATACTAATGTCCGAATGAAACGATCTTAAGTAATAGAAGGTTTCCTGCTCAGAGGTGGGCCAAAGGCCGTCAGTGACTCTTAGCCAGGTTCGAGCAAACCTGACGTTGAAGTCAGCTATTTCTTCCTGGGGATGCCTCTGTATGCTGGTGAATTGGTGCAACAAGAGAGAAAGGGTCTGCTTGTTCATTGAAGCCCTTTACCAACTGCTCTGCCAGTTGATCCCATGAAGTGATGGTGTCGGTCAAGAGCGATCGGTACCAATAGAGGATTTACCTCTCAGTGAGAGAACCAACAACTTCACCATAACATCTTCATTGGTAATATCGTGAATAGTTGCCAACCTGACGACGTCTTGAATGTGCTCAGCCACTGTCTTCCCCGTACCATCGTAGGTGGGCAAAGATTTCAAGGTTGTGGGTGGTATTGTATGTTGCGCCCCTAAATTCAGGGGGCTTGTATGATCCCAGGCTACAAATTTTCTAGCAGGAGGTGGATGTGCCATCTGGGGTGGTGGATTTGCTTAGAGTGGTGGTTGGAGTGGCTGAGCTGGAACAATGGGAACACTTGGGCACCTGAATCAACATTAGGTGGAACTTTAGTATGCTGATGATTCGGAGAATTAGGCAAAACTGGGGTAAGCTAATTGTTGTGTTGTTCGGAGTTGGATTCCGTAGCAACAATAGCTTCCTATGAAGATGTCTTATCTAGTGGGATATTTGGCCTAACCACTCTAGGACGCTCCCCAAAAGCATCAATGTCAAGTTTGTAGAACTCGGCTTCTTCTTCTGAGTTTCTAGCCTGCCACCTCGTACGCATGAAGGCATGATATTTTACGTTAGTCTACGAGGTTTGGAGGTTTCGAAGTTCGTATGAGTCACCAGATATTCAGATTTGTCAGTAGTAAGATGAACATCAACTTCTTAGTACTACTTCTATAGTGGAACGTTTGGGTCCCACCGGGCGTGCCAAAACCTGTTGGTCAGAGATCTGCCTCTGGTAAGGTTTTATTTGTTTAGTGTGCCTTAGACCCAACCAACATTGAAAGGCCGAGAGGAAGAAATGCCTCCCATGCCGATCTCTAGAGAGGGGCTGGTTCCTGTGCTATTCTAACTAGGGGTTTTGAGATTAAAGAATTGAAATATATAGTAAATGACTAAAAGGGATGGGAAATATGGCCACAGGCCAGATAGAACAGGGGTGATGGACTAACAACACGATAACTCTATTGCATTCTGAACTAAATAGCCCTCAAATACAGACAACTAACAGAAATTAAACCAGAACATCTAGCATGCATAATCTCCAGGACTACTCCAGAGTTCCTACCTTATCAGAAACTAAATCCAGATAATAGAATTCAAGTTTACAGTTAAAGTGTGGAACGATAGAAGACAAGCAATAGAAGACATACATATGAAAATAGAAGTTCAGGTCTAGAGCCAGACATCAGTTGTATTGATAGCAGAATTCAGGTTTTCATTTAGCCTCTAGCAAAAATCCATCCATTTTACAATAAAAGAGCGGGCTTATATAGAGAATTCTGCCGCTTGAGCAATAAATGTTGATTAACAAAATATGGCAATGGAAGCCAAGATAAATATTACAAGGAAGTACAATCACAAAGTATTAACCAGGCATGGCAGAGACTGGTGACTCCTCAAAAATGTTGTTGAACCCCTTCAATGCCCTGACAGACTCAGCTCGTTGGTGCTGCCTCCTCACTCGCGGGGACCGCTTTCGTGGAAGATATGCTTGAAATCCTAGAACGTCCAATCTAGAAGCTTCTTAGAATGGTTGCGTCTAATCGGATAAGGATGCTCTTCAAATTGTTGATGTGGGGTGCTTTCGGGAGATGCCGACACAAAGGTCAAAAGAGTCAACGAGCATTGTGCGCTCGACCTGGGCACACTGTCTTGTGCGCCCAATCTGGGTGCACTCCCTATGTGTGCCCAGCCTGGGTGCACTGCCTGAGGTGCGCCCAGCCTTGGGTGCACGGCCTATGTGCGCCTAACATGGGCACACTGCCTAAGGTGCACCCAGCTTTGGGCACACTCTGTTCCCATATGCCGAAGTGAAGTGTCGGGGTCCTCCTTAGTCTCTGAGACTGAAACGCATCAGGGCACCTGATACAAAACTCTATGGCCGCCTAGGGGAAGATTCTCCTGGAATGTCGGTACACAAAACAACTGCACATTGCTTCAACGTTGTAGAAGGGTTTTGACAGTAAACTTAGGAAAATGAGAAAAACATTTGAGTACTGAGAAAAGGGTTTCCAGGGAACATAAATTACTGGAAGGCTAATTATACACCATGTTGCAGAAATGGCAACAGGTCTCCCTCTTAAAAGTAAAGGAATTAACTGATTGAGCTCATGCCATTTGATAATCATAATCATTTAAAATATTGTTATGTAAGCACACAATAATAACAAGACAATCAAATGACATTAGCTCAACCAATTAAATTCCTTGAGTTTCAAGAAGGAGACCATGGTTTGAATCTTGCCAAAGGACAATAATATCCAAATCATTGTAATACTAATATATGGTCATAATATAAGACGGGTGGCCCATTTCAATCCCACATAACTAATATATAAAACATAACAACAAAACAAACATTTTTTTACATTTATTGTATATTCTAAGTACTTGCAATAAAAAACTATAAAACATATTCAACTTAATTATATATAAAACACAACGATGAATGAAGTGTGGGTCAAAAGTGAGCCTCACCTCTCTTGTTTTAGAAAGCAAGCAAGTATTGCTAATGTGAGTAGGACACAAAGTGTGGACAAGGAGTGTCACTTCTTTTGTTCTATATCTTAAGAAAAACTCAAAAAAAAAAAGGATTCTTGTGAAGAAAATCTAGGTAACATGACAAGAAAGTCATTTTCAAATGTCCTTATTGGAAGTAAGGATACCCTAGTTAAAGATAAGATGAAGAACAAATCTATGGCAAACCCAAACCATGACCACATAATGGTATTATAACAACTTAACAATTATGAATATATTGTTTGACAAGATTGGAACATTGGTCTCCTTAAAAATCAAGGAATTTAATCGGTTTATCTAATGTCATTTGGTTGTTTTCTTGTTATTATTGTGTACTTAGATAACAATATTTTATATGATTATGATTATCAAATAGCATAAGCTCAATTGATTAAACTCATCGATTTTCAAGGAAATTAAGGTTCAATCTTGTTGAGTAATATATGTATAATTGTCAAGTTGTTATAATAACGCTATGTGGTCATGATATAATATAGGTGAGGCCTATTGTAAAATTAAATAAATAAATAAATAATATTAATTTTTAATAGATTACACATGATTAAAATGAGTCTTATTTGTATTACTTTATGACTATATTAGTACAATATTACCACATCTTACACATTTAACTAGTCAAGCTCTTATAGTTTGATTTAACCTATATTAATCTTATGTAAAATTTAACTATACATGTATATTATCAAGCTATTATAATATCAATATATAATACTATTATATGGTCATTTTGCTAAACTATAAACTATACACACATAATTGTCAAACTATTATAATACCACTACATATTCACCATATATACAACTTAAACCTATTTCAATCAAGATAGGGACACATATGAATAGCGGGAGGCGAGCCAAATGGTTCTTAAATTAGCCAACAAAGACTTAGCTAAGGATGGGGATAGGTACAAAGTGCATTTAGTTTTGTGGATCAATGAAGGATGAACAATTATTTGTTAGGTTTTTTGCTACCTCTTGTTGCACTCTTTGACCTTTATTGGGATAACATGGGTAGTGTTCAAGGACTCTCAAGCCTACTAGGTTTTTTAGGATAAGTGTAAAGCAGAAATAAAAACAAGTTCAAAGTTTTTGCTTTGTAAATGGTACTCAATTTTTTATTATTTTTGGAAATGTTAATCAAAGTTTTATTCGAATTTTAAGGCTTGTCAAAAGTGACAAATCTATACCTATAATTTGATTCTTGTTCTATTAATATAATTTTTTATCTTTCAAAAAAAACTGTTAAAAAAGTTTAAAACTATTTTTTAATAATTATAAATGCATTAATTAAAATGAATAAAAGTACAAAATTACAAACATGCCAAGGATGCCTTCTCAGCATCACATATTAGTCTTTTAAAACTACAAAGCCCTTAATCATTTAAATACATAGAGTCACTTGCTATTAGCTGCTTTTTGTTGGAGATCTAACACCTTAAACTTGCTACATCTAGCACCCTTTAATTTTAATTTAATTTATAAAACTTGTTTATATTTTTCCAAAAAATTATTGTTAACCTAGAATTAGATGCCCACGGCCATTACTCAAAGCAGCACCTATCTTCTTCATATTGCTTACATTCTTTTAAAGGCTTTGACAAGTTCGTGACCTGAAATTGACTTTAGAATACAATCCCAAGGTTGTCACCACGAGAACAAAAACACCACTTTAGAATAATAATTAAAAAAATAATAATTGGATGTGGATAGTTCCTAATTTTCTCCAACTGACACCAGACTAATAGATACTGTCGAGGTTCAACAAAAGCCAAAGGTGATTGTTGATAGGAGACTATGTCCCGAAAATATATACTAGCTTAAATATAAAGGATATATATCTAAAAATGTGATTGTTGATAGGACATTATATTTTGAAAATATATACTAGCTTAAACATAAAGGATATATATCTAAAAACGTTGAGAGTTATTAATCCCGAGAGTTCGAAATCAACTGCGCTGTGAATTGTTTTTGGTATATTGCAATGAATGTTCATGTATTTATACACTATTTTATTAAACAGTTGCAACGGTGGGTTAGTCGGGTGGGTTAGTCGGTTGTTTTAGCTTACATATTTAAAATGTTTTTGTTAATGTCAACTTTTTTAATAAAAAAAAAAAAATTGTTTACGGCATGACATGTACGACCTCTTTGCCTCCACCCCCTGTCTGCCATTGTAGGAACGCCTCTCAGCGTAATGATAAATATATCATGTTTTATTTTAAAATATAGAAGATAGTGATAAATATATTATGTTTTATTTTAAAATATAGAAGATAGTGATAAATATATCATCTTTTATTTTAAAATATAGAAGATAGTGATAAATATATCATCTTTTATTTTAAAATATTGAAGATAGTGCTTTTTTGATTGCATAATAAATAGGTATTTTTTTTTTTTTTAAATTGGTTTTATCATTAATAAATACATATAAAGTTGAGATATTTAATCAATTGAGATTTTTCTTTTGATAATACACTAATAAATAAATGTACTTTTAAAAATTAATTTAATATATTTTTTTAATATTTAAAAAAAATAATGTGTTTGCATTTTATAATTTTTTAATACATAGGAGAATCCTTAACACTATTGGATGTTACCACTAAACCCTAAATTATTGGTACTCACATAGTTAACTGGCAACATTACTATTGCTACCATCAACCTATACCCTTTTGGGTATGTCTTGGTTTGAACCTTAGACCTCATCAGACCCATTTTATAACTTATTATTTAGGGTTTTTATGTTATAAAAAGTTTATTTTTAAATAAAAGCTTTGATACCCTATGCATTATAATGTTTAATGCACTTATTTTATTTCAATTTTGTTTTTTACTTAACTTGTTATAAAGGATTGAAACATGTCTCATCCATAGTGGAATTATAATAACCTGAGAATTAAACATATATCACATTGAACAAAGTTTGAATCTAAGTTTTCTTTTTAAAGATCTAGAAATTGAACCATTTAAACTCATATTATTTAATTTTTGTTTAAAATATTTTAAAACAAACTTTGTTAATTATATTTATTTTAAATTTAGTTGAAATGAGTTGGTTTGTTTAATATCATAATGTCATACTATTCTATTCTAAAAAGAAAACAAAAGACTAAAAAAAACAAAAGAAGAGGCTTGTAGTTAGGTAACTTTATAAAGGAAGGATTGTTTTAACTTTCAAAGAATATTTAATGTGAAGGATTAGACGTTTTTCGCAGGACTGCCCAAACTGCCGAACTCGTTTCGGCCATATCTCACTCATCCGAACTCGGATTGAGCTGAAATTTTGAGGGTAGATGCCTGAAAAACCCTAGAACGTCTCCACCAATTTTCATATCATTTGGAGCAACACAGATCCTAGCGCATCCCTATGTGTGAACGATATATTTGGCAAGCGGCTATGCGAGGGTTTCATATGGGTTGAGTGCAAGCGGCTCCGAGAGGTTGGTTTTTAGGGCCTTCGGGCCCTAGCGGCCAATATTTTTGTGGTTTATGCTCAATATTTTAGCAGGAAATGTTGCGGGGGATACAAGATGGGTTAGAAATTTGTCTTTCAACGAGATCATACTTGTGAACTTGAGTGACAACGGCTTCCAATTTGCTGCACAAAAGAAAAGTGAAAACCATACCTTTCCACGGCGTCTAGGGCAAGGATTAAAGAGACCACGAAATAAGTTTCAAGCGAGTTGATCAAAAAATGGCTCATATCTCAAGTGAATCTGGTGCTAAGGTGCACCCACAAAATAATTCTCTCTGTGAAAACCCCTGTCAAGGGTAAGAATTTTGAAGACTCGGTCCCAAAAATGAATTTTAGGGATGCCCTTCGTGGTGGACAGCCTCGGCCCAATGCTAATATCAATATTAGGGCTTCTCATAAACCTCTAAGAATGCCTAAGATTGATCCCAGGAAAACGAAGTCGGGATGTCTTAAAGCGGTGATGGAACTCCTATTGTTAAGCTTGATATGGGTAACATTCGGATTGGCATTGAAGATTTGGAAAAAAGAGGACTAATTTGTCGGTTCGTGGGTTTTAGATCGAGTCTATCCGCTTTCAAAGTCCGGGCTGCAAAAAGCTGGAAAACTAAAGGTGAGTTACAAATCTCTATTTATCCAAATGGTTATTTTCTTGTTTTATTTGCTAATAATGAAGATAGAGAGAAAACTTTTCAAGGGGGTCCTTGGTTTTTGGAAGGGCAGGGCTTTTCATGAAGCCATGGCATACTAAATTTAAAGCCGAAGAAGAGATGCCTTCTATAGCTCCCGTGTGGGTTAGACTCTTTGGCCTCCCTATTGAATTTTGGAATCCTACTATTTTTTCTTCAATTGGAAACTCTTTAGGAACTTTTATGATGATTGCTGATTGTACTCAAAATTTTGAACATATTATTTATGCTCGAATTTGTGTTTTAATGGATTTTGACAAACCCCTACCTAAAAAGATCACATTACAATTTGGGGAAGACACTTGGGAGCAAGTAGTGGACTATGAGAACATTCCTTTTCGTTGTAGAATTTGCCATGAATATGGTCATTTGGCCGGTGCTTGCCCAAATAAAATTCTTGATCAAAAGAAAGAAGATATAAACTCGACGAGGTTTCCAAATACCTAAGAAGAAGAACACTCGAAAAAAACCGGTAATGAAGGATCAATCAAAGTCATTTGCTAATATGTTTGAAATCCTTTCCACAAATGATGTCCCAAGTGAGGAAGAGGAAATAATGGAAGCTGAAATCTTAGAAACACAATTTAAATATGAAGGAAAGAACTCGAGAGACAAACCAACAAATCAAAGATTTTCAATAGAAAAAAAGGGAGAAAATTTACACAAGAAAAACAATATTTCAAATGTCAAAAATTCAAATAATGTAGGTCCCAATATAGACTCCATTTAACCATTTAGTAAAATTTTGGTTGTGTATGAGCATTATTCAAGGTTAGAAGCCATCTCGGATTCAATTGGAATAAGTCAAGAAACAGGGAAAAAAAATTGAAGATGGATTCTAATCAAAAAGTAGGTCGCAAGACCAATCAATATCATATGGTAAAAGAAGGTGAAAAGCTTGTAGAGGAAGGTAAGATTAATGCCCTTCCCAACATTTTTAGCCCTGGTATTAATGAAGATCATCACTTGGAATATTAGAGGACTCAAAGGGAGTCTTTCAAAACAAAATGAAATTAGAAGAATGATTCGGATAAATCATCCACATCTTGTTTTCCTTCAAGAAACAAAGATGTCAATGGAGGATATGGACTTAATTGCCGGTAAAATTTGGCCAGTGGAAAAGTGGTTTCCCTCAGTTCCCAAGGGACTTCGGGTGGCATTGCTTGTCTTTGGGACCCAAAAGAGGTAGTTATTCACCATATGGTTGGCGGTTGGGGTTTGTTGGCTATAGCTATTCAAAGTAGACATTCCAACTAGATTATGCTCTGCATTACTTGTTTATGCCCCGACTTCTTTGGAGGAAAAAAGAAGACAGGTGGAAGGATATTACTCATATTATCTCTCATTTTCCTAAAGCTTGGATCTTGATCGGAGGAGATTTCAATACCATCCTCTCTCTGGATGAGAAAATGGGGGAAATAGAAATTTGGACAAAAATGCTTGACCTCATGAGCGAATATATTGCAAACCTCCATCTTGTGGATATCCAACTGAGATAATGGCCTTATGACTTGGTCTAACAGAAGGCAAGGCTTAGCTTGTATAATGGAGAGATTGGATAGGTTTTTGCTCTCTGAAAATTTCTTAATCCATGGTCACATTCCTAAAGTGAAGACTCTTAATAATGTTGGTTCGGATCGGATCATTGGCCAGTCATGGTGGAAATGTGGAAAACCAATGTGAGTTTCTCTCCTTTTCATTTTCAATTAATGTGACTTAGAGACATTTCCTTCGAGACCTCGTGTGCAACAATGGTGGAAGGAAGGTAAACCTAGGCATGGGACTAAGATGTTCTGTTTTGCCAAAAGGCGCAATACATTAAATCCAAAATCAAGACTTGGAGCTGGAAAGAGTTTGGGGATGTTCATAAAAAAAAACATGAAGTTATTGCTCATCTTGAAAATTTGAATAAGAAAATCCGTTTAGATGGCCTCACGAGAGAAGAGAAGTGCGAGATGAAATTAAACTCACAACTCGGTTAGAGGAATGGGAAAAAAGAGAAGAAATCTTATGGAAGCAAAAATCTAGAATTCAATGGCTCAAAGAAGGAGATCGAAACACAAATTTCTTCCACAAATCTCTTCTAGCTCGAAGATCTCACAACTTTATTTCTTCCTTAAAATCAGATTACGGAGATGTTGTTTATACTTGGGATGGCATGAACTCTATTGTTGTTGATTACTTTTCCAATATTTTTTTTGCTACTCCTCTTGACTCGGCTTCACAACAAAATGTTCTTCAAGCAATCCCTTCTCTTATCACTTATGAGGAGAACTCTATTTTGATTGCTCCTGTTACTATCAATGAGCTTCAACAAGTAGTTTTTAAAATGCAAAATGGAAAACCCCAGGTACTGATGGTTTTCCCATTGAGTTCTACCAAGAGTTATGGGATATCCTTCATGTTGATTTATTAGAGGTGGTGGAAGAAGCCGGGAAATCCAAAGAAATTTTGAAGGTTATCAATAAAACTTATATTACTCTTGTTCCAAAAGCTCAAGAGGTTGATCATATCTCGGCTTTTAGACCTATTGCTTTATGTAATGTTCTTCTCAAAATTATTACTAAAATCATGGCGAGAAAGGTTGAAGCCTCTTTTGCATAAGATTATTTCCCCAGAGCAAGGGGGATATGTGGAAGGACGTCAAATAGTAGATGAGATAGTTCTTGCTCGGGAAGCCATCCATTCCATGGATATGCAAAATTCTCCTTCTATGTTCATCCGGTTAGACTTATCCAAAGCTTATGACGAGTGGATTGGCACTTCCTTATCAAAGTTTTGAGGCAATTTGGTTTCTCTAAGGATTGGATGGATTGGATTATGGGATGTATCTCTTCGAGTTTCCTACTTAGTTCTTATCAATGGCAGGCCTTCTCGGTCTTTCCCGGCTTCCAGAGGTATTAGGCAAGGTGACCCGCTATCCCCTTATTTATTCATCATTCTTGTTTGAATGCTTGGGTAGGACTATAACCAAAAAGAGGGAAAACAAAACCCTTGAGGGAGTTACCATTGCTCATGGAGCTAGACCTATCTCTCATCTTCAATTTGTGGATGACTCTACCCTTTTAGGTAAAGCTACGAGTTAAGGAAGCTTCTAATATTAAGCAAATCATTAGCTATTTTTCTAAGGCCTCCTGGGCGGTTGATCAATGAAGACAAATCTAAAGTTATTTTCTTTCTTTGCTCTCTGCTAGAAAGGAATCCATGGTCTTGGATAAATTAAGATATAAGAAGACCTCTCTTCCAATCACTTATTTAGGTATTCCCATAAATATTCAAAGGCAGAAAAATAAAGATTGGAATTGGTTGTTGGACAAAGTCAAGAAGAAAATTGGAAAGTGGACCAACAAGTGGCTTTCTTAAGGGGGTAGAATCACCTTGGTAAAATCAGTCCTTCAAGCTATTCCTATTTATGTTTCTTCCGTTTTGAATATCCCAAAGGTTGTTCTTCGAGAATTGGATCAAATCGAGTCATCGTTTCCTTTGGAGTGGTACTAAGGAGAAAAGAAAATGGGCCTTGGTGAAATGGGATACTTTATGTCTTCCTAAGAGTGAAGGGGGGTTAGGATTCCGGTCTTCAATTAATAACAACAAAGCTTTAGCTGCTAAATTATATTGGAGGATGTTGCATAACCCCAATGCTCTTTGGGCCAATAATCTCCGTGCTAAATATCTTGAGAACAAAAGTCCTGAAGACCTTGTTCGCTATCAACTTCCTACCAAAGGTTCTCCCATTTTAGCGAGTTCTTAAGGCTGGTGAGGATTTGATAAAGAAAAAATTATTTTGGATCATTCATAATGGTCAACATGCAAATTTTTGGACAGATTCTTGGGATGGTCACAAGCCTTTGATAACTCGGTTTCTCGATTGGAGGCCTTGGATGGAGGAGCTTCACCGAGCTAATTGGATAAAGGTGGCTAATTACTTGTCGGTACCATGCTTGGTAATTCAAAGGTTGGTAGATATTGGATCCCTATTGAGGACTGGCCTATTCAAATCCCAGAAAGGCAAAGACAAGATATCCAAGGCATCCTTCATATGAGATCCCTCTCTTGGTCCCATGAAAAAGATTGTTTTGGATGGAACAACACTACTAAGGGTGAGTATTCGGTTGCTCAAGGTTATTTGACCTTATGCCATAATAATCCCAACCATTCTTCGACATATTTTCTCAATTGTGGGCTCAAAAGCTCCGGCCTAAGGTGAGGTTCTTTAATTGGCTTTTATTGCATCGTAGGGTGCTTCTTGGTGAGCAACTTATGAAGCGTGGTTTTCATGGCCCTTTTAGATGTGAAATGTGTGAAGAGAATGTAGAAAATATCAACCATATTTTTATTGAGTGTACTTTAGCCTCCGAGCTATGGAGGAGAATGGCAACTTTACTTGGCTTACAGTGGTCCAATTTTTTCACTTTTGAACAACTTTGGAGGGATTGGCCTAATCAAGAGGGTGTTGATCATTTTATTAGGCGGTTAGTTTGGATGGGTTCTACCATTCTTCTTTGGAATATTTGGAATGAAAGGAACAACCAAATTTTTAATCAAGATAGGAAGGATATTCACTATATTTGGCAAAAGACCATAGCCAACTTAGTTGAATCAGTCCATCAACTCCTTAATCACCCCCAAAACTCCCACCAAAGATGGGATCAAGTGATGCAAAGATTGAAGATTAAACCTTCTAAGGGCAACCAACTTAAAGGGAATGTGAGTATTAGTAAGATGGATAGGACTAGAAATTGGCAACCTCCTCCTAAGGATTTTGGAAAAGTCAATGCTGATGGAGCCTCTAGAGGGAACCCTGGAAAAGCCAGTGTGGGAGGAATTGGTAGACTTTCGGATGGCTCCCTGGTTTTTACTTTTCTTGAGAATTTGGGTATTCTTTCCAATAACCTTCCTTGAGGGGTATGGTATCCTTAGAGGCCTTCAGGAGGCTACTAAGGTTGGATGGGAAAAGGTGTTAGTTGAGTCGACTCTCAACTTATGATTAATCTCTTGAAGACTCCTTCTAAGAATCATAAGGTGGATTGGAGAATAAAAAGAATTATTGAGAAGATTCGGTTAATCCAGGATGGGATTTTTGAAAGTTGATTACAATCATGTGGTCCAGAGATCAAAACAAGAGTGTTGATGCTTTAGCTAATTGGGCTTTGGACAAAGGTGATCTTACTTGTTATGGCCACCCTCCTATATGGTGGGCTTCTCAAATTAGGGAAGCTCTTCTTTCTATCATTTCTTTGGATGGCTCCAGTTATGAAGGTACCTAGTTTCTTCTTGTTTTTTTTTTGTTTCTCTTTGGTTCATTCAGTTTTTTTAGTTCCCTAGCTCATTCTATTCTTTATTTTGTTTCCTCTGTTGATTCTTGCATTAATAGTCTTAGGTCTAGATAGGTCATTGTTTTGTTCATTTTTTTCTTTTGTCTTCTTTGTTTTTTTGTTTAGTTTTTTAAGGTGGGTGGGTTCTTTTGTTTTGTTTTGTTTTTGTGTTCTTTGTGTTGTTTTTGTTGTTCTTGTGTTTTTGTTGTTTTGTTTTTTTTATGTTTTTGTTATTGTTCTTGTGTTTTTTTCGTTCTTGTTCTTGGGTTTCTCTTTGTTTGTGTTATTTCATTTTTTTATGTGTGAGTGTTTTCTATGTTTTTTGTTTTTGTTTATTGTCTGTTGTTGGTTGTTTTTATTTTTATTTTTATTTTATTTTTTATTTTTTAGGTTTTGGTTGTGTTTATTTTTCATGTTTTTTTGGGTTATGTCTTTGTAGTGTTCTGTTGTTTTTGTCTTGTTTGTGTTTTGTTATGTGGTTCTTGTGTTTTTCTATGTGGTTTGTGTTGTGGTTTCTTTTATCTTATTGTGCGTGTTTGGTTGTGCTTTTGGTTTTGACACACTCAAGGAGCATGTTTTTTATTTTATTTTATTATTTTTGTTGTTATTTACTTTTTTTAATTTGGTTTTGTGTGTTTGTTTGCTCCTTGAGTATGTCAAAGGTGGTAGGCCAGGTCCGGAGTCCTGGGCGTTTTTGGCGGAATGGATACCCCTGCCTCCTTGGGTCTTACCCGAAAGTGGCATCCCTTTTGGGATGTTTTCCACAAATAAAAAAAAAAAAGAATATTTAATGTTATAATGATTAATGAAAAACCTTGACTTGAGAGGCTTCCAATTCAATGACCTTGGATAGTATAAGTGGTTATAAAGAATTATTATGTAAAAAAACATATATACACGCATGTGTATGTGTACTCACTATATAAAATCAAAATAAATTTTAACTTTATATTCTAAAAAGTAATTTTTTTAACATGTAAAATTAAAAATAAAAAGGGAAGATATATAAATATGAAGTGGACAAGCTTAAAATGAGCTCCATTAATAGCAGACAGGCAAGCAGATATGCATCCATAAAAGGATGTTTAGACAAACTTTCTCTATTTCAATTTTCTTGTGATCATTTGGAAGAGAAGTTTGTATATCTTAATTCATTAGACTCTTCATCCATGCAAGTACTATGGAAAGAAAAACTAGTACTAACATGTATAGAAAACATTTTGTTGCCAAGTGTAAGAAACAACTCTTCAAAGGGAAAGCAAAAGATGGAGAAGATTCCTACAATTCCAATGCGTAGTCATTGAAGTTGACTTATAGTTAGTTCACTTGAAGCAATTGGAGGATGATCACTATCAATATTAAGGGCATGCATATGCTCAAATATTCCATTATCAATAGTATGTGATACCACTTATGTTAGAGCATGGAGGGAGTGTACCTAAGTAACCCAACATGGGGTTGTAGTTGCATAAACTAAGCCACTGGAAATAGGACAACAAGGAAGTTGACCACTCTAAGCAAATCGTTGAAGGATAAAGGTCCATTTTCCCCTTGAGACATGGAGTTGAAATTCATCCATCAAGGAAAAATAGTCATATATATCATTGTATGCCCGAGGAAAGTAAGAAAATACATTGTCTCCAACAACCATAAAGACGTTATAGATATGCAAGAACTAAGAAGGGATCTAGAACATCACTGATAAGGGATGAACATTCCAAAGGATCAACAAATGGAGGAAGACTAGTCTATTCAAACCAAAGTTTCTACAAAGGAAAGTGGTAGTATACACGAGATATATATACAACCGATCAAATATAATTTTTATGAGAACAAATTGAGCACATTTGTTTATAGAGAAAAGTTGTCATCCTCTTGAATCAGGGAATTGTCCTGAATTCTAATTGAGATTTTATGACCCCAATTTAATTTTCAACAAAGTTGGACGGGATTTCCAATGGCTTAACCTCTGGATATAGGCCAACTCCCCACTATTGTTGTAAAATACTCCTATGCTAATATAAACTAACTCATATTAAAAGTAAAGTATAGAAAGGAAATTTGAGAAAAGTAAAGTGTGAAAATAAAATGCATGAAAGTTTAAGGATGAGAAAGATTTAAGTAAATACAGATTTTAAACCATAATGAGGAAATTATATAATAAATCAACACATGAGAAGTTGAATAACATCAATGTCCACCCATTCATTAGATTATGAAATTGATAAGCAAATGACAAGATGGGCTAGAAGGGCCATGCCACAACTATTGTGCACTTAACAAGCCAAAAGAACAATGCTATTGATGGAATGTCTAAGGACTTGTCAATTTCTTAAATCTTATGAGGACAAGCACAATGTGGGTCTCATGGCCAAAATATTAATACAATGAGGGCACTTGACCCTTATTTATAGTAAAAATTTACCCTTGAGTTACTTGGGATGAGAAAAAATTACTTCTAGTAAAAGTAAAGATTTGGGGGCAACATAGTAAAATGTTGTACCAAAAAATATTATATGCCTCCAACTACGCATCTAATAGGCTTAGAAGGATTTCAAAATGACTTAGTGTGCCACTAAATACCAAAATATTTCTCTCTATAATATTTGCCTTGGGATCCATGAATTCAATTTACCTTTGTAATTGTCCAAGCGGTTCGCTCTGGTTTGACAAGTGAACCACTCACATTTTGCAAGTGAATCACTCATATTTATAAACAAATTGAAACCATTTGTTGAGTAGATAGCCCACTCAATCTAATTAGTCCCCTTTATCTAGAAAATTGACACTAGGAGATGATTAGTCATTTTTTTTCTAGTAGATTAGCCCCTATCCATAGTCAAATTTTAAAAATTTTGAGATGCCTCTACTACCTAATCTTCTATGTTGCATTCTCCATAAAAATTTATAAAAATTATTAGTGCCAACATACTACATTTATGACAACTTCACTGGGTGTCAAGATCGATTGACATAAGATCCTAGATCCTACCTTTATCTTTGGGCATAGGGTCTACAAAATTGGGACCTTCACAACAAAACTATCAAAATTATTGGTTCTCCTTATTTGATCCTTTATGTTAGCAATCCCAACAACTTATTCCACCCTATGCCATTTGGAAACTATACTAACATAATGTCTTTCACCTCCCTCATTAGGTCTTCAAAAGGATTTTCTAATAATTCTTCCTACTTGGCAACTAGCTCTTGCATCTTGGCATATATTGGCTCTAGTTGTTCATATATTTTAGTCGCATCTCCTTGATTAGCTTGGCTCTTCTTCTACTTGAACGTAGAACTTATGATGTCATCATCCATTATGTACTTCTATTCATAAAAAAGATCAATCATCCTTATAGTGATTAATACTTGAAACTCCCTATCCATTTCTTGACCTTGGGTTCTCAAAGATGTTAGGTTATCTTTGCAAGTTTGAAAGTTTCTCTAGACATATGTAATTTTCCTTAACTTTTTGACTAGGTCCTTGTGGTATGTTCCTTGTTATTGTCGCTATGTTGTCATCATTAAAACAAGGAGTTTAAGGACCTTTTAATATTTATCCCTTGTAGATAGCTTCCCTTTCACATGTTTGATGGTTTTATCAACTTTTTATAGGCTTTGTTCTATGAAGGAAGTCAAATAGAAGTACTCATAGGCATTCTTAATTTCTTCCTTGATCTTGTCCTAGAGAGACTTGACCTTTTGGATGTCTTGAGTTGTCTATGGGTCTACAACTAATTTTGTTGGATTTGAGGTTGTCAACTCTATGATTTGTTGGTCCTTTGCATTTAGTGTTATGGTACCTAGGGATAGGATATGGGGATACAATATTATATTATATAAGGGTATTATGGATATTTGGCATGGGTCACACATAACCCAAGGTTAATTACATTATAGTATTATATTATAATAATGAGTGGGATAAGGGTTTAGGAGTCAGCTCCCCAAAATAGAATTAAAATGAGTATATAAAAAGAGGATATTATCATTGTAATCATCAATCATATATAGTATTGTCTTGTAAAAATCTTGGCTCATGGATTGAATCTCATTTTGGGAGATATTGTGGAGTGGTTTCTTCCTTAAGGAATAACATTGGTGATGCCCTACCTGAAGGGTATTATCACATCTGGTCTTGTGTGGATTATATTATTGTGGTTAATTTACTTAATATTTAGCATATTGTGGATGCTTTTATATTTATGAGAAGCAAAGTTTTGTAATAGGTGGTATTAGAGCAATAATTATGGCAAAGTGGTAATTGTTTTGTGGATTATAGGTTTTTGGTAATTTTTTCTAGAAAATATTTTTTTAAGAGCCATAAATTTATGTAAATTTGTTAGATTCAGATGATTCTTGCACCATTTTGTTCTAAATTTGAAGATATTCAAATCAAGTGGTTATATGAAGGAATTCAATTATTATTGAAGGAGGTACGACCTTATGAAATCAAGCATACAAAATAGAGTAGTGATATTTTTTTAAATCATGTTTTTTCCAAAAAAATAAAATTTGATATATCTTTCAATTAAAGTAATAAAATCATCTGTTGTGTTTGAGGGAGATTTTTTTGAAAGTTTAGCTTCAAATCACCAGAGAGATATATTTTTATGAAACCCTAGTTTGCATTGTCTTTTTGTTGAGATGTGAACTTATGGAGCTACAAAAGTTTTTTTGGAGAAGATATTGATGTTAAATAATAGTGAATTTTTTTTAAATCGTTGTATTCTACTGACTATTGTTGGACCATTAAGCTTACTTATTATTTTGGAGGAGAAGCTCTCTCTTGGTTTCATTGTTTTCTTATAGCCCATGATTATAAACTAACTTGGGAAGAAATAGAGCAAGCATTCTTGAGTCAATGGAACCCATATAAAAAGATAGATAGAATTTAGGATGATGTGGGGTGCCAAAAGATGCACAAAGGTGTTGGCTTTTGAGTTTTCCCTCAAGGGTTGGCCACACTCGGACAAGAGATCCCTGCTACTAACTCGTCATTATTGTGCTACACATTGTTACTTTTGGTGAGAGATTTTGGGTTCACCAAGGGCTTAATGATTTCCCTTAATCTAATTTAATGTGTTTATTTTTACAGAAACTTAGGTTTTGTTCTATCCTAAGAGCTAAGATGTAAGATGCTAAAGATGCAATGCAGTGTGAATACAAAGGTGCAAAATATAAGATGCTTTCCTATATGCAAGTTTGATTTTGATGAATGCTAAATAAGGTGGAAGTTACAAGAAACTAAAAGTTTTTTTTCTTTTAAGAAAAGGCACAAGAAGGATGCAAACACCAAAATTATCCTAATGTAAATCTATAGGTAGCTTTTGATTTAATGCCTAAGAAAATGGAATAAAATGCTAAGCTACACTAAATATTCCTTTTGACTTTCCTTTTATATGTGTTTTATCTAAAGATAAAAAATATAGAGACGAAAAATAAATCAAGAAACAACCTATGCTAATTAATGAAAATGAGAGAAGGTATATTTACCTATTATGATGCTTAATGTGAATACATAACCTATGTTTGAATATACTGTCACTGCTTGTAATATTTCTAGTTGTAAAATTTGTTGAAACCTATAGAAACAAATAAAATAAAGAGATCAACTTCTAGGGACCTTCCAAATAGCTAAAAAGATGAAAGTTATTGTTTGGCACAATTAGGCCCCATGTTTTATAAACAAAAGCAAAATTGATCTTATAAATGGATGTTGCAATACTTGTGACAAATTCACTGCTTGAAAATTTTGTAGCCAACAAATTCACTAGGATAATAGACACAAATTAATCGAAAGCAAAAATAGAGAGGATTCCAAAATAATGATGAGAAATCGTGTGGAGATAGGTTAGACATGATGGGTGTAGGAATGTTGAGGGGTTTAGACCAAACACACAGAGAACAAATTCATCACTTGAACTGGTTACGTGTGGTGCATTCATTTTTGCAACAAAAATGGATAGAAAGGCTTCAGATCTAAATCTTGAGATTCTGGTAATTTGAGGCAAATATGTCACCTATGTCACCTAAACAAAGTCTAGGTGGTGAATTCACTTTCAAGGGATGAAAACAAAAAGAGTAGGCCCACAAAGGTTGTAGGGCACTACTAAGGATGCTTAAAGAGCCTTAGGGATGATATATTATCCCCAAAACCTCTTGAAATAACTACAAAACACTAATTAAACACTTGATACTACGAAAGGACTTGCTAAATACAAAATGGCAAATATAGATGAATGCATGCACAAATAGCTAATCTAAAAGATAATGATGAGTGAAAGCAAAGAAATCAAACATATGGGGAATATCACCAAAATCACATGTGAATCGCCCCCTTCCCTTTGAAGCCCAATCAATTACCTGAAGATGACTTCGTGGGGAAATTCCAGCAACAATTTGTTACTTTAGAAAAGCATGATGATTCAAAATTTTGATAGCAATTTGATGCATAAACAAGAGATATATTTAATTTTTTTGTAGATTTTTGATGTCTGAGAGAGTTTTGTTAAAATGTCATCTTAAGGGTCTAATTTATAGAATTGGCCCTCCTAGGAGTTTTCCAAAAGGGGAGTGATGCAGGAGCCTATCTTTAGAGGGTTTTTTTAAAAGAAGTTTTAAAGTAATTTTTTTATTACTTAAAATGGAATTATTTGACGAAAAATATAATTTGCCGAAAATGGTAATTACTAAAAAAAATATTTTTTTATGAAAAAATAATTTGTCGAAAATAGTAATTACTTAAAAATACATTTTTTGATGGAAAAATCAATTTGCCAAAAATAATAATTTTTTTATTTTTAGGGTTTTAAGCTTTAGGGTTTTCTTTTAGGGCTTCAAGTTTTAGGGTTTTATTTTAGGGTTTCTTTGGGGATATATATTCCCTTGGTATTGCATTGTAAAAGGAGAAGTGAATCTAGGAATGAGAAAATAAATTATTTATTGGTTTATTTCCATGTACTGTAGTTTTTATGTGAATAGAGGGTTTTACTTATTATTTTCATTTATTACAGTTTTTATGTAAATGGGAGGTATTTTGTTTTGACCTCTTGCAGCTGGATTTACATCATTTGGTATCAGAGCAAGTTGGATCTTGTTGGGAGGAGAAAAGAGAAGAGAAGAAAAGAGAAAAAGAGAGGAGAGCAAAGAGGCTCAAAAAAAAAATTGGCACTCTGTGCAGTGCTTGAAGGAGGTTTGTAAAATCTTGGAGATAGAAATTGATACTCTATGTAAGTGCTTGCAGGAGGTTTTTTTATATAAAAGCCTCAGAGAAAGAGATTGACACTTTGTGTAGTGCTTGCAGAAGGTTTGTAAAACCTTGGAGAAAGAAATTGACACTCTGTATAAGTGCTTGTAGGAGATTTTTTTATATAAAACCTCAAAAGGAGGAATTGACACTTTGTGTAGTGCTTGCAGAAGGTTTGTAAAACCTTAAATAAATAAATTGACACTCTATGTAGTACTTGTAAGAGATTATTTTGTCATTAAAAACCTTAGAGGAAAGAATTGGCACTTTGTGTAGTGCTTGCATGAGGTTTGTTATTTTAAAACCTCGAAGGAATAAATTGACACTATGTGTAGTGCTTGCAGGAGGTTTGAGATATAAAACCTCAAAAATAGATTGGTACTTTGAGGATTACTTGCAGATGTGTGACACTCTATAGAGAGTGATTATGAGTTTGATCGGAGGAACTCGCAAGAGCAGAGTTCTTTTCAACCAAAGGAGAATGATGCAGGAGCCTATCTTTAGAGGGTTTTTTTAAAAATAAGTTTTAAAGTAATTTTTTTATTACTTAAAATGGAATTATTTGACGCAAAATATAATTTTCCGTAATTTGCCGAAAATGGTAGTTACTAAAAAAGGCAAATTTTTATACTCGCAAGAGCAGAGTTCTTTTCAACCAAAGGAGAATGATGCGGGAGCCTATCTTTAGAGGGTTTTTTTAAAAATAAGTTTTAAAGTAATTTTTTTATTACTTAAAATGGAATTATTTAACGCAAAATATAATTTGCCGAAAATGATAGTTACTAAAAAAGGCAATTTTTTATAAAAAATAATTTGCTTAAAATAGTAATTACTTAAAAATGCATTTTTTGGTGAAATAGTAATTTTTTTATTTTTAGGGTTTTAAGCTTTAGGGTTTTCTTTTAGGGTTTATTTTAGGGCTTCAAGTTTTAGGGTTTTCTTTTAGGGTTTCTTTGGGGATATATATTCCCTTGGTATTGCATTGTAAAAGGGGAAGTGAATCCAAGAATGAGAAAAAAAATTATTTATTGGTTTATTTCCATATACTGTAGTTTTTATGTGAATGGAGGGTTTTACTTATTATTTTCATTTATTGTAGTTTTTATGTAAATGGGAGGTATTTTGTTTTGACCTCTTGCAACTGGATTTACATCATGGAGAGATAAGATGTTTTGTTGATTGAGACTAATTTGACTAACTAGATTGAGTGAAATTAGTTACCCCCATGATTGGGACTGATTTGGGTAGGTGGAGGAAGGTGGTGGAAAGTTAGCCACCTTCGTCCTTACTTTTTGATTGCCTACGATAATAAAGATGACGAGCGAAGGAAATTGCACCTTGATTGGCTGTTGTAGGTAGGTCCAAAATGTTGGCTACACATCAGATTCAAATTTGTTGCCTGCAAAAATTGCTACTAACAAATTTGTTTATCTAATAAAGTCATAGATTTTACCATTACAAGTCAAATTTGATGGGATAGGTTAATATTTTGGGTTGGGTATGAATACGTCGGCTAGAAAGTAGATTCGCTTGTTGGAAAATTTGTTACCAATGGGTTTTGGCTATAAATTATGAGGTTGAGGCAGTATCATGGTCAGTTGCTCATTCTATAAATTTTAGACAAAATTGGTTCAAGTTAGGTGATCCAATTTTAGGTATCTACATTTGCTCTCTTTTTGATGCATTTAAAATTTATAAAAGCGTCAAAAAATACTTGTTGATGCCCTCAATTTTTAGAAAAATAGGGTCATTAATATTTAATTGATCTATGCGAGGCAAAATGCATAAAGTTTTTTTACAAATATGCAAAAAATTACCCAGGGTTTTATTGGGTAATATTTTTGCCACAACTAAAAGGAAGGGTTTAAATTGATTTTCCCCCCCAGCCTAGGTGCCCCTTTGAGTTTTTGAGGGACTAACTGGGATACCAATAAAACTTGAATAGGCTAGGTAAGAAATTGGAGAAGGGAAAAAAAATACGCAAACAGGGTAAAATAGGACAAGAGGTGTAAGGAAAGGTCATTTTTACTATGTGAGAAAGGAGAAAGGGGCTCTAAAGAACACAATAGGGCTTCACAAAATGTCACAATAGGGACGTCTGATGTAGAGATTGAAATTAGTGTGAGGTCGAGTAGGACCAGTTAGGGCCTAGGGATATGTATGAGCTCTTTTCATCTTTTTTTTTGTATTTTTTATTTTTTAGACCCAGGATGTTGTGAGTGGCAAATTCACACACGTGTTGCAAATTCAGTATCATAGGTGGTGAATTTGTGAAACCCTAAGTGGCAAAAAATTCGTAATAGTGTGGCAAATGTTTTGACCAACGAATTCAAAACTAGATAGGGAGGATAGAAATTGCTTTATTTTTAGAGAGCTAAGTTTATTTTTGTTTTTTTGCATGTAGGTGCTAGATCCTTTGTTGTGTCGATATTGTCGATCTTGTACTCTAAGGTCGACTATAGAGATTATGACTCCAACCGACAAGGTAATTTTGGATGACATTGACATTGGGTATCTAGTTATGATGCCCTCCATAAAGATGGACCATGCATTGTGTAGACACCAAAATATAGTCACTTGTCATCCATCTGTACCCTCCAATCACAACCATCCATCTGTACCCTCCAATCACAACCATCCATTATATATATATATATATATATATGTATTTGTTTAATATATATTTAAATATTAACATTTTATATATTATATTTATATATTTAATAAATATATACATTTATATGAATTAATCCGACCCTCCGCCACATTTAATCTCAACCATCCATCTACCTCAATCCATGCCACTTGCCCATATTTAATATCCTCCCTTCCTCATGTTTTAATCTCAATCTCTCATTTTGTGTCATCAAAACCCTAACATGTCCAAGGGAAGATTATAAAAGAGGAGTCATTTTGATGACTCAGATCATTAATATTCCTTAAGATTAATCATGAGTCCCTTATCTTTCTGAGGTTGAATTATGTCGACGAATATTAAAAAAAATTCTTAGATATCATTAAGACCTGCTGCTCTAGCCATCTCACCATTACTTCATTGTTGCCCTCGCATTATCCATATCCTCTGTCGCATAAACCGCGCATTACTAGGCCTGGTTTTGTGATACCTTCCTCAGACCTCGAATGCCTTGGTGCATTTGTTGTCATCCCAAAATGCCCTGGTGCATCCATCGTCATCATAGAATGCGCTGGTGCATCTGTCGCAATCATGGGATGTCTTTGGATGTTTTTTGTAGTAGATATGCAGTTCCATAGCCCTAGGGCATCATTCGTGCATCCTCGTGATCATCATCTATACAAACAAAAGCATAAGTTTCAAGTGATAAGGTAAAAAGGTCTATTTGCATCTATTTTATATTCTTAGATTTTATTTTTAGTATTATTGCAACATCTACGGTTTAGTGATTTTATTCTTTTGAGGGTATCCCATAGTGGAGCCCTCACAGGTATTACTAATCTTTGTTGTTGTTTACTGTTTGCAGGTATAAGGATTACATTATCTGGTAGTTGTTGAAGCTAGGGTAGCCCTTTTAGGATACACAAGCCCACCCACAACCTCATTGGAATAAAAAACAAGCGTGAAGACACCAGCTATTCTTTTAAACTAGGGTTTCAGAGAACCCTAGTATTTGTAATTTTGTATCAACCATAGTAGTCAGACTCGGTCAGACTCCTGAGTACTCGGTCGAGCCCGAGTTTGAGTGGGCTCAACCGCGTCGAGTCCACTCAAACTATTTTTTTCAGGACTCAAGCGAGTCCAACCGAGTTTGGGGTCGAGTCCGAGTCCGAGTCTAAGCGGGACTCGCGAGTCCCGATGTTGGAACTCGGATGACCTAGGCATTGAGTCTACTTAGTTTTTTTTTGTACTAATTATTTTAAATTTTTTGTATGGGGGCAGGATGGTTGGTGGTAGGCGAAGGCAACGCTGGAGGCGAATTCAATAGTGACGTAGCAAAGGAATCGTTGTCGGCCGTGATGGCGATATCAGCTGCTGCACGAACCTCACCAAATCTAGCAAATCCTTCGACAAAAATAGAGGTGATGACCCCGTGGAAGGGTTTCCCCTGTGCCACTTCGGATGCCAAGACATCTTCGATTGAACATCGCTGCTTTGAACTTGAAAAACCAAAAAAATGATTTTTATTGATAAACAAATTTAATTAATATTGCTATATCCATAGATATTTTACTAGAAAAACTTGCAGCTGGAACAGTTTCTAAGGGCTTTACTCAAACAGAAATATATAACCTCACAAGGAATATATTTTTTAAAATACTAGCAAGAAACACTTCAACAATTATTTTATATCAATAGAAATATAATATGGTAATTGAAGACTGAGATTATGTTTCCACTCAAAATGTCCAATCCAATTCAGATAACCTTAAAATAATAAGCTTTATAGCTGGTTAGCTTTCGAGGACTCTAGCGTGAAGGCCAAGCCAAGTTAGACTTGCAAGCTAGCCGTGAATAAGAAGGTTTTACCCATAATTAGAAATTTCATATCCCACTCCATGTACTTTGTATACTCTCATATAATTTAAATGCACAAAACGTAACTTCCAGAGGAAACAGTCTGACTTATCAAAATACTGTAGCTTGAAAACTATAAAGTTGTTATCAAGATGCCTTATTCATGGATATTTCTAATTAATATCTCATAAATTAATTTTTTCTCCAACCCCACCTACAAATCTACTCATTTTTTTGCCATAGGAATTAACTATGTATGTCGATTGCGTCCAAGTCTTTACACATCAACTATGTATGCCGATTGCGTCCAAGTATTTACACATCAGCCACTGGTTTTATTTGGCCAGCGGCATCGACGATAAATTGGTTTCGCTAAATGTTCAAATACTTTGAAACTGTACTTTTTATAACACATACTTTAATAATAAGTTAAGTGCTCACATATCTGGTAAAATATTGATGAATTAAAGAAAATTATTAAATGATCATCATATATAATAAATCGTTTTATAAAATCATAATAGATTGTTATAGTTAGGACAAAATTATAAAATTATATTTATAAAGGTAGACTTTTACAATTTAAATTGTATTTTATGATAAGTTAGGACGATAAATTTTATTTAAAGAATATTTTAGTTTTATCAAAATAAAATATAACTAATAAATTAAAAATATAAAATTTATTAATTACTTTAAATTATTTTAACATTTTAAAAAATTCAAACCATGGACGAGTGTGTGAGTGGGTGGCTGTGTGGTGGCTATGTTTTAAATTCCCTATTGATAAGCATAAATCTTGGCTTTACGAGGGTGTGTTGGTGGTATTGGTGGTAGGGGTTTCTTACACTAAGAAAATAAAAAAATAACGTTTTAAAAAATTAAAATAAATATTTTTTAATTAATTATGTAAAATTTAAATGGTTTTATTTTATTACATTATGACTATATAATAATGTTATAAAAATTTGATAACATATGTGTATTTGTGCAAATGGCATTTGATAAAAGTGAATTAAACTTATTATCACTAATATACATATGTTTTTGAAAGGGTTATCCTTTTATTTTTACATCAATTTAGTACATTAAGCTACTTGGTGTCGTAGAGATTTGAACCTTAGTGTTGCTCCTAACCATGTCTACATCTACATCTCTCTTATACTACATGCATAAAACTTGTTAGGGGTGGTTATACCACTTGCCTTCTCATATGGGCTATGATGTAATAATTCCTAATATTTTTACCTTATTACGTGATAGTCAAATCTCTATTTTTAGCTCATGACTAAAGAATTATGTCTAGGATGACATTGGAATTTGAGAGAGAAATTCCCCTCCCCTTTAATGTAGATTTTCTTCTTTGATACTTAGAAGTGTTGGGTTCCACTAATCATGCACTCCAAAAATACATTTATCATGAGATACTCATTCAATGCATGAATTATATGTTTCCTTCAATGTCTTTAAGTGAAATATGTGCTATGCATATAGTGTTGACCATTGAATTGATTGGTCATTGATTTTTATCTTGCATGTGATGGAAAGAAGGTTGTGTAAAAGCTACTTTTCATTTATTTCGTTGCATCAACTATTTAGTCACTATTATCACTAGAATATTATATAAATATAATTTTTTTAATTTATTAGTTATTATTTTTTTATTATTAATATTAAAAACATTTATAAAATAAAATATTTAAATATATTAAAATGGTAAAATAAACAACATTAAAAAAATTGACAAAATATTTATAAAAACAAAATATTTAAATATATTGAAATTAAATATTCACATCAAAGTTATTAAACAACATTAATTTAAACATTTTGATGAATACAAGAAAGAATATGTTCCTTCCTCTTGTTAATTTCTTATTTGTATAATGTTGAATGTTGAGTAAGTGTGTTAGAATATACTAATAAGTAATATGCATGAAAAAACTTATTTTTCAGTAAAAATTTATTTTTTTTCATTTTTTTCTTTTTATCGAGTTTTTTTTCGAGTCTTGTCGAGTTTTTTTGCCAAGTCCCGAGTCTGACTCTCGAGTTGACTTTTTCGATTCCGAGCCGAGTCCGAGTTTTGCTACTATGGTATCAACATAAGCATTGTAAAAACCCACATTTGGGGCATATTTATTGTATCATTTGAGATTCGCCCACATTAATAAAGAGTTTATCTGTCTTGTGCAATATTTGTGTATTATTGTGCTTATTGTCATTTTATTTACTTTGTATTGGTGTTGCTTGATTTCTGATTCACAAATGGTAATCACAGTGGGACCCCCAAATATTTTTCTATGTTAATTTACTTCATCACTAACTTTTGTTTTCTATTTTTGTTCTACAGGTTTTTAGAAATTCGATCATGTGATTTTTGTAGAACTAGGGTTTCTAGAGTTGTAGAATTTGATCTAAGGTCACACGGATGCCTTGTAGTGCTTGAGGGATGTCGTCCAGCGTTTATGAGATGCCTTGGTGCATTTAATTGGTTCTAAGGTGCGTTTCACATAATGGCGAAGGAATACGTAGGCTTCTTGGTAAGCCTGCTTCAAACCCTAACCAATTTATGCTTCATTTTTTATGCTTTTTACATTTAAATTGATAAAAAGAACATCATTTAGTTCCTATTAAAATCAGTCATATTTCATTTACATTTGATGCATCTACATTCATCTTGCACATTGCATTTATATTAGACTTGCATTCACATTCATCGTAGTTCACATTTGTTTTCTGGTATGTTTTATTCAATATTCTGTATACTGTTTTCATATGAAATGATAATTGCATAAAATAGTTGCATAATAGAGTTAAGAATTTCCATTTTTACTTGTCTAACTTGGAACAAGATCATAATACATAAGTATACTCCCGCATTTGGTGATTCAAGGTAGAAGAATTAGGCGAACCCTCCACTGTTTAGAGTGGGTCTTAAGCGGTGTACCCTACATTCTTTTGAGGAACTTGGTATTTTTTTTTGGCTTTTGATTCAGACCTATGAAATATATTATCTTTAACATTGTATGTACACATTAGAAAACACACAAAATTTGAAATAAATCACACAATGCACATTTCACAATAAATAGTAATGAGTTGGATTTCATCACCAACCATTGCTTGAGATTTGGCGATGATGAGCTTCATCCCCATTCGTAAATCTCTGCCCTTAGCAACCATAGATATCCATGAGAAAATTTTTTGGATTTCATCACCAAGAATATTCTCATTTGCCAGCCAACCATAGATTTTACCTTGCATAATTCATATTAGAACATCCACAACACACAAAACTCATAAAAAATTAAAAGCAAGATAAAAAAATGAGGTAAGACAATTCTGTTGCAGAAATGTAGGATTGAAGTTCTTGTTTAATTTTGTAAAAAAATTATTTGCATTTCTTTCCTTCACATTTCAGTTTTGATTTACTAGATTATGGTTTTAATTCGAAATAAAAAAAATTCTTGAGTCAAATTTTCATCAACCAAGTCACTTCATCAATGGAGTGTTCAACATATTTCCCTACCACTTATGTAGTTAACCCCATTAGTGTGATACAAACAAGTTGTTCAAATTTTTCTGCGGGTCCCTCACATGCTATGCATACTTTAAATACTGATGTTTTGCACAAAGCCATCCATACATCCATTCCAGAAATAGAACCATCATCACCCACCAACCATAACATAACCTACATAGACATGGCTAAAGTGGAAGCTTTTCAAATATCTGCTAACTATGTTCTAGAATAAATCCATAGTCCACCTGGGCATGATCCTTCTTTTTAGTAGGAACTTACCTCTTCATAACCTTCCAGCCTCACCCAGGTGTATACCAACCCTCTTTTTGAGGCATTAGCTACACCTTCCCATCCTTGGTCTCATCCAAAACAGTCATGTGCTCAAAGCACCTCCATCCCATATTCATACACCACCACCTATGGAAATCCATTGTATGAAGCACATGTCAATGCTGCTTCACAAATGTTAACCTCCATCTCATCCAATGCCTCTCCTCCAATTGTAATCCCCATTGCAACTTATCTTCCACCTACCTCATCCATTCTATCCACATTCATACCATCTACCTCAGAGGTGACCATACATAATGCGTGGAAACATCTCAATACATTGTTTATGGCTCAATAAGGTTCTCAACCTGGTTCCCAACAACAAGTACAAATAATATATTTTAAGTCTCAGCCTGTTTCCACAAAACCCACCTTTTTCACTCCAAATCCATCATGGGTACCACAATATTATATGGTTTCCATACCCACACCACCATTAACTCACACTGATGCCATTCCCACAAATCATCACATTCATAATCCTCACACATCATCTCCTTTTCAATATTCACAATCATTTCTTCATCAACCTCAACATCACCATATCATCACACCCCAACATCTAACCACTCCACCTTCACATAGTTACCAAGTGATTCAAGGCTTCCACATACCTGAGAAACACCCTAGAATTCAAGTCATGAAATAGCATATTGATAGCCTGATGCAACATACTCCTAGTATGATGAACCAAAAGCCACTCTAAGATAGCTAATAAATCAACCATTTCACTTTTTGGTACCATCATCGCCATATCTAGTAGATTTTATAGTATTAAATTTTAACAAATTCAAAGGGACTGAGGACCCTAGAGAGCATGTGAGTACATTCATTCACTTTTGTTTCAAAATACAACATCATGATGCTCTAATACTCCGAACATTTCCTTAGACATTGGAGGGAGATGTTGTAGAGTGGTACAACCATTTACCTCATCACAATATTTACACTTTTGAATAGTTGGTTGACCAATTTCTTGAAAGGTTTTCCCTCAATGTTAGAAATAAAGTATCATTGTCTGACTTATATGGTTTAAAACAATATGATGATGAGTCAGTATATGATTTTAAAAACTATTGGAGGGTTGTTATCACAAAACTACCATTCGCCCTACCAATGGAAGAGCTAACCCGATTGTTTACCAAGAGTTGACTAAAATCCATCTCTTGGTTATTACAATTACAACAGTATATATCATTTGAGGAAGCTCTTGCCCAGGCTAGCACAATTGAGAAGATCAAAATCCAAGAGGGGGTGCTTAAGCCCAAAAAGAAAGAATAGCAGAATAAGGTCCAATACAAAGGTAATTATTTTGGCCAATATAAACCAAATCATACCAATTAGGTCAATCAAGTGGTCATAATCCAATTGATAATGGCTCAACAACAACCCATGCAAAAACAACCGTAATAAATTGCATATCATACGGTTCCCTCACCATCACAATCAATCCAAAACATAGCACCAACTATGGAAAACCACCCACGTTGATAATCTATTCGACAAAATCATCAATACACCCCCTTAGCCAAATCATATACCTCCATATTTCATAGGTTGTATGACACAAACCAACTTGCCTTGCCTAAGGTTAAACCAGCTGAACCTACCAAGCGTAGTAAACACTATAGAGAAAATTTGTTTTGCCCTTATTATAGGTAAAATGGGCATGATATAAACATTTGCTACAACTTCAAAGACATAGTGCAAGATCTCATTTACTTAGGAGCCATTAAGCTTTATAGCCCCTTAGCTCAACAGAACCAAAACCTTGAAATCAATCAAACACCACTTCCTTATCATGTAGAGGTGTAACCAACAATAGAAGGGCCTAACACCAAGATCCTTCATAATCAAGTTAATCATGTTCAAAAATACCAAGGTTTTGTGGGTACTATCCATGTAGTTACCCAAGGTCAACAATGCACTAACAATCAACAAAGTGCACAACAACAAACTATTCAATCTCCCATAGCACCACAGGCAAGTGTGTGTCCTCAAATTGCCACATCATCATCACCCATTCAAATTTTCACCAGTTCTTCCCAACCAATTCATATTCCAAGCCATCCACCTCCACCCATTCATCCTATCAATTTTCCATCAAGACCAATCATCTCTTTGAGTAGTCGGTTAACCACTAGCCTTAAAATGGCTTTAGCTAAACTGTCTATTTATAAGCTTATTCAACAATCTCCCCCACATCGTGAAGTATTAATGAATATTTTAAAATCCATTTAATTTCAATCTCAATATGCTAATGCTTTTAGCAATTTTGTAGGGAGCATCTGAACATGTATGGATCCTTCCATCACATTCTATGATTTTGAAATCAAGGTAATATCATCAAAATCGATGGATCCTTCATTGCACATCATGGCTCAAATTGACAAGAAATCATTTAAACGATTATTAATTGATATTGGTTCCTTTATCAACATCATCACCACATCCACTCTCCAACACCTCAATATTCCACCATCCCACATTACCAAATCCATTTTCACCCTGAAAGCATTCAATGATGCTCTCTACTCCACAGTTGGCACTATCATTTTACCCATCAAAGTGGGGGTAAAAATGTTGCACACAATGTTTCACATTTTAGAATATTCTATGACGTGCAATGTACTCCTTGGATATCCTTGTATGAGAGAAATGAGACGTGTCCCTTCTATAATTCATCAATGATTAAAATATGTACATGAGGGACAAGTTCATTGCATATCGATGAATATTGAACCATTTAAGTATTGTAATTTCATTTCAAATCCTTGTAAATCCATGCTTCTTTTCACTCATTTGTTCTTGACTTCATCAACCACCTCATAAACCACATAATCCATCTCTTCATAAAAATCTCCCATTATTGAAGAGCTCCCCATCACCACTTCACATCAAGCTTCCACCTCCATGCCCCCATCTTCATCACCTTTGATGACATGCACATGTGGTCAAATTCAATCCGCATCATCAGCATCAATATTCTCCACCATCATTTCTTCCACATCATTACCCATTCAACAACCACCTCAACCAAATCCACCTCCATCCACATCAGTCAACTTCTCACAATCACATTAACAGATTATGAGATGACATTCCAATCCATACATCTCCCATTGTCGAAACCCCAAGACAATACCAAGTCATCCATATCCACTTCCACATCCACATCCACATAATCCCAAGTTACGTTCCACCTCACTAATCCTGGTATTGGTGAATATGTGGTCCAAAATGTCATCGTCACACCGCTTAGCACCCAAACTACTAAGTATCATGGTCATCCATGTGACCCATCCTTATCTATAGGAGTGGTGTACATTATGGGTTCAATGCCCAATAGCATTAATTTTATGTATGGGGGTATTGATTCATCGTCCAATCTATCTTTCCTAGATGAACCCAAGCAACCAATCCCCACCAATATACAACACATATCGAGTTTTCCATCCTAGTATTTTCATATAGTTAATTGGTAAGGACATGGCCTAGGATGACATGAATAGGGAATGCATGAGATCATCGATGTTTCATATCGATAAGTGCATGACCATTCAGGTTTAGGCTATCATCCACTTTCTTCCACTTCTTATTTTGAATAAGATTTTCAAAGTTTACATTTGAATTTAGGAGAATATATCCATCACACTGATGAATTTGAAGATGACATCTACAAAGAATTCAATAGTATGTCGATCGATTCTGATAAATCTAATGAGGAATCACCACCCATTATTCCATCCATTAGCCCATCCTTCACTTGCTTCTTCCACAAGAGCGAGCCGAACCAACCGGTGAACCACCACCTCCATTTCATTGATCCACCTCATCGGCCAATTTTGTAATATATGTACATAATAAAATAAAAAATATTGCATGGTGTGAACATGAATTTTTACCAATTGTATTTATTTGTGTTGCTCATTGTTGTTCAGGTTCCCATAGTTCTAGCATCAGTTCTAGTAGACAAAATCCACCCATCCATCCACATTTTCAATCACCCATTTTCCCCTTAAGCCAACATGAATCTTGTTGATTTATTCACCCCACTCCGTAATATATATAATTTGGTAAAGCTAATTCCAATTGACATGAGCCTTATTGACATGGATCAGATTTTTCATCTCCATCCTTTTCCAAATTTATCCTTTTTGAGGAATTGTTAAGGGCTTCATCCAACTACATTCATCCATCACATCCACCCTCGCCTTCATCTTCACCTTAAAATCCTAAGGTTTTCTAGGTAGACATAAATGAGGTTAAGTTAGAAGAGTTTGATGACATCATAGATGATATTCATATTATCCCAACACCCCATCAACTTGAGGAAGGTTCTCACATGTCCATTGAAGATACCATCGATGTGAACCTTAGTTCAAATGTAGAAAATCCCCAAATTGTCAAACTTGGTAAAATTTTATCCACATATGAACAAGAGCAATTAATTTCTCTCCTCAAGAAGAAGAAGGATATTTTTGCATGGTCTTACAAAGACATACTTGGTATTGACCCTAAATTGTTTGTCCACAATCTCACCTTGCATTCTGATGCTAAGTCGATCAAACAAAAATTGAGAAGGATGCATCCTTCCATTGCCCTCAATGTCAAAGAAGAGCTTCAAAAGATTTTAGATGTGGGTTTCATTGTCCCCATTGACTATCCTGAGTGGCTTTCAAACATGGTACCTATTCACAAGCCTAATGGGGCGATACACATTTGCATTGATTTTCGAGACCTTAACAAAGCATGTCCTAAGGGTGACTTTCCTCTTTCAAAAATTGATGCTCTTGTCAATACCTGTTCTAACCATGAAATGATTTCTCTCATGGATGGTTTTTCAAGATACAACCAGATTCAAATCAATCTTGATGACCAACACAAAACAACATTCACTACACCTTGGGAGAATTTTTGTTACAAGGTGATGCCCTTTGGTTTCAAAAATGTAGGTGCCACTTATCAACGTGCCATGACATACATATTCCATTATTACATACATAAGATCATTGAATATTATGTGGATGATCTCTTGGAAAAATCCAAAAATTGATAAGAGCACAATGGTGTCTTGGAAAAAGTCTTTGATTGACTTCTAGAGCATAATGTAAGGTTGAACTCCAAAAAGTGTGTCTTTGGTGTTACCTCTGGCAAACTACTAGGGTTCATTATATCCAAATGAGGCATTGAGGTGGACCCAAAAAATTCAAGGCCATCATGGAGATGCCTCTCCCAACAAACTTGAAGGAATTTCATAGTTTACAAGGAAATATTCAATCACTCTGTCATTTCATTGTGCAATTTTTTGATAAATGCATGCCATTCAATCACCTGCTACAAAAGGGGTGATATTTTCATGGATAGAAGAGTGCCAAAAGTATTTTGATGGCATTAAGCAATACCTGGTTTCTCCCCTAGTCTTAAATCCTCCTTGTCTAGGTATCCCCTTCCATATTTATATTTCGACAATGAACTTTGCATTAGGGACAATTCTTGCACAAAAGAATAAAAACAATCAAGAGTAAGATGTCTATTAAATTAGTAGAAAATTGGTAAGCTATGAAACTAGATATGCTTACATGGAAAAATTGTGCTTAATAGTAATTTTTACCACTAAGAAACTCAGACATTACATGCTTAGTCACACCACATATGTCATAACTCGCAATAATTCTCTGTGTTATATATGTCTCACACTTACAATAACACCTGCACCACTAAATGGATAATGCTTCTCACTGAATTTTATCTTGAGTTCATTAACCAAAAATCCATTAAGGGTTAGGTCATAGCTGATCAGCTTGTGAAATCTCCACTACCTAGTGATCAATCCTTGATTATTGAGCTCCTAGATGATTTGGTATTCATTGTCACTAAACAAGAAGAAGATATCATTATGAAGGAAGACATTGATATCACCCTATTCTTTGATAATTCTAAGTGCAAAAAAGGTCAAGGTGTTGGAGTCATGTTTCATACACCCTAAGGGGTGCCTATCGCCTTATCATTCAAACTAGACTTCCAATGCACAAACAATAATGCTGAGTATGAAGCCTTAATATTATGTCTTCAAGAAGCCATGGTTTTGGGCATAAAGCATATCAGGATATTTGGTGATTCTCAACTTGTTGTTAAGGAAATAAATGGAGAATACCAATGCAAATAACCTACCATAAAACTTTACCATGAAGTAGCAATGTTATTGCTCTCTAAGTTTGATTGGTATGAAATTTATAGTTTACCACATTCGACTAATAGATTTGCAGATGTGATGGCCTCTCAAATACAAATATTAATTGCTATTCTCAAGAAACTAGTCAACAAAAATCATAGAGATTGGCATACTCAAATCCCCTTGGAATTATGGGCTTATCGAACAAGCATCTGCATGCCTACGGGGACAACACCATTTTCATTAGTATATGGAGCCAAAGTAATAATGCCTTTTGAGCTTGATATCCCCTTATTGTGAGTTTTATTGCAGGAATTCATAGATGACGATATTGCTAGACAAGCATGTTTTGACTAACTCACGCTTCTTGATGAAAGGCAAGTCAATGCTTTAGAGAATTTATGAGTTTATCAAGACTGCCTAAAGTATGCTTACAATACCAAAGTTCATCTACGTGAATTCTAAGTAGGAGATCTTGTTCTTAAAGAGAATCAACAAAATACCAATGCATTGTCGCATATTTGTGATAAACTTGTGGCTAATTGGTTAGGTCCATCTATTGTTACTTAAAAAGTTGCTAAAGGAACTTATAATATTACCAGTCTAGAGGGAGTCGAAGAGCCCAAACCACTTAATTTCATCCACTTGCAAGCATTCTATGCTTAATGTGATTTATATATGTATATACACATGGCTATTACACAAAAAATATTTCATTTCACACATTGCATTACACACATTTCATTTCAAAAAAATGCATTTTACACATTGCATTGCACACATTCCATTTCACAAATTGCATTTCATACATCCCATTCACAACCACATTACACATTTCATATTAGGGGTCATTTATTTAGTTCAGATAATAATTGATCAAAGAAATTCATGTTACCTTAATTAGGGGCACCTTCAAACCATAATCCATTTCATTGCACCATTCCATAAATTCAAATTGTCATTTGTAAAGCCTCATTTTCATAGTCCCTAGGTGTTTTTGGTCACTCAGCCACTCCTAGTGTTTCTAGCAACCTCCAATACATGTCAAGTTTTCTTTAGGACCAAGACACATTTTCACTAAGAAAATCTTGAGTTTTGGGAATTGACTCTAAACACTCTTTAACCAAACACAATCACACATCTTAAAAATATCTTGTGTCAAAGAGGGATAATACCATACTTGGGTTGTACCTCGAAGTGAAAAGGGTATTCCTTGCTTGTCCCATAATGCACATAGTCCACAAAAATAGTGGTTTTCACTACTATCATAATTTTCAAATAAAAGAAAGAGTACGGTAAAATCCCTAAAAACTTTAAATATTTTACACATCACACACCATAGATCATCAAGTTGTAAGGATAGAACTACATTTTCAGTTAGATGGTTAGGTAGTTTGAATCCCCAAAACTTAGAGATAAAATTCTTGGACTATGGAGCTAATCTCCACCAGGGCTATAGATGCTTGAATGGTAGTGGAGTACGCTCATGCGTGGTGACATGTCTCTTTTAAAGAGACCTTTGATCGCACATAAGGACAAGCTAGCTTTGTGGTCTTCTCCATGATAGGTTTCATCTCAATTTACTCAATATGGGTTAATGAACTCACTTGCACACACATTGGTTCTTTATTTCCTCGAGTAATTACCATGCTCTTGATTTGGTAAATGAATTCATTGCACATACATTTTGTCCTAGAAAAATTAGGTAGTATTTAGTGAGTTTATTTGATGCCACTAGCATGTCTAAGTCTTTACAAAACAATTAGTTTTCCATATCAACATCCATATCTTCTTCTATGTCAACATCCATATCATTACATGAGTATTCCATTTCACATGGCACTAGTTGGGTGCCCTTGATTAAACAATAATGCTATCAATGGTCAAGAAACATCTAAACTATGAATGATCATTAGTGCATTAATTAATTTACATACATACACATTTTTCATTGCATTATTATCCATCACACATATACATATGCATTCACACAAAAGCATCCACACAAAAGCATAACACACAAGTAAAAGCCATATATATATATATATATATATATATATATATATATATATATATATATATATATATATATATATATTGCATGTACAATGAATACCCAAAGGTTATATACAATAAAGCACCAAGGCTCATATACAAAAAGTGCATCTAAGCACTAGCTAATGCCTATAAGAGGACCCCTGTGATCCTAAAGGAGCTCTAGACCTAGATCTATGCCTAGACTCGCTATGCCTAATAGACCCAAATATGGATGAGGAGGGTGGGTTTGGAAGCCCAATATGGTGCTCCATTAATTGATCCTCCAACAACCGAATATATCCATCCTCAAATTGAAGGTATAGTACATCATGCATTTGATGATGGTCTCTCTCAAGTAGCTCTTCTTGGAGCCTCATGATCCTATCCTCACCTTCACCTACAACCATCCGTACCTCTAGCTCCACCCATAGTCGAGCTATCTTCACATCCTGAGCTGCTACCTCCATAACCCAAGCTGCTATCAAAGTGTCCTACTCTACCACCACCCACTCTAGCCTCATCCAATCATCCTCACTTTGACCTAGAGGTCCCTCTAGAACCTTCTCCATATCATCCATGCCATCTCCATCGCCTCTAATATATGGAGCCTACTCTGCTATGTCCCCAGCCCATCTCCCTTGATTGCTAGATTGAAGGTATATTCGATGTTTAGGAACCTTATCTACCTCCTCATTCTTGGTCTCTGTCTCATCCTCATCATCATTCCTCTCATCTACTATTGGACTTGATACCCATGATGGTTGTGTTGTAAACCATGTATCATACTTAGTAGTAGTTCCCACATAATCCAAATCGAGGAGATACATCTCCTCATCATCCTCATAGATCATCCTCCATGCCTTAGCACAAGGTAAACCCATCTCATATTGATGATACCTGTAGAGCACTAGTGCCTTAGAAACCCCTTGCCTTAGTCTAAACTATTGTAGCACCTGTAAGAACTAGATGTTCTCCACATCACTCCTGTGCCTCCCAACCACCCACCTAGCCTGCTGAACTCTTTGTAGATATTCCCCATAACCAGTCTAAGTGGCACCTCACCATGGCCTCCAAAGCATCTAAGTAGTTGTAATATCTACCCATAGATCCTTGTACCACTGGCTAGTCTGAATAGGATAACTCAACTACACTTCCTCTAACACAGACCATATCATAGCATATGGTTGCTCCCCATCCCATGCCTTATTAGGAAAGCCTATAGGTCGAGCCACATTGAAGTGCTCCCAACCCCAATATTGCAGTAGCAAACTGCATCCCATCCCCTTCTGCCCTCGCCTCCTCACCTCATATAAATTTTGGTATAACTGTACCAATAAATCAAGTGTCCATGCATACACTTGAGGTGTATCAATCATGTCATACACCATCCCAATCATGTTCCAGGGGAACCGATAGCCAGTGTTGTTCGGGGCCACTATGTTGGCCAACACAAACATGACTAAGGTGGGTAGAGCATCCAACTTCTTATCCACATACATAGTCAAGTACCTTATCCCTCCACCCTTCACAATCACACATCATCATCCATATTAGAAGATGTAGCTCATCTCATGCCCCTTATCATGTCGAACCTCGACATGTAACCCCTTCATTGGTAACTTGACGATGCGATATACATCCTCAAGTGTCACTATCATCTCTCAAGTAGGGAGCTAAAATATCCCCCTATTTAGATCCCATATCTCTTCTAAGGTAGAGAGATACCCCTCATCAGCCCTCACCACATCTATCTTAGCTGCCCTAGCTAGCCCCATACCCTCCAGCAAATTACACTAGTCATCATACAATGTCTTTCTCACCCGAGGGATGAGATGCAATAATCTATGTTGATCCTCCAAGATCCTCAATTGCAGCATAATGCATTCAAAAAGTAATTACATTAAAGACACATTCATTTGCATACACACAAAAAACAACAATTTTTTTGCACAAGTTCAAACAAAGAGTACCAAGGGCACTTACCTTAGAAACATGCACCTCTGCTCCTGCTATCGCATCTGCACCCTCCATCGACATAGCTTCTATTACTCCACCTCACTTCACTCACTTCCTTAGATGCAAATTTTGAAATTCATGAATGCAAGAATGTATATGAATTTCACCTCTATAAGCCATTTATAACATTTTTTGGCACACTGGAACATCCATGGGTGTTCACAGGTATATTGAGATGCTACCCTGCATTTGTAGAATGATAAACTCTGGTCGACGTCTACGTATGCTATGGATGCCCTCTGATGTTTGGCATCATAATTTGTAGAAAGACAAAAATGGTCTAAAAAGGTAGCTTACCTCCACAAAATAAATCTAAATTACATCCATTCATTTATTTCATCATCATATTATGTTTTATGAAAACCAAAATCTATTTGGGCATATAATTTTTGCTTGCGACCAAAAGACACAAAATCATCTTTTAAATTTTAAAATGCATTAAAACGGTTCAAATTTTCACAAAACAACCATAATCATCATTCTCATCATCAAATATTCATTTCAACATCATTTTCATTCATCAATAATTACATTTGCACATTTTTCCAAGTTTATATATAATTTCAAGTGAACCTCGTATCTAGTGGTCTATTATATCTCCTTGGTGATTGCAGTGATTGGTTATCCATGCAATTCGATAAGATGAGTAAATAACCATAAGGAAACTTGGTCATATTCATCATCCAATATCTCTTTGTTTGAAAATAAAATTACTTTTGGTCCCTCATATTTTGAGTGAGAATATGCCAAGACCAATTTGCTCCACAACTATCATTGATACCCTTTTCCATGGGATTCCTAACATGGATAACTTCCATTATTTCATTTGCAATTACACCAGTCTCTGAGGATACAGGATGGGTAAAGTGATTGAGCAACCATTTAGGAATTCTATGTAGGAATTAGATACAATCATGAGTGACCCTGAGGACATGCTATTTTATTTTATTTTTGCATTTGCATATTTGCATTTAAATGGCACCAAAAAGCACTTTCTTCAACATCATGGAATCACCCCAAACTTGGAGTAATGATGGAGAGCCAAACTTGCTCAAACCACTTGATGGAGAGCCAAAATTGCTCAAACCATTTCTCATTCAAAAACTTGGAAATATTACCTCACAAACCCTCATTCTGTGGATATATAGCCAAAAAATCCTAAAAACTAAAAATTAGTCGGATGGGGCCCAACATTGGGGTGCACATCCCTCTTACAATAGACAAACCAAAAATAAAGTTTCCAGTCCTAACTCTAAATACATTAGGATATATTAACCTCCGAACAACTCAAAAAGTATAAAAAACTAGGTAAGTAATTTTAAAACCTAATTTTGGGGCACTAGATGATGGAATTTGGCCCCCAAAACTGGATTTTTTTGGACAAATAGGACTCTAGGTAGTTATATTTGTTTAGAACTCCCCCAAATAGCTCCTTGTCAAATTTCACGTCAATCGGAGCTACGGTTGAGAAGTTATGGCCCTAGCAAAATGCACTAAAATTTAGGAAAAAAAAATAAAATTTCCCAAATTTCGTTGGATGCTCCTGCATCAGGTAACCACATTTGATTTTAATTTTCCACAATGGAATACATCTTACATGATCATGGCATATACACTTGGCAAAAACCCTTTCTTTGTTGAGGCAAAAATAGATTCAATGACTTGCATTTCACAAAAACCCCCTTTATACCTTGGGGTAAAAATAAAATCCATTTACACCATTCATATCATCATTTTACATCATTTATATCATCCGCATTTACATCACATATTTACTCTTACACCATTCAATTTCACTACACAATTCTTTCAATTGGCTTGTGAGATTCATTCTTCACTCATTCACCAATTGAGGGGGTAAGCTACACATTCAAATTCTTTTATCTTCAAGATCATATTCACATTCCAAGGAAAGAAAGTTGCTTCTTCATCAGGCCAAACCAGGTGTCTCATGTTTTTACACCGCATTGTGTTTCACGTAATGCGATACAAAAAGGGACATTTATAGACACCAAAATCTACCCACTTGTCATTCATTCATACCCTCCAATCACAAACATCCATTATTTATTTATATATATATATATATATGTGTATTTATTTAATATGTATTTAAATATGTATTTAAATATTAATATTTTATATATTATATTTATATGAATTAATCCTAGCCCTCCACCATGTTTTAATCTCAGCCATCCATCCACCTCAATCCATGACACTTGCCCAGATTTAATAGCCACCCTTCCTCTTGTTTTAATCTCGGTCGCTCATTTTGTATCGTCAAAATCCTAACATATCCAAGGGAAGATTATAAAAATGAGTCATTTTGATGACTCAGATCGTTAACATTCCTTAAGCTTAATCCTGAGTCCCTGATATTTTTGAGGTTGAATTCTATTAATGAAAATTCACAAATAATTCTCAAAGATCATTAAGCCCTACTGCCCTAACCATATCTCTATTACTCCTACCCTCCATCATCGCCCTCACATTATCCATATCCTCCACCACATAGCCTGCAAAGAACTAGACCTGGTTTTGCGATACCTTCCTCAACCCAAAAACGCTCGAGTACATATACTATCATCCTAAAATGTCCTAGTGCATTCATCATCATTTCATAATACCTTGGTGCATCTATCATAGTCATGGGATGCCTCTGGGTGTTTCCTATAGCAGATTTGCAATTTCAAAGCCCTCAAGCACTGTTTGGGTATCCTTGCAACCATCATCTATAGAAACAGAAGCATAAGTTTCAAGTGACAAGGTAAAAATATCTATTTGCATCTATTTTACATTCTTAGATTCCATTTTTAGTATTATTGTAGCATCTAGGGTTTAGCAATTTTATTCTTTTGAGGGTCTCACGCAGTGAAGCTCTCACATGTATTACTAATATCTATTGTTGTTTGTTGTTTGTTGGTATAAGGATTACATTATGTGGCAGTTGTTGAGGCTAGGGTGACCCTTTTAGGATACACAAGCCCACCCGCAACATCGTTGGGATTGAAGACAAGCATAAAGACACCAACCATTCTTTTCAACTAGGGTTTTAGAGAACCCTAGTATATGTAATTTTGCATCAACATAAGCATTGTAAAACCCCACATTTGGGGTATATTGATTGTATCATTTGATATCCACCCATATTAATAAATATTTTATCTATCTTGTGTAATATTTGTTTATTACTATGCTTATTGTCATTTTATTTACTTTGTATTGGTGTTGCTTGATTTCTGATTCACACATTGCTTACAATATTAGCAGAGCGATGGCACTCTAAGTATACCACTTTTTTATTGCTAATAAGTGAGATGTTAGTAATTCTAGAGGACATATGGAGGATATTATAGGTGTCAATTAGGGGAGCCCCAATTTTGAGGATCTATTTTAAATATTGTGCATTATAGAGGTTGAGTGGTGATCTGCAGTTCACACTAAAGCAATATGACATTGATATAAATGTTGTATTTTAGGTAGGTTGATTGGACAAGTTGACAAGGATGCTCTATGCTATGATGTCTGGCATGTTGATCGAAGATACCAAAAAGAGGTTTATACATTAGGGATAGGTCAAGATCATCACCCAAATGAGGGACCAATAGACCCAATTTGCATGGGGGCCCTTCATTTTGAATAGGTTGTATTGGACCCTCCATTAGGTGGTTTACAAGGATGATAAGAGCCCAATATGTTGCATACTATTATAAGTGTTGGCATTGAAGCATTTGACCATTAGGCAACCATTTTGACTCTCAATAAACATAGAGGATGTGTAGGTTCTAATAGGTTTAGTTGGGACCATGCCCATGAGAGAGGTTGGAGGCCCTTTAGAGGCATTTTGATGGTGGCTTGATGGATGATTAAGACAAGTGACATGGCATCTATGAAGGGCACACCTAGGGTAGGTAGAGAATGCCTTCCAATTGGTCTGAGTGAGGAGGATCAGATGGTTATGGGGATCCCATAGAGAGTTTAAGTAATACCAACCATATTAGATTTTTATGGTTTGGCCTAAAAGGAAACCTATGGACTTGAAAATTTACCCAAAGGAGGGTAATTGAAACATTAGACGTATGTTTCAAGAATCACCCCAATAACCTGAATGGTTTGAGAGATATTAAAGTTTTTATCCCAAGAAATTTCTCTAGCACAACTTAAAAATACAATATGAAGAGTTTAGAGGCCTTATAGAGGGATGAAAATGGATGTTCCATCAATTTTTCTACTATATATCTCTTCCTAAGATTTCCAATGATATATTACAATAGACAATCGGGTCAATGAATCAAAAGTTATGGCTCCGGGAAGATGTACCACCAGAAATCCATTTTCGAGCATTTTTTTGGGCAAAAATCATTTTCAGGTACTTTTTTGGCGAAAATCATTTTCTGGACGAAAATCATTTTTGGGTACTTTTTGGGCTAAAATAAATTTTGGGTAGTTTCTCTAGCGAAATTGACTTTTAGGTAGTTTCTCTAACGAAATTGATTTTCAGGAAAATTCTCAAGTGAAATCCATTTTAGGCAGTTTCTCCAGTGAAATCAATTTCAGGCAGTTTCTCCAGTGAAATCCATTTCAGGCAATTTATTCAACAAAATCAAATTTCAGGCAATTTCTCCAGCGAAATTGATTTTCAAGCAATTTCTCCAATGAAATCAATTTTTGGGTAGCAAAATTAAATTTTCAAGCATTATTTTTGGTAAAGACTATTTTTGACAAATGACCAGGGGGTAGCTAGAATTAAATACCGTCATTTCCCAAAATGATATGCTCTTATACAATGTTGCTGATTTTTTAGGCATCGTCCATAAAGGTGAAAATTCTATTGATGATTCTTGCTGAGTTCCAATATGCTACCAACCATAAATGCTCATTGATTTCAGAGGTGCCGATTAATTAGTTTATTGCTGTTATCGAGGAAGAAAATACTATTGACCATGTCATCGAATTACCACCATTGCCACCATTTTATTTAATGCTTATCAAATTTTAGGGGCGAAATCCTCTATAAATACTATAAAACTTGATATGTTAGGAGGATGGACATTTTGTTGTAAAACTCTTCGGGTTTAAACTTATACCTCAATTGAAAGACATTTTTTGGTTCTTGGATCAGTTGTGTATATGATTATTTTCTTCTTGTCATTTCTATTATATTTGTGCCTTTGTTATATGGATTGAATTCTGCATTTCAATTTAATTATCGATGACGAAGTGAATGTTGAAATGTTAATTGGAAGTCATATTTATAGTTGGTGATTGGTTTATGTGTTGTTATTTCTATTAAATGCTGGATAAAACTTGATCAATTTTTTTTAGCTATTAGTTCATCCCCACATTACCTCTTCGGCTTACAGCCATATTTCCCATCTCTTTCAGTTATTTCCCATTTTTGTTTGTTATTTCTCATTCCTTCTCGTTAATTTCTTTTCCTAAACTCCATACTAGTCTTAGATTAGTACGTGAACTAGACCTCTCTGGGGATTGGTCTGAAGGACATTTATTTCCTTTAGCCTTTCAATGTTGGCAAAGTCTAGGGTGCACATACATTTTATCCTTAGTAAAATTCTTGACCAATAGGTACTAGCATTAGTACAGGTATATTTGTCTTGTGACAGTGACTCCAGTGCTATGGTAGCCATGGATGAGGCATAATTTGATTACACATCACCACCTTTGGGTCACAAGGGAGAGACTAAGATAGAGGTAGAGAGATAATTCAAAGTTTATTCAAGCTCTAGTTATTCATCCTATTGCTTTAAAATTGGAGATCGAGGTAGGGCGTAGCAAGACTATAGAGGAGAGGATTCAATATTAGAGAAATGTAATGGAGAGGAGGTTATGATTGCTAAAGGATGATATTGTGAAGCTCAATATTAATCTTGCATCAATTAATATGATGGTTGAATATATGGGGTACTAAGCCCAGTTGGACTAGACCTTAGAAAAGCAAGATACAACTTGAGCTTAGAGATATTAGGCTAGATATAAGAGGGATCAAAGGGTTTATGAGGGCTATCAATTGAGGTAGGAGAAATATTATGTTGTCGCTAGGGTTGCAACATCAAGGAATGGGAGTAGCAATATTGATGTTAGAGCCATGGCTAACCTTTTGATCCAGGCACAAGCTTAGTTGGCCAAAGCTTAGGCCAATTATTTAGTGAATATGGAGAGGAGTGGCCACTACATGGCACTATACCATGTAGTAGTCCCTCCTAACCAGAGCCATCCATCATTGACTAGGACATGATCTCAATCCCACTCTTGAGTGAGATCGATGACTAGGCCATATCAACAACCAGTTTAGTTTCTAGATCAATCGATTGAGGGTGGGTTTGAGAGTTAGTCTTAGTATTTTAGATTGGGTTGAGGATTTTTTCAACCATGAATGGCATGAGGGTACCAATTTTTATTGTTACGTGCCTCAACCAAATATCTTGGTTTGAGTGTATAATTTTGAGTGATTGTGTTACACTAGATTCTCAATAAATAATTGATATATATATATATAATATATCAATTATTTATTGAGATGATATGTGTTGGAATGTGTGTTGAGTTGATGTGATGTGAAATTTTATATTAAATTGATGATTGAGAAAATAGATGTTGTGATGTGTTAATGATGTTTGATGATAGTTATAGTTGGAATTTGTAAGTACAAATTTGATTTTAGAATTAATTTAGGATAATTTGGCAAATTAGTTTAGTTTTAGAAAGAATCTAAGTGTTAAAGGGGTAATACAGTTTTTGGTAAAATTTCAAAAGGAATTTCTGCCAAGTGGGAATGTGGAATATGAGTGTGATTAGGAAAATATAGGTTGATGAAGATGTTCGATTTAAAATGTTTAGGAAATGTGGATATGCTTTTGGAAATCTTGATTTTGTTGTGTTAATCAAGAATTGAGGTTTTAGAATAAATCAATTAAAAATTAGAAATGATTTAGTTTTTTTGATTGAAGGTATGGATTAAATTAGTGGATATTTATGAATACCCTTAGGATTATTTTCCTAAGGTAAAGAAAAGGAGAAGCACTATTTGTAAATATATTTTATTTACAAAAAATAGGTTATAGCATGCATCCAGGTTTGCTTAATGTTCTTACCCATTTTTAAGTGAAGTAAGACTCATTTAAAAGTACTTTAAAATTTGATTTTTTAAATATTTTGTGTCATTAGTCCCTAAGTGGTGGCATGTTTACTTGATTAATGGACAAGCACTTAGGTGAATATGATTGATTATTTTTAGGTAGTCTATGCATTTGGATAGTTTGTCCTTTAAATTTTTGCTTGCTCCTAAGCAGTGGCTCTTCTAGCTTGATTAATAGACAAGTGCTTAGATGAGTTATTGATTTTAAGTAGTCAATACTTTTGGATGCTTCAGATAGTCTATGTTCATATAATACAATTCTAGGGATGGTAAATGTTCTTACAATACAATTCTAGGGATAATCAATATCCATTTATAATAAAATTCTAGGGATAATCAATGTCCATATGATACTATAGTACTAGGTGTAATCAATATCCATATACAATACAATGCTAAGAACAATTAATGTCCATATGATAAATGACATGGTACTATTACTCTAGACAATAAATGCCTATATGATACAATGATATGGAAAATCAATATCTATATGATACAATGTTATGGTACTCTTTCTTTAGACAACCAATATCCATATGATACAATGTTATGGTACTCTTGTTGTGGACAGTCAATGTGCATATAATCAAGGATAGTTAATATCCTTATTGTTGTGTTGGGCATTCTATGTCCTTATTGATGAGTTGGACAATATATGTTCTTATTGTTGTGTTGGATAGTCTATGTCTAGATTGTTGTGTTAGATAGTCTATGGCTTGATTGCTATATTGGACAATCTATGTCATTATTGTTGTGTTGGACATTCTATGTCCTTATTTATTTGATGTGTTTAATACCCCTAATTGTAGGGCTTATTCAAATGATTTTTGTGAGCAATAGATGTATAGGAGATCTTGTCATTAGTGATATTAATGTTGTAGGATATTTTTCATATGGCACATTTATAAATTTGGTCATTTCAAATGCTTTGTCAAGTTTTTAAGAAAATATGATTCTTTTGTCCATCCACTTGTAATTCAACAAAGCAAATGGAATGAATTTGTCCAAGGTTTTTCTTGATCTCCTCATTAGGGCTCATGAAATAATGGAGAATGATTGTTCCATAACTTGGTAGGAAATGATAAGAGGACTCAGTGAAGGAGTTAATATACTAAGGGTTTAGAGGTTAAAGTCATCCTTTCTTGTGACTTTAAAAGACATAGATATCATTTATGAGGAGATGATTGATTAGGGAAAATGTATGATAACAAAAGCATGTAAAGTTAATTCCTTTGAGAGCTATGGACTGATTCTAATTGATGGTAAGCGCATGCCCACAATACATTGGTTAGTAGTTAAAAACAATCCCAATTCTCACTATCAAAATATGAGTACTAATTTATACATGAATGCAAACATGCAAACACATAAGACAATATGCAATTCAATAAATTATCTCTAGAATTCGATACCCAATGCATATAACTATATTCATAGTTTAGGTTCTTCATTGCATCTTGATGGATTTATATCCGATTTTCTATCATGAGAGATATTTTTGTGAATATAACAAGGTTGCACTAACTTGGAAAACATGCTATTATCACAAAAAGAGTGCCCAAGGAAATCAAGTAGGATAGAAGTGATTTAAACCATGATTTTGTCTTCTAGCAAAAACTTGAAAAATAACACCCTGTTGCTTCTAAGCTTTAGGATATGTGCTAAATGTTATGCTAATATTATCAAAGTTGTTGCAAGGGACAAAGTTGATGGATTAAATCGATGTATATTACTTAATCATGCAAAAGTGAAAGCAAACAAATCATACGCAATAAAAATTTTCAAACATGTTGTTGGAGTATATTACATTATTTGGCACATGCTAATGTACCTCCATGGTACCTTCATGGTATATTTATAAATAATAGATTAGGATTGAGTCATAGTTTAGAGTATGAGTTATATTTACCTTTTATGTAAGTGTGAATGTGTAGGAAATGCACAAGTGTTATGTAAAGTTGTAATGTGCATGAAATGCACAAGTGCCATGTGAGTTAGAGTGCAAGTGTAAGTTAATTCTATTTGCACAAGTGTATTGTTAATGTAACGATGTGCACAAGTGTCTTAGACTAGAGTGTGCAAGTTATAAAGTGTAAGAATCATGTATAGGTGTGCATATGTTATAGTGTCAAGTTCTCATCAAGTATGCAAGTGGCAAGTAGATAAGCCAAGAGTCATGAGACTTGGCATATGGAAATGAATAGTCAAGTATCCAAAGAGTCACACTACTATGGCTATATTATGGAGGTAATACTCCATAACAAGATATAGCAATAAGGAGAACAAGTATTACAATATTTTGTAAGATAAAGTGAAGCAATACAACTTGTATACATTTTGAGAAATTAATATTGTAAGTTATATTTCATGCTTAGTACATGAATGATTAAGGCTACTTAAATTCATATTTTTGCATATTATTGAATGTTATTTTATTTATTATAAGCCTTGATTTACATATTAATTTGCTCATATTATTATACTCATATCATTATTTTGACCTTATTATATTGTGGCTATTTTATATTTGATCTTGTGTGATATAACCTATGATATTTTATGGTAATATTAAGGCTTAAAAACCATCACACACATGACATATATGATCCTAAGGGCGAGGATCTACGAACATCAGAGACCTAGTGCAAATTCAAAACAAGTGTATCCTATAACGACTAGTTGTCATCATCACATTATTGTGAAATACCCTTATTCTGAATGCATAAAACAAAGATATAACTATGCAAGAATGCAATTATGACAATAATACCAATGGTAAAAATAAAATGATGTATATGATATAACTAAGAAGAGTGTTTATCTATGAGATGGATACAAACAATGAATAACTTATACCTTTCAACAAAGGAAGATGATAAGAGTTATTCCTTGTCAATTATTTTTACATAATGTGTTTATGTATAAAATCCATTAATAAAGGAATAATTTTTATCATCCCCTCCTAGAAAAGATATGGGATATGCATCATAAGAAATCAATACAAAACAAATTATGTTAGCACAAGATTCTTGATATAGAAGTAATTTTTGCATCCAGATAAATAAATAAAAATTATATACAAGGCAATCCAAAGTCCTAAGGGTAAGGATCCACTAGCATCAATGATCTAGTATAAGTACAATGTAAATGAGCTAACCTGACTAGTTGTCATCATCACATCATTATAAATTCCCTTTAAAATGCATTAGGCAAGCAAGAATTCATGCAACATACAATCATGCAATACTTATGAAGGTAATCATGTATATAATATGACAAACATTTATGCAGTATGATCAGGCAATCAATGCAAAAATGATACTAATGGTATTTGGGAATTTGGTAGAAGTAGAGCTATGAAGTCTGGATTTATGGGATATGGTTCTCTAGTCATTATGGAATCTTGAATTAGAGGCTAAGGAATTGAATCATAACTGTGCTTATGACCGATGATTATTGGATGGTGATCAAATTATCAAGACCTTAGCCCCTCCTCCAAACTCTAAAAGATCAAGAGGACATGGAATTATTTTGTGGAGTCATCAAGGGATTCTAGCTTAATGACCTACAAATACAATGCAATTGACTCTATTTGCTAGCTAGGATCATCATCACCTCATTATGGGCTACCCCTAATGATGTTATAGAATGAATAGGTAAAATTAGAAAATCATGCAATTAGGCACATGAAATCATGTAAAAGTATTTTTCAAGCAACCGTGCATGTAATCAACCATGAAATCAAACACACGAGTAAGAAAACCATATACAATTAAGCATAATATATTTTTAGATTCATTATATTTATAGGCTCTTATGTTTTTTACTGTCTAATGTGGCCAATAAATATGCACTTGATCCATATTTAGTGGTCACTATGAATGGGCCTAGCCAATTAGGCTCGAATTTTCCTTTTAGGTCCTATTTAGAATTAGTTTTTTTTAGAACCAAATCATCTATTTTGAAGGAATGATACCACACTCTTATTTCAAAGGTTTTTTAAAGTCATTGGTGATAAACTTGTAGGTGCTCTAAGGCATGGATATTTTTTCATTAAGTAGTTCCAATTGGCTAAGGTGAGTGTGGTGATACTCATTTCTAATAGAGGCATCCTCCAAAGGGATAGAAATTATAATTTGAAAGGGAATATAGCCTTAGTTCCATAGATTAAGTTATAGGGTGGAGCACTAGTTGGAGTTCTAACACTAGTACGATATGCCCATAAGGCAATATATAGGCGTAAATTCCAATCTCAATCTATTTTTCTAACAAGATTATTTAATATTTTTATTAAAGTTTTATTGGATGCTTCAACCTGGTCGTTACCTTGTGGGTAATACGACGTTGACCACTTATGCTTACATTTAAATTTTGTACAAAGCTTGAAAACATCCTTGTTATTAAAGAATCATCTGAGATGAGCATGTCAGGAATGCCATATCATAAGAGGATCTGGTTCAAGATAAACTTTGAAAATTGAACTCTAGTGCAAGAGGATAAGGGAATATCCTCTACCCACTTTGTGAAGTATTGAGTTATAAACTTATGTTTGTCAGATGACATCAGGTTTATATTACCAACAATATCTAGCCATCAAGTGGAGAAGGACCAAGGGGATGTCATGGATTGAAGCTCTTGCAAAGGTGTATGGATAAGATTATCATGTTTTTGATACTTTTCATATTTTTGCATGTAATTATAGGTATTCTTTTCCATGTATAGCTAGTAATATCCCATACAAAGAAATTTCTTAGTGATGACACCTCCATTGAAGTGACTACCATGTACTCTATCATGAACATCTTGAACAACTTACTTAGCTTCATTAAAATTTAGGCATCTAAGAAGGATGCCATCAAAGGAGCACCTATACACGATGTATCCAATTATAATGAACTTGTAATATTGTTGTATTAGGTTAATTTGCTTATTGTAATATAGACCTTTAAGAAAAATTTTGATCTTGAGGAAGGTGTAAATATCCTTGTACCATAGGTCAAGGATAGGTGTTTGTTTTGTTGTGAAAATTGTTAGGGGTTATTGGCTTGACTATGAAGTTGTACGTTACTTTATTTGGTAGATGATAATTGTTGCTTGTTCATCCTCTAGCTCTAGATGCATGAGTGAGGTGGTGACATTCATTGCATTGGCTTGATGATTACTAGAGTGTGAGATAATGTCAATGGTGACTTTGTCAAAGGTAACCATTAACTTAACAACAATATCCTTATATAGTTTAATTTTATCATATTTAGTTTAATAAATTATGTTAATTTTACTGATGATTAACTATGAATCTCAAAATATAGAGATGGTTGTAACTTTTAAGGCTAGGGATACTCAAATCTCAAGGATAAGTGCTTCATATTTATTCTTGTTGTTGGTACACAAAAATTGAAGCTTGAAGGATAAACATATAACAATTTGTTAGGGTGACACTAGAATGATTCTTTCCCCCATATATTTAACACATCACACACCATAAAATTAAAGGATCAAGGAATATTTTTGTGCTACCTCGAGGTTGCATATCATTTCATCAAGATACTTGATTTCTAAAGCATGATTAGTTGATATAAGGGTTGCTACCAATTGGTCAGCTATCACTTTTTCTTTTAACAAATTTTGACCAATAAATTCAAGATTTAACTCATTAAGGGCCATTACCCATTTGGCTATTCTTATCAAAATATAGGGCTTGGACATAAGGTATCATAAGGGATAAAATTTAGCTATGACATAGGTTTTGAGACTTAGCATGTACTGTCTCAGCTTTTGAGAAGTGAAGACTAATGCCAAGCATAAATTTCCTAGAGGGGTGTATCTAGTTTTGTGGCTAACAAGGGTTCTACTAATATAGTATATTGCTATTTCCCTATGTTGATCATCGTACTGTTCTGACATGGCACCTAAGACTTGGAATGTTGATGTTATGTATAATAATAACAATTTTAGGGGATTAGGAGGGACAAGCATTGGTGGAGATAGAAGATATTTTTTCAAGGCATCAAATACCTTTTGATATTATTTGTACCAAATAAATTCAATTCATTTCCTCAAATTTTTAGAAAATGGATAGCATTTATCCTCTAATTGAGAAATGAATCTTCTATTAGCTTATAACCTACCTTAAAAGCTTCAAAGTTGGGTTAGAATTTTTGGCAATGGAATTTTAATGATAGTAGATATCTTGTCTAGATCTACTTTAATTCCATGTTGAAAGACTATAGATCCTAGTATATTCCTCGAGGTTACTCCAAATATACACTTGGAGGGTTTTAGGTGATCTTTATACTCTGAGTCATCCAAAGATACACCTTAGGTCTCTAAAATGATCTTCTTGTTTTATAGATTACCCAAGAAGATCATAGACATAATATTCAATGATATCATGCATTATATCATGAAATATATGTCATTGCATGTTTATAGGTTGCTCCCACATTATTTAAACCAAAGGGTATGACCTCATAGCAAAAGGTCCCCCAAGGGGTAGTCAAGGTTGTATTGGATTGGTATTCTAATACAATTTGGATTGATTGTACCTAGAAAAACCATCCATTAAGGAAAAATTCTACAACCTATGGTGAAAACAATGATCATGTCTATGTTTAACAAAGGAAAGTCATCTTTGGGACAAGCTTTAGTTATGTCCTAAAAGTTGGTGTAAAAATGCACAACAAATTCCTTTTTAGCTACAAGTGCTATGTTGGAAATCCAATCAAAGTAATTGATTTCCTTAATGAATTTGACTTCCAAAAGTTTTTGGAGTTCCTATTTAACAAGTAAAGAAATTTTGGATGAATTTTTATTAATTTTTGCTTTACTAGTTTAACATCTGGTTTAACAACCAAATGATGGACCACCAAGGATAGATCTAGTCTAGGCATGTCTACATAAGACCATGCAAAAATATCACCAAATTTTATCAAAATATTTGTATAATATTCACACTCTTATTAGGTCAAGACATTTCCTAATTTTATAATCTTTGGATCGTCTTGGGAACCTATGTTGATGCCAATAGTTTCCTCTCAATATATGAGATTCTTCCTGTAACTAAAGAGGGGTTGGTAACACCATTAATATTTCAAGCTCTTTAGGTTCTAAAGTCCATTGCTCAATGTTATATGATTGTGAAGGATGTGCAAGTAATGAAGGAAACCCTCCATTAGGGATGTATTCCTAATTAAAATAATTTACATAGGCATCCCTAGAAGGGTTGTATAGTAAAACTTTCACCTCACAATTATTGATAGTTACTATAGAACATTTCATTGGTTGAAGAGGAATGTTATAATTTGATTGAATAAAAGCTCACTAGTTTTGATTGCCAAAGCTACTTTCATGGATTTCATGGGACTCTTGAATTTTTCATCAATAAGCTTAGGATCCATGATGCTTATGGTGTTTATGTAAGCAATTTTGAAGCGGTTGAAAATTTGAAAAGGATATGGTTTGTTGTCATCATCCTCATCACAATCCAATAATTCCATTAAGGTGATCTTAGTTTGGGGTTTGAGGGAGAAGAAGTATACCTCCTCATCACTACTATCCAAAGAGAAGTAAGATGACCTTTCATTGGTGTTAGGAATGTATCCTAATCCCTAAAATCTTGGTCAAGCCTTAGGTTCCAAAGGTTCTTTAATACCTTGCTCACAAGGTCCTAGCCCTTTTGTTTGATAACTAAAATTGCAAATAATCTTCTTAGGTATAGGGTAAAGGTTGGATAGATAACACAAGGTATACCTCTACTCTATTAGACGTGGATTAGTTCTATAAATACTTTCCTTGTTGGTTGTCCTTATTGAAATGAAGGTGCAACTTACTATCTACACCACCATTACTTTTTTGGAAGGCAACTCTAAAGTGTGAGGCAATGGGGGTAGCCTAATTAGGTCTAAATATAGTAGCTCATTATGCCAATCATTGAGGTTTACATGATTAATATCCTCAACATTTTCCTTACCCTTTGTAATGGCTTGGATACTAGTTTTTGTTTCTTGGTTGATACTTATTACCTTAGGGGGAATAAAATTTAAGGTATAATCTTCAAAAATTTGAGAAGCATTAAAAAAAGGGCAAAGGCAAGCCCTTGGGTTTTCTAATTGGATGGCTTGACAAAAAGTGAAAGTATATTTGTCAACCACAATACTATATAACTTACCCTAATATTCAAACTTTAAACATTGATGGTAAGTTGAGGGGATGACTTGCATAGCATGGATCCAAGGTCACCCTAATAAAATATTGTAGTTTATATCATATGGTAACATAAAACAAAGTGTTTAGTATGTGAGGCCCCACTTTTACTAGAACTACAATTCTAGTAGATTTGCACTTCTCATTATTGTAGGCTTTTATGACAATATCAAATTTCTCTAGGTTTTCCTTGTTAAGCCATATCCTATTAATGAACTTAGGGCTATATACATTTATAGTTGATCTATTATTTATAAGGACCATTTTAATGCATTGATCATAGATATTACATGTAATGTATAAAGGGAGATCTCCTAGCATAGAAAGGGATGGAAGGTCATCCTTGAAGAAGGATATAGTCGCATGGTTCACACTAAGGGATCCTACCATGTTAGCTATATCATCGCGGCTAACATTATTGGGTATAATTTTCTCACTCAAAAGCTTAAACATGTTCTCCCTATGACTTGGTGGAGTTCCCAACAAATAAAGTATAGATATTTTTAATGATGTGTCCTCTAATTATTGCTGGAGGTTGAAGGCCCTCCTACCTTTGTATTTGGTATTTAAAACAAAATGTGGTTCTTTAGGAGTGGTAATGTGTCTAGGATGAAAGACCAAGGGGGGTAAAAATTTGACTTTGAAGGTTGACCCATTTCTCTAGCATACTTTCTAGTAATGGTGCTAACTTGAATTATCCCTACCAGGTTTTGATCTGGTGGGGTAAATTCCTATATTAAACATAATTTGTAGCACTTTATCTGTTTTTATGTAAGGTTTTCTAAAATATCCCAAAATATTGGTTAGAGGATGTTGATTGTTCAATATCACTAACCATTATATGGTATTCATGAATACATTCTTGCACCACATGCTTAACAATGATACATTTGTTTGTATAATGACCATTTGTTTGATAGAAAGTGCATTTTTGATTGGATTTCAACCAAGGAAGATTTTCCCTATCAGGGTCCAAAGCTCCTATAGGTGGCAATTATATCATCTTTGCATCTACAAACTACGTTAGTGTTGAGGATAGTAATTGGTTTAACTTGGTAAACTTCCTTTGAGTATTTTATTGAGACTTACCTAGATCTTGTTTTTGTAATGCAATAGTAGTATTAACATTACTTGATTTAAGATTGTTAATAGGATGATTCGGTTACACCACTGCCCACGATATGTTTATTTTTGTATTGTCCTTTTGTGTTGGAGGAAGAAGAATTATCCTCCTCCTTCTTAGACTTCAATTGCCCCCTACATTGAAGGGTATCTTCTACTTGTTTTGTGAGATCTACTACATCTCAAAGGAGGATATGCGAGTCATCTCTAAGGGGAATGAGAGTTGTTCTTCCAAATTACATATGAAAATACATAATAGATATCTTTGTGGTAGAGTAAAATGAAGTTTCCTAACTAAAGCATGCCAATGGATTAAAAACTTGTTGAAAGACTCATTTTACCATACTTAAGTTGATATAAATCATCTATTGTGCACTAATCTATGATGTAGGTAGAGAAATGTTGAATGATTTTTTTTGCCAAATCACCAAAGCTCTTGATTAAGTGGCGAGGTATAAAAAAGTACCATTTTAGGGCCTCACCACCAAGTATTTTAGGTAATAACTTTAATTACAATGCATCATCATAATCAATGCCATGGCAAGCTACTTAAAAGATTCTATGATTTGTTGGACCACCTTCTTACTTACACATTTGAAACTTTGATGCTATGAAATTATAAGGATAAAGTTGACTAACTAGATATGAGTCTATAGGTTGGTTGTAGTAATCCTTATAGTAATACTCCTATCCTATTACTCCTTGGATAGAATCCAATTGTTGCTTAAATTTTAATATTTCTTTAACCAAATAGTATAACTTAGTGTTTATATCTTGGAATCCAAGATAAGGAACTTATGGTGTTATGAATTAAGGTTGTGAATTTATCAAAGGATAATGTTGAGCATTTGGATGAATGGATCCAAAGAGGATAATGTTATTAGTTCCAACATTAGGTTAGTATGAGTCTTAGCATGAATGGGCATGCTAAATAATGGATTAGAAGAAATCACATTCGAAGTATTCGGCATACTAGAAAAGATATCCATTTTTTGAATTTGTGGAAGGATTATAGAGGGAGATAAAATATTTAATGACCTCCCATATAGGTTTGTTACAATGATTGAGTATCTATGTTGAGAACTCATAGGATTGGATCTAGGTTGTTGCAGAAGTTCCAAGAAAAGTTCCTTCATAATACAAGTAGGCATGTCATCCACCTTTAAGATGGATTACATAGCTTCCCCTTGTTCATTATGAACAAGATAAAGGATTTATGAAGGAGGATTTCTTCCTCTTCTTCCTCAAATATTGGGTTTTCAATCATGGGTTGTTTCTTTGGAATTTTAGACAAAGCACTCAGATTTTGTGCTAATTGTCATGCAATATTTTGAGTAAGGTAAGGAGGTTTAGACATGGTCAATGAATGGGAGATTAAATTTTATTATGATTTTATTTTTAGAGATGCTTAGATAAGAAAGAGAAGATATTTTTATAATCCTTATATCCCTAATGAGAACAAACCACCTTATGATTGTTGTTATCCCACCATAATATACTTATCAGGAGAGATAACCCTCAAGGATCATACAATAGTTTACTCAAGGGGTTGTTAACCTTCCCTAAATAGTACTCATAATATGATTAGGTTCTTGTTATCTTGGTTTAATGTGATTTATACTATGCACACAAATTAAATGATCTTTATTAAAGTATACTATGTTGATTAAAGACAAGGTTCTAGGTCTAAGGGTTTTGGACTTGTATTTTATGTAAAGTTCACCAAATATGTGGGATGCAAAAAGGTGTATGGAGGCATTGACCTCTAATTTTTACCTCAAGGGTCAACCACACGCATATGAGAGAGCCCTACTACTAACTTATTGTTTTTGTGCTATATGTTGTTATCTTTGGCAAGGATTTTTGGGTTTACCAAGGGATAAAAGATTTCCCTAAATCTAGTTTGATGGGTTTAGTTTTGAAATACACCTAGGTTTTGTTCTATCATAGGTTCTAGGATACAAGATGCTAAAGATGCAATGTTGTGTGGATGCAAAGTTGTAATTTACAAGATGCTTTCCTATATGCAAGTTTGATTTTGATGAATACTAAATAAGGTAGAAGCTACAACAAACTAAATTTTTTATTTTATTTTATTTTAAGTAAGGGTGCAAGAAGGGTGAAAACACTCAAATTATCCTAATGCAACTCTATGGGTAGATTTTGATTTAATTCATAAGAAAACAAAATAAAATGCTAAGCTACATTGGATATTGTTTTTTATTTTTCTTTTATATGTGTTTTATCTAAAGATAAAATATAGACACAAGCAAACTAAATAAGCAAACAACCTTTTTTAATTAATAAAAATAAGAGGATAAGTTATACTTATGTATTTTGGTGCTTGATGTGAATGCATCATTTTTGTTCGAATATGTCACCTAATGAATAATTTTCTTGTAATATTTCTAGTTGGTGAATTTTTTGAAACCTATAAAAACAAACAAAATGAAGAGAATATTAACTTTTGGGGGCCTGTCAAATAGCGAGAAAGGTGAAACTTTATTTTTGGCATAGTTAGACCCTCTATTTTATAAGCAAAAATTAAATTGACCTTATAAATGGATGCTACAATACCTATGATGAATTTACCACTTGGAAGTTTTGTAGTTGATTAATTTATTTGGATGATAGAGATAGATTAACATAAGGCAAAAATAGAGAGGATTCCAAAATAATATTGAGAAGTTTCATGGATATAGGCTAGATAGAGTGGATATAGAAATGTTGAGGGGTCTAGGCCAAACACATAGAGAATGAATTCACCATCTAAACTAGATATATTATTTTCTATAATAAAAATTGATAGAAATGATTAAAATACAAATCTTGAGATTCTAAAAGTCTAAGGCGAATATGTTACCTTAATAGAGTCTAGGAGGTGAATTCATTTTCAAGGGATTAAAAAAAACAAGCCCACAAAGGTTGCAAGGCACTGCTAAGGATTGTCAAAGAGAGTTAGGGATGATGTATTGTCTCAAAAACCTCTTGAAATATCTATAAAGCATTGATTAAATACTTGATAATGTGAAAGGACTTGTTAGTTGTAAAATAAAAAATATAGATGAATTCATGCACAAATAGCTAATCTAAAAGATAATGATGAATGAAAGGAATGAAAACAAAGATATGGGGAATATCACCAAAATCACATGCAAAGTGCCTCCTTCCCTTTGAAGCCCAATCAATTGCTTGAATATGACCTCGTAGGTAAATTCCAACAATAATTTATTACTTAAGAAAAGCATGATGATTCAAGATTTAAGTAGCAATTCAATGCATAAACGAAAGCTATATATTCAAAATTTTGTAGAGTTTTAATTTTTGAGAGATTCTTGTTTAAATTCCATCCTAAAGGGCCAATTTATAGAATTGAACCTTCTCGAATTTTTCCAAAAGGGGAGGGAGAGGTGTCCTATTGACTAGGGTTGATTAGGGTTGATTTTGTTAACTAGATTGAGTGAATTAGCTACCCCCATGATTGGGGTTGACTTGGGCAAGTGGAGGAAGGTGGAGGAAAGTTAGCCATATTCCTCCCTTCCTATTGATTGCCTACAACAATAGAGATGATAGGCAAAGGAAATTGCACCCTGATTGGCTATTTCAAGCAAGGCTAGAATGCAATTGTGCATCAAACATGAATTTATTGTTTGTGAATTTGTTATCGATAAATTTATTTATTCAATTAATTCACATATTTGACCATTGTAAGTCAAATTTGGTGGGGTAGGTTGACAATTTGGGTTGGGTGTGAATACATTGGCTGGAAAGTAGATTCACTTGCTAGCAAATTTGCTTCTAAGATGGAAAATTTGCTACTAAGAGATTTTAGCTTCAAATTTTGATGTTGAGGTAATCATCATGGCTAGGTTCATTATTATATGTATTTTAGACAAATTTGGTTCAAGTTAGGTGATCTGATTTTAGGTATCTATAGATGAATAAAAGAAATTAAAAAAATAGTTGGAAAATTTCAATAAATTGATAGTAGGAAAAGATAATTATGATAGTGTGCAAGCTTAGGGAACCATATCTTTCATGTCAGATAGGCCAAAAAATGATCAAAAGGGTTTGTTTGAATCTAAATATTCTATTTTGAAGGTTCATTGCTACATTCCGAGGAAAAAGATTAATATTTCCATAAATCCTATTAGGAGGTATAATTTCATTAATATTACTTTGGTTAAGAGGTTGCAAGTTCAAGCAACAAAAATTAAAGACATACAAATTAAGGGTGTGAATGTTCATATTTTTGAAGATTTGAATATCACCATGGATAAATATGTTTTGAAGAACACAAACTTATACTGAGATGGGGGGGGTGAACAGTATAAGACCTCTTTTTATTTTTTCCTTTATACTTAAAAACAATAAAGCAATATACCCAAAGCAATATCAAAGCAATGCACAATATCATCCACAAAGTGACACCAATTTTAACGTGGTTCACCCAAAATGGCTAGGCTACGTCCACAAAACTTTTCTCTAAAAGTTATTTCAAAGTTCTTTGGGAATCCTTCCCAATTACAATGTTTATGAGCCTCGGCCCAAAGGAGATACCTTCCCCTAATTAGAATTTATGAGCCTCTACTCAAAGGAGATACCTTCCCCTCTGCTCTGGAAATGATCCCTCAGAATATCAACTACATCTACCTCTTGCCAGCACATGGAACTCCTTTCCATCGAAGACCTCCTATCCTCAATGCTTAGCATAAGGGACCTCTGCCTTCTATGATCACATCCACAGTAGCGCAGCAACCTGTACCAAACACAGTTAGTCGATCTAATACAAGTCTTCCTCTATCTGTAAGATTTGTCCAATGCTTGAACAAATCAATCCTCTACACACAAGCCTTCTCAAAGACTTGCCAAATCTGTCCTCAGGTTCTTCTCAAAGAACCAGTGCACCTCTATCCTCAAGTTCTCTGATAGAACTATCAAACTCAGCTCACAAGTCCTCTACTAGGACCTGTCCAAATCTGCTCACAAGTCCCCACCGGAACCTATCCAAAACTGCTCACAAGTCCCCACCGAAACCTATCCAAGACTACTCACAAGTCCCCACCGAAACTTGTCCAAAACTCAGCAAGCTTGGCCAACATCAAAAATCATGCTATGGAGAAATTATGCATGAATTCTAAAACCACCCGCTGTGTCCACTTCATGATAAAAAACCCTTTCACGTTATTCGAACGCGGAACCTCCCGTTCGGGTAGTGCACCAACAGCCTAGCCGCTATCGATGCACCAAAGACGCCCGATGAGGTTTAAAACTCACGCTGTTAGCCTTGTTCCTTCTGCAACAGGATTAAATAAAACAACAGTGCCTCCCTTTCTTTTGACATGAACACAAATATGAAAACCTTTCGATAGATTTACGACAAACGACGAGTACAAAAAATGAACAACAGATCACAAAATCACAGTGAGGAAGAAATCGAACAACAGATCACGAATTCATAGCGAGCAACTCTTTTTCAAAATGCGGATGGGATTAATTCTTGATTTTCATTGAGGGAGATTTATATGCATTTTTACCATAAGATCTTGACGTCGACGAGGAGTTTAACACGTCGATAGAGGTTTTGGCTAGCGCCTACAATCTTAAAACATAGCACCATGGGTTAGGATAACCCATTGCAAACAATAATTTAATATTTATTTAAAAATAATTAAAGGGAACCTTAACAAGGTTTTTAATTATTTAAATAAATACTTCCTCCTGAACCCAAATGCATTAAACTAATGCATCCACCTAAAATCTTTAAACCTGCCAACTTGGGGTTTACAAAAGGCCTTTGAAACTGTCATGTCGTAACCTTCATCAAAACAAATTATTTGATATCAAATCAAATTCCTTCAAGAGCTTCTTGAAATCAATGACAACTTATACACTTGAGCAAAGGCAATGTACCCAAAGTACCCAAAATTGCCAACAATCTCCCCCTTTGTCATTGATGGCAAACCTTTACTGAAAACACTTCTCAAGAGCCAAAACTGAAACCAACTGTGCTAACAAGTCGACCAACTGTGCCCACAACTGAGAATATTCCTTTGAAGTTTTGCTCCCCCTGACTTGAAGCTCTCCTCTTCAATTTGAAGCTCTCCCCCTTACTCATATCTCTCCCCCTTTGTCATCAATGGCAAAGGGTCACCTTTGGGGCTCGGGACTAAGAATGAGCCTCTTAGCTTAGTCCCTCCCCCACCTCCTAATGAGGTGATTAATTATGGGGTGGGAGTAAAACTCCCATTAGGCACTGATCATCATTAGTGTCTATAACTTCCTTTTCGGGCCTTCTCTTGAACTCTTTGTCCATATTCCTATTCTTGTCACTGTTCTTGTTCTTGTTCTCATCCCTGTTCTTGTCCATGCCTTGATCCTTGGACCTGATCATGTCACTGTTCTTGTTCTTGTATTCTAGAATTTTAGCTCTACACTGTTTGATTATGTGACCTTCATTGTTGCACTTCAAACACTTGATGATGTTGTTTCTCTAAGGTAAAACTAATCTTTGAATCCACCAATTCTGACCAAACCTGTTCTGACCAAACCTGTTTTGATCAAACCTGTTCTAATCAAACCTGTTCTTGTTATTTGCCTTGCAATAAATTGCCTTGTGCCCAAACTATTGACAAGAGTAGCAATACCCTTGAAAGAAACTAGCACTTCTGAAATTGTCATTTACCTTCTTCACTTGTGCCATGCAATGTGAAGCCATGTGACCAAACCTGTGACAAGCAAAACATCTGCCTTGAAACTTTCCTTTATTTGACCTCTTAGGTTCTGAAAACTTATTCTTCTCATTCTGAATTCTGTTTTCTATTTTTGTGCATCTATCATTCAAGGACTCCTTTTTTGAAATACTTTCCTCATCAGAACTCTCTTCCTTTTGGAGTCTCTTATTAGACTCTCCAACTTGTTCCTTGTGTGGCTTAACAAAACCAAGGCCTGTTTTATCTATTGTCTTTCTTTGACCTTTGATGAGTGACTTAACCTTTTTGGAGCTATCTTGAAACCTGTAAAGCTTATCCTTGTACTCTTTAGTTTCCTCTTTCAAAGAAGCCATTTTCTGTTCCAACTCGCTATACTCAAGAACCTTAGACTCTAACTCATCCTTGAGTTCTTGTGTCTTAGCTATAGAGAAGTCAAGACTTTCTATAAGCTCATCTCTTTCCATGCAACATTCATCTAACTTATCCTTGAGTCTAGCATTCTTCTTTCTTTCCTTTTTCAAAGCACTAAGAGCACTAATAAGTTCACCTTCAAGATCTACTTCACCTTCCTCTATATCTTCCTTTATTTGTTTTCTTTTTGAATCATCAAAGCCTTTTTCAGATTTCTTATCACTAGAGGTGCTACCCTTTTCAAAAACCATACATGCATCTTCCTTATAGTTTTCTGAAGCATCCTCATACATACTAGAAACCAAATCATTATTTGTGCAATCATCCTCAAGGTGACCAAAGTTTCCACATCTAAGACATTTCATGATAATGAATCTATGTTTCGGTTCTTCCTCTTTTTCTGATATGAACAACATCTCATTTTCATAATCACTTGAAGAACTTTCACTATCACTACTAGAAAACTTACTTGCTTTGTCTATATAGAAAATCTTCTTGTGCTTGTGAGAATACCTCTTTCCTTGATTGTTGTGCTCATCTTTGTTCTTCCTGTGATGCTTGTGTTTTTTAGAATCCTTGCTCTTAGAATCATGTTTATCTTCATCACTTTCATTCTTGGGAACAATACAGTCAGTAGCATAATGACCAAAATTTTCACAATTGAAACATCTTATATTTTTCATACTTTTGTGCTTTCTAGAGAACTTGCCTTTCTTGCTGTAATATGCCTCTTCATCACTAGAAGACTCATCACTATCTTGAAGCTGTTTACCCTTGGATTTCTTGGTAGCCTTGAAAGTCGCCTCTTTCTTGACATCAACCTTCACTTGAGTTCTCAACTCAAATGCTGCAAGTATACTATGGAGCTCATCCTTTTTAAACTTATCCAAATCTTTAGCTTCCTCAATATCAGAAATCTTTTCACTAAATCTATTAGGAAGAGATCTTAAAATCTTATCACAAACATCATTTTTAGCAAGCTCAAGACCTAAGTCTTTCATGGAGTTAACAACCTCATCCATACGGAGCATGTAGTCACTAATATTTTCATCATCATTGATATTGAGTTGTTCAAACATACCTTTGAAGTGTCTCAACTTGGCCTTCCTGAAATTTGTATCACTTGTGTGAACCACCTTCAACTATTTCCACATTTCACTAGCTGTCTTGCAGTGAATCACTTTGGTGAGATCTGCTTTCTGTAAGCCTTTCAGGATTGCATTCATTGCATTTGAATTGCTGTGATGTAGGAGCCTTTCTTCTTTAGTAATAGGACCATTTTTAGGAATAGTGTACTCATCTTCAATCACTTCCCAAACCTCATTCCCAAGTGCCATTAGATGAAACTTCATCCTTGCACTCCAAAGACCAGAATATGACCCATCAAGAATAGGTGCTGCATTGCCACTTGAATGATCCATTGTGTTCTTTACTAGATTTTCCTTCAAGCTGTTAAACTTTCCAAAGGCACTAGCTTTGATACCAATTGAAGAACACAAGCTTATACTGAGAGGGGGGGTGAATAGTATAAGACCTCTTTTTATTTTTTCCTTTATACTTCAAAACAGTAAAGCAATATACCCAAAGAAATATCAAATCAATGCACAATATCATCCACAAAGTGACACCAATTTTTACATGGTTCACCCAAAATGGTTGGGCTTCGTCCACAAAACTTTTCTCTAAAAGTTATCTCAAAGTTATTTGGGAATCCTTCCCAATTACAATGTTTATGAGCCTCGGCCCAAAGGAGATACCTTCCCCTAATCAAAATTTATGAGCCTCTGATCAAAGGAGATACCTTCCCATCTACTCTAGAAATGATCCCTCAGAAGATCAACTGCCTCTACCTCTTGCCAGCACGTGGAACTCCTTTCCACCAAAGACCTCCTATCCTCAATGATTAGCCTAAGAGACCTCTGCCTTCTATGATCACGTCCACAACAGCTCAACAACATGTACCAAACACAGTTAGTCGGTCTAGTACAAGTCTTCCTCTATCTGTTAGATCTATCCAACGCTTGAACAAATCAATCCTCTGCACACAAGCCTTATCAAAGACTTTCCAAATCTGTCCTCAGGTTCTTCTCAAAGAACCAGTGCACCTCTTTCCTCAAGTTCTTTTATAGAACTATCAAACTCAGCTCACAAGTCCTCTGCTAGGACTTGTCCAAATTTGCTCACAAGTCCCCATCGAAACCTATCCAAAACTACTCACAAGTCCCCACCGGAACTTGTCCAAGACTGCTCACAAGTCCCCACCAGAACCTGTCCAAGACTGCTCACAAGTCCCCACCGAAACCTGTCCAAAACTTAGCAAGCTTGGCCAACATCAAAAATTGCGCTATGGAGAAATTGCGCACGAATTCTAACACCACCTGCTGCGTCCACTTCACGATGAAAAACTCTTTCGCATTATTCAAACGCGAAACCTTTCGTTCGGGTAGCGCGCCAACAGCCTAGCCGCTATCGGTGTGCCAAAGGCGCCTGGTGAGGTTTAAACCTCATGCTGTTAGCCTTGTTCCTTCTGTGCCAGGGATTAAATAAAACAACAGTGCCTCCATTTATTTTGACACAAACACGAAGATGAAAACCTTATGGTGGATTTACGACAAACGACGAGTACAAAAAATGAACAACGGATCACGAAATCATAGCGAGGAAGAAATCAAACAGCAGATCACAAATTCATAGTGAGCAACTCTTTTCAAAATGTGGATGGGATTAATTCTTGATTTTCATTGAGGGAGATTTATATGCATTTTTACCATAATCTCTTGACGTCGGCGAGGAGTTTAACACGTCGGCAGAGGTCTTGGCTAGCGCCCACAATCTTAAAACATAGTGCCATGGGTTAGGATAACCCATTGCAAACAATAATTTAATATTTATTTTAAAATAATTAAAGGGAACCTTAACAAGGTTTTTAATTATTTAAATAAATACTTCCTCATGAACCCAAATGCATTAAACTAATGCATCCACCTGTAATATTTAAACCTGCCAACTTGGGGGTTTACAAAAGACCTTTGAAACTGTCATGCCGTAACCTTCATCAAAACAAATTATTTTACATCAAATCAAATTCCTTCAAGAGCTTCTTGACATCAATGACAACTTATACACTTGAGCAAAGGCAATGTACCCAAAGTACCCAAAATTGCCAACATGTTTTAGATTCACATTTTCATACTATTGATATGGATATTATTCTTTTTTATTTTATTTTCTTAAGTAGGGTTTTGAAAGGGTTACCCATTCCCTTTTACATTGATTTAGTCACATTGAGCTATTTGGTGCCATCGAGATTTGAACCTTGGTGTGGGCTACATCAACTATTTATCCCAACCATTGAACCAAGGACCCGTTGGCAATGTAGATATTATTCTAGGTTATCCTTCATTGGATTCTTTGGGTACTAATAACATTAATGTGTAAAATTTCATGAAGTTATGGTATAGGAAAATAATATCACTATAGGATATTTTTTATCTCAAGGAGTAAGGACCCAAGAAGAAAGAAGAAGAAATTATTTTAGGGTAACAAGTTAAGGAAATAGTAGAGAAATCAAAAGATAAGTCTACAGCAAAGACAATAACATAATATCTAGAAGAAGCAATAATAAAATCCAAGGAATATATTTTAGAAGAGCACATAAATGCACCAAAAGAAGGGCACATGAGAGAAATGATTGAGGAAGAATTTAAAATAGTGATATAAAATACTAAAGAATAAAAGGAAATAGAACATTAGGTTTAGGTTACAACATATTTCCACCCACACCACCATGAGCAGCAACAATATTGGAGGTAGGGCTTAGGGCATCAATATTATTATGGATTTATATGGAGTAAAAAAGGTATAAGATATGATAATATCTGGTAGAAAAAGCATAATAATTATATATTTCAAAGTGGTGCAACAACATCATGGAAAAACAAGATCAATCATTTAGAATATCAAAGTAGAGAAGCAAAAGCATATATCCAATAGAGCAATTATAGATAATTAAGTGGCACAATGGAAATTTAGCATCATCATAGACCACCACCAATCAATATTTTGCTTGGATGGATGGATGACTAAGATTGGTACTAGTTGTCAACATTACTTAGCAAATCATATTATCTAGTTTCTTCTCATGTTTCAAGGATAAAATATTTGTGAGGGTGGAATTTTATGGTACCTAGGGATAGGAATATAGGGATATGATGTTACATTATGTAAGGGTATTATGGATAGTTGGCATGGGCCATACATAATCCAAGGTTGATTACTTTATGGTATTATATTATAATGATGAGTGGGATAAATATTTAGGAGGTGGTCTTGTGTGGATTAATTAATATAATTAATTAATTTAATGTTTAGCATATTATGGATGCTTTTATATTTATGAGAAGCAAAGGTTCATAACATTAAAGCTCGCTTGGAGTCAACACTACTCTTCTATTAGTAGATTCAATTATACCTTAAGATATTTATTCTTAATTTATGTTGCTTCATCCTCAATTGTGAGGAGGCCAAATTTCATAATGACACCAATTGTGAGTTGAATTTACAATTATACCATTTGTTATGGGTCTATCTTGTCTAGATCTAGCTCAAATACTCTAGCAGTAAACTCAACAAGGATTATTGCTATCACAAAGAGATTAATTTCTATGGCCTCAACAATGTGCACTTTGTCCCTATTTCTTGATATTTGTGATTATATGAGAACTAAAGCCTTAGAGGTTCTTTCATCAAATAATTTATATTTTGTCTTCCATATCTTCTCCTTAATGATACAGACATCAAATACTTTAGCAATGTCTATCTCTCTAGCTTTTCATATGAAGGACAAGCTTAGCCTACTAGTCATCTAGTTTGTGGGGAAGCTCCTACAGACCAACTCCTTAGTATGGAACGATGTGCATCATCACCTATAGGAGGACTTACCTTTCTTAAAATTATAGGTATGTGGGGTAATTGTGTTGTGATGATGAGCAATATAGTGGAAATTGAGGGAGTGAGGTATGATGCCTTTGCTAAGGTGTCGACAAGAGGTAACATAGTCATTGATAATAAGGCTAAAGGAGGTAATGCGATGAAAGGGACTAGTGGTTCCAAGGTGGTAATTAAAATTATGAGAGATGAGAAGAATGTAATGGTGGTGGTCCCCACCATGATAGGGATTATTGGGGATGGTGTGCCCCTTGGAGAACCATATTATACACTAATGGAGGGCAAGATAATTGCAACAAAATAATGGAAAGAGAGATAAATGATAATAGAAGAAGGAATGGATATATAAGCAGGAGCAATAGATGGTGTGAGGAAGGTAAAAATGGATGTAGTAGTAGCCACTTGATTGGTCATTCTCAACTTGGGAGGGAGACCTCCTTGAGGGATTCCTCCTCCTTGAGATGATTTTTCTACTACTATTATTGTTATTATTTAGCTACCACTAGTTTCTCGAGCATCAATCTATATATTTCAAACCGCTTTCGACTCTTTATGGATGTTTATCTAACCATTGATATGACTATTGTTAGGGTAGTTAGTGCAAAAAACTAGTGATCTCTAATATTGTTCTCTTTTTGGGTTTCAATTTTTGAGGGTTCAAGGCACTAGATACTACATTTATCACATTGTCCCTCTTCATGCTCTTAGAATGTCTCTTATTCTAGATGACAAAGAAATTAGGATCAAATAAACTTGTAGACACCAAAAAGTCACACTTACCACTTCTTTCATAATCATGATTGATCAATTTGCAAAATCCAAAAATTGGCATATATTATCCCTAAAACACTATTCATTTATCAAAACCACTATTCATGCACTATTCAAAATCCCTCTTGGGCCACTTAAGCCCTTTCCTACACTTAACCTTGGTTAATAGCTACCTTAATAAAAATCCATCTCTTAATCAAATCTCACCCCATGATCTAACCATAGTCAATCTAATTCATGGCCACCTCACCTAGTCTACTCTTTGACTAGCCTAGCCTCCACCTCACCCATTTGACCCTAGCTAAACCTATGGTCAACCTAATCAAGGTTAAATTTAACCCTTGCTCCACACATCTCCCCATGTGCATTTAGGGCCTTAAATGATATTTGAAGACTTTTGTGTCCCAAATCATGGGATACATGGTGAGTCATCCTCCACCTCAACCAAAAGTTAACATTTAACATTATTAAACCTAACCCTTGCCCCATTTTAAATCCCCATGTAGATTTAAGTTCATAAATAAATTTTGAAGAATTTTTAGATTTCAAAGCATGGGTAAGGATGACTCATATTTTGCCTCATTCAAGTCAACAACAAACCCATGGTTAACCTTACTACCACTAGGATTTAACCCCAACTCCACTTCACACCCCCATGCTCATTTATGACATGTATGTGGGTGACGGATTATCTCACCCAAATGCACTTATGAATCATGCCACATCAGGGGATACCTCAAGCAACCCTAACCTTGGTAAAATATATAAATAGAATACCATATCCTCCATTTCTATCAACACTCATTTTTCTTAACCTAACTCTACCAAAATTAGCCTAGACCACCAAATACACTACAACATTACTCACCATAATTTAACATCATTCACCATCCATACCCACATGTAGATCCACATGAATATGTCATCATCCTTTGTTGCTTGATAGATTGCTATCAAAGATCATATATTTAGGAGGTGACTCGATGAAGAACATAAGTGAAAACAACACCAACAAGACCTTTCCACTAAAATCTTTAGTTTTTGGAAACATAGTCAAATTCATATATAAGGGTACATATGCTTTCATTCACACCTTAAGGTGTGAATCCTTGGATTAGTAATTCTCTCTATACCAAAAGCCTATCAAAGTCCTCAAAATTATGTAAGTACCTATGTTTTTCGTATTTTTCGTCATTTCATGTATTTTAATCATGTTTTAGCTTAGCTTAAGAGTCTCTTGTCTATAAACATGAGGGGTCTAATCAAGATAGAAACCAAATATTCTAACCCTTTTTTTTAGGTCTTGAGGATAGGTTTGAATGATACTAGCACACAAGCAATAAGCCCACTCATTTTGAGGATCTTTTGGAAGACTCCTAGTGTTGTTGACCCCCTTACTAGAAGAGGGTTTTGCACCTCCCAAAACCCATTTTGTAGCCTCCCAAAGAAACTTTTGTAAAATATCTTCTTTTGTAACTCGTTTGAATCATAAATTTGCAAACAACATGGTTTTTTTATGGGACCCACCCATACTTTTTTATCATTATGTTAGGATTTTTAGCAAATTAACTACCAATTTTGGCCTTTTTTGTGATTTTAGGTGTTGAAAAACCAGAATAGAACTTTTCAAAATACTAAAACACATCTTAGATCTAGAATAGATACTTTTCTAACCTTTGAGCTAGATTTTCATGGTAAGGTATGAATATACTTCCTATAAAATTCACATGGTAATGTGTAAATCCCAAAAAATATCTAGAAATTGATCTCTAGCAACAAGGTGTATGGTTCTACACAGTAAAAAAAAAAAAAAAGGTAATTTGGGGGGTTAAAAACACTCCCTATTGATATTTATATATCATGTACCTCATCACCTTCATAGGCAAAAATTGCCTTCCAAAATGGTGTCCACAAGGTGAAATTGATCATCTTCTCTCCCCTCTTGCTAGTCGCAAAACTTGATTTGACATCGTTTTATAATTCCTTTATGTCGATTATATTCTTATATATTAGGTGGTCAATTTAGCCATAAAACTAACTTTATATTCTAGGTACCTTCACAAAAACCAGAGTAGAAGCATTTCACAACAAAATTTCACCCAAAAAGTCAACAACTTTTTGATTCACATGGTAAGGTGAGAATCTATTTAATTTGCATGTTAAGGTGCAAATCTGGCTGAAACATAGGCCAAAACCTCCAAATAGTCAAAGACCCTATCAGGAGCTATAAATTACAGGTAAGGAGACCAAAAACCCTATTTTTATAAGCAATTTCACAAATTTTAGTTTGAAATACATTCAATTTATTAAAGCCGCAAATTGCTTTGGGAAACTTTTACAAACTTGTGTTTTTAGCTTTTTCTTTTACAAAATCTACTTTCTTTATATAATTGCTTTAAAAAATTGTATTTAAGTTATTTAGTTATCTTTTAAGAGGTTATTTCAACATAAAATATTTGCATTAAGCCTAAAGGAAGCCTCAAATCTCCTTGTTTGTATAGAGCCAAGATAGATTGTTATCTATTCTCATATATAAGGATCTTATACGACATCTAGTAATAACCTTAATAGACATATCTTGACTAGTGTAGATAGGATTGCACCTAAGCAAACCTTAGTATAAGTCTTCAATGAAATCAAGAAAATTTGCTTTATTCTCTCTTTGCATAGAATTTCATTTTCAAAAGTTTTAGCATAACTTTTTCCTTGCAAATTCTATGCATAGGATTTGCTTTCATGCTTTTACTTTCCATTTTATTTCTTGTGTTTACTTTTGAATTTACTTTCACACTTTTACTTTCAATTTGATTTCTTGCTTGTGTTTTCAAGTTTGATTTCATGTTTGTGCTTCCAATTTTTTTACAAGCTTTAGCATAGACTTTGTTTTATACTTTAGCATAAATATATTTTCAACGTTCTAGCCTAGACTTTGCTTCCAATATTTAACATAGATATCTTCTTACAAGTTTTAGCATAAATTTGTTTGTGTAACCACCATAGAGGCTCACACCCGAGGCAAGAATATCGTTATTGCAATAGTAAATGAATAAGCAACATACATAAAAGATAAAATTGACAACAAGATGTATGATAAAAACTTTATTTATTCATGAAGTCTAATTTGTGTTACAATTACATCCCTCTTAGGGATAATCACATTGATACAATATTACAATAAGGTTTCTTGTGATTGTAGTCCTCTTCAAGATAGGTGTGATGCTCAATGTGCCTTTATAGGGTGACACGAACTGCTCTAGGGTGGAGATGCCCTCTTCTTCATGATGGGAAAGGAACTTGATAGTTGGTTCTCCTTTGAAACTATTCCCTACGATCAAGAAACAACACAAGAATGTCAAAAAGATAGGCAGCCTCTCATGATGAGGCCCTTTTAGGTAAATTGCATAATGACATCCTTAAACATGCACAATCAAGAAAGTATAAAATATGCTTCTAAACTATGTAAATCAAATCAAGATTTATACAATAGCGTAAAGAAAGACAACAACTACTCTATGCATGGATCAAATATGTGAAATAAGGCATGAAAGTGCATAAAGAACTTATTAATGTCTTAATTGAAGCATGAACATAAAGAAGCTAAATTAACCTAATTCTATGGTCAGAAATCTGCTAAACTGCCATAAAATCATGAAAAAAACTAATCTAAGCTATTTAACAGGACATAAATGGAAATAGGAATGTGGTTATACCTCTATTGCAAACTGCAGCTCTGATGAGCGATCTGCACTATAAACCACAACTGGGAGCTGCAGTTAGCACTCTGATAGGATTACCCTCAATTCCAAGGGCAGTGGGCTTGACCTCCTTATCCAATTGATGTTCAAGGGTCGCCTTCGATGTCCTTTCGATATATTTGGTGGTTGAATCATTTTATTGGGCCTTCGTTTGCTCGAATTTACACTTCTTGACTCTCCTAGGCACCTAGGGAATTCATGACTAATTGATATTTAGAGTAGTGGCAAAGTAGATCTCAAATGCACATGTTCAATATGCAACTCGACAGGGCTTCGCTGCTCTTTTGATCAATCAACTATGTATATCTCTTCCCCATTTGAAGGGGGTATTTATAGTGTGTCCCTAGGGCTAGGGGTGGCTTCATGGAGAAGCCAAGATCAAGAAGGGGTGGTTAGGATAGTTTGAATGGAAGCTTATGGCATCTTTCATCCTTCAACTACCATATTCTAGATCAAATGATTGTTTCAACTGATTTGGCTTGGATTGAAGGCCAACTAAAATTTAGTTAAGATCGCAGGTCATAGCTACGATCTAGACTACAAATCATAGGTCTCAATCGCAGTTCAACTATAAACCGTAGGTCTGGGCTACAGTTCAGACTGATTAGGCCAAGGAGCCCAAGTTGAGGTTAGAACCATTGAATTATCTTGGAGTCTGTCCAAGATCTTCCATATGGTCTTGTAGCATGTCCATATGAGTAGTTGTCCTTAACATGACACGTTTTATGTGTCTATAGATGCCCCTTTTGAGATGCCTTGTGAGATCGAATAACGCTGAGCAAAAATATACCTAAAATGGAAGGTTCTATGATGATTATTAGTCAGATCAACATTAGATGCCCCAAGTCCAACAAAAGGATATCCTGGAATTATTGCTTCCAACTCTTTGGAGGCTTAAACTTGAAAAGCTTGTACTCGCCATCAGTCATTCAGGTAGCATTTGATGCTACAATAGGAGTGGCCTATATAACCGAAAGGAAATGAGATACAAATAAATTATCATATTTACTATTTTTTCCCAAGCAAAGGGGTAAGCTTATGATAGCTGTTTACAATGATTCACAAGGACAAACACAATTTTGACAAGATCAAGGAATCTACGATCTCCAGGATCTTCTACTAATTTTTATTATGATTTGATATTATAACTACCCCCTCAAGCAATGAGTTAATGAGGGTAATGACAATGTATGAAGTGATGATGTCGCTTGACCACCATGGATGATCTAATAAAATTTAGATTTGAGCAAATTAATGCCTTGGATAGGCCTAGTTCAGCTTTTGATTCCAAATATTAATAATTATTTGCACATTCCTATCCCATGGAGCAGTCAGGTTGCAATAGCCATCTTAGAGAATCAAAATAGTACAAATCCAATCAGATTTGTGTTGAATAAAATTATCGATGATTTGATGAAAAGATGTCATAAGAGACATGACATGAAATGCCTCGTTCTTGTGGAGCAATCCAACCACGAAGGCTTTCTTAGGGGTTGAGAAGAAGCATTTCAAATCAACGATGAATATTTTGGCCCCAAATGTCCTTATGGTTATTTACTCATCTTTTCGGATTGCATGGATCACAAGTCGCTGCAACCACAAAGTGTATAGGGTAAATAGTTGAATACGAGGTGCATTTGGATTTTAAATTATTTGAATTTTTTTTTTCTGAATTTAATCATGGTGTGTGAACATCACCAAATTTGCAACATTGATTGCTTTTATTGAAAATCCGACCTACTGGGGGTCATGAATTTGACATTCTAGACCCTCCCATGGTGGGATTTTACTAGTTTTTCTTCTAGTTGCTAACCGCAGCCATGATGTGCGGTTCCCATTTTGTAAATTTGGGAATCACAGCTAAGATCTATGATCACAAAACCCTAATTACTGGACTGCAATTTTTAGCTGTTGTCCGTGTGTAATAGTAAAAAGTTATAAAATTTTAAATTTTCACTTTTTACCTCATTATTCTTTTATAGTTTCAGAGCTCTGACAGTGACAACTTTAAACCTGCTCTAAAACCCTACCCGATCACACCGACATTCTACCTATCGCACGATGGCAGCATGGGAGGAAGCTTCATCCAGCTAAGGTCGGAGCGAGGGCAAGGTAATTTGAGACCTAGACCACACATTTTTATACCAGTTAAAATTAACCTCACTAAGAAATGAGATAAATGAACCTAATTAAATTACTGTCAATGAACCTCAGATTTAGATTAGGCTAGCTAGATTAGGTTTTTATTTATTTTTTGTTTTTCAGGCGGGGAATTAGCCCTGTTCGAGGTTTTAATGGAGACTGTAGGTACCAGCTGCAGTGCCCAATTGACTGATTAGGGGTCACAACTGACAACTATAGTCAACATTCAAAATTCCAATGGTCAAATTTTGACCGTATGTGGACCATAGGGTTGACCCGTGGTTCATGACTTTAGAAAAATTTTTTCTAAATTTTTTGATTTTTTCTAAGTTTAATAGGCAATTAATCTTATTTAATGTGTTTCTGAATCGCCTAAGTATTTTTGCTATTTTTGATGAATGTCTTATGACATGTTTTTGCCTTTTTATCAGTTTTTTAAATGTTTTTGTCATTTTTAGTTAGATTTTTCCTTATATTATGCTTTTATTCTAGACATTGACCTCTAGGGTGAGAGAGCCAGATCTACTTAAGACTCTCTATGAATGTTTCACAGGTGGTGAGCATGACTGGTTTAGAGCCATTTTATTTAGCTATGTATTCGATTTACCCACTATTCAGGTAAACCAAACTTACTTGACTGCATTATCTAGTGCTAGAATTCCCGAACAAATACATTTCACCTACCCACAAGTGAAATGACTGTTACCTTAGAGGACATATATCGAATCTTTAGGATCCCTATAGATGGTGAGGCCATCATATCCTCTAGTTCTGGGGCTAAGAAGCCCATTTTTTATGCTATATTTGGAGACTGGAGCCAGCAGGCTCAGGATGCTATACCATAGAGGAATCCACATTGCTTACTAGGAGGGTAAGCACATCTTTTCAGTTCATGCTAGTCTTCATGATCCTCATGGTACAGATTGTGCTTCCAAACTCCTCGAGCATGAGGATTCCTTGGAACCTCTTGGCTAGCGTCTGGAGAGTCGTCTAGAGTTCTACTAGGCAACCATTGCACTTAGCTTGGGGTAGCATGCTATTATACCCCCTCTACAGGGAGCTATACTAGTTTACTGAGCGAAGCCATAAGAACATGAGCTATAGTCTACAATTGCAGATATAGGGCTAGCAGCATATTAGGATAGAGCATCCTAAGGATCTACCGTTGGATATTACTACTATTGCTGCCCAAAACCAGTGCTATACCACCTACTGGCCTCGTGAGGAGGAGGGCACCCATAGCAGGATTCATGCTGGTGATGTCTAGCATTACATTACTCAATTTGTAGCACTTGGCCCAAATGATGTTCAGTGGTGGCCATACATGGATTTCCCAGTATGGTCAAATGTGGGCTATTAGCTTTGATAGGCTCATCGAGACAGATGGTTGATCGATCGTAAGGTTGAGATCTGATAGTACTAGTTTTTCTCTCATATCCTGCAATAGTTTGGGATGGCGTAGGACATTCCTGAGATGCCCTTCAGATACCAAAGCTTGGCACTGGAGCATGATCTATAGTGGATTCAAACTACGACTCTAGGATATGAGGTTGATGATTACCAAGAGATTGGTGTTGAGACGACTATGAGGACCCAAGTATATGATGGATGGTGGTCATTGTTTAAGTGGTATAGGATAGGGCCTTTGGGTTGAGATCCATACCAAGCAACAGTAAAGGCAAAGGTGGATCCCAATGGGCACAGGGTGTGCCAGAGGACAAAGGGCAACTAGGGGGTAGAGGTTGTTGTTGATGAGGCTCCTAAGGTTGGTCCAAAGGATGAGTCTTTCGAGGAGGGTGAGGTCCCTCCTGATAGCACAGATGGGGTGCTCCTAGCACAGGTGGATGACTTGTAGAGTCAACTTGGTAGGTTCTAGACTTAGCAGCAAGAGTGAGATATGATGATTACTACTCTACAGTCTCAACTAACTGATAGGGATAGGTATTTGAATAAGGTGTAGGGACATATTGAGACTTTGACTATGTGGGCTATAGCTATAGAGACATAGATTCAGGTACTATAGACTACACTAGAGCTATCTCAAGCATAGCGAGATACCATATTAGTGGAAAGAGATCTGATCAAGGCATCTAGGGGGGCTATGCCACCTACTTAGGCTATCATTGGGCCTTTAGTAGCATCAATAGTAGTTGTACCAGGGGACAAAGATCCTATGGTTGAGGTTGAGCGATTACGAGATATGGTCATGAGGACCAATGATATGCATGCATCTTGGGTTGCTCAAGTGGACCAGTTAGTAGGTTACATAGAGATGCATGGGTTACAGGTTCTTGAGGATCCTTTCACTCTCGAGTCTTAGTGGACCAGGACCAGGACTACAGTATAGTCTACTGCTAGCTCAAGCCATCATACCCATCGAAGCAAGAGGACACATAGGTCCTCTAGTACACATGGAGGTAGTAGTCATACCAGGACTAGGGAGGTAGGGAAGTATACTGCCACATCCAACCATAGGTCCCAATGTATAGAGGTGCCCATCACTCAGGGGGTCATTGGATGAGTGCTAGGCCTCTTCAGGCTAGGTGGCACATAGGGCCCTCAATAGGGTGGACAACAGGGCACAACAGGATAGCAGGAAGAGCAGGCTGCTAAGCATAGTACTGAGGGATGCGATGAGAGCTCTAGTATAGGGGGAGCAGGATAGAGCTAGGGATTTTATAGCATAGACTACATTTTGATATATCATCATTTTTTATGTAAGGTCGAGGACCTACATGATTGTATCTTGCAAGAATTTTTGCATACTCTCTATGTACTCATTTGGACACATATTTATATGATATGATCATTCTAGCTCATTCTGTGTACATGTGTATATATTTATTTTTTTGATCTTATGTTTATGTGATGCACATGGATGCAATTCTTATGTTATGCTGATACTATATGATGCAATGGTGATGTCATGCATTAGGTAGCTATTTATTTTATGATGATGATATGTAGTGATCTATATGCATAGATATATTTTTGATGATCAATGCATATGGATGCTATGGTTTCTTTTAATGCATATTTGATATTTATTCATTGTATGCATTATTTTATGTAAATGCTTTATTTACACGATGTTATTCTAATGTAAATGAACCTGTATGCCTTAATCACTTAAAACATAAGGAATGAATGCAGTGTGTATTTGAAAATTTAATGGATGATGTCACACGATGTGTAAAATCGTGACTATAATTGAAAATCCTTAAGGTAAGAATTTAATTAATTAATCACCCATATATGAAATGTAATGGTACGAAGCTGCATAATGTGAATGAGATAATATGTCATTCTATTTTCTTTTGCACTTTGAATGATATGCACGATATAGTTAGTGGTCGTCTAATCATCATTGTTGATATTTATCCGGTATCTATCCTATATCTTGATTGTGCTTTATGCAATGATGTATCGCTTCTTGGATAATTTGAAATTTGACGATTTGCAATGAATTTTACCATTTACTGGTCTATGCTTTTGTAGCATTTGTTGCTTTTTAGAGATATTTTAAGGTTTTTCGTGATACTCAAACACCCTAATAAACTTATCAAAAATTGCATACTAACCACACTAGACTTCTGAGATAAAAGGCTTTTGCTAGGATAGACCCTAACTGTTCATTATCCCTATGTGTGCAAATGAATATTTTAAGATAAGACACGAGCGTTCCTCGATGTTAGGCAGGATTCTTTCAACCCATTGCTAAGATAGGGGTTCCACAAATGTCTTATCCAATCTCAAGTTTAGATTTCAGTTGGACTAAGCCACTAAGTAATGCATGACACCTGAAGCTAGCTCTTCCACATTCAAACATTGGTATTTTTCATAAGCGAGGTTCTAATGCATCAGACATATCTCATGCATAAGGTACAGTAGCGCTGACAATTCCAGAGATTCAGGCTCATTCCTTTCTATCCTTCAATTTTTGGGATACTTGCTCATATGTAGTGAAGCAAGGGAGTCGATTCCATATTCTTTTTGAATTGTCTTTGGATCTTCATTTGATCTCTCTTTAAACTAGATTTTGGATCTTCATTTGATCTCTCTTCAAACTGGATTTTGGATCTTCATTTGATCTCCACTCAAACTTTTGATTTATGATCTTAATTTGATCTTCACTTTGAACTTTGATTTAAGCCTATTTTTTGATCTTCACTTGATATTTACTTTTTGGCATTTACATTTGATACTTTTCTTCAGAAACTTTCCTTTGGGGAGATTTACTTGGATTTTTTTTTTTTGGTATATTGATTGAGAATATCGATCTTATGATATCAATATGGGTCACTCTAGGGAGTCGAGCTATCATATCGATCTAGGGGCTCAATAATGAGGATTGATATGGGATATATCTTTGGTATATTTCTCATTTTATCGTAAGCAAGCGATTCTGAATAGGAAACTAACCTGTCCTTTTGCCAACTGCCAACATTTCCCATACCGTCCGCACAGAGGGATAAGCAAGAATAACTCTTTTTGCTTCAGGATACCTAGTCCTACTTCATGGATTTCATCTTCCCCTAGTCCTTGTTAGGATTTTTTAAATTTATTGATTAGTGATAGGCTTATGATATGCTAAGGGCTATACTAACTAAACCTTAGATACAAAATCAAAGTGAGCTTTCTACCAAATCTTGATAAGACTACTAGGTATGATTGAGTGACAAAAAAACCCTAGTATATCCCCATAGGAACATTATAGGTTGTGTTGAAAAACATAATTTCTCACATGAATGATGGATCATGATAAATGCAGAGATGCATGATTTAAACACAAACGTGGCATCGTTTTTAAGACTAACAAACACAGATGCCTTATATTACGAAGTGAAATGGATGAAAAATACCTATATGTAATGCAGTAATGCGGTGGATGCATGAGTGAATGCAAAATGAAAATGCAAATGCAAATGTTTTTGGATTTTATGCTTTACCATTTTTTTTGGATTTTATTGATTTTATAATTTTTATGGGTTTTGAGCCTCATAATTGACCAAACGGTGAGTACATGTCTCAATTGTTAGAGGCCTACTATTTGATAGTGGTGCCTCAACTAATTGATCTGCTATGACCTGTCCCTTAATGGGCTTCTAGCTTATGAATTCCAAATCAAATTTCATAAAAAGCATGATCCAGTTTGTAGTACACATATTGTGATAAGTCTTACTCATCATGTACTACAAAGGATTGTTTAGATATAACATACGTCGTATGACTTAACATATAGTGTCACAATTTATTTTTAGTGAACACTACTGCTAAACACAATTTTTCCATGTATGCATACCCGAGCTCATAGCTCACCAAAGTTTGACTAATGTAATATATGGCTTGTTATTTGCCTTGCACATTATTTTGGGCCAACATGGTTCCTAGTGCAAAGTTAGTTGTCGATATATATAGTAGAAAAGGCACCTCTAGACTTGGTGGAGCTAGCATTGGCGACATCACTAGGTATTGCTTTATCTCAGTGAAGGCTACCTTGTAGTCTTCATCCCAGTTGAATGGGACACCCTTATGTAGCAGACGATTCATGGGTTGACATTTATCCGATAGTTGGGCGATAAATCACTTTATCGATGCTACCTTTCTCTAAAGGCTCCTTAATTCCTTAATATTGGTGGGAGGATGCATTTCCAAAATGGCCTTGACCTTCACTAGGTCTACTTCGATGCCTCTCTTGGAGACGATGAACCCTAGTAATTTTCTAGAAGTTATGCCAAATACGCACTTCTTAGGATTCATCCTGATGTTGTGCTCTATCAGGCAATTGAAGACTTTCCTTAAGACCTCTGCATGCTCTTCTCATAGCAATGAATTGGATAGAAAATAATCGATATAATCTTCAAGAATTTTGTGCATATAGTCATGAAAAATATATGTCATAGCTCGTTGGTATGTGGCACCAGAGTTCTTGAGGCCGAATGGCATAAATTTATAGCAAAATGTTCCCCATGGCGTTATAAATGTGGTTTTATGCTGGTCTTCGGGTTTAATCCAAATTTGATTGTAACCAAAAAAATTGTCCATTAAGGAGAGCATTTCGTGACCTGTATTTGCATCTACGAGAGCATCAATATTGGGCAACGTAAATGAATATTTGGGTGTTGCCTTATTTAGGTCTCTAAAATCCATGCAAATATAGATTCTTCTATCAGATTTTCCCATGGGTACCATATTGGACACCCATTCTGGATAATCAATGGAAATCACAAATTCCACATCCAATAGCTTCTACAGCTCATCTTTCATCATTAATGCCATTTTTGGGTGCATTTTCCTAAGATTTTTCTTGACTGACTTCTTCATAAAATCTAGCGAAAGGTTATGAGTAACCAATTTTGGCTATAGACCTGGCATATCCTTATACGACCAAGCAAATAAATTTGGTCTCTCTTTCAGCAGAGGGATGAGGGTGGCCCGCTCATCTGGAGTGAGACTCTCTCCAAATTTTACTTTATTTGTGCTAGTGGGATCATCACTGATATCCACCTCAAATGTTTCTTCTATCGACATATGCGATCCCTCCTCTAGTTGGTGAGGCATAGGAATTAGATGAATTTCATCAGTCGGGTTGATTGGTTCCATGTTGAAAGCATTTTTAGCATGATAAATATCATATGCACAACCAAGTGCAAAATGGAAAGGTTGAAACATTTCTTAGTTGGGGAAGAAATCCTTTGGCTCAACGGGCGAATCAACACGATCCCAATCGATAGCATATTTTTTAAGATGAAACGGTTTATATAGATCTGTTGGATTGTAGAGTGGAGTGGTCAAATCAATAGAGACCATGTTTATGGAATGGAATTGATATCCAGGATCACATAGACTGATCTCTACAAAATATGCATAGTCCTCATAACCACGATCTGGCTCTAATGGCACAAGCACAAAAGGGTCTTCCCTATGAGGACTATGAATAACTGGATCCTCCCCATGAACTTAATGAAAAATAGGATCATTTGGTTCATGAGCTGCATGTAGGTTGACGAATGGGGATTAACCAATCGATGGATTTGATCCAGGTTTAACCGTCTTGATCTTAGACACGGACCAACATGTAGCTACCTATAGACCTCATCAATTTTGATGGGTTGATGGCGATGATGCAAATAAGTAGGACCAAGGTAGGCCCTCTCTAGCTCATCTTCTTTGTTGCTGTCATAATATAATCCTTCATTCACCTCCACTCCTAGAGGGCATTTCTCTAAGTGAGGCCCCATGGATCTCACTTCTTGCATACTGTCATTGCTATTCAAAAAAATTGGATAATTATACCTCATGTACGATGCTCTTGAGAAAACTATCTTGGTCCCTTCCCCTAGATGATCAACATTGGAAAGGATTTCTTTGGTATCCTATATCGATTCCATAGGAAATAAATGATACGCATACAAAGGCCTAATATAAGTGCCTTCGACTTCATCCTCGAGTCCATCATCATTCGAGGGATCCTCATTTGCATCATAGCCTGGTCCACTCATATCAGAGGTGGACTTCGTTCCATATTCATTACAAAGATCTCCTAACTCAAGATCACTTGCAATCATGGGGTTGCACCCCTACATGTCTGTGTCATAGACTGCCTCAATGGTTTGGTATCCCAATTGATATCTAGGGTTCATTTCTACATCAGTCTGCTCAAGGATCCCTTCATGAGGATCTTCGAGTGTCTCAATAGTGATTATAGATATAATAGGATGATTCCTCCAAAATTTGGAGGGATCTGGATGATATGGATTAAAATCCATATTGTCTGCCATGCTGAGGTACAGACGATCTAGGGATTTTACGAGAAAATCATCCTATCCACGTATCTGTAACCCTAGACCAAATCTATCAGTTACTAACTGATAATGAGGTTCTGGCAGAGTTCTCCATCCTTGTTCAAAGAGACCAAGGCCATACCCATGCCAGTGATATAGCTCAAAAATCTACATGGCATACTCTGAATTAGACAAATAGCGAATTTTTACCACAAAAGGTTCCTCGTCATCTTCATCCATGGGCTCTCACGTTGGAAGTTGATCTAGCCTCGCATAGATGAAGTTAGTCTGGTTAGACGGTTCTCCCAATGGAACCACCGATCCAACCAGATAACGATGGGTGTATGGTTTGCCCATCTCTTATGCAGTCTTTAGAATTGGTTTGAAGGTCACATTTTGCACAAGGTACTCATCTAATCCGATATTAGCGAGATGTATAGTCACCCACAGTGCGGATGACCCTCTTGAAGATGCAAGCGAGGCAGGCTGAGGTGCCTCCTAGGATTTGTCTTGGGGTTCCTCAAATTCCATTGGAATGGGAACATCTTTGATGATTGGCTCAAGCTCACTCTCTTTCTCTTTCTCACCCATATTTACCTTTAATTTCTTGTCATCCCAATGCATGATTGATTTTGATAGGTTCAAGGAAGTGGCAGTGGTATACTCCGATATGTGTGACATAGATGCCATCGATTGAGCATGAATTGTCGGTTTACCTCCTGGTTTCCTTATTGGCAACAATGGCTAGACCCCTAGGTAAATCTGCTATGTTCAAAAACTTAAATGGCTCCTCATCCGAAGATACCACGTGAACCAATCCCTCGTGAATATATTTCATGCATTGATGTAGTATCAATGGGACACAATGCATTTCACGAATCCAAGGCCTATTGAGTAAAATGGTGTACTACATGGCCCCTTCTATCATGTGACACATTACTAAAATGGTCTTCAAACCCACCTGTATGGGTAGGATAATTATGTCGATAGTTGAACATAGTGCATCGTTAAACACTCTCAATATAAATGTAGTTGGCACAATGTGTGATTTAGGTAGCTTCAAATGACTCAATGCCTTGGTCGTTATTATGTTGATTGATGAGCTAGTATCAATCAAGACCCTTTTGAATGACATACAATTCACACACAATTATATGAAATGGTGGGTCATTCATAGTTGTAGAAACCGTCCTTATCTCATGATCATAAAATTGTATCATCGGTTCTTGACACTGTTGTACATGTCCTATGAAATTTGTGAATGCCTGTGCATCCTGGGCCTGTACTTCAATGGACCTTAAAATGTCCGTAAGAGTCTCCTTGTGTCACGGGGACTATTGAATTAATTCATATATTAACAACTTTGCAGGAGTTATCTGCAGGTTATGGACCAACCTGCTCCTTGTGGTCACCATTGGTCTTGTTGGTGGGCCTAGAATATTCTGTCTCAGTCATTGATTCGGCGTGGCTTGTATTTGGATATGAGCATGAGGTTGATTTTGTTGTTCATATCTCCCATGCCTAGTAACAACATTGACCATACCTACGAACCCTTGGATAGGTGGTTTGACTCGTACCTGGTTAACTTGACCAACATTATTCCGAGGTGCCTCATGATTTGATAAGGGGTTCTTATAAATCCCCCTATTTTTATTGTTTGGTGCCTTCAGATTGTGAGGCACTACAAGCTCACCCTTGTCGATCATATTTTGCACTAGGTGTTTGAAAGACCAACACACCTCAATGTCATGTCCTTTCACTCTATGAAAGATGCAAAATAAATCATCTTGAAACCCCTTGGTTTATGTTGATTGGGGTCTATCATCTTGAATTCGGGTAATCTGATCATCTTGGCCTCGCATAACTGATGAAAAATCACCGTCAACAATTCTATCAATGGTGTGAACTGGCGAGGTGGGTGTTGCTCTTTATTTTTGCCCTTATAGTTGTTGCGCTTATCATACTGCGTAAGCGGAGGCTGGACCTGGTAGTTTTGCTTCTTCTCATATGGTTAAACAACTTATATTGGTTGTTTTCATGTTTGGTTCTTGCCTCAGGTGTGAGCCTTTCTGGTGGTTACAGTTTACAAAGTTTTAAGCATAGAATTTGTTTACACTTTAATTTAAACTTGCTTTCATGCTTTTTGATTTCAATTTACTTTCAAGCTTTAGCATATATTTGCTTTTACAAGTTGTAGCATAAACTTGATTTCATCCTTTATCATAGGTTTTATTTCCAAGTTCTAGCATAGAAATTATTTTCAAAAGGTATTTTCATTTCTACAAAAAATTCATGCATCTTGTCAAATCTCTTTCTTCAGTTAATTGCTTTCATGCATTTTATTTTCTTAAGTAAAACTCAACACCACACTCTCTCACAGCTTGTTGCACATTGATAAGGTTGGACTTCATCACCAACCCCTAATCGATACCATCAATGTTGGCTTTTATATCCTTCCTTTGGCTCACCCCTTAGATGCCATAGTAGCCCTCGTGAGTGGTTTTTTGGACTTCATAACCAGAATATCCCCTACTCTTGAGATATCCTCTGGGTAGATTAGGATTAGATGCTTACACTCACAGGGCTTCATATAATTCATGAGTGGGTAATAATCGTTCTTGATCAAGCCTGATCGAGAGTGAAGAAAAAGCCCATTTGGGCTAGTAGCAGGTATTAGATAGTGCCACATCTTTCGTAAGAGGTCTTATATTCCTCCTTTTGGTTACCTCTACTCGTTACTAGCTTCTATTCACCCATTGTTGCATAGTTACCCCTTGCACACCTTTAGGTATTGTTAGAAAACTTGCTTTGACATATCTTCTCAACATCCATTCTCCACCTCCTTTCTTTGTTTTAGGTTGGTTCACACCATCAAAAACATAAGAAAACACAAAAAAATACACTTGCTTTTTGTTTTCCATAACATTTTGTTGTGATTGAGTGATTTTTATTACAAAACCTCCCCAAATAGTCTAGAAACACACGTGCTAGTCTTTAAAATTTTGTTCTTGCAAAATTCAATCAAGACTATCTAAATTGTATGGATTCATATAGTAAGGTATGAATCTATTTCATTCATAGGTTAAGGTGCAAATCTAAAAATCAAGGCACATATAGGTCTAGAAACCTCCAAAACCACACAATAAAGAAAAATCTTCATTTGAATTGTTTTATCAACTTCATTTCACTCATAATCATGGTTCTCATCCATAGCCAAGTGCACAAGCAAGCCCTCCTCCCTGTAGAAGCTTCTCACATTGCATCATTGCAACCCAACAATCCTTCCACACAATCAAAGAGAACCACCTCCATTTCTCCACCAGATCCACTTGCTAGTTCTTAGGTATTGAATGAAGGTAATATATTGTAAGCTAAATCATCAACTTCAATCCAAACAAAAATAGGCAATCCCATGGATACCCTTCAAACTGATAATATTGTGATGCAAAATCCACCTACAACATTTTTTCAGCATATCATTTATGTTGTGTCTATAAATTCCTAATCTTATCTTTCTTTTCATGATAAAATACCCCCTTCTTCACCCACTTTTGGACATCCATTCCTACACAAATTTCAACCTCTTTTAGGTGGGGATAGAGCTATCCTTTGCCAAATTGATCCTGATATAGCCATGATCACCAAAATGGTAGAGATGATGTCAATCGATTACCTCTTAACTTAGGATAATGAATCATATTCATCACAAATTATAAAGCAACAATAAGTGTTACAACATCCAAAAATTATGCAACAACATCAAGTGTTGCAACATCCACAACTTTTAGAGCAACAAGTGTTGCAACATCCACAACTTTTAGAGCAACAAGTGTTGCAACATCCACAAATTTTGCAACAGTAATAAGTATTGCAACATCAACAAATCCCACAATAATAAATGTTGCAACATCAACAAATTCTGCAACAACATCAAATTTTGCCACAACAATAACTTCCACAACAATAATCCATTTCACAACTACAAAAAAATCCACTTCATCAATAATTTACTTCTACCTTCAATCCCTTATTTCCTCCAATATCTACTTTTTTGAGTCTTCCTCCCCAATCATCCACTCCTAATCTCATATTTTCTTCCTCATGTCCTTCACCTCCAAATTATTTTTAAACTTCCACATATGGTATATTGCCTTCAACTCAACCACCTCCCTCATATTATTTCACATTCCATCTCCCTCAACATCCTCCATTTCATCCACCTCTTTCCACTCATTTTTCTTATTACAAACCCAACTATCTACCCTATCTCCTAAATCCATCACTCTACTTCGCTCAGCTTGATGCTTCTACTTTTTTAACATCTCCTTTTGAACTTAACCTATTCACCTCATCATATTATGAGCATATTATTTATAATCAACCACCTCCCTCACTACCACAATAAAATCAAAACTCTTTCTCCACTTCTCTTCCTTCTTGGTCTTCTACCCCACTTTCTCAACAACAAATTCCACTACAACATCAAACATCTCTACCACCACAATATTTGCTTCAACATTCTACTTCTTTCTAGCAACAATAGGTACCAATATAACAATAACAAGTATTGGTCCCATCATAACAAATTCCTCACTAGTTATAGGGTTTTTGTTCAACATCAATATGTTCCTCCTATTCAGTCTCATATTCCATCAATGCAATATCAATATTCATCGACACCAAATAAAAATTTGGTCACTTTCAATAATCAATTGGATGACCAATAACAACATATCTATCCCATTTAAATTACCCATATTTTTTATTATAGTCCTATAATCCACTCTACCAATTAGAACCACCCATTCTCCACACTTTGATTTATCTTGCATAAACACCACACCCCCCTTTTGATGAGTTCCAAATTTTGAGGGAACATATTAAAAACTTGGACTTGCACACAACTAGTTATGGGTCTCAAAAACCCACTTATAGCCAATTGTGCAATGATCCTATCAATCCATCTATCACTATCCACCCATATCCTTACCGGTTTAAAATACCAAAATTCAAAAAATTCAAAGGTAAGGAGGATCCAAGGGAACACATTAGTAACTACTAGTTTACCTACTATCAAATCAATGGTAGTGATCCCCTCATGCTTTGCACATTTCCATTGTCACTTGGGGATCAAGCCCTAGATTGGTACAATAATATTTCCTAACATAGCATGTTCACCTTTGATAAATTAGCCCATCTATTCCTAGAACACTTCTCGATCAATATCAAGAAGAGAATATCATTATCATACTTGTACAACTTATGATAGTTTGATGATGAGCCTATTATAGATTATATTTCTAGGTAGTAGGTTATCATCATTCATGACCTAACCTTTGCCATACCACCTATAGAACTAGTCAAGTTGTTTGCAAAGAGTTGCACTATGTACATATTAACAAATCTAAAAATCAACAACATCACACATTAGAAGAGTATTGTTGAGTGGTATTTTCACCCAATTGTGAAATTACACTCTCCCTTAGGATTTGGGTTCCAAATCCCCTCTTGCAAAGAAGTTAAACAAACAACTTCTCCAAGGTCTCCGCTATATTAGCATTTGCATATGTATATTAGTAATCTCAAATAAAGATATTCAATTTAAATGCTTGGAACACCTTAGTGATTGCAAGTAACTGTAAACAAGGAGCAATGTTGGTTTATTTTACCATGAAACTTTAGTGATTGTTCATTGAACCAAAATAAAGCAAATGTGAGTTGGCCCTCATATGACCACGATGTAGTGCCTTAATTCCTTTTATCTTGAGAGTTTTAAGGTAGATTTTATCTTCTTTATTAAGTCCAAATATGGCTTCTTATCATGAAGATGAAGATAGCTTTCAATGTGATCGATAAACCATCCCTCTTTGGTGAAATAGATCTTCACCAAAGAGGCAATAATTTATGGCCTTGAATAAAGGGATTTAAATGTCACTTTAACTTATCCCTCTTAAATGAAATCAAATTTTCATCAAGATGAACAATTAAGTGCTTTGAAGAAAAGACCTTCAATGTAATACTCAAATTACCCCTCTTTCGTAAAATCAAAATTTTTATGAAGAGAGGGCAATTTTAGGCTCCAAAAATGGAAATTTGTGAAATGCCATAAAACATAAAACCTTCAATGAAATTGGAATTTTCATGAAGGGAATGTCATCATAGGCTCATGAGTGTAAAAAAAACTGAAAAAATGAAATTTGACCTTAAAATGGAAATTTTCTATTTTCAGATTTTTTAAAATCTGTAATAAAATAGCAACTTCGATGAATTTTTAAAAATACTAAACAACTCCGAAAATGAAATTTCAAAGTGCGTATTGGAAGTATGAAGTATAACCTATGCAATGGTGAAATTATTTTTAAATTTTGATATTTTTTAAATGTTTATTTTAATGCCTGAAAATTAAAAAAAAAAGTTAAAATTTTTGGAAAAATAAAATGCATAAAAAGTTGAAAGAAAATGCAAAAAACTGAAAATAAAATGCATTCAATATGATGCTATCCTATTTCAACAAAACCGAAGATATGAGGTTTCCATGCATGCAACCTAACCTATTGGACTTGCAAAAAAAACACAATCCCCATAGACTTAGTGATGGTTCCTAAGGTTTAAAATAAATTTCAGGTTCAAGCATTCACATGAAGCAACCAAGCAAACTTTCATTAACTCCATCTACAAACTCGAAATCTAAAAAAAGAAAATAAATAGACATTAAATCCATAGCAAGCAAAGAGAATCTCCTTCTTTCTTGCCCACAAGATGCAAATTTTTGAAAACTCTTGCATTAAAAATATGTCATTGTACATGGCAAAAATCTGGTTTTCTCAAAAAACCTGTCCAATGTGGAAGGAAAATATCCAGAAAAACCCAGTACCAAGGCCCTGTCTTCATTCTTGCAATCTTCTCTGAAAAGTTTCCAACCCCTGTGGCCTATCGGTCGAAGTCTGCGATGAAATCCTTCGACGTTGATGCCAGCTGCGTCCGTCTTTGAACGTTGCATGAGCAGTGGGCCCATCAATCCCTCGCTGACCTATTGATTTCTGCGTTGATGTTTTCTACATATCCTGCATCCACACGACAACATCCAACTCATTTAACGTTGCACCTCTGCACTCTATGCTGTGGTCCATGTTCGTTGGACCTTCGACATCGTCAGTCCGAGAATACATTCGCTGCTTTCTGCATTCATTGTCGTGTAGCCCTCGGATTCAACACCCCTCTGTCGCCATCATCCCGTGGCTTCTAAAAACACTTCATTACACGTGAAAATTTGTAACGTCTTCATAATATTATAAATTAGCGGCCATAATACAAGATGTTACCGTATTTACCTATATTCGACAAAGAGACCTTTCAAACTTGATGCACTGCTTAATGAGGGTGCCTACCAACCACGCGCTGCTCTTTTCCTGCTAAGGGGGATCATGCACGATGAACGCGTTATGTCAAACTAAAAATCGCACCAGGTGGGCTATTAATTAAATATGGTGTTTGACATCCTGTCATTAACACACTAAGGTGCATGGATTCCCGTCGCTTATTGCCACGTAATTTCTTCGACGTTCATACAACCCACACTTCTTGTCCACTGGTGCCATTGACAGTCATCTGCATCGAACATCCATTGGTCCACCTACGAACGATTGTCATGGCAGATTACCGGCTATGTTTCCACATGGCTGCCACATCATTCGCTATGAATACTCAGCCGCCCAAGTTGTCTATGTTACACTTGACCTCCAACGTGACAGCCATGCCTTCACGACATCGTCGCTCCTCGATCTACGGGTACAAGCTCCTCTTACGTCGTTGAGTGGAAAGTCTCGCTGGCGTCGGTCGTGTCAATGGTGGTGACGATGTCCGCCTTGGCGCCGCGTGTTTCGTTAACCACACTACCTGCTTAACCTATGCGTGGTACAATGCCAAATGGCATCTTGACTCTAAATGATGCATCGTTGTCCCTACACCCTACTGCAGCCAATGCACCTTCTATTCGCTTGCTCTTACACATAATGGATCATCGAAACTGTCCACACCTTCACTCCTCCATGGTAAACTATCCATTGCATCGACCAATCGCTGCTCTTGAGCTCCTCTTTGCCATGTCGATGCCGCTGGCTTTTTCTTCCACTGCAACCTGCATAAAACAAATCACACCTATTAGAATTAGCTTTATAAAACCCCTTTATTATTATTATTATTTTTTATTATTTTTTATTTATTATTATTATTATTATTTATATATATATATATATTTTTATATTGGGTAAATACTTCTTATACACATCCACCATGGAGATTGAACCCGGGTCACATTACCGACATGTTTTGCTTTACTTTGTGTAGATGTATATTAAAGAGGTATTAAGGTGGAATGAAGCTTTAACATAAAACCTGCTTTATATATATATATATATATATATATATATATATATATATAGCACACAAGCTCACTATACAAAAAACAAGACATTTAACCATCACAATGTTAACAACCAAAATATTAGCAATAACATTGCTAACACAACACTGACGATAAAAATCGTCGACAACAAAATGACATTAAAAAACGTCAACAACAATTTGACGATAAAAAAAATCGTCAACAAGAAATTGACAACAATTTGACGATAAAAAATCATCGACAAGAAAAAGTCATCGACAATAAAATATCATCGACAATAAAATATCGTCGACAAGAAAAGGTCGTCGACAATAAAATATCATCGACAAGAAAATATTATTGTAAAAAACTAATGATAAACGCAAATTCAAAACAAGTCGAGCATTAGACACTCGAAACCAACATGCAAACACCCAAATACCAAAATAAAAAGGTGGGTCCCCAATTTTGGGGTACATTGTGGAGCAGCCACAACAAGGCTATTACTCAAGCAAAGGCTATTGAGGACATAAAATTCCAATTAGATGAGATTAAACTTTGCAAAAAGTTGAATTACCCTACCAACATCAGATTCAATAGGAATCCTACCAATTGTAGTGTGTCTAAACCACCAAAAACAAATCAAGTGGTCTCGAGTGCATAGCCCGCCTCATCGCTCCAACAACCTCAACCACCATAACAAGAGATCTTCCAAAATAATTTTCCTTGTCCATAAAATAAAATATTGGCTCATGCTCCATTCCCTCTTCGCCAATGTCATAACTAGAATCCCTTGTCTAAATCGTTGCCTAACATATTTCAAAGATTATACAATGTTAGACACATTGCTCTACTCAACATAAAACTTAATGATCCAAATCATCCAAAATCATGAGACTACAATAAGCACACATTTTGTGAATATCATCAATAAAGGGGTCATGACATCAACTCTTATCATATATTTAGACATCTGGTACAAGATCTAATTGATCATGAAGCTATACATATTTAAAATCCTCTCGCTCCTCACAATCAATAATCTAATCAATCTAATTTGAGATGCTAAAAAAAAATGGCTGGTGCTTCTGGTGCTTCTGATTTTCAAACTGCTGAAGGCAGGAAGGCATTTGTCAAATTTCCAAAAGGTGGGAAGATGGCTTCCTTTCTATTGATGCAGACAATTACCTATCCTTTGTTCAGGAGGTGGGCTCCATTGGTTCCCTCGAGAATGGAATTGGCCTCATTCAAACTTTTGGAGGAAAAGAGGTTGCTCCCAATGCTGGTCCCACTTTTGCATTGGCTGGCTTTTCTTCCTCCTTCAAAAAGGTTGTGGGCTCCACTGGCTTTCTCGATGGATAGACTACCGAGAATCATATCTTTTCCTTAGGATGGGAGGAATATTTCAAAACCACTGAGAATATCAATGGATAGGTTCATACTACTTCTAAAAAGGTTGAGCCTTTGTGGTGGGATTGTGTCCCTTCATCCCCCAAAATCTCCTTTGCAAAGGTTTTAGTCGGGCCTTCTTCCTCTACCTTTTATCCCCCCCTCTTCAAGGTTTCTGGGAACAGTGTCAAGATTCATGCTGACATTGCTGAAAAATTCATTGCTGAAGAATCCTTTTCCTTAGTCGAGAAAGTGGTTGGAGGTAATACTAATATTGACATTATCAGGCATTGGGCTTTTTACAGATGGAAAGTTTGAGGGACCTTGCAAATAGTTGGTCTTTCCAGGGTTTTTTTTGGAGTTCGCCTTAACACTAAAGAAGATGCTACTCAAATTCTTTCTGGAGGACCTTGGTTCCTTGGGTCAAGAAGTGTCTTTCTGATGAAATGGAATCCGAACTTCAACCCAAAAATGCAGAGCATTAACTTTGCTCCAATATGGGTTAGATTTCCAAACTTACCTTGGCACCTTTGGCAGGAATCTGTTTTCAAATCCATGGCTTCGAATATTGGATATTTGCTTCTTATCGACAAGGTAACCCTCTCCAGATCAAGGATGCATGTTGCTCGCCTTTGCATTATGGAAAACCTTGATTCTGCTCTTCCTACCTTTGTGGAATTGGAACTTGGAACTTCTCTTCTCAAAAAATCCATTGAGTATGAGAACAAACCTCCTTTTTACATTGAATGCCGAACTCAGGGTCATCTTCATGCTCATTGTCCCACTCTCGTGAAACACGTGGCCTCTTCTGAGTGAAAGCATGACTCTACTCCCATGGCTAAGGAGAACACTTTTCAGGCATCGTCAAGGAAGGATAAGAGAAAATTTCCTCCATCTAGAGGAATAAGCTTCAAGCCCACAAAAGAGTATAGAATCAAAGAAGGTCATAGTAATGTCCCTTTCATCAGTTCTCCTGATGATAAAGGAAAAAATATTTCTTTGGCAAATGCATCTAATAAGGTCAGTTTCTTTGTTCACCCTTATCAATTTCAAATTCTTGCAGATCTAGACACTGAGGACGTCTTTGATAAGAACAATGATCCAAATTCCAACTCCAATCCTACCCTGGACCCAAAATAAATTATTCAAAAACCATCTTCTGAGCCCCTGATTGAGGACACTGAACCCTTGACCGAGGATCCTTTCTTATCAACTACTCTAAAGGATGAATGACCTATGATTGAAGATGCTTCTATTCCATCATCCTTTCTTGAACCCGTGAGTCCTGTGATTAAGAGAATCTCCACTTCTACTTTCAGTCCCAAAATCCTTCGGAGTCAAAAGAAGTCTCCCATTGATTGTGGAATGGAAAAAAGAGAGGAAGACCCTCTCACTCTGATTAAAGTAACCAAGATACATATGAGGACATTGCTAATGGTGTTCAAAAAACCTTGTTCTCTACTGGAATTAATATCTCTAAGGAAGAAACAAAGTGTACCAAACCTCCCCAACCACAAGGAAAGGGAGGCAAAAGAACCTCCAAATCCTCCAAATGAAGATCCTCTCATGGAATTTGAGAGGCCTTAATGGCATAGCTAAGCAGGGGCTTGCTAAATCATTAAGGAAAGAAATCAGACCGACTATTTTTGTGATTCAAGAATCCAAGGTTAGTGAACCTCTTGATAAAAAGATCTGCAATTTTATTTGGAAAAATTGTGATCTCTGCTCTTGCAACGCCAAAGGTGCATATGGAGGTCTTTTATGCCTTTGGAATCCTTCTCTTGTGGAAGGAAATCTCATCCATTCTAATGATGAGATTTTGAACATTAAGTTTTTTGATAAAGACAACAATTTTTCATGGGTTCTGACTAACATCTATGCTCCCAATTCCATTTCTGGGAGATTTCACATGTGGAGTACTTTATCTTCAATCAGAAGTGGTTTTTCTACCCTTCCCTAGATTCTCGTTGGTAACTTCAATACCCCTCTGTATCCTTCTGATAAAAGGGGAGGAGTTGGTTCTTTTTATAAGAGCATGGAGGACTTCCAAGATTTTATCAATGCACATAATTTGATGGATGTTAATTTAAAAGGCAATCAGTTCACATGGTCAAATAGAAGGTGTGGATCCTAGCTAATTCAAGTTAAATTAGATAGGGTGATTTTCTCCCAGGAAGCTTTTGACAATTGGGGAGATGCCACTCTTCAATCACTCCTTAAAATCGGCTCTAACCATAGTCCCATCCTTTTAGACACAAATAATCCAAAAATATACAAAACCCCTTTCAGGTTTGAAGCAATGTGGATGTAGCATCCTGATTTCAAGAAAAGAATCAGTCAATGGTGGTAAACTGATGTTCAAGGAAAACCTTCCTTTATCTTGGCTCAAAAACTCAAAATCATTAAAGAGAATATCAAGGTATGGAACAGAGATATATTTGGAAACCTTTTCCACAATAAGCAAGATTTAATGTTGAGGTTATCGCTGATTGAAAAAATAATGAGAATGGTGACTATACTGCTGAGATAAAAAAATAAGAGGAGTTGTTAGCCAAGTATCACAATATTCTCCAATGTGAAGAAATTTTTTGGAGACAAAAATCCCGAGACTTATGGCTCCAAAAATGAGATTCTAACACCAAATTCTTCCATACTTCTACCATGAGAAATCGAAGCAATAACAAAATTAAAGAAATCTATATTCAGGATGGAGAGATCATAAATGATATCAAAGAAATCAGGAATGAAGGTGTTTCCCATTTCATGCAACTACTTCAGGCAGAGAACAGACCAAATTCCCAGGTGGCAAAGGAATTCTTCCTTCAATTCATTCCTCATATCATTTCTGATAATATCAATAGCAGACTTATTGCTACTCTTTCTGATGAGGAAATTAAAGATGCTTTGTTTTCCATGGATCCTTACAAGGCTCTTGGCCCGTATGGCTTTTCCCCTAGGTTCTTCCAAGCCTTTTGGGATCTTGTCAACAAGGATGTTTGCAAAGCCATAAGAGAGATCCAACACTCCAAAATCATTCCAAGGGGTTTCAATTCCACATTCATTGCGCTCATACCAAAAAATCCTAATGCAAGTAATTTCAATGATTTTAGGCCAATTAGTCTTTGCAATGTCATTTACAAGATTCTAACAAAATCCATCACCATTTGCATGAGGGAAGTCATGCCTTTGATTATTAATCAGAGCCAAGGAAGTTCTATCAAAGGTAGATCAATCTTGGATGGCATCATTTAAGTGCATGAAGCAATTCACTTAGTCTCAATCAACAAAAAAGTGACCTTCCTTCTCAAACTGGATATGAACAAGGCCTATGACAGACTAAACTTGGATTTCCTTTTTGCTATCTTGAGCAAGTTTGGCTTCCATCCTGAATGGATTTCTCTAATTAAAGGATGTATTTCTTCTGCTTGGTTTTATGTCCTTATCAATGGTTCTCCTACAAGATATTTTCAAAGCAATCGAGGTCTAAGGCAAGGAGACCCTTTATCTCCTCTCTTATTTATAATTGCGGCTGAGGCTTTAGGAAGATCAATAATTGCAGCAAAAAATACCGGTCTCCTTTCTGGAATCCAGATGACTTCTCAATGTGATCCTATCACACATCAACAATTTGTTGATGATACTTTGTTGTCTACGATTGCTTCTGTCAATGAAGCAAAGATCATCAAGCGGATACTCTTCCTATATGAGCATGTTGCAGGTCAAAGGATAAATTTTCAAAAGAGTAAAATTTACTTCCTTAACACTCCTCCAAGAAGACAGAACATCATTGCTGACATCCTTAATTGCTCCATAGCTCCTCTACCTTCAACTTATTTGGGATTACCACTCTTCACTAGGAATGTCAAAGATAGTTTATGGGACAATGTCATTGAGAGGCTACAGAAAAGACTTACCACTTGGAGGAGTAATATTTTATCTCAAGCAGGGAAAATTACTCTCACCATGGCTTGCCTTCAGAGTATTCCTATTTACTTCCTTTCTCTATTCAAATCTCCTATGAGTGTTTACAAAAAAATGGAAAAAGTCCAAAAAATTTCCTCTGGACAGGTTTTGAAAATAAATATAGATTTCATCTGGTTTCTTGGGATAAAGTGTGTAAGCCTAAAAATCAGGGAGGTTTAGGGCTCAAAAGAATTATTCTTCTCAATCTGTCTCTTCTTGCCAAACAAGCCTAGAATTTTATTTCTAACGAGAATGTTCATTGGGTCAAGATCATTAAGAGGAAATACCTTCAGCACTCCCATTTCCTTCATGGAGAGGTCCCTACTTCTGGGTCTACTTTCTGGAAATCTATTTGTGAAGCTCGTTCTCTTATGATCAAAGGTCTGAGATGGCAACTTGGTAATGGCATATCTATTTCTTTCTGGGATGAAAAATGGATTGGGGACCGACCTCTTAATCAGAATCCTATGTTTCAAAGGCTGAGGAACATTACTAATCAGTTGGTTGGACCTTTAGTGGAAAATTTCATTTCTTGTATTAATGGTCATAAGATATGGAGAAGGATTGATGTCCCTGATCATGATAATGAATTATCTTATTTGTATAATCAACTTTCCTCTATCAGAATTCCTTTAAATGACCAGCCTGATTGTCCTATTTGGGAACCTACTGATTCTAGAGATTTTACTGTCAAGTCAGCCTATTTGCTCTCCCTCAACATTATTGAAAATCCTATCCCGTTCAAGCTTGTTTGGACCAAATATTTGATCCCCAAGATTACTTCCTTTTCCTGGTTATGCATCCAAGATCGAATCCTAACTATGGAAAACCTCATAAAAAGGGGCATTCCTTTGCCTAACAGATGCCATCTTTGCCTCTCTGATTGGGAATCTACTTCTCACCTTTTCTTATTTTGTTCCTTCTCAAGATTGGTGATTAACAAAATTTTCCTCACTTTCAAGATCGCTTGGGCATGCCCTCCTTCCATTGTCGACTTGTTCCAACAGTGGCCAAATCCTTTCAAAAATCCTATCCTCAGAGGACTTTGGAAGTTTTGTTTGCAACATTTCCTTTGGAAAATATGGCTAGAACGTAATAAAAGAATTTTTGACATGAAAGCCTTGGATGCCAACATTATTGCTAGTAAAATTATCCTTTATGCTAAGGAGAATGCCCTTGCTGCTCCTTTTGATCCTTTTCCTTGTTCACCTTTTGAGAAGGTTATCCTGAATTCCTGTAAAATTTTCATTGATAGCCCATGCCCTGCTAATCATTCCTCATCTAGGACCAACATTAAATGGCAGCCTCCTCCAGTGGGGTGGGTTAAGCTTAATTTTTATGGCACTGCAAAAGGTAATCCTGGCATCGCAGGAGCTAGAGGAATCCTCCATGATCATCTTGGCAATTCTATTTTTGCCTTTTTCGAACCATTAGGAATCTTGTCCAATAATTCTACTAAAGCTAAAGCGGTGTGGAGAGGTCTTCAATTCTTAAAAGATATTCCAGGAAAAGTTATTATTGAAGGAGATTCTCTTAATATCATAAATTACCTAAAAACTTCCAAACCCAACAGCTGGAGGATCAGGAATCTTGTTGAAGAAAGCAAGCAAATTCTTCGCCAACAAGTCAATGTTGTGGTTCAACACACTTTCAGGGAGGGCAATTTTGTAGCTGACAAATTGGCCAACATTGGTGTTAATGCACAAGGATTGATGACTTGGATGAATGTCCTCCCAAATGAAGTTGTCGAGCTGGTCAAATGTGATCAAAATACTATCAGTCATGATGAATCTCAAAATATTTGATTATTCCATTGCCCCAAGAATCCCTTTTTTCCATGATTCATTGGGTTCATATCCAAAGTCCAAATAAAATCCAAAACAAAGATTTTATTCATCATTTGCACTATATTTATTTGAAAAGGGGGTCTATGATTATATTTCCAAGTTCTCCGCCGCCTCTCATATATGCCCCTTCTTTTTTGATAATTGTTTCCATGAGGAATCCCGATGTTAGGTCCACCTTATTTTTTAATCATCTCTTTCTCGTGTGGATTGATGTTTTTCCTTTTGCCTTTTCGAGAACCCTTTCTCAACGCTTTATCTTTTGCATTCTCCCAAGGCCTCCTGGGATGAGCATCCCAATACTTTTTTCTTATCGTGCCTACTTTTCTCATTGGCTTCGTTGCGTCAATATTACCAGAAGCTCCATTTTCCATGGAATGGTGTTTTGCCCTATTGCTCCTACCCGCCTTTATCACCCTATTTTGTGTCGTGCCTACTGCCCTAACCAATATTATCCTTTCTGGCAGTTTTTTCCTTTTTGGCCAAGTACTACCTTCTATTTATTCCTGTTGTGGTTTTATCAGTGGATGCACTGTTCTGTCTCTATTCCTTTAGGCCTGTGTTTTTTTACCTTCAATTTCTTTCCTTCCTTAATTCCTTTTGCAATCATGAAGGAAGGGAAAGTTGTGTTCATTGAGCCTGAGACTCTTGAACTGGATTCCATCTCCACTGATATGTTTAAAGATAAAAAAGAATCATTGATTTCTTCAACATGTTCTGTGGTGTGGATGAGGAGGTTACTAAGGCTTTCGTGACAACTTGGGACAATGGCTTTGTTTCCATCCACGATGTCTAGTTCCATATTTCCTTCGAGTTGCTGGCGGACCTGATAGGGCAATATTTGGATGGAAAAGTTATCAGAAGAAACAAGCACAACTGGGAGGCGGAGTTGACACATTTCAAAAAAAAATCACCTATTCACAAGAAGGTAAAAAAAGGTTTGTTTCACCATCACTTGTCAACACCCTGGAAAGAAATTTTAAAGCCTATAATGCAATATTTTACTTGTGACAACCCCGAGTCCCAACTATGTTGTTATCATCTAGCTTTTGTAAATCATTTCCAGGATTCAAAAATGATGAACATTCCTACCGCCTTATTCTGGTCCATGGACTATACTATCACTACCAATCGTTCCAAGAAAGATGAAGCCAAACCTTGTCACCAGGGTCTTTTTAAAGTCCTATACAAGTTCCTCCTTCTGCATTTCCCTTCAGGCAACCTTCCTACCCCTGAGTCTGAGGAAGAGAATTCTTCCTCAACCCCGAGCCCAAAAAATACCAGATCCAAAATAAAATACAAAGGGGGCAAATCCGTTTATGAGTTTTCCACCAGGAAGAAGGCCAAATTTGAAATGACCCCTGTCCGTAGTTCCCAGAGGCTGAAACACAAAGAAATTGCCAAAACCCCTCCATCCACCTCTGTAAAAACTCCAAAGGATAAGTCTAATTCTCCTGACCTAGTTGAAAGGTATCTTCACAAGTTGGTTGTGCATGCAACTTCAGCCACCATTGATCATATTGAAACTGCTCATTTGGCCATTGGAAAGGTGATATCAACTCTCAAATAACAGCGCCATGCACTAAGCCTCTTATTTTTTTGTGACAATTTTGATAATGATCCAGTCTTGGCCGGCACTGAGGTATCCTTGGATACCAAAACTAATGTCAAAGATGTTGCCAACGATGATGATGTAATGGAGATTGCTAAGGATTCTTGTATCACTATTCTTAAGGATAGTACTAAAGAGATTTCAAAAATAGATGCAAAAGATGCTGGCCTGGAAGGTGTTGCTTTGTCTCTCATGTAGATGGACATCCCCCTTGATGGCTGAAGGATTTTCCTCTGCTTTTGGGTTCCTCTATGGCGGAGGATCATTTATTTTTGAGTTCCTCTATGGTGGAGGATCACTTCTTTTTGGGTGCTGTCATATTTTTGCCTATTTCTCTCAGTTCCTTTCTGTCAAAGGCTACTTATTTTTGTTCCTTTGAGTTTGAGGATGTAATTTTTTTTTTAGCAAGCAGTTCTATGGGTTCTTTTTGTCTGTTCCTTTTTGCTCCTTTGATGTACAAGGCATTGGGGCACCTTTCAAATGCCCTATTTTTTAATATAATTATTAATTTACCAAAAAAAACTTGGGTATTTACAAAAACCCCTTACTTGAACATGGGGTATCCCATATTCACACCCACATGTCCACATCACCAGTTGGATCTAGGTAGGTAAATCATATCAACCGTGGCCCATATTAGTAAGGATTTATGGGTATAATAAATTTTACCATGTGCAACCAATGATACCCTTTGCGTGCTAACCCACAATGGAATACTCCTATTGTATTGACTTCTAACACATTGCTAATATTGAGTACCCATATTGCTATATCATGTAATATCATTACCATTCACAATAGTATCTCACATTAACTCTGCACTATCCTTGCATTGTTGTCTATATATGATCTTTTGTAGCAACCAAAACCTCATCACGAGGATCTAAATAATATTCTCTACTCCATCAATCTTGAAACAAATGACACCAATGTTTTTTTCAACTTTTTTAGCAATGTACAAACATGTATGCAACTTCTATAATTTTCTATGATCACAAGATCACCACTCTTGAAGGTGAAGGGGTCGATTACCTCCATGAGCATAATTTCTATAGTTGCCCTTCATCATCTCCACATTCCACCCACTCATATTGCTACTCCTACCCTTGACCTATGAGCTTTCAATAGCTCTATGCATCCCATAGTAGGTTCTATTGTGCTACCCATCCAAGTAGGCATTAAGAGCATCTCTATGCTATGCCATGTCATTGAGAGAAAATGTAATATAATATTCTTTTAGGGTATCCATGGCTTATGGATATGCAATGTGATCCTTCTAAATTATATCATTGCTTGAAATATCTTCACAACAATGAGGTGTATCACATTACTGTCTATGTTGATATATTTTAATTTTGTAATATCATTGCCCTTCCTCCAGGTCTACCATTGTATTCTACTTAATTCACCCCTACCACAATACAACCTAATGTGGAATCTCATTCATCCATTCCATATATAAATAAATATAGCAATCCAATGGTCAATTCCTCACCTTCCTATAATACATCATCTAACTCTCACACTCACTCTACTACACACTTGTGATAAAATTCACACCCATTATCAGGGTCTTCCCCTTCTTCTCTCACACACCCTCCATATCAATATTCCCAATCAGCATCCCCACAACCATGACCTCATCCATATTCTAATGTTATCATCCTACCCACTCCAAATACTCCTTCCACTCACCCATACCATACTAAAAATTCATCTCAATCCAATCTCTCTTTTAGTGAACCTCCTTCTTGTCCTATTTTCCAATACCCACATGTAAACCATCCCATATTATCTACACCATCATAATGTCATTCTTAGGAATAATGTGTTTCTTGATTGGATTCCCAACTCAACCAATCTACTCCATCCATCTACTTTACCCCCATTTTGTTTTTGCAAGAATCACAACCATCATCATCCTCACCACACGGGGGGTCGTCATATCAATAAGAGCATTATGGCATGCCTTACATTTCTATACTCATGATAAATCCTAGTCCAAGAGAGTATAACATTCATAATTCTCACGTGTCCCCTCCCACTATACAATCCATTCATTATTTTGGTCACACTAATAATGCACCCTTGATAGTTGGTATCATCATCCCTCTTGGCCCATCCACAAATCATATTAATTTCATTTATGAGGGTATTGATATGTCCTCTAAAACACCTGAGCCTACACAACTAGAGAATACATTTTTTGGTAGCCTCGAACACATGTCCAACCCATATTTTATGATGTTTACTTCCAATGCTTTAACTAACATGGATTAGGACTAGGGCGGTATGAACAAGGATCTTGAACCTTTGTTGACCCACCTTTTTAGTAGCCCAAAGAAAAATTAGGTTTGGGCAATCAACGTGACCAAATCAACATATTAGATAATGAACTTCATCATATCATCCTTGATCCTATATAGGATAACTTTATAATGAGCCCGAGTGCAACTTTCATAGTGATTGTCTATCTCCTCATTCCATAGTGAACATTCCTTCCAACTTCTTTCAAGAGTATTCACCACATGGCACTACTTCTACTTATATTTTCTGTAACCTTATTCAATAATTTGACATGCTCTCACTCCCATCATCTACCTTTGATGATGCATATCCTCTCATTTATCCATTATTCATCAATCCATACATCAATTTACATAGCAGACACCAAATTTGATGCTCTTTGACTCACTCTCGTTCCCCACTAGTGGTTTTGCACCCCCATATAAACCAACCATTACCTTCATAATTGTCTAAAATTTCTTCTGGTCACTCAACTTCCTCACTTTCCTTGAGTGTTTTGATCAACATGATCTTCGTATATCTAATTGTTCCACTTCACTATTATGCCCATCTAAAGAAAATCATTTTTACAAATCCAAATTACATTGATTTTGATCACATATATTTTTTACCTTCTTTGCATGACTTTCTTCCATATAAACACTTTCTACACTCAACAAGCACCCCCTTCCTTCCATCCCATCCCATGTTTAATTCATCCATCATACATACATCTCTCATGATGATAAGGCTTCTACCCCTAATGTCGTTCATGACTTGCATTTCATCCCCATTCCTACTCAACTATAAGCTCCCACATACTTGTGGAAGACACAATTTATGTTGACATTGATGATGATCCTACCAAACCTTATCATCAAACTAGGTAAGGTTCTATCCCTTGAATAAATATAGAGCTTTACCATGCTCCTCAAAGAGTACAAAAATATCTTTGCATGGTCTTACACTGACATACCTGATCTTGACTTGTCGTTGGTCATTCATAATCTTACACTTAATGTTAGTTCAAAATACATAAAGTGAAAGCTTTCCAATATGTATCCTAAAATTTATTTAATGGTAGAGGAGGAGTTATAAAATCTCCTTAATGTGGGATTCATTCAACTATTTGATTACCCTGAATGGGTTTCTAACATGGTCCCCATCGCAAAGCCAAAGGGAGGAATTCAGATATGCACTAACTTCATAGATCTCAATCAAGCACGTCCTAAGGATAATTTCCCATTCCTCAATATCAATACATTGATCGAATCCACAATAGGTCATAAAATTTTATCCCTTATGGATGGGTTTCTAGGATACAACCAAATCTAGGTTAACCTTGAGGATCGACATAAAATATCTTTTACCACTTCTTGGGGGAATTTATATTATAAGGTCATGCAATTTGGCCTTAAGAAAATTGGTACCTCATACCAACACACTATGACCTACATATTTCATGATTACATACATAGAATTTTGGAAGACTATGTCGATGACTTGCTGGTAAAATCCAAGAAGTGTCATCATACATTGATGACCTACATAAAATATTTGATAGTCTCCTGGAACATAATGTAGATTTAAACCCAAAAAAGTGTCTATGGCATGACCTTAGAAAAACTCTTAGGATTCATTGTTTCTTAATGGGGCATCAAAGTTGACCCACAAAAATTGAAGGATATCATCGATATGCCTCCCCCTACAAATTTAAAATAATTATGTAAGTTGTAGGGTAAAATCTAAGTGATTCGTCATTTCATAACCCAACTATCAAACAAGTGTAATTCATTTAATCATATCTTATAGAAGGGGGTCGTATTCAAATGGGACCATGAGTGTCAAACTACTTTTAATGGCATAAAGACCTATCTTACATCTTTTCCTATATTATCTCTACCTTGCCCTGATTTTCCTTTCCACTTGTACATATCCACCACTGATTTTGCTCTAAGGATGCAATTAGCCCAAAAAATAAGGCTAACTAAGAACAAGACATATATTACATCAGTCACACATTGGTAAGCTACAAGACGTGGTATGCCTACGTGGAAAATTTATACCTCATGGTAGTATTTGCTACAAAGAAGTTGCATCATTACATATTAAAAATCATACAACTTATGTTGTAGCTTGAGATAATCTGCTTTGATACATGATGGGTATAATTTACAATAAAGTTGCATAGCCAAATGGATTATGTTGCTAACTGAATTTTATCTCAATTTTATCAGTCAAAAATCCATTAAAGAGTAGGTCATCATCGATCAACTCACATAAGCTCCTTTAACTGATGATAAACCGCTTTTTATTACGCTTCATGATGATTTGATGTTCCATACTACAAAAGCTAAACAATACGTGGAACTTGAAACACATGCATACCTAAACCTCTTCTTCAATAGCTCTCACTACGAACAAGGGGAGACACAAGAATAGTCTTCTTTACACCACAAGGGGTACCACTCCTCTTTATTCCAAATTAGACTTTTCTTGCATAAATAATAATGTCGAATATGAAGCACTCATCCTTGATCTTAATATTGTGCTTGTTATGGGCATCAAACGACTACAATATTTGGTGATTCTCCTCTCATTATCAATAAAATAAATTGAATTTATCAATGTTGATACCTCATGCTCAAACAATACAAGCAATTTGTTGATCAAATACTCTTCTAATTTGAGTGGTATGATATCAACGTTGCTCCACACTCTACCAATAACTTTGCAGATACTATGGCTTCTATAGGTTCTCTAATACCACAAAATCCACATGATACAACTACTCATGTATTTGTACAAACGATTCATAAATCATCCATATCATCGCAAACACCATTTGATGATATTGGTATCAATTTTATTCAAGCCAAACCTTGTGATCCTTGGTTTTATCAAGTCCAAGATTATATCAAATTAGGCATTCTTTCTATAGATTTACCTCATGACTACAAATTTACATTCAAATAGAGGGTAATTCACTATACATTGTTAGGGGACATCCTTTATAAATGTAGCTATGATGGCATTCTCCTGTGTTACCTACAACTACATGAAGCTCACCAAGTTATTACGGTTGCCTATAATGGTACTTGTGGTGGCCACTTTAATGGCATGGCCATTACTAAGCACATATTATGCATGGGTTATTATTGGCTCACCATGGAGTGTGACTACTTTACCTACATTAAGAAGTGTGTCAAATATCAGTCGCATGCTAATCTCACCCACTTACCATCTTAACCATTACAACCTATCCAATCCATGTGGTTGTTCTCTCAATGGGGCTTGGATCTCATCAAAAAAATAACTCTAGCCTCATCAAGCAATCATAAGTTCATCATTACAACCATAAAATATTTTATAAAATGGTTTGAGGTAGTTCCTCTCATCCAAACGATAGGTACCAAAATTGTCAAATTCATCATAGAACACATTATATGTTGTTTTGGTATTCCTTCAAATATCATCTCTAATAATGATACACCTTTCAAGAATAAAAAAATTTGTGCATTATGTGATAAATATAACATTCAACATAGCTTTTCAACTCCATATTATCCCTAGGGAAATAGCCAATCAGAGATTACAAATAATACCATTTGCACCATTCTTCATAAAATCATTGTAGATTCTCATCGTGATTGGCACAATCAAATGCCATTGGTACTTTGGGCCTATCAAACCAACATCAAAACACCCACTAGGGCAACACCATTTTTTTAGTCTATGGCTTAGAGGTTGTCATGCCCTTAGAGCTTGATATCCCTTCTTTGAGAATCTCGCTACAAGAATTCATTGATAATGATACAACCCATCAAGTGAGATTAGACCAACTCATGCTTCTAGATGAAAATCACATCAATGCTATTGAATGTATGCACATTTATCAATATTATCTCTGATGTGCCTACAACAATAAGGTGCATCAATGTAAATTTCAAATAAGATATTTGGTCCTCAAAAAAAATTAGCAAAACACAAGTTGACTATGACATCTTCACAATAAATTTGCACTAAACTGATTAGGAACATACATCATCATGAGCAAATTTGGTTCTAGATCTTATCGTCTTGCCAATATTAAAGGCCTGGAGGAACCTAAACCCCTCAATATCATCCACCTTCATGTATTTTATGCTTGATAATATTCATGAAGGTTCTTCACTTTTTGTAAAGTCCATTTTAAATATTACAAAAATACAAAAATAATAAAAATAAAAACAAATTCAAAACTGCCCATCAATAGTGTATTTTGCACTTCATATTTTTTTATCTCTATTTATTTCAAGTTCCTTCTCCTTTCACTCTAGATCAATGTTGTGTGGCCACACATTGACTGACTACACACCTTTGATTTAGATCTAATTCTTTTTTCCTTTCTAAAATCTTTAATGTCTGATCAATGTTGTATGGTCATGCTTTGAGTGTCTACATACCTTTGGTTTGGTCTTATATTCTTCCTCTCCTTTCCTCTACTTTTTATTCCTTATCAATGTTGTATGGTCACACTTTGAGTGGCTAGATAACTTTGATGGGTTACATTTCCTTCCTTCTTGTAGGCCCAAAATGGCCACATTATTAGAAAAATTTTCAAAATATTTTCTAGGGCAAAGAAAGATGTTCTATCCCATGTGATATATAGTGTATTTTACAACGACATAGGACAGGATGTTCTATCCCACTGTTAAAGTGGTCAAAAGTTTACTTTACCACTTTTAGAATCGTGAATCATAGCATATTTTTGATTAAGTCTAAAAGCTTAGTGGTCTACAATATGTTCTAATCCATACAATGTATGGCATGGTTCCAGTACACGATCAAAGCAGTCAAAGTTCACATTTGCTTACTTCCAAATTGTGGCATAGTGTATATTATTCTATCCCGTGCAAGCTAAAGGCTATTTCAAGCAATGTTCTACCTTGCGATAGTTCAAGTGTATCTTGTCATGGCACAACACACATGCTCTAGCCCATGGTAAAAATGGTAAAACATCACAAAATTGAATAATTAAGTCATTGATTAGTGCAAAGATTTATATAGAAAATATTTTATGTTATATCCCATGTAGGCTAGAGCGATTCTCTACCCCACAGTCAACCACAGTTAAACTGGAAGGCACAAATTTTGAGGTATAGATTATAGTACATTTTAGACCATGTTCTACATCACAGATGCGGATGAACTCTAAATCATATTGAATAATAAGAGCCATGACATAGTGCAATGTTCTATTCCACGCACCTCACAGTACATTTTTATCTTAAAGCCTAACATGCTCCAGCCCACGGTCAAGGTGGTCAAAGGAAGTGATAAGCTTTCAAGAGGAGTAGGCTACAACATGTTCCATGCTATGGGGCTATCAAAGACTTTCAAGTTTTGATCTTAGTCATTCATGAATATATCAATGGCTGGGTTATTCTAACAAGATCTCATAAGTATAAAAGCAAATTATTTGCAACATAAACTGGTTCAGCAAGAAATCTAACAGATGAAGTGACAACAAAGTTGAAGAACCAATAAAAGATAGTTGCATTCAGTTGTAGTTCTATGACAAATAGTGTCTACAAGGATGAAATATGACCAAGATCATGGTTTTGATAGCCTGGAGCAAAAACACCATGAAGAACCAACAAGTTGTAGAGGAGCGCAAGATCACATAGTTTCTTCTGTTCTCAAATGTAAATCAGAGACCACCACCTTAGCATCTGGATAACCTAGCATTTCTTTTTCCTTGTAATGTTCATCAAGGTTCATCAATTTTTGTAAAGTCCATTTCAAATATTATAAAAATACAAAAACAATAACAACAATAATAAAAATAAAAATAAATTCAAAACCATCCATCAATAGAGTATTTTGCACTTCATCTTTTTCAGTATCTATTTCTTCCATGTTCCTTCTCATTTAACTCTAGATCAATGTTGTGTGGCCACACTTTGAGCAACTACATACCTTTTATTTAGATCTAATTCTTCTCTCCTTTCTAAAATATTTAATGTTTGATAAATGTTGTATGGTCATGCTTTGATTGGCTACATACCTTTGGTTTGGCCTTATCCTCTTCCTCTCCTTTTCTCTACTTTTTATTCCTTATCAATGTTGTATGGTCACACTTTGAGTGGCTACATAAATTTGATGAGTTACATTTCCTTCCTTATTGTAGGACCAAAATGGCCACATCCTTAGAAAAAAATTTAAAATATTTTCTAAGAAAAAGAAATATGTTTTATCCCACATGAGATCCAGTGTATTTTACAACAACGTAAGACAGGATGTTTTATCCCATGATCAAAGTGGTCAAAATTTTACTTTACCACTTTCAGAATCGTGAATCACATCATATTTTTGATTAATTCTAAAAGCTCATCGGTCTACCACATGTTCTAATTTGTTTGATGTTTGACATGGTTCTAGTCTACGGTCAAAGCAATCAAATTTTGCACTTGCTTACTTCTAAATTGTGACACAGTGCATATTGTTCTATCCTGTGCAAGATAAAGGCTATTTTAAGTGTATCTTGTCATGGTACAGTACGCATGCTCCAGCCCACTATCAAAATGGTCAAACATCACAAAATTGAATAATGAAGTCACATATTAGCAAAAGGATTTATATAGTATGTGTCTTATATTATATCCCACATGGGCTAGAGTGATGCTCTACCCCACGGTCAACCGTAGTCAAATTAGATCGCATAAATTTCAAGACATAGATTATAGTACATTTTAGACCATGTTCTAGATCACAAACGTGAATGAACTCTAAAGTAAATTGAATAATAAGAGCTATGACATAGTGCAATTTTCTATTCCATGTACCTCACAGTACATTTTCATGTTAAAGCTTAACATGATCCATCCCGTGGTCAAGGTGGTCAAAGAAAATGATAAGATTTCAAGAGGAGTGGTCTACGACATGTTCTACATTATGGAGCTATCAAAGACTTTCAAGTTTTGATCTTGGCCATTCATGAAAAAATCAATGGCTAGGTTATTATGAAAATATCTTAAAAGTATAAAAGGAGAATCTTTGCAACATAAACTGGTTGAGAAAGAAAGCTAGCAGATGAAGCGACAATAAATCTGAAGAACCAAGAAAGAGTAGTTGCATTCAGTTGTAGATCTACAATAGATAGTTTATACAATAATGAAATAGATCCAAGATCATGGTTTTGATAGCCTAGAGCAAAACCGCCATGAAGAACCAGTAAGTTGTAGAGTCCAAGTTGTAGAGGAGCACAAGATCGCACAGTTTCTTCTATTCTTAAATGTAAATCAAAGGCCACCACCTCAGCATCTGGCTAACCTAGAATTTTTTTCCTTCTAATGTTCCATTTCTTTCAATTTATTTTTAAACATGTAAAAAATATAAAATGAGGTCGAACCCTCATTTTGAAGGGTCAGCTTTAGAGTGTTTGCTTTCCCCGCTGTGTAATATTTTTTAGAAAATCAATAGAAGGAACACTACTTGGAATATTTATCTCAAACGGTGTCTTCTATAATTTTGGAGAGATTCAAGTTGTGGATTTCTTTTCTTCTATTGCTACTATGTTTAGTCTATTCTACTGATATTAGATTGCTAACTTAGGGAAATTTAAATCTTTTTATTGAAATGCAAGCAACGAACGATTCATTGAAAATAATTGGAACTAAATACATTCAAGTTGGTTGGTTTGAGTAGTTGAACCAACCAACTACTTTTGCATAACCACCCCCTAATAGTGCTTAAACAAGGAGTGCTTAATTATATGCCAATAATGAAATATGACACATAATATATGTTATGCTAACATCCCCCCTTATTACATTATTGGAAAATACCAAGGGTATTGCAAAACAATTCAAATTTGACATGGGCAAGTACCTTGGTAAAAATATCTGCAACTTGTTTATCAGTGGGAATGTATTAGAGTTGTATATTGTGCTTTGGAACTTCATCACGAATAAAATGACAGTGAGTGTCGATGTGTTTGGTGTGATAATGAAATATTGGATTCTTGAAAAGATTCAAAACACCTTGATTGTCGCAAAACAAATGAAGTGGAAGGTTCTTTGGAAGGTCCATGTTTGTAAGAATGCAACTTAACCATATTATATCATAGACTGCTCCACTGGTTGGGCAATATTTAGTCTTTATAGATGATATAAAAACCACCTATTGCTTATTACTATGCCAAGAGATAGGAACAGATCCAAGGTGAAAAATTTATCCAGAAGTTGACTTTCGATCATCAATGGATCTAGCATAGTCTGAGTTCGTGTACCCCTGTAGATAGAATTTACTAGTCTTTTTGTACTCCAAGCCAAAATATGTAGTACCACGAACATAATGAAGAACTCTCTTTGCTGCTTTCCAATGACTCACCTTTGGTTCCTACGTGAACCTTGAAAGATAGCCCATAGTAAAACTAAGATTTGTCCTGGTATTTGTTATATATATGAGACTCCCAATCAATTGATGATAGAGAGTGCCATATACCTGTGGTGATTGATCATATCGAGATAGCTTGAGTCCAGATTCCATTGGAGTTACCTTAGACTTACAATATATTATGTGATACTTATCAATCAATGTCTTGACATACTTATTTTGTGTAACTATGGTATGATGATTTTTTTGAGTCACTTCCAAACCAAGACAATAGTGAAGAAGTCCTAGATTTGTCATTTCAAAATATTATTTTAAATCATATTTTACTGCATCAATCATACTCTTTGAGCTCCTTGTTATGATCAGATCATCTACATATAGCACTAAAATCACTATGTTAGAACCATTATTCTTGATATAGATATTTGCATTGGAAGGACTTCTTTGGAAACCATGATGCACTATGTGACTATCTATTTTGATGTACCAAGCTCGAGGAGCTTATTTCAGTCCATACAAGGATTTGATCAACTTACAAACCTTTTGGTCTTGTTCTTCAACAAAAAATCCTTCTGGTTGGATCGTATACACTTCTTCTTGTAGGTCACCATTCAAGAAAGCACTTTTTACATCCATATGATGTAACTTCCACCCAAACTGAGCTGCCATGGCACAAAGTACTTGAATGGTAGTCATTTTTGTAGTAGGGGCAAAAGTCTCTTCATAATCTATTCCTTCTTTATGAGCATAGCCCTTTGCAAAAAGACAAGTTTTATGCTTATCAATAGTACCATCTATATTAAACTCTACTTTGAATACCCATTTTCAGGCGATGGGCTTCTTTCTTGAAGGTAAATTTACTAGCTTCCATGTATGATTTTTCATGAGAGATATATGTTCTGCTTCCATAGCAGCCTTCCAATTAGGCTTACTAAGTGCATCCTGAACTATTGTGGGTTCATTTTCATCCAATGTTGTCAAATAAACCCTCTCATCCTCCATATCTATATCCTTGTCTTCCGCTGCATCTACAGATAGTTTATCAAACGGTTGGTAAAGCTCATCAACTTCTAAAGTTGATGCCTCTACTCTTGTCTTTTGAGTCATACTGTGAGTGCAAGGTCGATCTAGAGTTAGATCTAGAAGTGATGTCAACTTGGAATCTCTCAATGTACTGGTATACCATTTTGGTATCTTGTTCTGAGGAGATGAAGTCTCTTTCTTAGGTTCATCTTCCTCAAGGTATACAACTGTAGAGGTGTTATTTGATGTGAAAGCTTCATCAAATACCACATCTCTACTTATATGTGTCTTCTTGGTTATAAGATCTATCAATAGATATCATTTTGAATTCTCATCATAACCAAGGAAGATACATTGCAGAGTCTTCTCATCTAATTTCTTCCTTTTATGTTTTGGTATGTGCATGAATGCCTTGCATCCAAAAATACTTATATGAGAAATGGAGGGTTTCTTACCACCCTATGCTTCTTGTGGAGTTTTACCATGTAGAGCCCTTGTGGGTGCTCTATTCAAAAGGTATGATGTTGTGTTGACCACTTCTACCCAATACTGATCTTCAAGTTGTGCTCCCTTTAGCATACATCGAACCATTTCCACAATGGAACGATTTCTCCTCTCTGCAACTCCATTTTTTTGGGGTGTATAGGCTATAGTTAGTTGTCTCTTAATCCCATGTTATTTTAGAAATGATGAAAATTACTTGGAAGTATATTACCCCCTTGATGTGAGTGGAGGGTTTTGATGAAACATCCTGACTCCTCAACAAGCTTCTTGAATTGTTGAAAGTACAAAAATACCTCTGATTTCAATTGAAGGAAGAAAAACCACATCTTTCATGAGTAATCATCAACAAACAATTTAAAATACTTCTTTCCACCATAGCTGGTTGGCATAGGACCACATAGATTGGTGTGTACCAACTCCAAAGGTTTCTTAGCTCTGGAAGAGCTTGGTTCAAATGGTACCCGATGTTGCTTACCTGCCAAACAATCTGAGAAAATTGGCAATGTGGATGAGAGGTTGGGAAGTCCTCTCACCATCTCATATTTTCTCAACTCAAGCAAATATCCTGAACTAAGATACCCATATCTCTTATTTCATAGAGAAGTAGCCTGCTTGATAGTTGTTGCCGGTGCAACATGAGGTATTGAAATATCATCTAGGATGAACGAGCCATGCTTGTATGATCTGGTTGCTATATGTTTCCCATTTTTGGATATAAAACATATCTTTTTTCCTTTTGCAATATAGAACACAACATCCATATGTCGATCCAACATCTATGGTATTGAAAACAAATTATTAGCCAAACCAGGTACATAGAGTACTTTTTCGATCTGACATTTACCATTTGGAAGAGTAACAGAAACATCACCCTCACCCTTCACTTGGTAGACTTGATTGTCTACAATTATAACTGGCTTACCCTCTTTCTCCTCAAAGGTGTCAAACCATGATTTATCACTGGTCATGTGTTTACTGGCCCCTGAATCAATGTACCATACAACATCTATCCACGGATATGAAGTATGAGTCATGAGCACTTTGTGTGCTATCTCAGATGCAGAGTCTGAGTCAGATCCTCCAAAATTTGAGTCAGAGTTTGATTCAGCATAATCAACATGTCCCTTAGGTTTCTTATTATTCTTCTAGGGTTTGTATTTTCCTTTTCCCTTCTACTTAGTATCTGGGTCACTTTTTTGCTTGTTCTTAAACCAACACCTATTGGTGTCATGGTTATTCATATCACAAATCTTGCAATATTGGTTATCTTTCTGCTGATGTTGTTTCCCTTTTCCTTTGGAGGAAGATCCTCCTTTTTGAAATTGACCTTGTTTCTTACCCCCTTGTTTGGTGTAGAGGGCATTATTGGGTACTTCATCCTTATGAATTTGATTTGTCTCCTCAAATTGAATCAAATTTACCAATTCCACAAAGGACACTTGTCTACCAGATACATTAAGAGAGGTTATCAACATCTTATAGGATTCTGGAAATGCTCTCAAGATAACAGATATCAAGAGAGGATCATCAACTAGTTTTCCCATAGCATTTAATTTGGCTTTCAATTCTACCACTCTATAGAGGAATAGGTCAATTGTCTCCCTAGAGTTCATACTGAGAGTATGTAGTTGAGTTTGAAGGTGTAGAATAGTGGATTGATTCTTACCTTCATAAACAGTAGTCAAAGCATCCCAAGATTCCTTACTAGTTTTGGCATCACAAATATGAGGCTGGACCTCATTTGTAGTAGCAAGCAAGATAAACATGAGACCTCTCTTGTCCTTTTTATCAAAAGCTTCTTGATCTATTCCTGTTGTTTGAGGATGTTTTGTAGTGCCAGTGACTACATCCCATAAATCTTCCACCTAAAGAATGGCACACATCTTTGTTTTCCATGGAATGAAGTTAGAACCTTTCAGAAACTGTGAATCTAAGAGATATTTGTGAATAGTGGCCATTTTTATCTCCCTGTCGTTATACCTTATAGAATTTTATAAGGTGTATAAATTTGGGGTCTTTTCTTTTCTTTTATAGGTGTGATTGTTAATGCAAAACAACAACCACATATGCCCACAAATTTAACTTCTTGAGGTGAAAAATGCACCTCTTTACAATGCCAGTTTAATTTGATTCCCCCCTTTGTTTTAGAATTTTGCAAGAAATAAATGCATATGTGAGATCCCCCCTTGTTGCAAAATAATCAATGGGAAAAAAACTGGGCAAGTCCTCGAAAAAAAAAAAAACTACTTATCCCTCCAAAAATAAATCCTGAAAGGAGGGGAAAAAATGAAGTATATGAAGAATACTTAAAAAAAAACCTCTCGTGTGCTTGCAAGAAAAAATTATCTAGAGAACCTTCTAGGTCACAAAATAACTCTTGTCAAAAAAATGTGGCAAGCAACTTGGAGCAATATTTTTTTTGTTGAAACAACTTTTTTTGTTGTTGTTTTAGTTGTCTTTGTTTGTTTGGTGACAACAAAAAAAAAAAAATGTGCTTTGTATAACCTTCGGTGGGGTTGGAACCCCCAACCTCACTTGCTACAAACAGTAGTCGAACCACTCCGACTACACTAGTCACTAGAAAGAGTAACAAAAAAATAAAAAAAATGCCTCCGCAGTGATTGGAACCCTGAACCTTCGCAGTCTTAATGCACACGCAGACGCCAGTCAGGCTACAAAGTCCTATGAGAAAATAGGAGAGACCACCAAAATTTATTGCATGTACACTACGAGAAACATAAAAAATACCATTTTTATCCCACATGCATTAGGAAATAGGTAGGAAATGGTTTAAAAAGGATGTGCCTCGCATGGTATATCGATTGCCTTTCGCAATAAAGCCTACCTTTTTATCCTGCGTGACACTCAATCATCGAATGTCATGTCACCTCCCCTGCACAAACCAATCGAACCCTACCAAGTCAGATGTTAGATCAACCAATGAATACCATGTATCACTTGTCTCAGTACACCATGTGTCTCTGGTCAGCCGTCGGTCAGCCTCTTCTCAGTCTGCCATGTGTCTCTAGTCAGCCTTGTCATCCTCATCTCTCAGTATACCACATGTCTTTGGTCAGGGTTTTGGTATACTATGTGTCTTTGGTCAATGTTTCATTAGCCTCGTATCTCGGTCTATGATTTATCTACGTCAGGGTTGCTACGTTGGTCCTCATGTTATGTCTGTTAGTGTAGGGTTGCTCAGTCTACGGTTTGTCTATGTTGGTCCTCACATCATGTTTGTCAACGTCAGTCAGAAACATGTTCATGTTCTGTAGTCTATCTACATTGGTCCTCACATCATGTCTATCAATGTCAGTCAGAAATCTATCTGCCTATCTCCAAAGGTTTGCTTCGATCAAGCCCGTTGATCACCACCACACTTGCTCTGATGCCATATTGAAATGCAAGCAGTGAATAATTCATTGAAAATAATTGGGACTAAATACGTTCAAGTTGGTTGGTTTGAGTAGTTGAACTAACCAACTAATTTTTCATAACCACCCCCTAACAACGCTTTAAAAAAGGAGTGCTTAATTATATGCCAATAATGAAATATGACACATAATATATGTTATGCTAACATTTTTTATGATTGAATCTATGCTTGCAAGAATTTATTTTCTATTCCATATTGATATTGATATTATTCTGCTAATTTGGATTATTAGATTCTTTGATATTGAAATAGCTTCCTTGAAGTATAACTATGTTTTATCTATGATATTGAAGGTTACTTGATTTGAATGTTGTTAATTCTAAGTGTGGAACATTGGAAATTGTTATGCAATATGGATTTTTCCTGTAGATGCCTATGTTGTTAACTCTATCTATCCGCTATTTGATTACTATTTTCTAACCCTTACTCATTTCTATATCTACTATTTAAACATTTAACTGATCTTAAATGAGTCAACATCTTACTAGTTGACAAGGAATACCAGCCTACTTTGGAGGTTGGATTAGAGTAATCTTTAATCGATCTAATGTTGTGATCTAAACTATGATTAGCAGGTGCATTCCTAATTAGAGAATTGGAATATAACAGTAACAATAATGAGATTCTACTTGAAGGTAATTTGGATGCCAATAGTTTTTGGCACGCCCGATGGGACTTGTTAACCAAAACACTAGTTAATCCACTCTCTTTTTATTTTTATCAGTTTCCAAAATGAATCAATATTTGGTGAATTATCATGACCTTGAAGCGATGATTAGTAAATTCACCTGGTGACTCCTTGTTTTCAAGAATCTAGAAAAGGTCTTTTGATAGCTCATATTTTTTATGAATATTAGGTCATTTACAAATAATAACCCAGAGTCTTTCATCTATTATGAGCTCCCTTTGAGAGGATCTACTTTCTTAAGGAATTTGAATCCACATTTCTAGTCAGATGAAACCCCTCCAAAAATTCAACCTAAGGTACCTCTAAGATCACCTCCAGCAAGAGCAGCAATTGGAAACATGGCTCAAAACAATAATGTGGCCCCAAACCTACCCCTAAATAAGTATCCTAGTTGGAATACAACTGCCCCCCTGAGGCTTGCTCATATCCAAGCTATATCCAAAGCCATCCCTACCTATGATGGATTAGGAAAAACCACCTATGAGCACTGCAAAGATATTCTAAACCTGGTAGCAATTCATAATATAAATAATGAAGATGTCATTGTCAAAATCTTGGCCTTGTCCTTTAGAGGGAAAATTTTACACTGGTTTAGGACTTTGGAGGACAATATCATTACTTCATGGATTGAGTTAGTAGAACCTTTTGTAGAAGAATTCAATGAGTCTGTTGATCCTTTCTCCTTGCTAAACTAGTTTACATCCATGCAAAAACGTCAATAAGAATAAGTTTTAGATTTAGCATATATTGGAAAAGAATTCCACCTAAACCAAGCCAACTACAACCCTTGTTTTTATGTATTATATCAAAGTCCTTGGGTCAGAATTGGATTTACAAACTCAACAGGTAGAGGTGTATACTTTTTCTAGGTTTATACTGTAGTTGTCTAGCCTAAAAATATTCTTATCAATGTGGGGAGGTTAGCCCCAAAGACTAAAACACCTTACTATTCTAAAATTCCTAATACCCAAGGTCAGGAAAATACGTCTTCTTACATGGATCCCCCTCCTCTGTAATCACTAGCTCCTAAGATGACTCCAATTCCCCTCCCCAAATCATCTTTTGCTCTAGTTTCTTTCCCTCCTATTCCATGTCAAACACCCCAATAATATTATATGCTTCTTGATATTCAAAACACTTTAAAAAATCTCAATAAAAATATGAAATCAATGGAAAAATATATAGAGATAGATCACAACAAATAAGGTTCCCCTATGTTAATAGAGATAAGAAACCTAGTACCAGTAATAGTGTTGGAATAAGGGTTAATGCCATTCAAGAAGATCTAGAATATTCCTTTGAAACTAGCCTTATGAATTTTTGGTGCCTTGTGTGTAATGACCCCTATGACTCAGAGTCACGTGTAATGTATCAGCATCATGTACATCAAGCCATGGAAAAAGTAGAGAGAAATAAAAAAGGCAGAGTCAATATGTTTTGGAAACTAGACCAGATCATGGTTGGGTAAGATCATGATGATGAGGGACCCATTGCTATCATGACAATATCTAGAAATAAAATATTCTAGGTTGATCCACAGAATATGGGGCAATTTTAGGTCCCTTCTCAGAAGAAGAAAGATCCTCCTCAACAAAATAATGAACAATTTCCTATTCCTCAAGCAACTGAAAAGAGAGATATGGTACCTAAAGGCCAAGATAAGGAGTTTAGTACCCATAGAAGGTCTTATAAATAAAATTACCAAGAGAGGATGAGATCCAAAAGTGAAGAAAAAGAAAAACTTTGATTCCCCTCTATAACTAAGAGGCAAATGATTGAAGCCACACAATAATACAAGAGGAAATACGACAAGCCAAAGAGAAAGCTTGAGAATCCCACTTCAGCAAAATCAAAATATAACATTGTAGAAGAGATGAAAAGGATTCCCTCTAAGGCTAGCCTCTATGATACCCTCTTTATTCTTGGTCAAATTGATCTTCTGAAAGCTTCTTTGAGTAAGAGTCCTCAAGAAAAACAAGTCACTACCATTCTCACAGTGTCTTATGGAAAATATAAGATGCCTCTCGCTATTTTAAAGAATAAGCCCCCCCATTCTATATTTCTCTACAAATTGAGGGTTTGATAGTTCACAATTGTATTATTTATTCAAGGGCCTCTACCATAGTTATGTCCAAGGTAGTCTGTGAGGAGATGGGTATGGAGTATACCAAAAACTGTCTTGGAGTCTTGTAAGTGGATGAGACACTAGTAAAAATAGTTGGGTTAATAAAATATGTACTGATACGATTGCATAGAGCCCTAGAGGTGATCATTGTTCAAAATATTGTGGTTGTAGATCTAGAGCTCTATTTTGATCTATGCCTTTCCAGAGATTTAACTACCAAATTGGGAGGATGTATGTATTTGGATTATTTCAGTATGGCAATTCCCTTCAAAGGAAATAGAATAAGTATCACACCTAAGAAGCTTGTATCATATCACATTGAAAAAATTAATGAAGACGTGTAACCTCACACCTCTAGATGATTTTGAAATAGTGGAAAGTTTTAAAGTACTAGAGGTTGAGGATGAGCTGTCTTTTAGAGAGGATTATAGCCAATTTGGAACAGGAATGGGCACATACAATATATCCCTAGAAAAAAAGAAGATACCTAACATATCCAATTAGTATTTGAGGGAAACAGAGGCTTGGACCAAGCACTTTGATGGTGCAAGATGTAGAAATGGGGCTAGTGCTTGTTTAGTTTTGCAGTCTCCATCAGAAGGTGTAAAGATCTTTACATATAGGCTAACATGGTCTTGTACCAATAATGTTGTAGAGTATGAAGCTTTATGCTTAGGGATGATGCAATATGATAGTATGGGTATCAAGATATTAAATATATATGGTAACTTTGACCTAATAGTAAATCAGGTAATATAAAGGTGCAACAGTAAGCACCATTACCTGAAAGCATACATAAATAGGGTGTGGGATTTTATGGAATCCTTTGATGCCCTTAATATTCATTTTTTACCTAGAAGATAAAATATACTGGCTGATTCATTGGTAGTAAGGGGATCTAATTTTAACCCTTCTATAGATCTAGGAGTTAATAAGGACAAAAGATTCAAAATGGTTTTCAAACTTGCAGTCCCAAAAAAACAAATTTTTTGGTAGGTCTTTGAGAGTGATGAACATATCATTGAATTCCTGGTAAAAGAGGTTTGTTTATCCACTATATAGGAAGAATTTCCATATGAAGTTGACCAACAAGATGTTATTCAATTAAAAAATCATATCCCAATAGGGTTGGTCACACTTAAAAGTCTCTTCGATATTGAAGATAGGAAGAAAAATTAAAATATGGAGATCAATGAGAGGATCTATAAGAAGATCAATATTGAGAAGGAAAAGAAGCTTAAAGTTGGTATCCGTTGTTATCCAGAAGAGGTAGAGGATATTAAAACTCTGTGCCTAAAATACAAAGACATTGTGGCTTGGTCATACGAAGATCTTAAGGTATATGACAAAAGGGTGATCCAACATACAATCAAGCTAGAACCAGATGCAAAGCCTTTTATATAGAAACAGAGGCCTGTGAATCCCAGGATTGAGTCTATAATGAGATAAGAGCTACTCAAATTTCTAAAGGCTAAAATTATATATCCAATTAAGAACTCTATATAGATAGCTAACTTGGTTACTGTGAGAAAGAAGAATGGAGACATCCACCTTTAGGAATATAAACCAGACATCATTGAAGGATCACTATCCCCTCCCCAAATCGAACAAATTCTATAGATTGTTGTAGAAGCAAAGAGGTTTTTATTTTTAGACAACTTCTCTAGTTATAATTGGATCTAGGTGAAAGATGAGGACCAATTCAAGACAACATTTACTACCAAATGGGGTACTTTTGCTTATCATAGGATGCCCTTTGATTTGTCCAATGCAAGGGCTAGATTCTAGAGAGCAATGGATTATGCCTTTGGGGAGTTTATTAGTAAGTCATTATGATATACTTGGATGATATGACTGTGTTCTCTCATAAAAAACAAGATCACCTGATGCACTTGGAGCAAGTAATTAAGAAATGTAGAGAATTTGGTATCTCTCTTAATCCAAAGAAGTTATTCTTTGCAGTTCATGAAGGGAAGCTTTTGGGCCATGTGGTCTCTAAATAAGGGATGTCTATTGATCCAAAAAGATTTAAATTAATTCTTTCTCTTCCATGGCCCATGAACAAGAAAACTCTATAGTATTTCTTTAGATAGATCAACTTTATCAGGAAGTTCATCTCACATTTTGCTTAAAAGGTGAAGCCCATATCATAGTTGCTAAAGAAAAATGTAGATTTCAAATGGACTGAAGTAAGAAAATAGGCTTTTGATGTCATTAAGAAATCCATTTCCACTACTCCAATCCTAGTGAATTCTAATTTTAGTAAGAATTTCATCTTGTATTCCTATGGAGATGAAGAGAGTTATGCATTTGTTCTTACTCAGAAGAATGATGATGGAGAAGAACACCCTATATTTATTTGGAGACAAACTCTCCATGAATATCAAATAAAATACAACTTCATCGAAATACAAGTGTTTCTAGTGATGAATTCATTGAAGAAATTCAGGCAATACTTGGCTCAAAGTAAAATCTTGTTGTATGGAGTTCACCCAGATATAAGAAGTTTCATTTTACAAGGAGAGCTGGGAGACAAAAGAGCAGGTTGGATTACCAATATCCAAGAGTATGATATGGAAATTCATACTACCAAGATGTTCAGAGGTAGAACATTGTACCAAGGGTTAACAGAGAATATGTCTACTGAACAAATGACAACTTATCAATTAGAAATAGATCAAGCCAGATAGCCTCAATCAGGATATTCAGACTGGGTTGATCAGATGACCAGATATTTTCAAACAGGGGTTTGTCATCAAGATATTAACCCATCACAAATGAGGAGATATAGGCTTCAAGCCTTAAATTATGTCTTACTTCCAGAATGACTATATAGGAGAAATCTGGATGGAGTCATTCTAAGATGCTTGAAGGACAATCAGAAGTTGAGGGTCATTAAAGAATTCCATGGAGGATTATCTAGAGGATATTTCTTAGGAAGGGTCATAACTTTAAAAATCATAAGAGCAAGCTATTATTGGCCTACCATTTTTTTTTATACCTTCAAATTACAAGAGTCTATGATGAATGTCAAAGGTATGTGGAAAGAACTGGGAATGCATCATTTCCCCTCAAGCCTATCCAAGTAGAAGAGACATTTCAACAATGGGATTTAGATTTCATTGGGACAATTAACCCAAATTTCTTAGCAAGACATAAATACATTATGACTACCATATATTACCTTACCAAATGGTTAGAAGCTATCCCCACAAAGAAATCAGATCAAAAATTGGTAATTGACTTCATAGAAATCTTGATCACAATATTTGGCATTCTCGAATCTATAGTAAGTGATAATGGTCCAACCTTCATAGGAGCTAAGTATATTGAGGGTGCTAGTAAGTATGGTATCACTATAAAGAGTTCTTCCAATTTCTATCCTCAAGGGAATGGATTAGAAGAGTCAACTAATACGAATATTTATAGAATTATGAAGAGATCATTAGAATATAACAAAAGGAGTTGGCACCTATTTTTAGAACAAGTTCTATGGGCAGATAGGTTAACCACCAAGAAGTCTATCAAAACCTCCCCCTATGCTTTGGTGTATGGCAAAGAAGAAGTCTTATCTATTCATTTGGAAATACCAACTCTCAAGCTGGTAGACTCTAAAGAAGAATCTAATCAAAATCCAGTTGAGACTAGATTGACACATCTACTCCAACTAGAAGAGAAGAGGAATCTAGAGTATGAGAATTTCTAGAATCATTAATCTGATATTAAGGTATGGTTTGATAAGAAGTCCAGATTCAAAAAATTTAAAGTAGGGGACTTTATTTTGAAGAGAAATATGGAGAAAGACAATCTAGGACATCATCAAAAGTTTGATTCTTTCTGGGATGGCCCTTTTAAAGTAGTTGAGGTTAAAGAAAGTAACTCTTTCTAGCTTGGAGATCTAGAGGGAAACATTCAGCCAATATTGGTTAATGCTTTCCATCTCAAACCCTACTTTGATTAAGAATAAATCTTCTCTTGTAACATATGTATATATTTAACTTACACTTTTGTGTAGAGCTAAAAACACGACACCAAGTAATGCTAAATAAAACAAAATTCAAATGAACCAAATATTGCACAAAAAATTAGATCTATATTAAATGAGGGGGGAGCCTAAAAAAATCATTGTTACAATAATGGATTTAAGAATCCTCTTTGATACAATTTTTACAAATATTTCTAGGGTTCTCTGAAACCCTAGCCACAACAAATGGTGGTGTCTTCAATTACGTCTTTGCTCCCAACAGGTGTGAGTGGGCTTCTATGTATCTGATGCTGGGCCACTCCAGCTTAATCAACTATCCATTTATTTTGATATACTATCATATGCACACAAAGAAACACCAGAGAGAGAGTTAGTAATAATAATGAGGGCTCCACTATACGAGCCCTCAGAAATCACAACTATAACCCTAGCTATAATAGTATGAATGCAAACAAAATTAAACAATATGAAAAATGAAATAGGTTTACCTTGCTCCTTGATTTTTTTTTGTTGATGGTTGGATCTATTGTAGGTCGATGATGATGGTGTGCTCTAGTGACACCCAATGATATCATTTATCATCAAAATAGAGCGTTGAAATGTAGTCGAGCACTCAAGAGGTCTATGGAGGGCAACAGGGCACTCAAGACTATGAAAAAGAGTAGAAGAACACTCAAGACTATGGTGAAGAGTAGCATGGCATTCGAGAGGTCAAATAAAATCTACAAAAGTAGATCTGATGAAGGTGAGGGATGTGGCAATGGTGATGGTGAATGAAGGAATAGGGAAAGTGATGGATGGAATGGGTTTAGGGCACAAAGTTTGGGTTGGAACTCTAAGGCACTTCAAAATCTTGGGGAACCTCAGGGGACTCAGGAAATTTAATCACTTAAGAAACTCAAGCACTTAGGGGTTGAGCCATCAAAATGGCTCCTATTTATAATCTAACCTAGGGCATGCTAGGGTTTCAATGACACTAATCGTGTGGCTAATATTAAAGCATATCTAAGGGTAGATATTAAATTTAGGGTGTGGCATGGATTGAGGGAAATGGATGGATGAGATTAAATAAAATTGGATGGTTGGGATTGATTTATTTATATAAATATATATTTATTAAATATATATAAAATATTATTATTTAAATATATATAATATATATGAATATATAAATAATGGGTAAAAAATGACAGGAAAGGTAGGATGGAGGACAAGTGACTAGATTTTAGTGTCTATAGATGCCCCTTTTTGTACCATGTTGCATGAAACACAATATGGTGCAAAAATATGAGACACCTGATCGGGCTATGCACAGAAGTAGCTTCTCTCTCTTGTTGGAATGTGAACACAAAATTGAAGGCAAAAGAAAAAATAATTTGGAGTTATTGTGTAGCTCACCCCCTCAATTGGAGAATGAGTTGCGGATGAATCTCATGAGTCAATTGAAAAATAATGAATGGCAGAAACTATTGTGCAAAGGGGATCATGGAATTTGCGACTATTTTTGACCCCAACAATTGAAGCGTGATTTGTGGAATTGTAAATATGAATGCATCTATTTTTGCCCCAACAGATGAGGGGTTTTGGGAGAAATGATGATGATGATTGCACCTATTTTTACCCCAATATATGAAGGGTTTTGTTCCAAATGTAGATGTCATGATCATGTGAGATGTACCCCTTTGTGGAAAAATCATAATCAAATTTAGTTACCCCAAATTTGGGGGGATTCCATGATGTTGAATAAATTATTCCATATGGCCTTATTGATATGCAATATGAAGATGCATAAAATAAAAGGAGTCAACTTTGGAGGGCCTACTAGTGATTTTAGGATAATTTATTTCAAATGGAACCAATCACCCTAGCTAGAGCCAGTCACTATGATGACTGTCAAGGAAATTGGTAATGATTTGATGTAATTTTATTCATGTTTGAAGCCCCATGAACTAGGCCATCAATGATAGCTATTTAGAAAGACTAATCTTGTCAGGGTTTCACTTGAAATGTGAGGAACCAAATTGTATTTTTCTTTCGAACTAGGAGATATGAAATGATGATGACGACGAAGTGTTATTATGGTGATTCATTCATCTTACCGAATTGTATTGACGCAAATCGCTCCAATCGCCAAGTATATAGAACAAACCACTATATACAAGATTTACTTAAAATTTGGTAGATGTGGAAATAAATGGATGATGGAATATGATGTTGGTGAAATTTGAAATTTTTAGGATGAAATGTGATAATTTATGAAAAATAGAACTGATTGGTGAACATTGGATAGCATGTTGGTCAATTTTATGTCTTTTTGGACATAAAATTCAATTTATTGGTCCACATCAACTCAGATTTTCATAGAAATTGGTGGGATGATGGAAATTAAGATGCATATGATGAAGATGGTCTTTTTGTAAAAAATGGACTAGTTTGATATGTTTTGTAAGTGGAATTGTGCTTTTTATGATTTTGGTTGCAAACTAAAATTATGCATCCAAACTGATTTCTATTTTCACAAAACCTGATTTTATGATAGAATTGATGTGTGGGTGAAATTTGGAGGAGGTAATCTACCATTTTTATCAATTTTACCTTTTTTTATTTGTGTAAAACGCCTGAATGCATTTTTGAGGTGCAAAAAATACCTCGATGTGCTTTAGTGTGCCATAAAACGCCCTTGCATGCTTTAGCATACCTTAAAATGCCCATGTGCACTTCAAACTATCTGAAACACCACAAGGTGATTCAGTGCACCTGCAATTGCTATAAGTAGCCTGCAAGTTGGAAAATGGAGCTCATTTATGCGTTTGCAAGTTTGGGAAGTTGCATCTGAGGAGAGGAGTGGAGTGAGGATTGAAGTGAGGTAGTGGAATTTTTGCACAAAAGCTATGGTGGTAGAGGGAATGAGTGTTGTGGATGGGATGGAGGCAAGATTAGCCAAGGTAATGCTTTTGAGGACTTTTATGTTGTGTAAAATTTTGTTGTTTTTGCTTTTTTTTTTACTAATGAAATGTGTTTCTTGCTGCAGTTGCAGATTTTGGATCCCTGGCATCAATTTTCTCCTCTTGTTCTTGAGATGAGGAATTTTTTGTCGAATGCAGATTGTGATGTGCTGAAGGTGGTGGGGATAGATGGTACAACCTGATTGGATATGGTGAGGGCAGATGAGGGGTATATTTTAGCTTTGGTTGAAATGTGGGATGCAAATAGGGAGACCTTCCATATTTTGATCGAGGAGGTGACCATTACCCTTGAGGATGTGTATCACATTCTCAAGGTGCTGGTGGAGGGGTTGAAGGTGGAGGTAGGCTATGATAAGAAGGTACAATTGAGAAATATGTTTTGGAATAGGTGGGAGGAGGTGAAGGTGGAGTGTGGGGGGATTTCATACATGTATGTGGCCAAGGAGTTGGAGCCCCTACCGGTCTTTATGATGTTCATGTTGGTGAACATAGTGATACCCACAGTACTAGCTATAGGTTCCAATGGAACCTATTGGGATTGGTGAGTGATTTTCTCACTACATTGTAGTAGTATGCATGGGCTCCTGCTTTGCTAGCACAGGTGTTCCAGGAGTTATATGAGGTGACACAGTGGAAGAGGAAGGGATTGAGATGCAACTTTCTTCTCCAGTGTTGGGGATAGGAGCACTTCAGTGTGGTACGACTAGAGGGTCTACCCTATAGTGAGTGGTATGGAATACAACCATATGCTAAGATATAAGTGATGGTGAAGGAGGTATAGTCAAGTAATCTGGTGTGATCGAGCTAGTGGTACCAAGATATGTGTGTTGGACTAACATCCATCCAAGTGATGTGGAGGCCCTGGCGAGGGACCATGTGGACTGGGGATAGGAAAAATTTATAGTGAGTGAGGCAACCAAGGTGGATAGTTGGAATGAGGTAGCGCAAGGTGGAGTACTTCCAGTTATTTTGAGTATTTTGGCAATTTGGTTTACAACAGGGAGTATCAGATGAGCTGATTATTTATAGGAGGTATCGAGAGGAGGTGGGGCTTCTATGTGCAAAGCCATAGAGGGAGGATATTAAGAATGATGATTAGTTGGAGGTCTCCAATATGGATGATGCAAGAATGGCCCTCGAGTATGCGGTGTGGTTTGGTGTCCAACCAGTATGGGTACCTAAGATGGTGGCTAATGGTGGTGGTGATGCTGAGGGGTTTGATGAGACTCCAAAGGGATCAAGAAACCTTCGATCTAGTAGTTGGAGGAAGAATTTTAGAGGTCTAGGGTAGTATACACCTATGGTTGATAGTTGGGACGATGAGGAGGATGATTATATGGGGGAGATATCAAAGGTGGCAAGGTTGTGGGCTGAGATGGAGTAGATACGAGTGGAACAAGAGGATTTGGTGTAGTATTATGATGAGATTATAGCATAGCTATGGGCAAAGCTTAGTGCATGGGATGTGACTATCGCTCAAATGTAGGTAGAGCAAACAATGGGAGGAGTTTGTGGAGATGATCGAGAGATAATCATGAGGCTCCAGGCAGAGCTTCTAGGCAAGGAATGCCAACATCGGTTGGACTTGTGATGACATTGGGTGAGTGAGGTATATGTGAACTCCTTGGAGGATTTATACATGGAAAACCACATCATGTTGCCATATCCTCCATATTTTTCTATGATGCAGTCGACTAGGCCAGCTGAGTCTAGGCAGAGTTCTAGATCTAGGGCTCCTAGTAGGTCATAGGGGTCCACTCATAGGTATTAGCTAGTGCGTATATGCACTTGTTGTATAAATGAGATTTGGTGCTTTATTATATGTATCCTTTTGGGCACTCATTGTACATTTTATATTTATACATATATATATACATGGCTTTTACCTTTTGTGTTAAATGTGTTTGTGAATGCTTTGTGTGGAATGATTTTATGGAATGCATGTTTTCTATTTATGATAAATACATATGCTATGTTATGGATGATTAATGCAAGATAAAATGTATGTATGATTAATACAAGATGGTATGCTAATGATAATTTATTGTTTAGATCTTTGATTTGGCCATACTTTAGTATTTTTTGCTTAATCAAGGGCACCATACTTGGTGGCATGTGATGGATAATGGCTCATGAAATGACATGGATGTTGATATGGAAGAAGATATGGATGTTGATATGGAATAAGATATGGAAAACTACCTATTTTGTAGAGACTCAGACATACTAGTGGTATCAAAAAAACTTACAAAAACTACCTAATCCCTTTAGGACCAAATGTGTGTGCAGTGGATTCATTTACTAAACCAATAGAATGGTAATGACTCGAGGCAATCAAGAACCAGTGTGTGTGCAAGGGAGTTCCTTAACTCATCTTGAGTAAATTGGGTAAACCTGTTATGGTTGAAACCAAGAGGTTAGCTTGTCCTTATGAGAGGTTAGAGGTCTCTTTAAAAGAGACGTGTCACCACGCATGAGCATACTCCACTGCCAGTCAAGCGTCTATATCTCTGATGGAGGCTAACTCCATAGCCCATGATTTGTGTTTTTTATCTCTTGAATTTTGGGTATGACTACTTAACCGTTTGACTAGAAATGTAGTACGATCCTTACAACCCAATTGATTAGTGGTGTGTGATGTTAAATATTTAAAGTTTTTTTAGGGATTTTTCCCAAATTTTCTTTTATTTTTAGAATTGTGATAATGGTGAGAACCACTATTTTTATGGACTATGTTGCATGATGGGATGAGCAAGGATGACTCTTTTCACTTTGAGGTTCATACCAAGTATGGTGTTATCCCTCTTTGACACAAGATGTTTTTAAGATGTGAAATTATGTTTGGTTCAAGAATGTTTTGAAGTCAATTCCCAAAGCTCAAGATTTTCTTAGTGTATATGTGCAATGGTCCTACAAGGAACTCAACATGTATTTTGGAGGTTGCTTAAAACACTATGAGTGGATGAGTGACCAAAAAAACTTAGGACTTGTGAATGTGGCTTGTGCTAATGGCAATTTGACTTAGTGGAATTGCGTGGATGACTTCGTGAGGGTGCCCTTGATTAAGGCAACATGACTTTTGGTTGGACCAATTACAATCTTGATCTGGATAAATGATCCCAAATATGGAATATGAAATATGTATGTGAATGCAATGTATGATATGCAATTTTGTAAAATATAATATGAAATGTTTGCGAATGCAATGTTATTGAAGTGTATATGCAAATGAAATGCCATGTTGTGAATGAAGTGTATGAAAATATTTTTGTGTATTAGCCATGTTTATATGTACATATATAGTAGTCAAATTATGTATAAAATTTTCTCAAGTGTATAACATTAAGTGGTTCGAGTTCTTCCTCTCCCTCTAGACTAGCAAGCCTATAGGCACCATTACCCACTCTTTATATAATAATGTATGGACCTAACCAATTAACCACAAATTTATCATGAAGATGCGGTAATGCATTGGTATTTTTTTGGTTCTCTTTAAGGACAAGATCTCCTATTTGTAATTCACGTAGATGGACTTTGGCATTGTAAGCATGCTTTAGGTGGTCTTGATATACTCATAAGTGTTATAAAGCATTGACTCACCTTTCATAAATAATTGTGAGTTTGTCAAAACGTGCTTGTCTAGCCATGTAATCTTTTATGAATTCTTGCAAAGAAATTCACAAGGAAGGGATCTCGAGCTCAAGAGGTATGATTGCTTCGGCTCCATAGACCAATGAAAATGGTGTTGCCCTTGTAGGCATGCGGATGCTTATTCGATAAGCCCATAATGCCAAGGGAATTTGGGTGTGCCAATCTCTATGATTTTCTTTGATGAGTTTCTTGAGAATAGCAACTAAGATCTTGTTGTAAGCTTCAACTTATCCATTTTCTTGTGGGTAATAAGGAGTCGAGAAACTATGTTGAATGTTGTATTTCTTGCAAAGTTCTTGAACATCCTTGTTCTTAAAATACTTACCACTATTTGAAATGATCTTCGATGGAATACCAAAATGACAAATGATGTGATGAAGTATGAACTCTACAATTCTAGATCCTATCATACTGGTCAAAGGAATTACCTCAACCCACTTTGTGAAGTATTCGATGGCTGTGATAATGAAGTTATGTTGTCCTGAAGAAGGAGGTGAAATTTTACCTTTTAGATCCATACGCCATTGTAAAAAGGGCCAAAGGCTTTGAATAGATTGTAAAGCTTATGATGGTACATGAGTTAAATTAGCATGTTCTTGGAACTTTTTGCTATGTTTGACATAGGTGCAAATATCATGTTCCATTGTGGGCCAATAATAACCCATGCATAAAATATAGTTTGCAATGGCAATTACACTAAAATGACCACCACAAGTACCATAATGGGCTTTAGCTATGGCCCTTTGAGCCTCAATAGCCTCAAGACAATAAATAAGAACACCATAATAACCATGTTTGTACAACACGTCCCCCAAAAGAATAAAATATGCTACATTTTTTTTGAAAGTGTGTTTGGAAGTCCAATACATGTCATATGGGAGTGTTCCAAACTTGATAAAAGCTACTATTTGGCTCGACCAAGGCTCATATGAATATTTTTGGATAAAAAAAACATCCTTTTCATCCTTGAACTCAACATAGGAAAGTGTAGATTTAGAGGTTGTTGAAATGATAAGGGGTTGTACCTCTCCAAGCGATTCTTTTGGAATCAATGATCCAAGAGAGGCCATCACATATGCAAATCTATTAGTCGAATGTGGCAAGCTATTGATTTCATACCAATCAAACTTAGAGAGCAATTTCATTGCTACTTCATGATAAAGCTTAATGGTAGGTTCTTTGCATTGGTATTCTTTGTTGATTTGCTTGATGACAAGTTGAGAATCACAAAATATCCTAATACGCTTAATTATCATAGCTATAGTTTATTGAAGACCTAGGATTAAGGCTTCATACTCTGCAGTGTTGTTTGTGCATTGGAAGTCAAGTTTGAATAATAAGGGGATAGGTACCCCCTATGGTGTGTGAAATATGATTATGGTACTTTGACCTTTTGTGCACTTAGAGCCATCAAATAATAGTGTGATATTGACATCTTCCTCTAGAATGACATCTTCTTCTTGTTCAGTGATATAAAATATTGAATCATATGGGAGCTCAATAATCAAAGGATGATCACTAGGTAGTGGAGCTTTTGCAAGTAGATCGACTATTACCTAACCTTTAATGGATTTTTGGCTGATGAATTTCGAGTCAAATTCAGTAAGGAGCATTATCCATTTATCAGTACGGGTATTATTGTGAGTGCGAGATATCATATAATGCAAAGTATTTTATCTATCTATGATGTATGTTGTGTGGCTAAGAATGTAATGTTGAAGTTTCTTAGTGGTAAAAACCATTTCTAAGCATAGTTTTTCTATGTGAGTGTATTTAGTTTCATAGCTTTCCAATGTTCAACTAATGTAATAGATAGCTTGCTCTTGATTTTGTTCATTATTTTGTGTAAGCATCATACCTAATACAAATTTTTTTGTTGAGATATAAAGATAAAATGGGATCCTTGAACAAGGAGGACCTAATACTGGTGGAGAAGCTAGGTATTGCTTAATGACATCGAAGGCCTTTTGACATTCATCTTTCCATGATAATGGCACCCCATTTTGTAGTAGGTGATTGAATGGTCTACATTTGTCAAAAATTTGTGCAATAAAAAAATGGATCGATTGAATATTTTCTTGTAAACTGCACAATTCCTTTAAATTAGTTTGGGGAGGCATCTCCAAGATAGCCTTAACCTTGTTAGGGTCTACCTCAATGCCTCTTTTGGTGATAATAAATCTTAGAAGTTTTCTTGAGGTAATGCCAAAGACACATTTTTTGGGATTCAACCTTACATGCTCTAGGAGTTAGTCAAAAAATTTATCCAGTACACCAATATGTTCTTGTTGAGTTTTGAATTTAGCCAAGATATCATCCATACAATCTTCAATAATATTATGCATGTAATCATGAAAAATGTATTTCATGGCACGTTGATAAGTGGCACCTACATTTTTGAGTCCAAATGTCATCACCTTGTAACAAAAAGTTCCTCAAGGTTTATTGAATGCTATTTTGTGTTGGTCATCAAGATTTATTTGTATTTGGTTGTATCCTGAAAAACCATCTATGAATGAAATCATTTCATGGCGAATGCAGGTATCGACAAGAGTGTCGATGTTTGGAAGAGGGAAGTCATCCTTAGGATATGCTTTGTTAAGATCTCAAAATTTAGTGCACATGCATATCACCCCGTTAGGCTTACAAATAGATACCATGTTTGACAGCCACTCAGGATAGTCGATAGGAACAATTAAGTTCACATTTAGGAGTTTTTGAAGCTTTGTTTTTACCATGATGGCCATGGTAGGATGCATTCTCCTAAGTTTTTGTTTGACTAGATAGGGGCGGATAGATGCGGCTAGCTCTTGTGGAAGAAGCAAGTGAAATATAGGCTCATGGATGGGGAACATATTGAGCAAAAACTCATCTTATTTGGTATGGGAAATGATGGGCTCTGATTCTTATTCAGATTCATCCAAAATTATTGACATAAGTTTGAATTCTTCATAGATTTCCTCATCAAAACTATCGGGATGGAGGGTGTCTTCTCTTGAATTGAGATTAAGCCTTTGGAAGACTTGTTCAAGAGGAGAGGTGGTGGAAAGTGGGTGGTAACCTAGACCTGAATGGTCATGAACATCTTGATATGGAACATCGATAGGTTGATGCACTCCTTTTTCATGCATTCCTAGACCATGGCCTTGCCAATTGATAACGAGGAAGTATCGATATGGGAATCCCAATATTTTGGAATGTTGGCAAGAACCGATTCTTTGGGTTCCTCTATGGGTGCTGGACTTGATTAAGGATAAATCCCTCCATATACAAAATTTATGCTATCCGGAGCTAAAACCATATTATATACTGCTCCTATGGCCAAAGGTGGGTCACGCGTGTGATAGAAATCCTTAGCACTAGGAATAATGAGAGGTGTGATGGTGATGTTTTGGATCACATATTCACCAATACCAAGATTAGTGAGGTGGAACTCAACTTGGGATGACATGTAAGTACTATGGCTAGATGATGGCTCAGGAAATGGTGAAGATGGACATGCTTCACAGTCTATTAATTTGACTTATGAAACATTAGGTGATGGTGATGGATTGGCTTGGGAAGACTACTAAATGGACAATGGTGATGAGGATGGCAATTATTTTGATGATGTGGACTGATTGTGAGCACATGTCCATGTAGTCAATTATGAAGATGATGGATAAAGGGTGGAAGCTTGATGATGATTGGTGATAGGAAGCTTCTCAGGAATGGGATCCTTTTATGAAGAGATTGGTGAAGTGGTGGATGGATTGGATGATGGGAAAATAAAAATATGAGTGGAAGAAAGCATGGACTCATACGAATTTGAGATGAAATTACAATATTTAAACAACTCGACGTCCATAGGTATGCAATGTACTTATCCCTCATGAACATATTTCATGCATTTATGTAGAATTTAGGGGACACATCTCATTTCCCTCATCCAAGGTCTTCCAAGGAGTACATTGTACACCATGGATCCTTCCAAGATGTGGAACATTGTGTGCAACATTTTAACCCCTACTTCAATGGGAAAAACAATAGTGCCAACTATGGAACACAAAGCATTGTTAAATGCTTTGAGGGTGAATGATGACTTCGTGATGTGAGATGGAGGAAGGTTCAAATGATGAAGAGAATATGTGGTAATGATGTTGATATAGGAACCGATGTCAATTAGCACTCTTTTAAAAGGCTTCTTGTCAATTAGAGCCATGATATGCAATGGTGGGTCTACTAATTCTGATGAGATTGGCTTAATATCAAAGTTATAGAATGTGATGGAAGGCTCCATGCATGTTTGGATGCTCCCCACAAAGTTATTGAAGGCGTTAGGATATTACGATTGCAACTTGATGGATTTAAAATATCCATTAATGCCTCACAATGTGGATGATATTGTTGGATTCGCTCATAGATTGACAATTTAGCGAAAGCCTTTTTCAAACTTGTATTTAACCAGCTACTCAATAATATGATTGATTGATTTGGATGATTTGATTGGCTAGGGATATGAATGGGTGATGAAGGATTAGGGTAAACTTAAATGGGTTGCGATGTAGAAGGTTGTGACATACTTTCTTGAGGTGGTTGCCTTTGTTGGTTTTCCTTTGACCTCTAGTGACCACATGAATGGCCCCTACAAGCCCTTGGTATTGTTGTATGTGATTGACTTGATGAGGAGGCATTTTGGTGTTAGCCCCCCTACATTTAGTTGAAACTCTTTGTGATGAGGAAGTGGTGTTTGAAAAATACCAAGGTTTTGGTTTTTTTGAGTGAGAGTATTATCAAGCTTGATTGCCCCCAAGTCAATAAGGTCTTGCACTATGTCTTTGAATACATGGCAATTGTTAATGTCATGCACGTTTTACCTATGATAAGGATAAAATAGATGTTCTCGATAATTTTTCCCACATTTTATAGGATCATCCGGTCTAATGTCAGGCAAAGCAAGTTTATTTGTTTCATACAACCTTCTAAAAAGGGAGGCATATGACTCGGCTAAAGGGGTATATTGGTAATTTTATCGGACAAACTATCATCGGGGATGGTTTTCCAAATATGGCATTGTGTTCTGTATTGTTGGAGCTTGTGTTGTTGAGGAGACCTCATGATAGACAATTTGTTGCAGTGTTTATTACACAGGTTGTTGTTGATCCATTATAGGCTAGCTCATGACCACATTATTAACTTGATTGGATTGGGTGGTTGGGGTAGCATGTGTTGATTTTTGTTGGCCAAAATAGTTGCTTTTGTATTGGCCCTTACTTTGCCATTATTTCTTCTTAGTCTTAAGTATGCCTTCTTGGATTTTGATATCCTCAATGACACTATCTTGAGCTAAAGCTTCTTCAAATTATTGATAAGTTCATAGTTGAAGCATCCAAGAGATAGGTTTTAATCAAATCTTGGTGAATAACTTAATTAGCTCATCCATTGGTAGGGTGAATGACAATTTAGTGATGATAACCCTCCAACAGTTTCCAAAATCATAAATAGATTCATCATCATGATGCCTTAAAGCATAGACATCAAATAATGAGATCTTCTTTTTAACATTTAGGATGAAACAATCAAACAATTGATCAATAAATTTCTCAAAAATATAGATATTATGGCTTGGCAATTGATTAGACCATTCTATGGCATCCCTTCCTAATTTTTGAGGAAAAGTTAAAAGCATGAGAGCATTGTCATTTTGAATTCTAAAGTAGGTATGTACAAAAGTGCTCACATGTTCTTTGGGATCCTCATTTACCTTAAATTTTTCAAACTTAGGTACCATGAAATCTACTGGATATGGTGGGGATGGTACCAAAGGATGAATTTGTTGATTGATCAATTGGCGTAAGGTTGGTTTCTAGTTTGAAAAACTAGGTGTATATTGCATCAATTGATCTATTTGTTTCCACATGGCCTCAATTCGAGGGTCCTCCATAGGAATGTGAAATCCCTGAATTACCTAATGAGTTTGTGGTGGGGTGAAGAAGTTTTGTGGAGTGACTAAGTGATGAGGATTTTGGTATTTATGGCCAGGAAAATTAGATGGAAATTGATGAATGAGAGATTTTTGATGAAGAGATGGGGAATTATGAAATGAGGTTTATGGATGAAGGTTATGGCTAGGTTGGCCAATGGGAATAGGATGGGTAGTAGTATGTCTTGGTGGGATAATAGGGATAGAAACCATAGAATATGGTAGTGCCCATGATAGATCCTAGTTAACAAGAACAATCTGAGTAGAGTTATGTAAAGGCTTAGGGTTCGCCTGTACTTGCTATTGAGAATTTTGATGTTGTCTAAGAAATTTTTTTAGGTGTTCCCATGCCTCGCTAATATCTCTATCAGAGGGTAAGGTTATGAAGGTAGATGGTATAGAAGATGTGGTTTGGGTACAAGTTACACTAGGTATGGCAACTTGTGAGGCTGGGACTTGTGAAGCAATATTTACATGTGCCTCATACAAGGGGTTGGTGTAAGTGGAGGTATATGAGGTGCTAGGAGCACATGAAGGTTGGGTAATGGACACATGGGATGAAGGTGCAATTGATGCCTCAAAAATATGGTTGTTATACACCTGGGTAAATATAGATGGTGGTTGGGAGTAGATAGACTCTTGTTGTAAAGTAGACTCTTGTCTAGGTGAATTGGGAATAGACTCTAAGACATAATTAGAAGAATTCATGAGAGCTTCTACTTTGTCCATGTCTATATGGGTAATGTGGTTATCTATGGTATGGGAGGTTGACTCCTCTTGGGGTATGGTAATATGATAAGTCATGGATGGTAAAGAATGCAAGCGACCTACAGATAAATTTGCCTATGTCACATTAAAGGAATCTACCACAGAAGTGGTGGGGAAGGTGGATGAAGGTTTCATTAAATTATATTGATTTATAGCTTTCTTTTGGTTTCATGTTAATACCATAAGAAAATAAATCAAAATATAGCTTAAACTATCAAATGTAACACAAAATTGAAATATTTGAGTAAAAAAAAAGAAATAAACAACCAATGCTAAGTTTCAACTAGTGTGGCTTACCTTGTTTATTGATTATCTCCTTTTTAATGTTCATTCATTTTAAGCATCAATATTGTGTGTTTTGATGTTATAATCTTGATTAATGAAACAAAGGTAAAAAACTAAAGTGAAGATAGGGCAACAATATTCTTTCTAGTTATGAAATCCAACAATTTTGCTCGAAGGTATCCTATGGTTTCTATGGGTAGAGATTGGTGGATGGCTATGAATGCCACCGTCACCGAATCTCAAGCAATGGTTGGTGATGAAATCCAACCACTACTATTTTGAGTGAAACATGTTGTGTGTGAATTTTTCCTTTTAAGGTTTCCATTTATTAATGTGGACAAAAAATGTTAGGAGCAACTAATTTCATAAATATAAATCAGAAGCCAACAAGATAATGCCAATTTCTCTAAAGGGTGTGAAGTACACTGCTTAAGACCCTCTGTCAAAGACAACCAAAGGGCTCATCCACCCCTCTGACTGGAATCACCCAATGCTAGGAATACTCTTGGCACCCTAATGATTTTCCTACTTAGATAGATAAAATAAGGTACTTCTAACCCTAAAATGCAACTCTAATTTATGTATATTATCAATTCAAATGCAATCAGAATGCAACACTTTATATCTATGAATACATCATAAACATAAACCCTAACTAGAATGTATGAATGGATGCAAAAAGAAACCTAAAATTCAAACTAAGATGAGTTCTTTTCTAGATTACTTAATGATTATTCATTTTATTCTTGAAATCTAAAAAATACATCAAAGAACACAAAATACGTAAAACAAAAAATTATATTTTAGATAGTGGACTTACTGAACATCCTATGTATCTACTCAAAATCACTATAAAACATAGTTGGGCACTTTTGAGACATCCCAGGGCATTTTTGGAATACCTTTAGGTATTATTGGATGATCCTCAAGTGTCGTAGTGCATTCACGCACCTCTTGCAATATTTTACAACTCCCTAGAAACCTTAACCGATGAAAAATGTGTGATTTGCACTTTTAAAAATTTGCAAAATAAGACAACAAATAGCAAGTTAGAATTCAATATAAATAAAAACATAAAAACCCTTAGGAGGTCCCACCGTGATCGCCATTTGTAGAGCTCAAAATGTGACACCAATCAATGCTAAATAAAACAAAATTCAAATGAACTAGATATTGCACAACAAATTAGATTTATATTAAATGGGGGGGAGCCTAAAAACTTTGTTGTTACAATAATGGATTTAAGAATCCTCTTTGATAAAATTTTTACAAATATTGCTAGGGTTCTCTGAAACCTTATCCACAATAAATGGTGGTGTCTTCAGTTGCGTATTTGCTCCCAACAGGTGTGAGTGGGCTTCTATGTATCCTATGTCAAGTCACTCTAGCTTAATCAACTATCCAATGCTTTTTATATACTGTCTAATATACACATAAAAAAACAACAAAGAGTTAGTAATAATGAGGGCTCCACTATGTGATCCCTCAAAAATCACAACTAAAACCCTAGCTATAACAATATGAATATGAATAAATTTAAACAATATGAAAATATAATAAAATGAAATAGATTTATCTTACTCCTTGCTTATTTTTTGTTTATGGTTGAATCTATTGCAGGTTGATGGTGAGGGTGTGCCATAGCAACACTCGAGGATCTCATTTGTCATCAAAATAGGGTTTTGAAACACAATCGGGTGCTCGAGAGGTCTACGAAGCATAGTAGGGTGCTTGGAAGGATGACGAAGAGCAGCAGGGCACTTGGGACTATAACAGAGAGTAGTAGGACATTCAAGACTATGGGGGAGAGTAGAAAGACACTTACGACTATGGTGAAGAGTAGCAAGGTGCACAATACTATGGTAGAGAGTAGTAGGACATTTGGGAGGTCAGATCAGATCTGTAGAAGTAGATATGATGAAGGTGAGGGATGTAATGGTGAGCAAGGGAATAGGTAAAGCGATGGATGGAATGGGGTTAGGGCACAAAGGCTGGGTTAGAACTCTAAGGCACTTAAAAAGCTCAAGAAATATTAGGGGACTCACTCAAGGAATTAAATCACTTAGGAAACTTAGGAATTCATGGGTTGAGCCATCAAAATAGCTCCTATTTATAATCCAACCTAGGGCATGCTAGGGTTTCAATGATACTAATTATGTGGCTAATATTAAAGCATATCTAAGGGTAGATATTAAATTTAGGGTGTAGCATGGATTGAGGGAAATGGATGAATGATATTAAATAAAATTGGATGGTTGGGATTGATTTATTTATATAAATATATTTATTATATATATAAAATAATATATAAAATATTATTATTTAAATATATAGTAATATATATAAATAATGGGTGAAAAATGGTGGGAAAGATAGGATGGAGGACAAGTGTCTAGATTTTTGTGTCTATATTTTGTTTTCATTATAAAAAAATTGTACATAAAATAAATAAAAAAGCTACAAGGCAAGATTGTGAAAAATGGCTAAGGGTGGCAGCAGGACACGACATGTGCTCCATGTTGTGCTCAATATATTAAAAGTGGTCACGGGATACAACATATGTTCCACGCCACTTTTAGAAGGTAAAGGGATAGAAAAGTGTTGCAATTAAAAACATGCGCTAGGCTGTGACCAATAATCGAATAGAATGATACCTCCTACCGCCAAGTCACCCACATTTTTTATTTGAGAAGTGTGCAATGGGTAGTTATCCGATGTCCATATTAATGGTGAAAAGCATGCATGTGGGAGGATTTAAATCTTGAATGTTGGTTGCCATTCATTTTACAAGCTACATTCATCTACTAGAGAGAGCATAGCAAAGCAGCAAGGCAGAATTTACAAAAAATAGAAAAGAGTGAATACTCAATAAAATTTCATATAAAATGGCCTCCAAAAGAGCTCAAGGAGCTAAGCTAATAAATAAAATTGAGTTGGAAAGCTATATAATCTAGAAAAGAGCATTACCAAATATTTTAATGACACAAATAAGGACTAAGCTTAGAATAAATATCAACTATAGGTACCTCGAAGGGTTGCCAATTTCTTTCCAAGGTATGATTGTTGTAAATCCATCCTATCATTTTAGATCTGCAATTCAGTTCATCATTGCCTAGAACTAGTTTTGAAAATTATTAAATTTTATGACCCGAGAGCAAAGGTAGTGAAAATGGCTAATGGTAAAACCCTATTTAATATCACAGCCAAAGTTTGTCATGATTGTTTTGCTTTGGGAGTTGAACCACCTATGAGACCTAAAGTTTTTGATACAAAAAACAGGTTGGGTGTTATTCTTTGCAAAAATGTGCCTATGAAGGAGAGCCTTTTAGTAAATGGGTCTATAGATAGTTCAAAACCATAAAGTCAAAAATAACATTACCTACAACACCAATTACCATAGAACAATTTACAAAACCTGAGATTTTCTACATGCTAGCCTGCTGAGAACGTTTAGATTCTAATTGGTATGTGAGAGATTGAAAAATAACTATTGTGTATTGCATTTCAAATGATAAAATATATAGGCCCAAAGTAGAATAATAGGGTTTTAGGCCAATTTAATTCGATTGGCACACATTCCTTTCCAATCGAATGCATGAGTAGTTAGTTAGGATGAAAAAAGATTTAGAAAACCCTTCCTTATAGCATTGTTCAAATAAGGTATGGATGTTCTTTGCTTTCGTAAGACATATGATGCCTTATATCCTAGTGAAAGATAAGAATGATAAAGGAGATACTATCCCTATTTATTATTGGACCAGCCATATGAGGAGCTCAAAATCCTACTATAGGTTCAACTTGGAATTTCTAGGGTTGGCCTTGAAAATCATGTATGAGAAATACCCTAGGTTTCCAAGGTTGGCTAGAGAATTGCTATGCGTAGAGGATGCCAAAGAAGAGGACTGGTATATTCTTATAGAGGGCACTACCATCAAACTCTATGGTTTTACTGGTAAACTATTTATGTTGCCTCATTTTGTAACTAGTAGGTTGTTGGCCTGGAGTAACATAAATTTTGGCTCTACAAAGGGAGGAAAAGTTTGTTGACTTACTCTAAAAATGTGGATGATATAACGATAACCAAAAAGGGTCAAGGTGAATAAATTACCCAATATTTGGAAAGGTTAGGTTTGTTGTACATCCCACAAAGATGGAGATATGACCCTGATGACAAGTTCTCGAAGAGGAACATTACTCTAAACAAGGAAAAAGCTCTCAAGTTTGAAAAGACTTCAAGACCGCACATTGAAGAGGGCAGGAATAATAAAGAGAATGCTCCTTTGGAGTGTAATGTCACTAAAATGGAGAAACCACCCTCACGGAGACACTTTTATGAACAAATAGTTGATTTTGACCCTGCAAAAAACAAAGACCACTATCTAAAAGAGTCTAATATTAAGGAAATCAAAAGAAAAAAGTATGGGATGAAGGTAAAATTGTAAAGTGGTGGATAATGAGAGTGGAAATAGGTACAATATAGGCCAGAGTGGGCTGACAAGCTGACAATGAGTTCTTTGACTGATATGAAAAACATATTAAAACTTGGAAGGCCAAAGATGCCAAGAATTTGGTATTAAGCTATATGAGGACTAAAACAAAAGAAAAATAGAAAGATCAAGTAGAATCAGACTCTCTTTCCCCTCCTTCCTAGGAAGAAATTTAGAAGGTAGAGGACAATGCCCCATCAACAGCTGAAGAATCCCCAAAAGCATTCGAACCTTCACAGGAGTAATTATGAGCAAAACACATTACTCTAGAGATAGGGCAACAAATATGAAAATTATCCAGATATCTAGTAGGTCTAAACACCTAGCCCTGGGTGGAGAACCTCCTATGACTAAAATAGACTAGAAAAATAAATATGATAGCTTTGTGTTCACCCCTGTGAGTTTCACCACTGCAGCTACAACTAAGCCAATGACTTTCAAAGTTGCATTACATGAAGAACAATTTGAGGAAGATACAAATACTGATAAGCCTATGATGTTTCAAGTTTGCAATAGAAATGCAAGATATTTAGTAAAGTAATTTTAGAAAGAGATCTATAAGAAATATAAAATGTACCAGGAGCAGAGGATTGAACAAGTCTCTGTTATAGTTGTAGAGAAATTAGTGTAGTAGGCACAACACCAAAGTGTGGAGGAGATTCTCGAGGTTCCTACTCCTGTAGGTGAAGGTATTATTTCTATCCCTTATTCTCTTTCTCTTTCCCCACAGGAATCCCCTTCATATTCTTAAGAAAAGTCAGAGCAAAAGGTACCCTCTCCCTCTCATGGGTTATTACCCAGTCCATCAGCTACCACATAATATCAAAACAACTCACCTCCTTCATCTTCATCTGAAATCCCAGCCACATCATCCCCTAACATTTCATATTTTATTTCAAAGCTATTACCTTTAGCAATATTAGAGAGGTAAAATATTTCATCCATTCCAACCCATTCCATTATTTCAACTTCTATCCCTATGTCTTCCCTAATTGCAACCCCTGCAATCAATACAGTTTCAACTGTCATTACTACTACCCCATTCTCATCAACTTTTGAGTATGTTTTCCCTAATATTATAGCTTCTCCTCCTCTTATAATTCATTCTAAATTATCTTCTCTATAGAAGGGAAAGAAATTTTCATAGAAGATTCAAGATTTTTGTGTTGAGAAACTTTCTAAGCCTTCAAAGAAGATGGCTATAAAGAGAAATACAATAACTGTTAATCCAGTGATAAGGCAAACGACTAGTAGATCCATAACACCTTTGGTGAGCAAACCTGAAGAAGATATGAATGTACAAGATTATCATCTATAATAATATACACAATATATTGAACAGTTACCAGTGGAAGATGAGTTGGTCATAGAAAAAGCCCATATTAAAACTTTCTATGTTAAGATCTATATCTAAAATAAATAGATGGGCAAGCTGGAAGGAAAGATAGAGAAGCTAGAGAAAATAGTTAGCAACTAGAAGAAGGTAGAAAAGACCATAAGAAATGAAGTCAAAATCTAGAAGAACAGGTACCAGGAGGTTATTAAGCTTAAGGGACAATTTGAAGAGCAAAAGAAAAGAATGAAGCTAAAGAAATACAAGATTTAAAGCATCAACTTAAAATTGAGAAAGCCAAAGCCTCAAGCTTCTCAAAAGGAGTAAATAAGGTTAGGAAAGAGCTATGGTTTTAAATCCTTGATAAGTGCTTGGGAATCCAGCTTATAATTGACTACATGGTTGATGTCAACCATTTATTGCAAAATACCAAGGAAGACTTGGAAAAATTCATGGAGGAACTGCAATCTATGGTGATACCAATAGAGAAGATATACAATATATATGAGATCATATTCAGTGAAGCTACAAATACCATTCCTAATAAGGCATGGAGCACTTCCATATTAGCTGCTAGGGTTGTGGTTGACAAGAAAATATGGCTCCAAAAGGGCTAGTTGTTATCTAATAAAATTGAAGACGCGATTCGATATATTTAAGATATCAATAAGGAAATGATACGGTATGGTTTTGGGGACCTATGGATGGAAAGCAACACCTTGTTGTTATAAATAGAGATAAAAAAGAGTATAGCCTCAATAATTTAGGATGAATCTAAGATAAACTACTAGGAGGATCCAATTGATCAAGAGCAGGTCTCTCAAATGATAAAATACTTAACCAGGCTCAAGGATCTGATGGAAGACTTAGTAAACAAAGGTAACTCTACAAATTATGAAGAGACCTCTAAGTTGGAATATGTCCATAAGCGGCTTCAATAAAACTCCAACCCTATTGACGATGTTTGGCATCAAGCTTTGTAAACTCTAAAAATGATGGTTCAACTATTTGTAATAGACCCTAATCCCAGAGATAAGCATGAGATTTCTCAAGAAGAAGAAGAAGATCAGGAAGATCAGGCTAAAGAGGAATTAGAGAAGTATTTTGAGGAAACATAGAAAGTACAAGATAAGAAGCTCCAAGAAAATAACCAAGAGGAGAATATAAAAATAATAAGGTAACCTTGTGGTGGATAGTAAACTTTAATAATTTTGCATTCATGTACATATTGTGTATTTTGATTTTGTTATGATATTTTCATATAAACAATAATAAAAGCATGAGGTCTATGGCAGAAAATTAAAAATACATGAAGGCATTTTTTCAAATTGACTAAAGTTATAAAAGGAGATATAAGTTCATTTTGTCGAGCTAAGGCAGTATTCATGGTGAGAGTTTTGAAATGATATTTTTTCTAGCATGGTTTCCATGTGAACCGTTACTCTCTAAATATCTTCATAAATGTTATAAAGAGTAATAGTCACACAGAAGCTATTCTATGAAGCATAGTTTGCAAAATTCATCATTTTGACTCCTGATACCCAATGGATAATACTGATTTCTCAAGATTAGCAAGCAAAATCCCCAGGGAGGTACCAAAATGTAGGCCCAAAATGGCCACATACTTAGAAAAAATTTCAAAATATTTTCTAAGGAAAAGAAATATGTTTTATCCTGCATGAGATCCAGTGTATTTTACAATAACACAGAATAGGATGTTCTATCCCACAATCAAAGTGGTCAAAATTTTACTTTACCGCTTTCATAATCATGGATCACAACATATTTTTTATTGTCTAAAATCTCAGCAGTCTACAACATGTTCTAATCCATGCAACATCCAACATGGTTCCAATCCACGGTTCTAGTCCATAGTCAAAACAATCAAAGTTTACACTTTCTTACTTTTGAATCATGGCACAGTGCATATTGTTCTATCTTGCACAAGCTAAAGGCTATTTCAAGTGATGTTCTACCCCACGAGAGTTCAAGTGTATCTTGTCACAAAACAACACACATTCTCTATCCCATGATCAAAATGGTCAAACATCACAAAATTGAATAATGAAGTCATGGACTAGCGCAAGGATTTATATAGCATATATCTTATGGTATATCCTATTTGGGCTAAAGTGATGCTCTACCCTACGGCTAGCCATAGTCAAACTGGAAGGTATGAATTTTGAGGCACATATTATAGCATATTTTAGACCATGTTCTACGTTGTGGATGTGAATGAACTCTAAAGCAAATTGAATAATAAGAGTCATGGCATAGCGCGATGTTCTATTTTGTGCACCTTGCAGTACATTTTCATGTTAAAGCCTAACATGCTCTAGCCCGTGGTCAAAGTGGTCAAAGGAAGTGATAAAATTTCAAGAGGAGCGGGCTACGAAATGTTCCACACTATAGGGCTATCAAATACTTTCAAGTTTTTATCTTGGTTGTTCATGAATAGATCAATGGTTGGATTATTCTAATAAGATATTAGAAGTATAAAAGCAGAGTCTTTATAGCATAAACTAGTTGAGCAAGAAAGATAGCAGATGAAGCGACAAAAAAGTTGAAGAACCAAGAAAGGGTAGTTGCAGTTAGTTACAGATCTACAAAATATAGTGTCTACAAGAATTAAATATGACCAAGATCATGGTTTCGATAGCCTGGAGTAAAATCACTATGAAGAACCAACAAGTTGTAGAGGTCAAGTTGCAAAGGAGCACAAGATCACGCAGTTCCTTTTGTTCTCAAATGCAAATCAGAGGTCACCACCTCAACATCTGGTTGATCTAGCATTTCTTTTTCCTTGTAATGTTCCATTTCTTTCTTTTCAAACATGTAAAAACTATAAAAGGAGGTCGAATCCTCATTTTTAAGGGTCGGATCTAGACTGTTTTCTTACTCTATTGTGTAATATTTGTCTATAAATCAGTAGAAGGAACACTACTTGGAATGTTTGCCTCAGATTGGTATCTTCTGTAATTTTGGAGAGATTCAATATGTGGATTGCTTTTCTGCTACTAGTGCTATGGTTAGTCTATTATGCTGATATTGAATTGCTAACTTAGAGCAATTGAAATATTTTCATGATTGAATATATGCTTGCAAGAAGTTATTTTCTATTAAATATTGATACTGATATTATTCTACTAATTTGTATTATTAGTATATTTGATATTGAAATAGCTTCCTTGAAGTATAACTCTATTTTGTCTATGATATTGAAGATTACTTGATTTTAATGCTATTAATTCTAAGTGTGGGATATTGTAAATTGTTATGTAATATGGGTATTTCATGTAGATGCTTATGCTATTAGCTCTATCCATCCACTATTTGATTACTATTTCCTAACCCTTAACAATTTCTATCTCTACTCTTTAAAAATTTAACTAAGCTTAAATAATTCAACATCTTAATAGTTGAAAAGGAATACCAGCCTACTCTAGAGGTTGGATTAGAGCAATATTTAATCCATCCAATGTTGTAGTTTGAACTGTGATTAGTGGATGAATGCCTAATCAGAGAATTGGAAAATAACAATCATAGTATCGAGCTTCTTATTTATAGCAATTTGGATACCAACACTTTCCTCTCTTCTTTATTCTATTATTACTTTTCTTTTCTCCTTCTCTTGCTAATTTTCATCCATTTTATATATGCATTATTTATGTTTTTCCATCATAATACCCAACATCAATCATGTTGATGCTACCAAACATTCACAACTTCACTTCACACTCATCTCCACATATAGAGTTCCATACATATTCCAGTCATCCTTTTTTATTGCACATATCGTCATTGGGCAACCTTGTGTAGTGATATTTCATCAATGACATGCTAAGTCGCATTACTTTTTGCATAACTAGTTGCATTCATATAATCAGGTCACCATAATTATTAGTAAGTTCTCATGTCTTGTTTCATGTTATAAATAGAGTGCATATGATCCCCATACACACATACATGCATACATTTCATGTTTCATGTTCTCATGCATACATACCGACCTTGCATATAAAGCATGAAGAGTTAAACATACACATGTTAGTGCAACTAATGTGATATCCAAAACTATTTTTTAAGATACTTGGTAATGGAAATATTTCTGCAATTCAACCATTTTTAGTTAATTGAATCAAATTTCATCCAACATTGTCAAATTATAAATCATTTCAAATATTCCCTTGGCTGACTTGAGTCCTTTCATGGCCACAACACATTTCAAACACTAAGAAAATTTTGAGCATAGGAAAGGCAAAACCTTGCATACAATGGCCACCTAGTGAAAGTCACCTCACTCATCCTATCATTTGCATGATCCAAAAATGAGTATCGACAAAAGGACAAGCTAAAAAAAAAGAAAAAATGAAGAAAAAGCAAAAAATAAAGCAAACACTAAAATAGCACCACAAAGGGAATAAAAATGAAAATAAAGCATCAAAAAGGTTAAATCCCTGAGATCCTTAGATCCATATATTATGGGGCTAATATCCATTAGGGATATAGATCCATGTCTAGCAGTGGAGCATGCCTTATAAGTGGCAACATGTTTGTCACATTAGAGATCTTCTTTTGTACATACCATTGTGCACTTGTGTATGAGCTAGCTTAACAAGCTCAATTTACAATTGGTTAGTCCAACATCACTAAAAATGGATACATGAATATCACTTTACATAGACTGGTCCATGATTGAATGAGATTAGTTAGGATACTTGTGATTTCTATAGGATATTGATCGATTACTAGATGGGTTTGATTTCTCAAACTATGGTGCTCAAATCTTTTGAAATCCTCCTAACATCCAATATTTATGGAACAACAGAATGGATAACATCACATCTAGTTTCACCAAAATACAAGTGTACTCTTCACTAGCGCTTCACACCATCTTCATCTAGTTGTTAGCTTCATTCGTTAGGATATATATGCATATTCCTTCATCCATCACTTGCATCACCTACCAACCTATTGTTTTCTTGGAATTCATAACATCCATCGCATGTTTGCTTGTCTCATACTCATGATATTTTATGTGACTACTTGTCATTGATTAATTCACACTCTTTAAGATTTTTCAAGTCTTATTGCATGTATTATAAAGTATGTCTATACATTTATTTGTATACATATAATTAATTCATTTCTAACATACAAATTCACACATGTCTACATCATTCCACCATATACAAAAGCATAAATCATCAAAGCATACTCATTTCTACACTATATCAACACATCAACATAGTCACATAATATTCATACATATCATCAATGTTGCATCATATATATGTATATATATATATCATATATCAAAAAATCCCATGGGCTACAATATATATCTTACCATACATATCATTATTTCCTCGCATACATATACATATCATACATCAAACATACAAAAATTATGGTGTAACTACCACCCTAAAAAATACATCAACCTAACTACTCATGAGGAGTCTCTCCACTCCCCTCATGCACACTAGGAGGATCATATGCTATCCTATCTACTATATATTTTCTATGCCCAGGGGTAGATCCCTATGCTTGTGATGTTGCAGGCTCTACCACTCACGGACCCATTAGCACCATGGATGGTACACTTTGATAGCATTGTCGTGACTCTGTGAGGTACTATGAGCAATATTGTAACTCCAAATAGGATGGAATGGGTATGCCCTATCCAATAAAATTCAACTCCAATAAATCCTTCTTTGCACTCTCTTGGGTATATGTGACCTCTAAATAATCCTACAGTCACTACAATCTCTGCACCTTGGCACTTTATACCCTCAAATTATCTATCTTCTCTCGCAAGCTCACCATCTAAGCTATGGTCGTATCTCCTGTAGGCCTCACCTCCTTTAGCTCTTTTTACAACCAAGTGGTATTCTCTTCAAACTAATCTCTCTCTCACTCCTCCAAAAAATACAAATGACAAATATGCCTTGCAAATGTGCTTAAATAGCACCCTCCTTGAGAATCGCAACCTAGGGTGCGAATCTAATTTTTCAACCTCCATTGGCACCCACATGCTCTGCCATCACCACATTTGCTGATATTTTTCATTTTATTTCATTGCTTCATCACACTTCTCATATTATCAAGTGACTCATAATCATATTTTACTTATTTTCCCATCAACTCATTTCTTGAGGAGGTAGACATTCAATAATTAAAATATTATCTCGTGCATGACCAATAACCAAATACTCAATCTTGGATATCACATTTGTCCAACAATATTTACCTAATATTATCACAAGCCCTCATTTTCTAGGGTAAACAAAAGCAAAATTTCTCTTCTCAATAAAATTCTAATTCAAATAAATGTTTGGTAGACCCAATGCTTGAGTTTGTAGATTGATCATGGATTACCTTCCTTGGAGTGGCAGTCGTAAGACCACTCACAAATGAAGCACCTAACAAAAAATATACCTAGGTCTTAAGGATTTGTCTTGTCAAATAAATTCAAAATCCCAACAATCTATTAAAGGTAAAGTTTCAAAAACATTAATCCCCTCCACAATTGGGACATCCTAAATTGATCATGCAGTGAGATAATTTTATGTATCCTCTCTCAAAACAATCATTACAACATCACAAAAGTCATAATCAATCACAAACCATCCATTGTCAATTCACCTCTTTAATAATCAATCATGAATTTTCCATCATCATTTATCTTATTCTTCAAAATTAAACCACCAAGCTGGTTTCATAAGGTTTTACATTGCATCATGTCTTCACACAATGCATTACAAAAGGGGTAAATGTAGACATCCAAAAGTTGCACATTGCCACTTCTCCCATCATCATGGCTAATAAATTTGTAAAACCCATAAAATTTGCATATATTAGCCTCAAAACACTATTCATTTATCAAAACCACTATTCATGCACTATTCACAAGCCCCCTTGGGCCACTTAAGCCCTTTCCTATACTTAACTTTGGGTCCTCATGTGACCACCATCTTGGCTTAACCTTGGTTAATCTCTACCTTGGTCAAAAGCCACCTCATAGTCAAAAATCACCCTATGATCAATCTAACCATGGTCAATCTGATTCATGACCACCTCATCTAGTCTACTCTTTGACTAGCCTAACCTCCACCACACCCATTTGACCCTATATAAACCTATGTTCAACCTAATTAGGGTTAAATTTAACCCTTGGTCCACACATCTCTCCATGCACATTTATGACCTTAAATGATATTTGGATACTTTTGTGTCCCAAAGTATGGGAGACATGGTGAGTCACCATCCACCTCACCCAAAAGTCAAAATTTAACCTTGGTTAAAACTAACCCTTGCTCCATTTTAAACCCCCATGTGGATTTAAGTTCATAAATGACTGAAGACTTTTTGGATTTCAAATCATGGGAAAGGATGACCCATATTCCACCTCATTCAAGTCAACAAAAAACCCATGGTTAACCCTACTACAGTTAAGATTTAACTCCAAATCCACTCCAAATCCCCATGCTCATTTATGACATGTAGGTGGGTGAGGTATTCTCTCACCCAAATGCACTTACGAAGCATGCCAAATCAGGGGACACCTCAACCCCTCCTAGCCTTGGTAAAATCTATAAATAGAATGTCATTTCCTCCATTTCTATCAACACTTATTTTGCTTAACCAGACTTTGTTGAAATTAGCCTATACCATTAAATACACTAAAACATCACTCACCATCCATCCCCACATGGATACCCACATGAAGATATCAACATCCTTTGTTGCTTGATATGTTGCTATCAAAGATCATAGATTCAAGAGGTAACTCGATAGAGAATGTAAGTGACAACTGCACCAATAGGACCTTTTCATCAAAACCTTTAGTTCATGGAAAATAGAGTTAGATTCGCACATAAGGGTACAAATGCTTTCATTTGTACCTTAAGGTGCAAATCCCTAGATCAACAAGTCTCTCTACACCAAAAACTTGCCAGAGTCCTCAAAATTTGGTAGGTACCTCTGTTTTGTCTATTTTTCATCATTTCATGTAATTTTAATCATGTTTTAGCTTAGCTTAAGAGTCTCTTATCTGTAAACATAGGGGATCTGATCAATATGTGCCCCCAAATTTTCTAACCCTTTTTTTAGGTCTTGTAGGTCTTGAGGACAAGTTTGACCAATAGTGGCACATGAGCAATAAGCCCTCCTTTTGAGGATCTTTTGGAAGACTCCTGGTGCTATTGATCCCCTTACTAGAAGAGGGTTTTGCACATCCCAAAAACCATTTTGTAGCCTCAAAAAGGAACTTTTGTAAAAGGTCTTCTCTTATAAACCCTTTGAATCATCAATTTGTAAACAACACAATTTTCCATCAGTTCAAAACTATCTCTAATAGACTTAGTGATTGTGTCCATATTATACCTCATTATTTGCCATACAAGGATTATTTAGTCTATGTATTTGAACTTTTTAAGTGCCCAAATCTTTATGATTTAGCTTGATGTTAATTTCAAATTCATTATTCTTCTCTGTGTAGGTGTGTCGCTCTAGTGGGTTAGTGTACCAAATCCAAATCTTGTCTTCATACCCATGGTCACTTCCCAGAGTGGCAGGATCATTTCTTCATCTACGTTGGATTCTTATTGTATATTGTACCTCTTCTCATGGGAAAATAAGGTATCTAATCTCTTGTTTTTTAGGATCTATTAAAATAATTCCTTTGGGTTAGAGGACCAATGATCTCTTAGCTATTGCAAACCAAACTCTCTTAGTTATGCCTCTTATCTAATGAAATTCACACAAATTTTGGGTAATGTTTATTATAGAGTGATTTAGTGGGTAGAAGGTGCTCTTTTTATGCTCCTTAAAGTACTTTAAGTAAATATAATCAAGTTATTACACATATTCTAAATTGAACATATGGTTAGGCACACATGTAGACAACTTGAAAGGAATGGTTAAAAATCTATAAATGTGGATGAATGATCTGATCCTCCTAAATATAAGTCTTCGCTTGGCCATTTCCCATCACTTAGTAGCTATTGTGTATCATTTTATATCCTAGGTTCTATCCTCTTGACTTTCTACAAAATGACCTTGCATACCTCATCAAAGAAGCGATAGAAGGTCCTTTCCACTTCATGGTAGGGTGCATTTGTGCACTCCACAATAAATAAAGGTTATCCAACAACTCCTACCTATTCTAGCTAGAGTGTGGAAACCTATTTTTTATTTTAGTATAATATTAGTCAAACTAAGTAGGAGGTGTAGTTGAACTCTCTCCTTTAAATCCTTTAGTTAATTGTCCATCTAATTGAAGATGTATTTGGAACAATTATAATTTGGGAGCTTCTTAGATAGGTCTATATGGCATGTAGTAGAGCTATGTACTCTTCATAGGTATTTTTATCACTCCTCTCCCAAGACTATGACTATCCTTGACATCCACTTCTAAACATCTTCTTTGAACTAGCTTAACTCCTATGGGATACTAAAATGTAATTCAATATTCTTTAGGTAAGGGATTAGAAAATCCTATCAGTAGGTGTTTGGGTCCCTATGGTAATATTTATTTTATATCCTCAGGCTATAGGATATTGACATAACCAAATTATTGACAACTTTTAACATTCTCCTTATAACTCCCTACCTTATGTAGATGGAATTCTCTACCCATTACAGGATCTTGAAACTCTTGTTTTTCTACTAATATCTCTACTAGCTTAGGGCAAATCTATACTTGGGGAACTAAATTTATTACCAAACATAACATCCATATTCTATTGATGCTCTAGGATTCAGTTTGGGGCCTCATATTAAATCTTTGAAGGACCTCCTTCCTTACTTTCCCAATTGGATGAGTGTAATTGTCTTCCTTCACCTTTAATATAGATATTTAGATAAAGGGACCCCTATATCTTCCTCTTTTCCTTTTTTTTTTTTGTACTTGGCTTTCTAATAAGATGACCACACCAGGTGTAACAAGAATAAGCAAAAGTGGAATGGTAGTGGGTGGGGCAGTAGTGATGGAAGAATGTGAGACTAGTTGTGCTTCAAGTAGTGAATGGCTAGTGGATGTGGAAATGATGTCCATGATAATAAATGGGTGAAACAACAAACAAATAGGAAAAGCAACAAATTTTATTATTTTATGAGAGGAGCAATTCACTTACAATTTTGTAGCAATTCACTTGTTTATGGATTCTTGGAGGATTTGGGGAAGATCGAGTAATTTTCTTAAGAAAGTGAAGAAATTTCCTCACTGGAAGAGTTCTGGTGGGAAGAAAAGGAGTGATTCACTCAGATTGCAAGAAAATCACTCATCAAATGCAAGCAATTCACTCATAGTTCTAGAATTAAACAAATTTTGAAAGTTCTTGGTAAAAGAAGCAATTATAGGAAAGGGAAAGAAGAGCCAAGTCTTTAATAAGTAATAGGAGAGAGAATATTTGTTGAAATAATAGTTTTTGCTATATAAATACTTACATATTCTTTTGGTCAAATTTTTTTTTGCTAAACTAAGTAGAGATGTCCATTTATAGAAATAAAAAGCATCACTCCTTCAATGGATGCAAACCAACATGTATTTGAACCCATAATATTAGAAATTTGGTAGGGCCTACTCCATAAGAAATCAAATTTCTAGTGTACCCCTGGTTTTGGTCGATCCTCATCCCATTTGAATACAAAGTATCTTTATTTATATTCCATTTTTTGGATCCTTTATCAAACCACATTTTGAATACTTTATTATGTTGCACGGTTTTCTTGAATTTATTTTCTATTTCTTCTTCTAGGTATAGCAACACATTTAACCTTCCTTACATAGGTTTGATATTGGTGTCCTCCAATTAAAGTTTTAATATTTGGAGGGAAGGGAGCTCTAAGTTGATTAACAACACAACTTCCTTACCATAGATCAACTTGTAAGGGAATGATTTTATGGATACTTTTGACATCACTCTATCCACCCATACATAACTAGTATGCCTATCCCTTTGCAACTCTAAGGTGGTTCATTTCAATATCCTTGTGACATTCTTGTTAGTTAACTCAGTCAATATATTACCCTCAAGATAGTAATTGGACAACATGTTGATAAAGTATTCGTACTCTAGGGCAAGCTCCATTAACTTATCCCCCTTGAAGTAAGTGGAATTATTTGTGACTATGGTAGCAGGTGCTCCAAACCTGGTGATGATATCTTCTAGTAATTGAACCACTATTTTTTGATTAGTTACTTTAGTCATTACCACTTCAACCTATTTGGAGAAATAATCAATAGTGATAAGGATCCATCCATATCTTGCACTATTTAATGGGTTGATTTTTCCTATGAAATATAGACCCCATTATTAAAAACATTTAGTCACAATGATAGGCTTTAGGAGCATAAAAGATCTTCTTTTTCTTCCCCTGAATATGCAACATGATTTGCAATATTTGAATCACTAGTTGCAATCGGTGAAAATGGTGGGCCAATAGTATCCAACCCTTAGGATCTTGTGAATTTTCAAGGACATAGAGAAATGCCCTCCTTCATCATCATATTTATTGATTAAGATCCAATTTTTTCTTCTTCTATGTAGTAGAGTAGGATGCCACCATATCCTTTTCCAAATAAGGCATTTTCTAGCCAATGATAATGTACTATTTTTTAAAAATCAAACTCTTTCCTTGGTTGTCATCCCTTTTGGTACTTTTCATGTAGCCATATATCTACACATGTTGCTAATCTCTAGTCCATACATCTATGTCTATCTTTTCTACCATGTAAATCTCTCCCACTTATCATTTTTGTGGGTTTGATATCAATATTAAATTATTTAATTTTATTGATCCATACAATCCTCTTCTATCAATACATCATGCAATATAGTAGATTAAACATTGGGGTGCACTACAAATATGGTAGTCTTGTTTTGTGATAGGTATTATTTGAAATAATGTAGAGCTTTCATGATGGAGAATACCTACTTTTCAAAAAAAAAATATTTCTCTTTGTAGTTTGAAGGGATTGAATCATGAAAAATATGGGATATTCCTCATATTTCTTATTCATTTGTGTTAATACAACTTCTATTCCTTCATCTATACTAAAAACATACAACCTAAAATATTTGGAGAAATTTGGGTTGATTAAGACTAAAGCTTTGGTGATGGCATCTTTAACATCTTAGAAAGTTTTCTTTCCTTTTTTCTTTCAGTCTAGGAATTCATCCTTTTTAAAATTTATACTTAGTGATAAACTAGATTTAACCTATGAAAGACCTAATCCCTTTGAATAATAATAAAATGGTATATATTGTATGGATTTTATTCGATTAGGATCTATGGCTAACCCTTTTGATTCTACATGACCTAGCAATTTGCCTTCTTGGACCATAAAGATAGAATTCTAAGGTTAAGAGAGATGCCAACTTTTCTATACCCTAGAAAATAGATTCAATATGGTTGATATGTTTACTCTTATCTTTAGAAAATATAGTTAAATCATAAAGGTATATTAGAAAGATCTTACCTACAAATCCTATGAAAGCTATGCCCATAGCCCTTTGGAATGTTTCTCCTACATTTGATAGATAAAAATGAATTTGTTGGTATGCAAAGGTTTCCCACTTGGTGGTGAAAGTTATTTTATGTTGATATTCATATTTAACCTAAATCTAGTTGTATTCTAAGAATCCATCAAGGAGAGATAATGTTTATGACCCAACTACCTTTTACAAAATCTAATCAATGGTAGACAAAGGATAGTGATCTTTTAAAGAGGTCTAGTTCAAGTTTTTAAAGTTGATAGTCTTACATCCCTATTTTTCTTATGTATTGGAACCAGGTTAGCAACCCAGGTGGATTGTTTGATTAGAAATATATTTTGATCCTAAGAAGCTTCAATAACTCTTTCTTCATCATGGCTTCTATTTTTGGATTCAGTAATTTGCGTTTTTGTCTAAAATATTTAGCATCAGGTTCCAATTTGATAGTATGTTCTATGATATTTTGGTCATAGGCTCTAAGATATTTGTATGACCATGAAATTATGTCTTCATACTTGCCATAGAGATCTTTGAAAATGTCCTTTTCTTCTTGAGTGTAATATTTTCTAGGTAGTAGATTCTTCCATTTAGCTACTTTAACCAGATGATATAAAGAGGAGTTCACTTTGAGATTCACCTTTCTTGTACTATCATAAGGGCTAACTGGACTTTTTAAAGTGATCATCCTTGGGTAGTTGACTCGACATTAGATATATGACTCCATCCTTGATGTTGTCCCCATACTCATTATTTTATTTGATTCATTGAGCTTCCCTTATTAGGAGTTCTATAATTTTCTCACCATTGTTAAAGACTTGCCAATGATCAAAATTATCAATAATTGTTGGCTTGAAGACTACCTCTAATTATTTAGTTTTTTCCATATATCATTGGTGGGGCCAAATTAGGACGAATTTCCTACTAACTCATCTACTTTGATGTTCAATTATTTAGAGATTGCTTTGATTTCATATGTATTAAAACTTTTCAATAAGTCCTAGACTCAAAGCTTGTAAGACTTTAGGTGCCTATTCTTTATGGCATACTAGGAATTGACCTACTTTATAATTAGTTTAGAGTTACCATATATCCTTAGGTCATTATTTTCTAAAATTTTGGCCTTTCTTAAACTAGTACAAAGTGTTTCATATTTTGCAACATTATTGGTACAAATGAAAAATAACCTATATGCAAAAGGGGTTTGTGCACGTTATGGGTCAAAGAATTGAACACCTACATGTAATCCATTTCTAATCCTAGCACCATCAAAGTATATTTTCTACATATTATCTAGCTCTTGACATGTTAGGACTAGAAGATTGGAAGGCATTTTAGTGATGAGATAGTTTTTTAATTTAGTCTCTTCATATTCAACCTTTGGATCACCATAATATTTTAATATATTAATTATCATGTCAACATCTAGATCACCACCATCTTGTAATATGCTAATTATCATGTCAACCTATGGATCCTAGTCATCTTCGAGATATTCATCATCTTTTATAAATTTTGGTAGTTCATACTAGTTAACTATACTTTCATCATCAAACTTATGTAGAAGGTAGTTGTAAGGTTGTTCAATTTCAATATTAATTACTTTCCTATCCTTAGTAAATTTATGTGAGTATAGTCCATATTTAGGTAACCATATCCCTACAAATTATGTGTCCAATTTCTAAACAATAGCATACTAAGGTACACAGGTAAGTCCACAATTATCACTTCCTATACTACCACAAACTCTGGATGTCTAGCTATAGTCATGATAAGGTCTTTGAGTACCCCACTTGTTGAGAAGCAACACACCCCCACTAAAAAAATGAAATTCCATCATTTGAAAATATTTAATTTTCATTTTTTTCCGCAGGGAGCCTCTTGAGTTTTTCGGGTTTTAATTCCAAATTTTGCTTGCATCCTTTTTCAAATTTTGCCTACATCAAAGTGTCCAAGTAGGCTTGCATATGGCATTGATTTCAATTTAAAATTTCTGAAATTTTGCATGTTAAATGTATTAATTCATATTAATCATTTCAAAAATTTTAATTTTCAATAGTTTCCTAAGGTTTCAAATTCAAATTAATTTTTAGGATTTTAATTAATTTTTTTCATCTTCCCCTAAAAATTTCTTCAAATTTTGAAATCGCCATATCTTGTGAATGGAGGATCCGTTTAGGAAAATTCAAAAACTGGTAGAAGGAGCTAGGATTGATCTTCACATTGGTACAAACATTTTCAGAAAACCAGACGTCAATACTTACCAGAAATAGCAGTTTCTATTTCTGGCCAGCAAACTTCTAAATGCAATATCTCATGATCTAGATCGAATTTTCTGGTTTTCTTTGCAGATTTGGATATCCTTTGGGCTTATTTAGATGCTTGTAAAGTTTCATCAAATTCCGGGCACTTTGAATTTTCATCATTTTTCTACACCATGTGAAGCTGACCATTCTCGAGCAATTTAAAATTCATTTTTCAAATGTTAAAATCATTTATGAGTAAGGAATATCCTTCACCAATATGTAAAAATACAAAATACTGATGGACAAAGTCATTGGAGTCAACATACAATTTATAGAGAATTTGCAAAATGGAAGAAAAAAAGAAGAAAATGTTTCGAAATTGCGACATGTTCCATTTTCGTGACTTGTTTCATTTTCGCGAGGGCACAAGCTTGGAAGAAATAAATTGAGGAAAATGTCCCGAAATCGCGACATGTTCCATTTTCGTGACTTGTTTCATTTTCGTGAGGGCACAAGCTTGGAAGAAATAAATTGAGGGAAATGTCCCGAAATCGCGACATGTTCCATTTTCGCGACATGTTTCATTTTTGTGAGGGCACAAGCTTGGAAGAAATAAATTGAGGGAAATGTTTCGAAATCGTGACATGTTCCATTTTCGTGACTTGTCTCATTTTCGTGAGGGCACAAGCTTGGAAGAAATAAATTGAGGGAAATGTCCCGAAATCGCGACATGTTCCATTTTCGTGAGTTGTTTTATTTTCGTGAGGGCACAAGCAAGGAAAAAGTAGCTTGAGAAAAATGTCCCGAAATCGCGACTTGCTTTAATTTCATGAGAATATGAGCTTGGAAGAAGGAAATCAAACCCTAATGCTCATTACATGTCGGACTTTTGCTCAAATTTAATTTTGCCCTAAAATATTTTAAAGTCCATTGAAGTTTTGAATTGTTACGAAGGCTAATTGCTTGATATGGCATTTTGGATTTATATTCATTTAGCAAAATTTGGCCATTCTTTAAATTTTTCATCACCCATCCAAAGGAAGTGGAAGCTTTTCAACACAGTCCAAAGCCTAGAAATATTTAATAATAAAAAAAATAAAAAAATTAATTAATTAAATTAATTAATTAATTAAAATGAAAAACATTAAAAAACCTTAGGAAAATTTAAAAAAAATAATTAAATTAATAATATTAAAGTTCTAACCTTTGCTTTTCTTTTGCAGAAAATGATCCGACAATTGCATAATGGCAGAAGTAATGGCGAGAAAGATGGAAAAACCTAAATTTCAGCACAAATCAAGCAAGGACCATCAGATGGAAATAGGAGATGCCGGGAATTTCTGATCCGTCCAGATTTTGCAGATCTGGCCGCAAATAAAGACTTTAAGGTGTGACCGAGCAAGTGCCCATTTAATGAAATATGTCGGCAATTGGCTAGAAAATGAAGATATCTACACACAGTTACAGGTGGATGAAAATAATATCAAATTGTGCCTTCTCCATTTATGGCAAGATACTCAAGCAGATTTTCGGAGTGGTTGAAATTGATTGGGACTTGTTTTAAATAAATTTTTATATTTTAAAACCGAGACGGTGGAATTTTTAGATATTATATTCGGGAGTAAGATATTTTAAAAATATCAGGGCATGTCCTGAGTCTATATATACTCCCATAAGTGTAATCTCAGTATGTGAAAACTTAGAATAAAAGATATTTTAGCAATTTCCTACAAATCTTGTTTGAATGCTTTGTTTTGTACCTGGGGTTGGTGTGACGTCGTTTTCTGTGATAGCGTGGCCAGGAGCCTAATCTCTTTTGGATTGCGATAAGTGCATCTTATTTTGTTTTCGTCTCGCTAAGGTCTATTTATTTTAGTTTTAAATCTGTGTTATCAAGATTGAATATGCTACTAGGCTTCGTTCCATTTGTTGTATGCTAGGGAAAATTAAATATTTAAGGTTTGGGTCTGTTCTAATTGCTCTATCCTCACTGCGCGAGCTAGGCTGCTGGTGAGAGATACCAGTTGACACCGAATTCCCTTTTATTTATGATTTTATTTTAGATCTGTGTCATCTCCATCTTATGCTCTTAGTAGAAGGTGATCTTAGAAAGTTGGACACCTTCCTCTTTGATTGGTTTTGTTGTGAAGCTTAATAGTGTAACTAAAATTGGTAGTTTTTATTTGCAACTAAGTTAGATAAGCTTCTCTTTTCTGCCCTACCCTACTCTCTTTGTTCTACCGTCAAATGATCCATTTTTATTTTCTTTCAAATTTGTCTTTTATTTAATCTGATAAAGCATAAAGAGCTATATCAAAGAACTAATTGTAAATCCGATTGTCAAAAAAGATAACCACCGTTAAACATTATTGAACCGAGGTTGAACCTATTATAAGGTAACAAATAGTCTACTTGAAACTATTTCAGAAGCAGAAAAGAGTGAATAGCCATTCGACCCAACTCTGTAACTCACACCTTAGATAACCAGCAAGATCCTAAAGTGAGTGGGATTTATCCCGTAAAGTGTTATTGGTATTTTATGTTCATTATTCATAGGGTGTGTATGAAAGACCAACCAACATTTAAAATTATCGCTAGAAGGAGGGCCGACCGAACTTCGTTCAGTATTTGTTAAGGATTGTAAGTTGCTTGTGTAAAGCTGGATTCTACCTACAAAGTAACCAGGTCCCACTCCAGAGCTGGAGAGCTCCTTGTGCCTGAGTTGGAAACCCCAAGGAGAAGAAACCTCAGAAGGGCCAAGTCTTTGTCCAGCATAGTTTTATCACCACTTGTAGTTCCTCCAATAGCAAATCAAAATATTATCGTTAATCAGGTAGTGATGGCAAACTGGTTGGGTTCCACTGCTTTGAATATCCCTGGTGCAACGCATGATTTACCCAGAAATCTTGAGAAGTATCTTCCTACCTACAAGCATGATGGAATCAAAACATTAGAAGAACACCTAGTGGCATTTAAAAATGCTCTAAAGTTGTTGAATGTGCAGCATGAAGATGTGGCTTGTAGGTTATTCCCATTCACTCTCCAAGAGGGAGCATACGACTGGTTTTTGAATCTTACTAATGACTCTATTACTAGTTGGAATGACCTGGAGAAAGTTTTTGTATCATAATTTGGTCAAGTAATTGACCCCAGTGTGTTATATCAATAGTTTTCCAGCATTAAGAGAGAAATCAGTGAGACTGTCAGATCTTTCAACGTCAGGTTTCAAAAATCTTATGGTAGATTGACGGGTCATTATGTGCCAACTGTAGATCTAGAATTAAATTTTTTTATGAATTCCATAGATCCAATGACCTCTGTTTTCCTGAAGAGAGATGCCAATATTACTAATCTAACAGAGGCTTATAAAGAAGCTTTGGTTCTTGAAATACAATTGGGACCTCAACCTTTGAATGCTCCTCAAATTCCCTTTGTTACACAAAATACCCCTATTTTTAATCCCATCCCACATCAAATGATGTTGCCAGCATGCCAAACTCCATTGATAGGAAATCCATTGGCTGTAACACATGCTGAATATGTACAGAATATAGAGAAAGAATCTGATAAAATAAGAGTTGAGGAAGTCTCAAAGATGGTCCAAAGGTTGGCAAATGACTTTTTGAGTTTCAAAAGGCAAGTGTCCACCGAGGAAAACTCAAATAGATTTTCTTATCAACAAAATAGATTCACTAGACCACCATATGAACCCAACAAGGATTATAAAGGTAAGGGGCATGAAGTGAATATTTGTGACTTAGATTTTCCCAACTGGTGCAGGATACACAAAACATCTCAGCACGGAGAATTGGATTGTTTGGAGTTCTACAATGCCTTTGAAGCTCTATCTAGTGAGTTAGTTTTTCCTAAAAATCAAAGAAATGTTGATGGTCCAAGTTCATCCAAACATAGTGCAGCTATGGTTTTAGATTCATTCACTTTTTCGGATGAGTCAGAGAATGTTGTGGAGATGCCTATGGATGAAGTGCAAGATTTTCAACAGTATAGAAGGGACAACTACAATCTTAGGAACAAAAATTAGGAGCCTAATACTACGTCTACACCTCCATACAACTCCCATAATGTTCCTCCAGATCCATATCCAAATAATAACCCACCTCCACCCAAGGGAGGAGATCCAAGAGTACCAGATGGATTTGTTGCTCCACTTAATAAGGGATACAATATAGTGGAGGATATGAAGAAGATCAAGGCTAACATCACTCTTCATGAGTTGGCTCAAATTACCGAACAAAGGGATAATTTGATTAAGACATACTCTGAGCCTACTGCCAAACCTCTAGAAAAGGGGAAGAAGATAGCAAATGCAAATATGGCCATGTACAAAGAAAATACTGAAGTTTCGCCTTTCCTGCTAACTATCTGTATATTTGGAAAAAATTTGCACAATTTTCTGGTGGATTCTAGTGCTTCAGCCAATGTCATGCCTCTAGCCATATGTCAACAGTTGGGTTTAACCCCTATGAAGTCCGAGATAAGAGTCATCCAATTGGATAAAACTGAGGTTAAGGTGGTAGGTGAACTTCTGTTAGGATACTATCCTAACATTAATTAATAATAATAATAATAATAATAATATATTTTATCCTATGGTTATAATAATAAAATAATATAATAATTAATTATATTAATTATTATATTATTATAAGGTTAGGGTTAGGAAGCATTGCAACCTTTCACCTATAACCGTAAGTGGGTATAAAACACCATACTATTCTATCATAAGAGATATCCATGAATATGAAATATAATACAATTTATTGAAGGGACTTCCCGACAATACAAAAGGCGATTCTTTTAGATTTAGGTTATTTATCATTTTATGTGCTAGGAACCCTAGGTTCCTACCATATGGTATCAGAGCCTTATGGATCCAACCATATTGGTCAAGGAAATGAAAAATGACATTGCAAAAATTAGAAGAATGATTGAACAAAAACAAAAAAACAAATGGAACGTTCTGATTGTATTATACAATATTTAATGGAAATGCAAGAGGAGACCGTAGCCATGGAATCTCAGGTAGAGGAGGAAGAACCCATAGCCATGGAATCCCAGGTGGACATGGAATCCCAGGTGGAGGAAGAGCCCATAGCCATGGAATCCAAGGTGGAGGAGGAGCCCATAGCCATGGAATCCCGAGTGGTACCCATTGCACTCCCCAAGAAAGAAAATGAAAACCTTAAAAATTTAACTTTAAAAGAGGCAAATATTTCCAAGGAAACAAATTTCAGGGTTTATCCAACAATGGAGAAGTTTGATGATCCTCTCTATTATCTCCCAATGCACTTTGATGTGAAAAATATGGAATTAAATATAAAATTAATAGAAAATATACTCCCTTGCATAAAAATAAACAATAATTACTGCACTTAGATTTTTAAAGTATACACATCCAGCTAGCATTTGATCCGAGAGCACAACACAAAATTGACATTCAGGTGGTAGATATTCATGTGGGATACGAAATGCTTCTGAGCAGAGATTGGTCAAAGTATTTGAATGGGTACTTGGCGACTGATTTTTCACATATGTGGTTGCCCTGGAAAGGTGTTGCAAATCAGTTAAGAATCGAAAGAGAACCCAAATATAAACATGTGATCACTGAGTATAATGCCAAGAATGAGACTGTTAATCTTGCTAATGTAGATATCGAGGTTTATAATTTGACAACTACACAAAAGGAGAAACCTATTAAAGCTCATCTTGATCATGATAATGAAGTTTGGATGCTTCATGTTGATGGAGCTAAGTCTAAGCAAGGTTCTGGTATAGGGGCAGTTCTTAAAGGACCTAAAAATTAGACGTATTTTATGTCTTATCGCTTGTAATTTCCTTGCACGAATAATTTGGCAGAGTATGAAGCACTAGTGCTGAGATTGAAATTTGCTTTAGATAAAGGTGTAAAAAATATCCAGGTTTTTACAGACTCAGAGTTGGTGGCCAATCATATTAGAGGTAAATTTCAGTGTAAGGCATCTTACCTGAAAAGATATAAATACCGAGCGTGGGATCTCATGGAGGATTTTGATGCTTTTAATTTGATGCACATTCCTAGAGAAGAGAATTCACTTGCAGATGTTTTAGCTTCATCATCCGCAAATCTAAAGCCATTGAAGGAGTTCAAATGGAAGAAATTTTCAATCAAATTAATACCTTGTCCTTTGGTTCCAGATAACGTAGATAATTTTCAAGTCTTTTTTGATGACCAACAAATTATAAACTTTTTATAGAATACCAATGCATTTGAAAATACTATAATTGATGATGGTCAAAGGGATACTATGCTGGAAAAGTTTGATGATGAAAAGGGGATAATGAGGTTGAAAGATAATAGAATTTTGAAGGGAATGGTAGAACTTGAGCGACTGTTTGATGTTGACCGAATTAAAAAAAGAGTGAGTTTTGGAAATTCTATTGGTGTAGCAGGCAGTGAGACTAAGAAACTGAATGTCGGGACTGAAGAGGATCCCAGACACCTTAAGTTAGCTAAAGCTTGTGACCCTGAAATTAAAAAAAATATGATTGAATTCCTTCACAGGTCCAAGGATGTTATGGCCTAGTCATATAAAGGCCTAAAGGTTTTTGATCCAAAATTTTACACCCATACAATACCCTTAAAGGATTTTTGCAAACCCTTTCGATAGAAACAGAGGCATGTCAACGCTTTTTTGGAACCCCTCATCAAGAAGGAGATGGAGAGATTATTGAGTGCTGCCATTATTTTTCCCATTAGACATTCTACTTGGGTAGCCAATTTAGTGTCGGTTAGAAAGAAGAATGGGGAAATCCGCTTGTGCGTGGATTTTAGGAACTTGAACAAGGCTTCTAAAAAGGATAATTATCCTTTACCTTCCATGGATGATGTGCTACAAATTGTGAATGGTTCAGAAATGATGTCTTTCTTAGATGGATTTTTGGGGTACAACCAGATACTAGTTGAAAAGGAAGACAGGATGAAAACTACCTTCATGACCAAGTGGGGGACCTTCGCCTACAAGAGAATGTCATTTGGATTGATAAATTTCGGAGCTACCTTTCAATGTGCAATGGATCATGCCTTCAAAGGTCTCATGGGTAAGTGCATCATTGTCTACATGGATGACTTGACAATTTTTTCTAAATCTCGGTTTGACCACATGAAGCACTTGGAATCTGTCTTCGACAAATGCAGAGAGTTTCATATTTATTTAAACCCAAAGAAGTGTGTTTTTGGTGTAACTGAAGGAAAACTCCTTGGACACTTAATCACCAAATATGGTATTTCCATGGATCTTGAGAGAGTTGAACCCATATCGGGGATACCCTTTCCCAAATCTAAGAAAGAGTTAAGATCATTTTTTGGGAAAATTAATTTTGTCAGAAAATTCATCTCTAGCTTTGCGAAAATAGTCAAGCCGCTAAATGACATGCTGAAGGAAACTGCTAAGATTGCCTGGACAATGAAATCCAAAGCAACATTCCAAGATATCAAATCTACCATCAAACAAGCTCCAGTTCTGGTGAGCCCAGATTTCAGTGCATATTTTTACCTGTACTCTTTTGCTTCTAAACACACACTTGCAACAGTTTTAACCCAACAAAGAGAAACAGGGGAGCACCCGATTGCCTTCAAAAGTACCAACTTAAAGGGTGCTAAGATAAAATACTCTCGCTTAGATAAGCAAGCCTATGCCTTGGTGAGAGCATTCAAGCAATTTAGACATTACATATTGAGAAGCAAAGTCCATGCTATAGTTCCTGATCCAACTGTAAAATATTTATTAAGCCAAGATGAATTGGGTGAGCTAAGAGGTAATTGGGCCACGATACTGTAGGAGTATGACTTAGAAATCCGACCTGCAAAATTAATCAGAGTACTTGGTTTGTCTCGACATATTGCTAAAATACCTGTAGAGGGAGAAATTAATCAGCTGGATTCTGGATTGGATGATTGGTATGGAGATGTCATTCATCTGCTAAGGTTTGTAATTTGTCCCCCTCACCTGAATAGAACTCAAAGAATAGCACTGAAGCTGAAATTTGCTCATTTTCTACTCAAAGGAGGCAACTTGTACAGAGAAAACTATGCTGGCATATTATTAAGATGCATTTCTCAGAATGAAGTGAATGATGTGATTTCTAGTTTTTATGAGAAGTTAGGAGCAGGGCATTCCTCAGGTTCTACTACTGCACACAAGATCCTGAGAGCAGGCTATTACTTGCCTACATTGTTTAAAGATGCACATTAGCATGTGAGAACTTACCACCAGTGTCAGATTTTTGCATCCAAGCAGGCTAATCGAGCTCTACCATTACAACCTGTTATAATAGACAAACCTTTTATGCAATGGGGACTTGACTTTGTAGGTGTGATAAACCCGAATTCATCGAGAGGGCACGGGTATGTTTTAACGACCATCGATTATTGTACAAGATGGGTTGAAGCAGCGACCACCATGAGGAGTACAACCCATGAGGTGATCAAATTTTTAGAATCAAATATCATAACTAGGTTTGGAGTTCCTTTGAATTTGGTGTGCGACAACGGACCAGCCTTTCAGTCATTAGAATTTGTAGAGTGGGCATACCAAAAGGGGATAGTCATCAAATTTTCATCCAACTATTATCCCCAAGGTAATGGACTAGCTGAGTCCACAAATAAGAATTTGATAAATGCCATCAAGAAGTCTATTGTAGACAAACCTAGACAATGGCACACACTATTGAAGTATGCACTTTGGGCTGACAGGATAAGACATAAAGAAGCTCTTAATACTTCCCCATTTGCTTTTTTGTATGGTACTCAACCCATCATTCCTATCTCTTTAAAATTGCCCACTTATCAATTTGCTTTAGATTACTTTGATGATCATGCATATGCAGAAGCTTGTGTGTTGGACTTAATTAATTTGCAGGATGAACGACTTCAAGCCTTGGAGCATTTTAGTCGACACCAAGAGATAGTCAAGCGCTGGTTTGACAAAAGAGCCATAGTGAAGGCCTTTAGACTTGTAGACCTAGTGCTTCTATGGGACAAAGCCCATGAAAAGAAAGGTGAACACACCAAGTTGCAACCTCTATGGATAGGGCCATATCAGATTGCCAAAGTCTTAGGTAATAATGCATTTCGTCTACAGGACCTGGAAGGTAATATTCTGAACCTTCCTGTCAATGGTCAATATCTGAAGCATTATTTCTCAGTTGTTCCATCCACTACATCATTTGAGTAATCACAAAGACTTTGTGCATATGTATATATTGTAAATAAAGGTTGAAGTAGTGTGTTTTTATTTTGTTTTATTTTTGTTAAGAGATAGTCTGCTAGAACTAAAAAGTGGAACTACTTGTTATTTAGAACAATAGTAGAAAGATAATTGGATTTTGTATCTTGCTCTCCACAATTATTTTGATTATAAAGAATCTACTATACTACTTGGCTGAAGAACTCCCAGGGAATCCAAGAAAATTTGGTCATGAGAGGGGACTCCGATTCATAAAATTATTTTAAGTGTCCAAGGAGGCTATTGGTACCCGGGATGAAACGGTTAGTCGATCAATTGCTCGATCAATGAAATATTAGAAAAAAAAAATTCTAGCAAGGCTTTCCAGCTATCAGTATCTTTCAAAAAAAAAGAGAAGGTGAAATTTGGGCAAGCCAACATAAAACTGGCACTCTTTTCTGCAAAAAAAAAAAAAGAAGAAAAAGTTATGTGATAGAAAGAGATAGCCAAGGCTTCCAAAGGATACATCTCAAACGTGTTCACCAAGCTATAAATTCCACCTCATAGTTGTGAATCAGGGTCTTGAAAATCTAAAGAGTAACTCTGTCGGGGTTGTAAAAGGCTAAACTAGTAAATAGAGCTCTACTCGGTTTCCCCTGCACAATCTAAATAGTTGATCAATCCATAGTAAGCATTCGAAGCTCTGGTCATCCTTGAAGGAAGATTTATACGCTTATAATCACACATCAAAATCTTCCTTAAGTGGTTCAACCTAGTATGTCCTTGGGAAACTTTAACAACTAGCAGATAGTAGTTAAATCATTTTAGAAAATATTTGTGGCAAAGCATGGTACATAGTCTAGATTGTTTTAAAACTAGAGTTCTGGATTCTAAATAGTGCTACTATTTTCCTCGCAGATATCGTCATTTGTTGAGAAGCAACACACCCCCACTAAAAAAATGAAATTCCATCCTTTGAAAATATTTAATTTTCATTTTTTTCCAAGGACCCTCTTGAGTTTTTCGGGTTTTAATTCCAAATTTTGCTTGCATCCTTTTTCAAATTTCGCCTACATCAAAGTGTCCAAGCAGGCTTGCATATGACATTGATTTCAATTTAAAATTTCTGATATTTTGCATGTTAAATGTATTAATTCATATTAATCATTTCAGAAATTTTAATTTTCAATAGTTTCCTAAGGTTTCAAATTCAAATTAATTTTTAGGATTTTAATTAATTTTTTTTTATCTTCCCCTAAAAATTTCTTCAAATTTTGAAATCGCCATATCTTGTGAATGGAGGATCCGTTTAGGAAAATTCAAAAACTGGTAGAAGGAGCTAGGATTGATCTTCACATTGGTACAAACATTTTCAGAAAACCAGACATCAATACTTATATTGTTACGAATTGTAATTGCTTGATATGGCATTTTGGATTTATATTCATTTTGCAAAATTTGGCCATTCTTTAAAATTTTCATCACCCATCCAAAGGAAGTGGAAGCTTTTCAACACAATCCAAACCCTAGAAATATTTAATAATAATAAAAAAATGAAAAAATTAATTAATTAATTAAAATGAAAAACATTAAAAAACCTTAGGAAAAATTAAAAAAAATAATTAAATTAATAATATTAAAGTTCTAACCTTTGCTTTTCTTTTGCAGAAAGTGATCCGACAATTGCATAATGGCAGAAGTAATTGCGAGAAAGACGGACAAACCTAAATTTCGGCACAAATCAAGCAAGGACCATCAGATGGAAATAGGAGATGCTGAGAATTTCTGATCCGTCTAGATTTTGCAGATCTGGCCGCAAATAAAGACTTTAAGGTGTGACCGAGCAAGTGCCCATTTAATGAAATATGTCGGCAATTGGTCGGAAAATGAAGATATCTACACATAGTTACATGTGGATGAAAATAATATCAAATTGTGCCTTCTCCATTTATGGCAAGGTACTCAAGCAGTTTTCCGGAGTGGTTGAAATTGATTGGAACTTGTTTTAAATAATTTTTTATATTTTAAAACCGAGACGGTGGAATTTTTAGATATTATATTCGGGAGTAAGATATTTTAAAAATATCAGGGCATGTCCTGAGTCTATATATACTCCCATAAGTGTAATCTCAGTATGCAAAAACTTAGAATAAAAGATATTTTAGCAATTTCCTGCAAATCTTGTTTGAATGCTTTGTTTTGTACTTGGGGTTGGTGTGACGTCGTTTTCTGTGATAGCATGGCCTAATCTCTTTCGGATTGTGATAAGTGCATCTTCTTTTGTTTTCGTCTCTCTAAGGTCTATTTATTTTAGTTGTAAATCTGTGTTATCAAGATTGAATATGCTACTAGGCTTCATTCCATTTGTTGTATGCTAGGGAAAATTAAAGATTTAAGGTTCAGGTCTGTTCTAATTGCTCTATCCTCATTGCGCGAGCTAGGCTGCTAGTGAGAGATACCAGTTGAAACTAACTTCCCTTCTATTTATGATTTTCTTTTAGATCTGTGTCATCTCCGTCTTATGCTCTTAGTAGAAGGCGATCTTAGAAAGCTGGACACCTTCCTCTTTGATTGGTTTTATTGTGAAGCTAAATAGTGTAACTGAAATTGGTAGTTTTTATTTGCAACTAAGTTAGATAAGCTTCTCTTTTCTGCCCTACCCTACTCTCTTTGTTCTACTGTCAAATGATCCATTTTTATTTTCTTTCAAATTTGTCTTTTATTTAATCTGATAAAGCATAAAGAGCTATATCAAAGAACTAATTGTAAATCCGATTGTCAACAAAAATAACCACCGCTAAACATTATTGAACCATGGTCGAACCCATTATAAGGTAACAAATAGTCTACTTGAAACTATTCCAAAAGTAGAAAAGAGTGAATAGCCATTCGACCCAACTCTGTAAATCACACCTTGGATGACCAGCAAGATCCTAAAGTGAGTGGGATTTATCTCGTAAAGTGTTATTGGTATTTTATGTTCATTCTTCACAGGGTGTGTATGAAAGACCAACCAACACCACCTACATTGAACCTTATATAATTCATTTGGATTGTGTGTCTAGTTGTCATAGTATAATGAAGGTCCATTTCTTTACAAATAACTTTAGGCATTAATATAACTACTATAGTTGAATCAACTATGCAACTTATGAATAATTAATTTTCAATATTGAGTGTCACATAAAATGAGGATGGCTTTAGCATATTTGGTTTTGGGTAATTTTAATATCCAATTCACTAACCTTAATATCTTATTAATGCTTTACCATTAAATGCTATTGATTTGTTATATTAGTCATATGGTTTTTGGTTGCTTACCCCTATCATAACTTTGTTCTTTTCCTTTTAGAGACTCCTATATTAGGTCCCACTATTATAGTAGGGCTAACACTTTGAGTATGCTCACCTTAGCTAGTATTCTTTTCATTTCCTCTGTAATGTTGAATTTGAACTTCACAAAGGTACCCTCACTTTGTGTCATAATTCTTTTATATTTCTTTGTGGTTATAAATTTCCCTTCACTTGTGAGAGATGGGTATTATAGTTACATTTTGGTCTCCTTTTGAAGTTGAACCCTTTATTTATTTTTTATTTTTTGGTGGATTTATCAGTTGTTTTTTTATCTCATTTATCTATTGTAGGTTATTTTCCTTTATCGATACTCCTATTTTTATTAGTTTATCTCTCCCTTCCACTTCAAAGGTATACTTGTGGATTTCTTTTCTATGTTTTCTTTCTCTTTCTATTTTTCTTGCCATGGTGTGATAGGCCCTTTATCCTTCAAGTTCAAATGTGGTCTACCTCTTCTAATTACCATTGTACCTTTCTCATTTTTAGCTTATTTCTTAACTATTTGTTCTTCAGAAGCTTTTCTCTTACCCCTAGTTTTAATACCTTTTTAATTAGCACATATGCCATCATCTTCTAATATTTATTATTTATCTATTTTCATAGTGTTAAAATTAGCTAGGATTCCATTATTGGGATTAGTTAGGGTAGGTATTGAATATAGAGTCTAGGTTTATTGGTACATGGTCTATTTCATTACGGGGACCATTTGATCTATGATGGCTCCTTGTTGAGCCTAACATTATTGATTATACTAAATATTCTAAGAATGTTCGATGGATCCAATGCATTCTATGGTATCATGCCTATCATTACAAGGAATATATCATGTTGGATCTACCTTTATATTGGTGTTAACCATATGATTATGAGTTTGATTTCCCCTTGACTAGCTCCTTATCAAGGCACCTAATATTTTATGAGGTGCAAAGTCTTCCAGTGTTGTCAATTCTATAATTTTTACCACTATTGTTTTGTAGTATTATTTTGATTCATCAATGTTTAGATCACCTCCAATATTTTATTAATCATAAAATTTTTGGACTCATTGCTTGGGTTAGAATAGGAAGGAATGGACATTGTGACTGAAATGCTATCGTGGGTGATGTATTTTAGCCAATATGAATAATGGTTTATGGTGATGTAGAAGGATGAATAAAAGTATTTGATTGGGGATTAGGAAAATGTGACATGTTGGGTGTGGAACTAGGTATAGGTATTTTCTAAGAAATTTAGGCTATAGAGGCCATTGGTGGATCAGGGGTATTCTTCTCATACAAATGAATATGTTCTCCCCCCTAGACATTTATTTGAATCATGCAATATAGTAGATTAAACATTGGGGTGCACTACAAATATGGTAGTCTTGTTTTGTGATAGGTATTATTTGAAATATTTTAGAGCTTTCATGATGGAGAATACCTACTTTTCAATAAAAATATATTTCTCTTTATAGTTTGAAGGGATTGAATCATGAAAAATATGGGATATTCCTCATATTTCTTATTCATTTGTGTTAATACAACTTCTATGCCTTCATCTATACTAAAAACATACAACCTAAAATATTTGGAGAAATTTGGGTTGATTAAGACTAAAGCTTTGGTGATGGCATCTTTAACATCTTAGAAAGTTTTCTTTCCTTTTTTCTTTCAGTCTAGGAATTCATCCTTTTTAAAATTTATACTTAGTGATAAATTAGATTTAACCTATGAAAGACCTAATCCCTTTGACTAACAAGAAAATTGTATATATTGTATGGATTTTATTCGATTAGGATCTATGGCTAACCCTTTTGATTCTACATGACCTAGCAATTTGCCTTCTTGGACCATAAATATAGAATTCTAAGGTTAAGAGAGATGCCAAATTTTCCATACCCTAGAAAATAGATTCAATATGGTTGATATGTTTACTATTATATTTAGAAAATATAGTTAAATCATCAAGGTATATGAGAAAGCTCTTACCTACAAATCCTATGAAAGCTATGCCCATAGCCCTTTGGAATGTTTCTCCTACATTTGATAGATAAAAATGAATTAGTTGGTATGCAAAGGTTTCCCACTTGGTGGTGAAAGTTATTTTATGTTGATCTTCATATTTAACCCAAATCTAGTTGTATCCTAAGAATCCATCAAGGAGAGACAATATTTATGACCCAACTACCTTTTACAAAATCTAATCAATGGTAGACAAAGGATAGTGATATTTTAAAGAGGTATAGTTCAAGTTTTTAAAGTTGATAGTCTTACATCCCTATTTTTCTTATGTATTGGAACCAGTTTTGCAACCCAGATGGATTGCTTGATTAGAAATATATTCTGATTCTAAGAAGCTTCAATAACTCTTTCTTCATCATGGCTTCTATTTTTGGATTCAGTAATTTGTGTTTTTGTCTAAAAGGTTTAGCATCAGGTTCCAATTTGATAGTATGTTCTATGATATTTTGGTCATAGGCTCTAAGATATTTGTATGACCATGAAATTATGTCTCCATACTTGCCATAGAGATCTTTGAAAATGTCATTTTCTTCTTGAGTGTAATATTTTCCAGGTAGTAGATTCTTCCATTTAGCTACTTTAACCATATGATATAAAGAGTTCACTTTGAGATTTACATTTCTTGTACTATCATAAAGGTTAACTGGACTTTTTAAAGTGATCATCCTTGGGTAGTTGACTCGACTTTAGATATATGACTCCATCCTTGATGTTTTCCCCATACTCATTATTTTCTTTGATGCATTGAGCCTCCCTTATTAGGAGTTCTATAATTTTCTCACCATTGTTAAAGACTTGCCAATGATCAAAATTATCAATAATTTTTGGCTTGAAGACTACCTCTAATTATTTATTTTATTCCATATATCATTGGTGGGGCCAAATTAGGACGAATTTCCTACTAACTCATCTACTTTGATGTTCAATTATTTAGAGATTGCTTTGATTTCATATGTATTAAAACTTTTCAATAAGTCCTAGACTCAAAGCTTATAAGACTTTAGGTGCCTATTATTTATGGCATACTAGGAATTGACCTACTTTATAATTAGTTTAGAGTTACCATATATCCTTAGGTCCTTATTTTCTATCTTTTTGGACTTTCTTAAAATAGTACAAAGTGTTTCATATTTTACAACATTATTGGTACAAATGAAAAATAACCTATATGCAAAATGGGTTTGTGCACGTTACGGGTCAATGAATTGAACACCTACATGTGCTCCATTTCTAATCCTAGCACCATCAAAGTATATTTTCTACATATTATCTAGCTCTTGACATGTTAGGACTAGAATATTGGAAGGCATTTTAGTGATGATATAGTTTTTTAATTTATTCTCTTCATACTCAACCTTTGGATCACCATCATATTTTAATATATTAATTATCATGTCAACATCTAGATCACCACCATATTGTAATATGCTAATTATCATGTCAACCTATGGATCCTAGTCATCTTCAAGATATTCATCATATTTTATAAATTTTGGTAGTTCATACTAGTTAACTATACTTTCATCATCAAACTTATGTAGAAGGTAGTTGTAAGGTTGTTCAATTTCAATATTAATTACTTTCCTATCCTTAGTAAATTTATGTGAGTATAGTCCATATTTAGGTAACCATATCCCTACAAATTATGTGTCCAATTTCTAAACAATAGCATATTAAAGTACACAGGTAAGTCCACAACTATCACTTCCTACACTACCACAAACTCTGGATGTCTAGCTATAGTCATGATAAGGTCTTTGAGTACCCCACCTACATTGAACCTTATATCATTCATTTGGATTGCGTGTCTAGTTTTCATAGTATAATGAAGGTCCATTTCTTTGCAAATAACTTTATGCATTAATATAACTACTCCAGTCGAATCAACTATGCAACTTATGAATAATTAATTTTCAATATCGAGTGTCACATAAAATGAGGATGGCTTTAGCATATTTGGTTTTGTGTAATTTTAATATCCAATTCACTGACCTTAATATCTTATTAATGCTTTACCATTAAATGCTATTGATTTGTTATATTAGTCATATGGTTTTTGGTTGCTTACCCCTATCATAACTGTGTTCTTTCCCTTTTAGAGACTCCCATATTAGGTCCCACTATTCTAGTAGGGCTAACACTTTGAGTATGCTCACCTTAGCTAGTATTCTTTTCATTTCCTCTGTAATGTTGAATTTGAACTTCACAAAGGTACCCTCACTTTGTGTCATAATTATTTTATATTTCTTTGTGGCTATAACTTTTCCTTCACTTGTGATGTATGGGTATTATAGTTACATTTTGGTCTCCTTTTGAAGTTGAACCCTTTATTTATTTTTTATTTTTTTGTGGATTTATCAGTTGCCTTTTTATCTCATTTATCTATTGTAGGTTCTTTTCCTTTAACGATCCTCATATTTTTATCAGTTTATCTCTCCCTTCCTCTTCAAAGGTATACTTGTGGATTTCTTTTCTGTGTTTTCTTTCTCCTTCTATTTTTCTTGTCATGGTGTGATGGGGCCTTTATACTTCAAGTTCAAATGTGGCCTACCTCTTCTAAGGACTATTATACCTTTCTCATTTTTAGCTTATTTCTTAACTATTTGTTCTTTAGAACCTTTTCTCATACCCCTAGTTTTAATACCTTGTTAATTAGCACATATGCCATCATCTTCTAATATTGATTATTTATCTATTTTCATAGTGTTAAAATTATCTAGGATTACATTATTGGGATTAGTTAGGGTAGGTATTGAATATAGAGTCTAGGGTTATTGGTACATAGTCTAGTTCATTATGGGGACTATTTGATCTATGATGGCTACTTGTTGAGCCTAACATTATTGATTATACTAAATAGTCTCAAAATGTTTGATGGATCCAATACATTCTATGGGATCATGCCTATCATTACAAGGAATATATCATGTTGTCTCTACCTTTATATTGGTGTTAACCATATTATTATGAGTTTGATTTCCCCTTGACTAGCTCCTTATCAAGGCACCTGATATTTTATGAGGTGCAAAGTCTTCCAGTGTTGTCAATTCTATAATTTTTACCACTATTGTTTTGTAGTATTATTTTGATTTACCAATATTTAGATCACCTCCAATATTTTATTAATCATAAAATTGTTGGACTCATTGCTTGGGTTAGAATAGGAAGGAATGGACATTGTGACTGAAATGCTATAGTGGGTGATGTATTTTAGCCAATATGAATAATGGTTTATGGTGATGTAGAAGGATGAATAAAAGTATTTGATTGGGAATTAGGAAAATGTGACATGTTAGGTGTGGAACTAGGTATAGGTATTTTCTAAGAAATTTGGGCTATAGAGGCCATTGGTGGAGCAGGGGGTATTCTTCTCATACAAATGAAAATGTTCTCCCCCCTAGAAATTTCTTTGAAAGGCATAACTAGTGTGTGATGGTTAGCATTACAAACCATTAAATCTAAGTCAAATTGTAAATATTTGATGTAGTAATGTAATAGCTATTTTTATTTGACCTAATATTCTATGGGATTAAGTTCAAGGTCCTCAAGAATATAGTATAAAAATAATGTATATTTTCTTGAGGATGTCATTGCATTACATTTAATTAAAATAAAATTGAGTAACCATTTTCCATCTACCAAATTTGCACATAAATGGTTCCATTATTAATTCTCGACTTGTAATTAAATTGTTTGGTAATCCCATATACCATAAAACAACCTTATCATAAAAAGAGTAGATTAGCAAGTATACCATTGTGTCCTTCTCCTAGATGCAATGAATTGATTTGAGCGTTAATAATTCATTGATATGGTTTAGTGTTATCTTGCTCCTACTCCCATCAAAGGTAATCAATGTTTGCATAGTTGTTAGGTGAATGGGAGAATATGCCATCAAATCTAGTGGTCCTTCATAGGTCTAATTAGAAAGTTGGTTTTTGGCCTAGGAGGTATTCCTGGACTACTTTATTGAGGATGAGGCTGACCATATAGTTGTTAAAGAAGGGGCTACATTTAATAGCCATGAGACAAGTATATAGGGTATGGGGGATAATAAATTCAAGGGTATTGAGATGGAAGATTTTGGTAAACCCACTATTATTTGGAGGGAGTTGGAGGATAATTCAAATCTTATTGGTTTTAGGGAGGTGGACCTTACATATTATGCTACACTTGAATAGCTAGAGGTGGTGTTAATCCGTAGGTGTTTCTATAGGGTACTTGCGACCCTATTTACCTAGTTATCACTTGCATATTTTGGGTGAGGTTTAGATTTAAGCTTAATAACCTTATATTGGAAGCTAATATGTTAGATGTATTTGATAAATTAGATCTAGGTGTTGGACATTTTGAGTTCTAAAAGTTAAAATTGTCATTGATGTCAAGAAATGAAGTCATCTTTAATATCAAGGAATTCGGTAAAAAATAAAGTCGTCAAAGGTGTCACAAATATTTAGGAAGAAGCTTCAACAGTGTAGAAGTTAAAGGCAAAAGGGCTCCATAATATTTTAATATTGTATGAGAGCATAAGTTAAAATGGGTTTTCATACATACCCAAGGAGGCCTATTGCAAAGTTCAAAGGAGGTCTAATATTTATTTTATAAAATATTTAAAATAAAAAGGAATAAAATTTTTATAAATAAATATCATCAATACAAAGTTATGCAATAAGAGAAGGTCTTAAAAAGACAAAGGTTATAATTATAATTTATAAAATTTAAATTCCTTGGAATTTAAATCTTTTATAAATTACAAAGGATAAATGCGTCGACATCATTGAAAATTTGGAGTTCCGACGTTGGAATATAATGGCAACTTCGTTTATAAAAATGGAGGCCAAAAGACCTGGAAGATTATCCCTTGAACGATTGATATGCGCCAAGGTTGAAATATTTCGTATGCGATTTCGAGAGCTTCGTTGAGGAAGAAGACGAAATTTTTTGTCTTAACCTCCAGGTATAAGGTGGAGAGGTTAGAGATTTCTAAGCACGTTGGACACGGTGGTCCATTGGCAGCTAATGATCTATGAAAACGTTGGTGGAAGCAAGAGCCCGTGTTTGAAACCCGTTGGTGGTAAGCGCAAAAGGGAAAGGTTTTCGTGTTTCATATTTTTTGATTAAGGTGCCAGGGAAGGAAGATAGTGCACATATAGTCTTTTGTTTCTCAACGTGCACTGAGCGCACGTGGTTGATGAGACCATGGCTAGGGCATTCGTGAAGGTAGAGGTTAAGGATTCAAAACCCATGGAGAGGCAAAGGTAATTTTTGTTTATATTTTTTATTGCCTAAATTTTTAATTAAAGTCTTTATCAGGAGTGATTAGAGGTTTGTTAAAAGGCTTTTAGTTAGGAAATAAAATTAGTGGTTAGGAGAAATAAGGAGTGATAGCAATTTATTATGTGTTTAATTGTGATTTATAAAAGAGGATATATCCTTTTTAAATTGGAGTAATAAGGTAGTAAGAGGTTGTGATTTTTAGTGAGTGTTGATTTTATGTGTAAAAGGATTTTTTCAAAGATATTATTATGAGGGTATTCATATTATTTTAAAGTTAGAGTGATAAGGTGTATTTTATTTGATATCATTTTGTATTGTGATTTATTGAGAAAATTATTATCTTCTAACCCTTATTGAGATTGGCAAAGAAGAAATTGTGAGTGTGGCAGATTTGTGAGATCTACTCCTTGTCAAGAAAAAAGGTATGGGCAAATTCTTCCTTGGTTGAGTTGGTTGATTGGCCTTCCAAATAAATTTTGGAGTGAAAAGTATTTGGTTAGGGTTTCCATTTCAAAAGTGTTTGATTTAATGCTTCAAGGTTTTATGGAATTAAGATTTGTGATTAAAACCTTGTTTTATAAGCATTGTTGTTGAAGCCATTGGATTATGTGAAGAACTTGAGTTAGGGTTTTGAAAAGATCATGAGTATCATTGTTACGTGAAAATTGTTTTATAAGCATTGTTGATGAAGTGAGTTGTTGTGCAAAGAACTTGAACTAGGGTTTGAAAAGATCATGAGTATCATTGTTATGTGAGATTTGTTGTTGAGCATTGTTGGAAATATTTTGAGTTTGTTGATATATGCTTGGACTAGGGTTTGTGAGAAAGGGGTGTTTCATTAAGCAATTGGTTTATTTGAGTGGTTGAGCCTAGTCAAGTGGTTGTATGAAGTGATTTTTCAAGTTCCATAAAAAAAATATTCTATATTCTAATTTGAGTTGAGAAAGTGATTGAGCATTGAGTATAGAACATATTGAGTCTTTAACAATTCTCTTTATGCTTCTATGAGATTGAAAGTGATTGAGCATTGAGTATAGAACATATTGAGTCTCTAACAATTATCTTTATGCTTCTATGAGATTGAAAGTGATTGAGCATTGAGTGTAGAACATATTGAGTCTCTAACAATTCTCTTTATGCTTCTATGAGATTGGACAAGTTTTGTGTGGAATTGTTAAGCATATTTGAGGTAAGTCTTTGAGGAGACTTGTGGACTGATTTTGTGTGAGCTTTTATGGAAGCTTACAATACAGATTTGGTTAAGTTATATGTGAGCTTGTTGAGCATATTTGGACAAGTTCTATGTGAGCTTTTTGAGTAAATTTGGATAGGTTCTATGTGGACCTATTGAGAAAATTTGGACAGGTTCTATGTGGACCTATTGAGCAATTGAGCAGGTTCTAAGTGGGCCTGTTGAGAAGATTTGAGCAAGTTCTGAGTGAACTTGTTGAGCAGATTTGAGCAAGTTTTTAGTGGACTTGTTTGAGTAGAGTTGACCAAGTTATGAGTGGACTTATTGAGTAGATTTATGCTAGATCGACTAGACTGTGTTTAGTGCAGATTTGAGTGGACTTGTTGAGCAGATTTATGCTAGACCGACTGGATTGTGTTTATTGTAGATTTGAGATAGAGCTTTAGAGGTGACAGAGCATATTTTCTTCATGCATTGCTTTGATTGCTACTATTAATATTGATATCTATACATTGCATAATATTGATTTGGAAAAAAAAGAGTAAAAAGTGCTCTTATACTGTTCACCCCCCCTCTCAGTTTAAGCTTGTGTTCTTCACTAGGCAGACTTTAGGTAGAAGAAACATTTATAGGAGGAACATTCTGCATACCAAAGCTGGTGGATTACTAGCATAGAATTATCTCATGAGGAACAAATTATTTGTAAGGTTATTCACATTATTTAGTATCCTACAAAGGATTAATATGAGTCAAGGTTGGAGTCAAATTAGACCAAGTCTGATTTGCTAGAGCAAATGTTGGATCAAGTAACCAATTTGTGGTGCCATGAGGAACTGAATAACTAAATTGGCCATGGGGCTTTTACCATTTAACTAGACAATATTAGAAGTTGGAATATCTTCAAACTCTTCCTCTTGATGCACCCACATGATAGTTTATTCTTTTCTCTTTCCCTTCACATTTCTTCAATGGTATGCAATGATGCCCTCCATTCGATAATATTTCCCTATTTTATAGCCCTTTGATTGTATATTCATAAGCTTACATGTATGCACCTATACAAATAGATTTTAGGGGTCAAAAATTATAAAAACTATAAAAATTTAGAAATTTGCTTGTAGAGGGATTCACTTATAATTTTTGGATGATTTGGTAGTAGGAAGTAATTTTTAAGATTTTGCATGTGGAGTGCTTAACTTAAAAGAATGCAAGAGATTTGTTTACTATTTTCGAGCAATTCACTCATTAGTTCTACACTTAGATTTTTTTTTAGCAAGAAGAGTTCCAAGCATATCACTTAGAATAAATTCTCTTCAAAACTAGAGCAAACAACCTTTCTATGAGGTAGCGAGAAAGAAACTTGTTTTTTCTTGTGAATTATTTCTCATATTCAAAGAAATAACTTATTAGTAGGGTTATGCACAGTGGCGAATATTCGTAAATTGGGTGAATATTAGGATTTCCAAAATTGGAAATTGATAAATATAAGGATCCTCAATGTCGGTCCATTTGCTTAAATTTTTTTAAACCAACGTTTTCTTAGTATCAATTTGCCATAATATATATCCAAACATAGGTATATTTGTACTCGTTGGAAAGCTCTTTTTGAGCCTGATCTAATGGTGGTATTTTTATGAAGTTATAAGGTTATTTAATAGGTAAAAAAAATATCTTACAAATGACCTTACATTTTAGGGCTTCAAATACCCCAAATTTTAGTGTGAAGATGATTGATTTGATTTTCTTAGGATTCACCTTGATTCACCTTGATTTCAATTAGTATTCACCATTTTTTTTACAATTACATTTCGAGTCCTACCCCTTATGCATAACCCTACTCATTAGATCTGTCTTGGAGAAATTTTACTATTTTGGAGTGAATCACTTGCTTATTTCAAGTGAATCACTTGTTTATTTTGATCAAATCACTTGTTGATTTAATATTTGGAAAAATGACTATAACAACCCTACTGGAATAGTTATTATTTAAATAATAATTTATACTTGTTTTTTCTTTTAGGATGTTGTACTACTAATGGCATTTGTGACTGTAGGAAACATGTACCCTCTTTTACGCAAAAATATTAGAGTTGTCAGAAATAGGTAAGGAGGGATATGATGGAGGTGTGAAAAAGTATCATGACTTGTAAGTACATGGAAGCTCACAAAACCACATTCATGTAGCTGCATTCATGTAGTTGCATTTTAAATATTTATCTTGTGTTGAGTATATGTCTTGTTTGTTGGATTGCATGTCTCTAAATTAAGAAATATCTTAAAACCTCTAGAGAAGGAAAATAGGAGATACAATTAATTTATTTGAATAATCATCTTATACTTATCTTTTTATAAATTATTATTTAAAATAAATTTGAAATATTATATATAAATAATAAAATATTAAAAGTTATATATATATATATATAATAAGTGTATAAAATATAATTATTTTGTTTTATTTTTTTTAAGCATAAACGTTTTTTATAATCCTCTTTGGCCATGAAATTTAACCTCCACTTGGTAATATACAAAGTGATCAAGGTGGAAAAATGCATGATAAACCAAATGTTTAATTTATCTCTGTTATAATCTTTTTAAAAGCGATATGAGGGCAAAGGTGAGGGAAGTTAGTATTCGATTTTTCTACATGAGGATTGGAGAAGCTCAACTTATAATGTAGACCAGTGAATTACTAGAAATTGTCAGGTCAGAGTTTCAATAGCTAGAATTTTAATTTGTTAATTGTCTATTCTTTTATTTTATTTGGTTGAAATTGTGTGGTGAAATTTTATTGGTTTTAGTTTATATGTATGAATCTATTCTTGTTGATGTTAAATTGAGTCATTGGCTGCCTGAATGTAAATATACTTTGTTGAGCTAGGAAGAGCTAATGATTGCTAAATATATAACTAAATTACTTTGTAGAATTAAATTAAGGTTGTGCGTCTCAGTTAGGCTATGTAGGGTAGTTAATAGTATAAATAAAAATAAGATTTTTTGTTAAACTGGGCATCTCAGCCAAGCCATGAAGGGCTAATGAATTTTAACATTTGGTCAAAATTAATTAAAACCTAACCTTTGATGTTTGAGACTGATTGCTTGTAAAACCTTAGCTGCATACACTAAAAAACTGAATTCACTGGTAAAAATTGCATTTGCATGTGTGCTTTGGATGAAGTGTTTGCATTTTAAACTTGCATTGCATACATTGGATCGTTCTAAATACATGACACTATTGACCCTATTCTTTCTGCCAAATTCAAGGGAGAAAAGCTTGTTCGAGATTTGGATTATCACTGTTGCTATTGTAGAAGAGAGTCTATTATGTTTGTGGTAATCATAGTTGTTGCCATTCTCGTCATCTACATTGGATATACTTCAATGATATATCCATAGTGATACCTTTTATCGGTTGGCATATCCTATTGAGATATGCATTTAATATAAATTTATTAAATACCTATTATATACTCGGTCAAGTACCACTGAGTTTGTATTTGTCATCGAATATCTTAAATGTTTTAGTTTAATGTTTGAGAATAGAAATTTGTCTTCTAAAATAAAACTATAAATTTCTTTTATTAAATGAGAATAATGTAAAACTTAGTCTTCCATTGGACACCTTCTATTCATTTTGGTTTGCATTGCTTTTGTTATGATTGGTAGGAATGATTAATGTATTCTTTAGAATTATTAACCTGAAGATTCCTTTCTTTATTGAGATATTTAACTAGGTCAATTGAGATTATTAATGCACTTGTAAATGCTCATTTGATCTATAATAAAGTTTGTTGTATGTTGAATAAATAGGATAACCTATGCTCACGATAGTGGACTGTTATATAAGTTTGTTTTGCTACTTTACCGAAGGAGTTAATAACATTAAGTCATCCTCATCTATTATTTTTTAAATATAAGAGAGTGGTTCATGCCCTGAATAATTTAAAAATTAGAACTCTCTTATGTCTAAAATGATTAAATATTGAGTTGCTATTGTATTGAGCGCTCATATTTTTAGAAAAAAATAGATAATTTGGCTATATGAGAAGGAAAAAATTAAAATATTATTTATTCCCTTGGTTAACTAATTTATCGGTTTGTATTGATAGATTCTTAAATTTAATATCTGGAGTTGAGCAGACTCGAAACTTCTATTAGCTAAATACTTGGAGGATAAATAATTAATTTTTATATTTTTAGCACAAAATAAGATTACAAATTCTCTTTGGCAGACGTAGATAAGTATGCATAAGGATCTGCCTAGTTATTACCCATGCAGTGACCAGCTATTGCGTGGGTTTCATGATTGGCTTTTAACTTAAATAAAAAATGGTTTATGTGTTCAATGAAACCATTAATTGCATATTTGTGTATGTGTTGATTATTAAGAAATTCAAATTAAGGTTGATTAGAGAAAATATATTCAATGGCTAAATAATTCTTCTCTTGACACATAGAAGGCTAAGTCAGTAAGACTTGTGATCTAGAAATCCATGTTATTTTTTAATTGTTGTGTTATTTTAATATGTGGAAATCATTTGCCTTCATATAGAATTTATAAAGTGTAATTGGAATAAGTATGAAAACTAGACTTATCATGTTTTGAGTGAAGAATAGCATAGATATTGTAAATAAGGTCGTTTGAAATATTGGTTTGAATTTATACCAATTATTATTATTAATTTGTAGTTTTTCAATGATGTTTATGAATGTCACCGAATTATTTTATTATCTTAAAGTTTAATATATTATATTTTAAAGGAATATAATCTATTTGTTATGTAATGTTTCATATTAGAGATTAGATTTAAAGGTTTTATAAAATTAGATTGATAAATGCCAAATATGGCTTGTGATAAATTATTTTATTTATTTGGCTTTATCTTTACAACAAGTAAAAATTCATAGATGCATAGTGTTAATTAAATTTGATACCTGAATTATTTTAAATAGTTTAAATCTTTGGTTTGTATTCCGATGTTATGAGTTCTTCAAAAACTTATGAGTATAAAAACCATTAAACTTGTGGAAATATAGGAAATGACCTGATGATAATATTACTAAACCCTCCTTAAAAGCTTACTCATCATGAAAGGATGAAAACCAACCATCGTGGAGAATGGTAAAACTCTAACACCCAATACCGATGATTGCATGGTAGGCAATCATTGTGATTGGAGAGTAGTTGTACTCTTGATGTGTAAGGTAAAGACATGAAGGTAATTAGGGGTGGTATGATACATCACCTATAGATCACCGAATGAGTAGTATGGTGATGGATCCTTTTTGTATGGTTATGAGATAAGTAGCATGATACCGATGTTAGGATATATCTAGCAAGATATCAATGCTAGTAGACTCAATTATGAGTTGGTATGGGATAAATTATGACTAATCATACCATGATAAGAAATTCTAGGTCTTGAGCTAGTGTAATGGTGGGCCCTAGTTGACTCTAGTAAAGGACTCCCAACTAGGCACAAGGCAAATTTACGCTAACACCTTGCATGTATAAAATCTAGGATAGAAATTAGGTCAAAAGGAACCTAAGTCCTTCATGCTAAGGGATGGAGAATTATGTGTCCACAATTTAGGTGTTATGGGCCCTAGAGGATAACCCTAGCTGTGAACCCACGCTCTGAATTGGAAAGATAGATTCATAAAAATGCACCTTCCTACAATATTTAGGCAATCTCATCCACTTGGGAGACCATCTACAATAGTCCATATTCACAAAAGTGGGATTGCTATACCTCATACTAATAAAATGTTGGGTAATCATCAAACCACTTACATCAAAATTTCACCTTATGTCTAGACCTTGAAACCAATCAAAATTTTTACTTTGTGATTTCAAAGTGCTTAATTAAATTGGACAACCAAGTGTGTTAGATATGTGTTGTTATAGTTGGTATCAGAGCCCTAGGTTGTGAAGCCCAAGGCCACAAAATCCTTATGTTGTAGGAAAGCTGTAACCACCAAAAAGGCTCACACCTAATGTATCCTATTGCAAGAATTGACAAAAAAATACAAAATGCATACAAGAACAAGAAATTGACAATGAAATGATCAATAAAAGATGCTTTATTCCATTATATTTTGATGCCAAACTCAAATTACAAGTACATCCCTCTTAGGGATAATCATCTTGATACAATTGTTACAATAGGATGTATTTATTTCCCTCTCAAGGGTAGGTGTGATTTCAAAGTGCCCTTTAGGGTGACACAAACTGCTCTAGGGTGGAGTAGACCCTCTTCTTCGCGTTGAGGAAGGAAATGGATGGTTGTAGCTCCTTTGAAACCTATCTCCTACGATCAAGAAACAACACAAGAATGTCAAAAGCATAGGAAGCCTCTCATGATGAGGCCCTTTAAAGAAAAATGGCATGAGAATAGCATAATGACATAAAATCAAGAAAGTGCATAAACTATGCTAAACATATGCAAATCCTATAAATATTGATGGAAATATATGAACAAGAAATACAACTATCAATCTATGACATACATTATACAAAATGAAGCATTAAAGCATAAAAAGAATCTAATTAGGTCCTACTTGCCAAGATGGAAATAAACTAATCAAATATTTAACCCAGTCAGTCAAAGTCTTTAATCTACCAAATAAAGCAGTAAAATGATTAATCTATCCTATCTACATAAACTGGAAGAAGAAATGGTAAGGAGATCTTACACCTATGGCAAACCATAGCTCTGATGAGCGGTCTGCACTGTAAACCATGGTTGAAAGCCATGACCTACAACCAAATAGGTTTGCCCTCCAATTCTAGGGTAGTGGGCTTGATCCTCCTTGTCAAATTGATGATCAAGGGTCGCCTCAGTGTCCTATGACTGATTTGGCGGTTGAATTGTAGAATAGGGCCTCCGTTTGCCCGAATTCATATTTCTTGGCTCTCCTAGGTCCTTAGGGCATCCATGGCCTAATTCGTCATGATGCTTGACAAATTGACAATGGTGATGGCAACAAGGCTCTCTCTATGCACTCAAGTGAGTCCACAATTCGATAGGGCTTCACTGCTTTGATCTCCAAATGCTCTCTCTCAATATTTTGATAGTGCTTCACTATCAAAATGCTCTATATCATTGCCCTAATTTGAAGGGGTACTTATAGGATGTCCTAGGGCTAGGGGTGGCTTCATGGAGAAGCCAAGATCAAGAAGGGGTGGTTAGGATAGTTGGATTGGAAGCTTCCATCCTTTAACCACCTTCTTCTAGAACAAATGGTCATTCAAACCGATTTGGCTCGGATGAAGGCCAACTGAACTTCAGTTAAGACCGTAGGTTATAGCTATGGTCCAGACTATAAACCATAGGTCTCAGCCATGGTTCAATCTGTAGACCATAGGTCTCAGCTGCGGTTCAGACTGATTAGGCCAAGGAGCCCAAATTGAGTGGTTAGAACCACTGCTCTATCTTGGAGTCTATCCAAGATCTTCCATATGGTCTTGTAGCATGTCCATATGAGTAGTCGCCATCGACATGATGCGTTTTAGGTGTCTACAGATGCCCCTTTTGAGATGCATTGTGAGATCGAACAATGCTGAGCAAAAATAGACCTCCTAAAATGATGTCGAAGGTTCTATGATGATCATTAGTCGGATCAACATTAGATGCCCCAGGTCCTGCAAAAGGATGCGCATCCTAGAATCATTGCTTCCAACTGGGTGAAAGGCTTACATTTGAAAAATCTTGTGCCCATCTCATCTCATTCGGTGCGATTGTGCATTCCATAGGTATCTTCTGACCCATAGATCCGAAAGGTAGAGAACAACAAGCAAACTTCATATTTGCTATTTTCCCCAAGCAAAGGGGTAAGCTTATGATAGTTGTTGACAATGATTCGCAAGGACGAATACAATTTTGACAAGATCAAGGGATCTACGATTTCAGGGATCTTCTGTTGATTTTGATTATGATTTGATATTATGACTACCCCCTCAAGCGATGAGTCGATGAGGGTAATGACAATTATTGAAGCGACGAAGTCGCTTGACCACAATGAATGATCTGAACAAATTTAGATTTGAGCATTTTAATGCCTTGGCTAGGCCTAGTTCAGCTTCTGATTGCAACTATTAATAGTATTTGCACATTTCTATCCCATGGAGTAGTCAGGCTACAATAGCCATCTTAGGGAATCAAAATGATACAAATCCAATTAGATTTGTGTTGAATCAAGTTATCGATGATTTGCTAAAAATATGTCATAGGAGAAATGACATGAAATGCCTCGTTCCCATGGAGCAGTCCGGCCTCGAAGGCCTTCTTAGGGATTGAAAAGAAGCATATCAGATCAATGATGACAATTTTTGCCCCAAATGTCCTTATGGTAATTTACTCATCTTGTCGGATTGCATGGATCGCAAGTCACTGCAACCGCCAAGTGTATAGGGTAAATTACTGAATACGAGGCGCATTTGGTTTTTAATTATTTGATTTTTTTGTTAATTTTGATTTATTGATCGATCCTGGTGCTTTGAACATCACCAAATTTGCAATATTGATTGCTCTTTTTGAAATTTGATCCATTAGGAGTCATTAATTTATCATTTTAGACCTTCCCATGATGGGGTTTGAGTGCATTTAATGCTAGTTGCAAACTGTGAGTACGGTCTACGATTGAAGTTTTCAAATTTTGGGAACCATAGGTCGGACCTACGGGTGGAAAACCCTAATTTCGGGACCGCAGGTGTCAGCTGCGATCCATCAAAATTAGGAGGACCTATAAGTAGCCTTTCCCATTTGAATTTTTCATTATTTTCTTGAAAGCAACTACATTTGTGAGAGCTCTGAGAGGTAGAAGACATCCCTGATCTGGAACGCTACCTAAAACTCGACCATACCTCACACCTATACCCCGATGGCGGATCCTGGACAGCCATCGACTAGCAGAGGCAGAGAGCCAAGGTAACTCAAAACCGAGTCCTCGCAATCAATACCAATTTAAAATGAACCACATTAAGTAATGCGGTAAATCAATTTCATTAAACAGTTGGTAATGAACCCCACACTAGATTAGGTTAGATTAGTTTTTTAATTTTTTGGTCAACGAGGCTAGGAAGTGACCCAAAATGGGTATCCTTCCTAGACCGCAGCTGGTAGCTATGGTTCCCAATTGTCATATTGGGGACCGTAGCTATCAGTTGTGGTTCGCATTCAAACTACAACGGTCAAATTTTGACCGTATGCGGACCGTAGGGTTGACCTGTGGTTCATGGACTTTAGAAAAAAATTATCAAATTTTTAATTTTTCTAAGGTTTAATAGGCAATTAATATCATTTAATGCAATTTTGACTTGCCTAATTGATTTTTTTGATTTTTTTGAATGCTTTGTGACATGTTTTTGTCTTTTTATCAGTTTTTAAATGTTTTTGACATTTTTAAGGTCATTTTTTATCTATTTTTGCTTGTTTTTTAGTTAGATTTTCTCTTATACAATGCTTTTATTTTAGAGGTTGACCTCTAGAGCTCGTGAGCTAGACCTTCTAAAGACTCTTCATAGACAACTCACTCCTAGAGAGCGAACATGGTTTGGAGCCATCGACTTTGGCTACGTTCTAGATCTACCCACTATTAGGGTAGATCAGGCCTATTTGACTATGTTGGCCCGATGTTGGAATGCATGGACCAACACCTTTCACCTACCCATGGGTGAGATGACCATCACTCTTGAGGACGTCTATCAGATCTTTAGGATCCCTATTGATGGTGAGGCCATCACCTCTTCCTCCTCCTAGAGCAAGGGGCCCATATTTGATGCGATCTTCGATGATCGAAGCTAGGAGGCTCAATGCATGATTGATCATGGAGGAGTCCACATCGGATATTGGTAGGGTCAGTGCATCTTCTCTATGAGAGAGGTGATCTTCATGCACCTAGTGGTGCATATTGTTCTTCTAGACTCCTTGGGTGCGAGGATTCCCTAGAACCTCCTAGCCAGTGTCAGGAGAGTTATTCAGAGCTCCACTACTCAGCCACTACTCCTAGCCTAGGGGAGCACTTTACTATGCCAGCTCTATCGAGAGTTGTACCAGATCACCAATTGGAGCCATCATGGTATTAGTTGTAGCCTATTGCTACAGATCTGGGGCTAGCAACATATTAGGATAGAGCATCCCGTAGAGCTACCCCTTCACATTTCTACCATCGATGATGAGCATCAGTGCTACGCCATATGCTAGCCTTGGGAGGAGGAGGGATTTTAGAGTAGGACCCATGTTGGTGATGTTGATCATTACATTACATGATTTGTAGTGCTCGGGTTGGATGACATTGAGTGGCATCCCTACATGGATTTCTCAGACTGGATAGAGGTAGGTGAGTGGCTATGATAGGCTCATCGGGATAGGTGGCTACTCGGTCATAAGGTCAAGGTTAGGGAGTACCAGTTCTACTCTCATATCCTATGGTAGTTCGGCCTAGTGTAGGACATCCCAGAGATTCCTTTTGTCTATAGGCGTCTAGTCTTGGAGATGCACCTATCATGGATTCAACCTATGACACTTGGAGATGAGGCTGATGATTTCTAAGAGTCTAGGGATGATAGGGCTAGGACCACCCCAACATATGACACATGGTGGTCCCTACTATAGTGGTAGGGATCAGGGCCTCTAGGTAGGGTAGATGACCAGGCAGAGGTAGAGGTCGATCCAGATGGGCGTAGGGTGCACCAATGGACTGAGGGTGGATGGGGCATAGAGGCCATCGTAGAGGAGGCTCCATAGGTAGAGGCTGAGGAGGGTGAGGCACCTCTTAATAGTGAGGTAGGGTAGCTCCTCACTCAGGTTGTAGATCTATAGAGTTAGGTTGGGAGGCTATAGACTCAGTAGTTGTAGCGGGATACTTCTATCACCCTTCTAGAGGTGAAGCTGGCTCATAGGGATAGGCAGCTAGTGAGGCTTAGGAGCAGATCATAGGTCTTACAGCATGGGCTATAGTGGTAGAGACTCAGGTTCATGATCTCACTAGTGCACGTGATGTGGCACTAGCAAGGGGTGAGGCTATTGTAGAGTAAGATTTTCTTAGGGTATAGAGGGGGATCCTTCATCCTCCTAGGCTATTATGGGACCTCTAGCTGCACCATCATCATTATTACTAGGTGGTCATGACCCGATGTTAGATATTCGATGCTTACAGGACCTATTGGTGGATGCCAATGCTAGGCACATAGCTAGGGTAGCTTGCATAGACCAGCTGGAGGGTCACATCAAGTTGATAGGTGGGGAGGTCCTAGAGGATTCACATGCTATGGGGTCTCATGAAGGTCCTAGGACTATGGGGTAGTCCACGTGAGCTCTAGTCAGGACTCATAGGACTGAGAGGACACAAGTCCTCTAGCACACATGGAGGTAGCTCCCATACCAGGACTGAGAGATGTAGTCTTATGATCTCTAGTCACAGATCTCACTGCACAAAGATACCAGTATCCCGTGTGCTAGGCCTCTTTGGACTAGGTGGCACATAGGCCCTCATAGGCACAATAGGCACTAGAGTCGACTGAGTAGGCTCTAGAGCATAGGGTTGAGGGAGGCGGTGAGAGCTCCAGCTCAGGAGGAGCAGGCCAGAGCTAGGGCTCTATCAGATCTAGGCTACATTTTTGTATATGTATCATTTTTGGTGTAAGGTCTAGGACCTACACGATTGTAGCCTACGGGTATTTTGTACTCTTGATGTACTCTTTTGGACAAAAAAAACATATATATATATGATTTGATCATTTATGGCTCATTATGTGTACTTGTATATGTTTTTAATTTTATGTTTATGTTATGCACATGGATGCAATGCTTATGTTAATTTGATGCTATATGATGTGATGTATGGATGACATGCACTAGATAGCTATTTAATTTATGATGATGATGATATGCAGTGATCTAGATGCTTAGATGTGTGATGTATGATGGATGCATATGGATGCGATGTTTACTTAAATGCATATTTGATTTTACTTTATTGCATGCATTTAATTTTATGACGATGTCACGATATGCTAATGCAATGTATGTAATGCATTATTTACATGATGGTAATCTAATGTAAATGAACCTGTATGCTTTAATCACTTAAAACATAAGGAATGAATGCAATATGTGTTTATCAATCTAATGGATGACACCACAGAATGTATAAAAATCATGAATGTAATTGAAAGATCCTCATAATAAGAATTTAATCAATTAATCACCCATATATGAAATGCAATGATATGAAGTTGTATGATGCGAATGATATAATGTGTCATTCTATTTTCTTTTGCAAGTTTGAAAAATATGCACAATATAGTCAGTGGTCATCTAAATATTATTTCTAATATCCATCCGGTATCTATCCTATATCTTGATTGTGCTTTATATAATGATGTATCATGGATTCGATACTTTGCAGTTTGATGATTTTATTCTATATGGTTTGCGATATTTGGTATTTTGTTGCTATTAGAGAAATTTTTGAGGTTTTCCATGAGACTCAAACACCCTAGTAGACTTATCAAAAGTTGCATACTGACCACACTAGACTTCTGAAGTGCAAGGCTTTTGCTAGGATAGGCCCTAACTGTTCATTATCCCTGTGTGTGCACATGAGTATATTAAGATAAGACACGAGCATTCCCCGATGTCAGGCGGGATTCTTTCAGCCCATTGCTAAGATAGGGGCTCCACAAATGTCTTATCCAATCCTAAGTTTAGATTTTAGTTGGACTAAGCCACTAGGCAATGCAGGACACCTGAAGCTAGCTCTTCCACATTCAAACATTGGTCTGCACACAAACAAAATGCAAGTGTATCAGACATATCATCATGCGTAAGGTACAGTAGTGCCAACAATTCTAGGGATTCAGGCTCCTTCCTTTCTATCCTTCAATTTTTGGGATACTTGCTCATATGTGGTGAAGCAAGGGAGTCGATTCCATCTTGAATTTGACTTTCTTTGGATCTTCATTTGATCTCTCTTCGAACTGGATTTCTGATCTTCATTTGATCTCCACTCGAACTTTGATTTATGATCTTCATTTGATCTTCACTTTGAACTTGATTTGAGCCTGTTTTCTGATCTTCATTTGATCTTCACTTTTTGACATTTACATTTGATAATTTTCTTCAGAAACCTCCCTTTGGGGATTTACTTTGGGAAATTATTTCTGGTATATCGATTGAGGATATCGATCTTATGATATCAATATGGGATATCAATCTGGGAAGTCGATCTATGATATCGATCTAGGGTATCAATCTTGAGGATTGATGTGGGATATCACTCTGGATATTGCTCATTTTATCGTAAGCAAGGGATTCTGAATAGGGAACTAACCTATCCTTTTTCCAACTGCCAACATTTCCCATACCATCCGCATAGAGGGATAAGCAAGAATAACTCTTTTCACCTCAGGATACCCGGTCCTACTTCATGACTTTCATCTTCCCCTAGTCCTTGTTAGGATTGTTTAATTTTTTGATTAGTGATAGGATTCTGATATGCTAAGGGCTATACTAACTGAACCTCAACTACAAAAGCAAAGCAAGCTTTCTATCAACTCTTGATAAGACCTCTAGGTATGGTTGAATGACCAAAAAACCCTAGTATATTCTCCATAGCAACAAAATTGGTTGTGTTGAAAAACACAATTACTCACATGAATGATGGATTTATGATAAATGCAGAGATGCATGATTTAGACACAAACGTGGTGTCATTTGTAAGACTGACAAACATAATCCCTCCTACTATGGAATGCAATGGATGATGAATGCCTATATGCAATGCAATAATGCAGTGGATGCATGTGTGAATGCAAAATGAAAAATGCAAAATTCAAATGCAAATGTTTTTGGATTTTATGCTTTACCAATTTTTTTGGATTTTATTGATTTTATAATTTTTATGAGTTTTGAGCCTCATATCTGACCAAACGATGAGTACATGCCTCTGGAGCCTTTAGGAGTGACCAAACGGTGAGGAAATGTCATTGGAGCCTTTAGATTGACCAAGCAATTTTTCAGCAAAATCCTTGGAGCTTTTTAGGATGACCGAGCGGTTTTCAGCAAACCCTCAGAGCCTTTTGGGTTTGACCAAAGGGATTATGAGCACCTTTGGGACTTTTGGGATGACCAAGTGATCTTTAAGAATCCTTGGAGCTTTTGGGTTGACCAAGAATTTTTTAGAAACTCTTGGTGCCTTTTGATTGACCAAACTACTCATAGATAAGCTTGGAGCCTTTTAGGATGATCGAGTGGTTTTGAACAAACCCTTGAGGCCTTTGATTGACATGACCAAGTGGTTTTAGGAACCCTTGGAGCCTTTTTGGGGAGGGCATGCTGCCCTATGTACCCCTAGTGTGTGTGCCATTCGATGATGGTGAGGGAGGTGCAATACCTCTAGATTCCTCATTTTTCCTTATCAAATTTGGCATGGCTGGTGGGAAAGGTATGCTACCTTGAAGACCCCCAGCGTGCATGCTATTCACTGAAAGGTAATCAACTTGTTTAGGAAGAGTGACAAAAATCAACTCTCCTAGGTGAAGAATGGACCTCATCGAGTGCCTATGCTTCGGCAAGGGTGAACGAGAGAACCATCCTCATGGATCGCATCCCATTCTACTAGGTCTTGGATGACCCTCTTAAATGATTGGCAACCTTGAATGTCATGTCCATGCGCTCGATGATACACACAAAAGGGACCCCCATCAGGTGACCTAGTCTTGGATGCCCTATGCTTGACTTCGGGTAATATGAATGCCTTTGCCTCATGTAACTTTTGGAACAAAGTTAGAGTAGTCATCTGAAATGAAACTACCCATTGCACTAGCCTATTGGGCTTACGAGGTGACTGACGACTTTGGGGTCACTCTTGAGGAAGTGTGACCTCCACTTCAGCATGTTGGGGCACTATGAGAGAACCATCTACATGATAAACCCCACTATCTATCAGATGTTGCACCACACTCTTAAATTCATGATAATATTGAATGCCATGACCCTCTATTCGATGATAGAGACAATAGTGATGCTCCCTGTAACCCATAGGTTTAACTCTATTTGGGTTTAAAGGGATGATATCAGGTAAGGTGATGACCTTAGCCTCTTGTAGCTTCTAAAATATGTCAGACATAGACTCTTTTAAAGGAGTCCCACTATGCTGTGACTATTTTGGGCTCTTGACCCACATTGGTTTGCTTTGAGAATCCAATGGTTGGGTTGGCCGCATGGGCTTTTGCTTTCACTGAGGTTTTTCCTGTACTTGCATAGGAAGCGATTCAGCCTCAAACAAGGGTTGCTTTTGTGATCCCAGGTTTTCAAACTGGTTCTTGATAAAATGCAATGCCTTATCTTGCTCATCCATTCGATGCTCCATCCATTCTAGATGGCTTAGAATGGATTGCAAGACTGACAAAGAGTTCATATGTATTTCCAATGATTGATTCGAAATACCTTTGTCATTTGAAGGAAATAGAAAAGTGGATGCTATGGATCCATTAGGTAATTGCAAATCACCTATTTCCTTCATTTGAGTTGATGTGGATGCTTCTTGATGACACACTTCATCAGTGCTATCCACATGCTCATGCCTATGACTCAGCTCAAGCTGTTGTTTCACTTCATTGTGTTGAACTGTGTCAGTTTTGGTACCCCCAATCTGATGTGAGGAACCTACCTGTTTGTGCTCTTGAGATGGTGCCATGAGAAATGAGTTAGGAGTGACTAATTTCAAAGGTTCTAGCCCTAGAAATGTGGAAACACCACTGGATTACCCCATCTTCGGCTCTATGTGATTAGGAATCACCTGATCTTCTAGCCTAATGTCAACCATTCCCACAAACTCATGAGAAGACTCCACAACTGCATGCATCATAGGTAATTCATCAACATACTAAGGCTATCCTATTTTAGTCATGATAACTGAACCTTCCTCATACTCATACGATGTCTCCAGGATAGGATCCATAGGTAGAGACTCGATGAAAAGTTGACCTAGATCCTCAGTGGACTCTATGGTGGGCAGCATCGTAATGCTGGCCTCTATAAGCTCTTCATATTCACCATCATCCTCATGAGGACTATCTGGTGACATGATGGATGAAGATGGTGTGATACACTCGGATGCATCCATGACCATGCTAGGTTCTTCCTCCTTGATAGGAGTATGAGGATCCTCTAATGACACCTCCGAAGTAGCCATGAGCATCTCTGTGAGGGCATTCATCAATCCTTCCCTGCTAAGCGATGTCAAGAATGCAGGGGTCGTAGGTGACTCCATCGGTGATAGCGGTGGGGATGGTAACTCCACCATAGTCTGCAAGGCTGCATCCGAACTTTGGATAGACTCATCCTGTTTAACTTGTAGATGCATAGGCACCTCACCAGGTTCCTGCGGATGATCCTCAGGTTTATAATACTTGAAGGGATCTGGGTCTACCTCAACTATATGGACTTCACCTCCATGGGTGTACTTAATGCATTGATGCACTATTGATGACACACACTCCATGGCTCTTATCCATGGTCTTCCAAGCAGCAGATTATACTGTCTTGATCCCTCTAAAATGTAGCATAATGTAGGAATAATATTTTGTCCCACCTCGATGGGGAGGACTATTGTGCCTACTGTAGGGGATTCCACATCGTTAAAGGCTTGCAACATTAACGTTGTTTCCTTGATGTGGGATGGTGGAATTTTGAGATGTTTGAATGTTGAGGTGGTGATGATATTAATCGATGATCTTGTATCCACCAACACTCGCTTATACACAATCTGCTTTATCCTCACTATGATATGCAATGGAGGATCAGATTCCTTGATAGGGACAGGTTTGACTTCCTATTTATGGAAAGTAATCATAGGTTCCTTATATGGTGGAATAGACTGTATATACCCCAAGGATTGTGATGACTTTCGAGCATTGACATTGCTCACCTGTCGGACTTGACTACTCTCGACCTCATGCTTACGCATGGGATCCTTAAACATCTCTTTCTATTGTTCTTCGATAACCCTAGGTATGTCTATCTATCTAGAGGAATGGCTATCTACTTGCTTAAGTGGCAACTCTTGATGATGCACAGGGTGCATCACGTTGACTTGTTGCCTAAGCACTCTAGGTATGAGCTTCTTTTCGGGAGTTACCTCACATGATTGTTCTTCATATGCTTTCTATTGGTAAATCCTCTCTTCACATCATTGGAGCTCATCCAACCTTTGTTGATGTGATCTCTTCTTCTCTGTGCACTCATGCTCTAGACGCTTACGCTCACTGCACGCCTCCTCCAATTGGTCTTGGAGTAGTCACCTCTTATGGGCTGCATGAGACTCAGATTCCCTATAGGACTGACTCATGGAGTAAGATCCACAACTCTCTATCTCACTAGGTGGAGACCTAATGATGTGGGTTCTCACTATGTGTGAGGAAACCCCATGATCTGTATGGGTGAACCCCCTGCATGATGAAGGGAGCTCACGATGACTATCAGAGTGTCATGCTAGGAGGATTGGATCCTCAGGTGCATGATGAGTGTGATGCCTAGCAAGGAGGCATGCGAGGTCTGAAAGATCCTTAGGAGAACATCGAAAGCATTCAGAGCCTCTCCATGAACTCTTCGACTCATTAGCTCATGATTGAGCTCTATCATGCCTAGTCATCATGATGAACCAACTAAGCAAGACTCGAGAGGTTCCCTCTCTTACTAAAAATTTTGGCCTCAAGGAAGGCCTTATCTTGATGAATTAAGCAATAAATAAGCATACAAAGTAAACAATGTGATTATCTCCTTTACATTTTAAAAGTGAGCCCTAAACTGTTTGATGTGTTTCAATGATTTGTTGTATCAATATAGAACTCCTTATCATGTTTTGAAAAGCGTTGAATGATATTCTTAGTTTAAATTGGCTTTCACCTGTATGCTCATAGCTCGACAACCTGGATGTGACTTCCAGGCCATGTAAATCCCCCATGTGTGGTGATGAAATTCCACACCTGAACAAGGAGCATAGGTCCTCCCAGATCCTCACCCATTTTCCCCCAGTCAACGTTATACCCTCCGAAGAGAATACATGCAAATTTTCTAGGGTATGAAAGGTTCTTGGATCTGGTATTGGTCTAGTATCCAAGGGTACATAGGATTTGGGCCAACGGATGGAAATCACCTCCACCATCGTTGAACCCTACTAGTGGTTGGATGTCAAGCCCAACTCACTAGCGTTTAAGTGACAAGTGGTGTGTGTGGTTCATTTTAATTGTACATAAAATAAATGCATCATATAACACTCATGCTCATTTTCTATATGCTATGCAAATGAAAGAACGTTTCAAATTTAGAAAATGCAAGCTATTCTAGATGCTCCTTTAGACAATGCATATTACAATGATAATGGCCACTACTTGGGCCTCACACATGCACACCAAACATACAATGCTATCAAGCACGCTGGAGTCTAGGGCGGACTACAATCATAGGTCCGTTGTTCCTAGCAGTGCCTTTCTACAAATGCAAATTCAAAATGAAACTAGGACTTAATTGATTTCCTTTTTTTTTAGTTTTCCTTTTCCTAATTGCATTCGAATTTAAGCATTCTGTAAAAACATAGAGAAAATAAAAAAATAGAGAGTGGAAAATAGGGCCTACCTCAGGTCCTGAGTTGATCTGCACTCTACTTTCTACTGTCTGTGTTACCAGATGTAAACTATAGGTCTGATCTATGGTTCAGATTGTAAACCGCATGTTGTACCTATGGTTCAGTTGTTGGCCCATAGATGATAGCTATGGTCTGTACCTACAATTCAAGAAACACAAGAAACATAGTCAGATGTCTATTTTTGTGGGGTTCCACCATGATCACCTTCTATAACCACCAAAAAGGCTCACACCTAATGTATCCTATTGCAAGAATTGACAAAAAATACAAAATGCATACAAGAACAAGAAATTGACAATGAAATGATCAATAAAAGATGCTTTATTCCATTATATTTGAAGCCAAACTAAAATTACAAGTACATCCCTCTTAGGGATAATAATCTTGATACAATTGTTACAATAGGATGTATTTATTTCCCTCTCAAGGGTAGGTGTGATTTTAAAGTGCCCTTTGGGGTGACACAAACTGCTCTAGGGTGGAGTAGACCCTCTTCTTCATGTTGAGGAAGGATTTGGATGGTTGTAGCTCCTTTAAAACCTGTCTCCTACGATCAAGAAACAACACAAGAATGTCAAAAGCATAGGAAGCCTCTCATGATGAGGCCCTTTAAAGACAAATGGCATGAGAATACCATGAAAGACATATAATCAAGAAAGTGCATAAAAAATACTAAACTTGTGCAAATCCTATAAAGATTGATGGAAATATGATGAACAAGAAATACAACTATCAATCTAATGAATCCATTATACAAAATGAAGCATGTAAAGCATAAAAAGAATCATAATTAGGTCCTATTTTCTAAGATGAGAAATAAACTAATCTAAATATTTAAGTTAGTCAAAGTCTTTAAACCACCAAATAAAGTAGTAAAATGATTAATCTATCCTATCTACATAAACTAGAAGAAGAAATGGTAAGGAGACCTTACACCTATGGCAAACCGTAGCTCTAATGAGCGGTCTGCACTATAAACCATGGCTGATAGCCATGACTACAACCAAGTAGGTTTGCCCTCCAAATTCAAGGGTAGTGGGCTTGATCCTCCTTGTCAAATTGATGATCAAGGGTCACCTCAGTGTCCTCTGATTGATTTGGTGGTTGAATTGCACAATTGGGCCTCCATTTGCCCGAATTCGCATTTCTTGGCTCTCCTAGGTCCTTAGGGCATCCATGGCCTAATTCTTCATGATGCTTGACAAATTGACAATGGTGATGGCAATAAGGCTCTCTCTATGCACTCAAGTGAGTCCACAATTCGATAGGGCTTCTTGCTTTGATCTCCAAATGCTCTTTCTATCAATATTTCGATAGGCTTCACTATCAAAATGCTCTATATCATTGCCCTAATTTGAAGGGGTACTTATAGGATGTCCCAGGGCTAGGGGTGGCTTCATGGAGAAGCCAAGATCAAGAAGGGGTGGTTAGGATAGTTGGATTGGAAGCTTCCATCCTTTAACCACCTTCTTCTAGAACAAATGGTCATTCAAACCGATTTGGCTCGGATGAAGGCCAACTGAACTTTAGTTAAGACCATAGGTTACATCTACGGTCTAGACTATAAACCATAGGTCTCATCCATGGTTCAATCTGTAGACCATAGGTCTCAACTACGGTTCAGACTGAATAGGCCAAGGAGCCCAAATTGAGTGGTTAGAACCACTGCTCTATCTTGGAGTCTGTCCAAGATCTTCCATATGGTCTTGTAGCATGTCCATATGAGTAGTCGCCATCGACATGACGTGTTTTAGGTGTCTATAGAAACCTTATTTTAACTTTGTGAATTTAGAAGAACCTAAATCAAACAAATAATATAGCTTTTTCCATCCAGGGAAAATGGCTCCTGAGTTAATGGAAATTTCATCTTAGAAACCCATAACAGCTCAACGAGAAGGGCAAGTTGTTAGTCCAGGAAAGGGACTCTAAAAATTAATAAGAACAAAAATTGAAAAATAGGTTAATGGTAAGGATGTGGTAGAGAGACCCTGTAAAATAATAAAATTGATAAAATAACCATAATGTAGTGAACCTATCCGGGAGGACAGGAACTTAGCTAAAATAATTCAACTACTTCAGGGTCATATGGACCAACAAAAGGAACATATGGAACAATAGAGAGTCTAGATGGCTCAAAAACATGAACTAATAGTTCAATAATAGAGATTAATAGAAAATTTAACCAAGGAAAAAGAGCCTAAGGTTAGGCAATATGAAGTACCTATGGAATCATATGGGACCAAAAAGAAAAGAGTTGAGGTTAAGTTGGCCAAGGATCTAATAAAGGTCAAGATATTCAAATTTTATGGCAAAGGAGATGGAGGTGTAGCTAAAAATTGGTTGAATGAGGTTGAAACTTACTACTATATGAAACCTCTTTCATTAGAATCCAAAAAATCATGAACAATCATCCACCTAGTTGGACCAGCTTTGGATTGGTGGACTACCTAAAAGAAGAGTAGGAATATTGAAGTTGTCAACCTTTGATGGGAGACATTTTTGAAAGAATTTAGGAAGAGGTTTTTGACTAGGCAATTTTATGTAGAAAAATTTGTTGAGTTTTCCAATTTACATCAAGAGAATTTATCTATTAGTGAGTACCACCAAAAATTTATACAACTATTGAAGTATGTAGCCAAGTATGATAATAGGAAAGAGCTCAAGGTACAAAATTTTATCCTAGGTCTACACCCAAAAATAGGATCTATAGTCAATCTACTCAATCCCAAGGATATTTTTAGAGCCTATGATTTGGCTCAATAGGAGGAGATAAATCAAAAGGCTAGAAAATCATATTATCAAAGTACATCTAAGAAAGATAAGGAAGAATTCAAGAAAAGGAAGAATGTAGGATCTAAAAGGTTGTATAAGGATCAAAATAAAAGATCTAAGTATTGGTACAAGACTAATATTGATAATAGGAACAGAAATAGGAACATGTTTCAGGATAGTAGGGACAAACAAGATAGGAGAAGATTTGAGTAGAGGCCTCCAGCTCAGGATAAGGAGAAAGAAATAACTTCTCAAAGTAGCAATGAATATAAAAATAAATATAGAGCACCCCTATATGGATGTTATGTATGTGGTGGCCCTCATTATGCAAGAAAATATCCTCATAGAGCTGACAAGAAGAAGAGACCCGAGGAATCCGCTCACCAGATTTTTGCTACCACAAGTAATCCTACACTAGATGGACAAGCCACATATTTTATTTTAAATGGCCAAGTCTATGGAAAAATGTACACATCTTAATTGATAGTGGAGCTACTGATAGTTTCATTTCTACTAGTGTTATGAGATATATTAAAAAGGCCAAGATTTTTGGCTAATGGGTGGAAGGTCGAATATGGGTTAGGGTAAACCTACATAGTTAACCAATGTCTATTTGACCCACATTTGCCTCTGGGGAAAACTAGTTGGCATCTATATGTTGCTCCTCTACATCCCTTTGACATAATTTTGAGTGTAGAATGTCTCAAAGCTTAACATTAGCTCTACATATCACCCAAATATAGATAGGCAAATAGAAAGGGTTTAATCAGGTCCTGGAAGATATACTAAGTACATCGTATGTATTGTATGGACCATCAAACTAAATGGGAAGACTACCTTTATTTGGTAGAATTTGCATATAATAATGGTTATCATGTCGTGTTGGGCATGGCTCCTTTTGATGTACTATACATGGTATAATCCAGAAGATCATGTAGTGATCAGATTGAATACTGTCAAATAAATGGAGGAGCAATTAATAGAAATATGCCAAAGGCTCAAGGAAGCCTCAGATCATTATAAGAGCTATGCTGATCTTAAAAGGACATCAAGATATTTCTTTGTGGGTGACAAAGTCTTCTTAAGGGTGAAAAATTACAAAAGCTCTATAAAATCTTCCAAGCTCAACTTGAGGATTGTGAGGCCCTTTGAGATAATTGACAGAATCAACCTTGTTGCCTATAAGTTGGCCTTGCCACCCAATTTATCAAAAATTCATGATATCTTCCATGTGTCCCTCCTCAAAAGATATGTTTCTAACACTTCCCATATTTGGAATGTTTCTCATTTATAGATGTTATATCCCCATCACATTGAGGTCAGACCTATTAATATCCTTGGCTTTAGAACCAAATAGTTAAGAAAAAGAAAAATTGATCAATGTAAGGTCCAGTAGGACCAATACTCTGAGAAAAATACCATATGGGAGAATGTGTATGATATTAAAAAATAATTTCCTTATTTGTTTGGATGAACATTAATATGTTTATTACATCTGATGTAGATTTTTGAAGAATGCAAACTTATTTGATGTGACATTATGATGAATGTATAATTTGTTATGGTTTGAGAATGCATTAAAACACAAGGAATATTTTTTTTCCTAGTGGAATATAATGTAACAACCCTACGAGAATAACTATTATTTAAACAATAATTTATACTTGTTTTTGCTTTCAGGATGTGCTACTACTGATGGTATTTGTGACTGTAGGAAACAAGTAACCACCTTCAAGCAAAAATATTAAGGTTGTCCGCAAGAGGTAAGGAGTGATATGATAGAGGTATGAAAAAGAACCACGATCCATGAGTACATGGAAGATTACAGAACCACATTCATGTAGTTGCATTTTAAACATTTTTCTTGTGTTGAGTATATGTCTTGTTTGCTAGATTACATGTTTTGTTGCTGGATTGCATGTCTTCAAATTAAGAAATATCTTAAAACCTCTAGGGAAGGAAAATAGGAGATACAATTAATTTATTTGAATAATCATATTATACTTGTATTTTTATAAATTATTATTTAAAATAAATGTTAAATATTATATATAAATAATAAAATATTAACAGTCTAGTCCCAAAATTATCGAACTTGTTTTGGCCATATTTCACTCATCCGGACTCGGATTGAGCTAAAATTTTGAGGGTAGATGCCTAAAAAACCCTAGAATATCTCCACCAATTTTTATATCATTTGGAGCAACATAGATCCTAGTGCATCCCTATGTGTGAATGAGATTTTTGGCAAGTGACTATGCGAGGGTTTCATTTGGGTTGAGTGCAAGCAGCTCCAAAGGTTGGTTTTGGGGCCTTCGGGCCCTAGAGACCAATATTTTTATGGTTTTTGCTCAATATTTTAGCAGGATATATTTCAGGGGATCCAATATGGGTTAGAAATATGTCTTTAAAATGATCTTACTATGAACTTGAGTGACAATGGCTTCCAATTTGCTGCACAAAAGAAAAGTGAAAACCATACCTTTCCACGGTGTCTAGGGCATGGATTAAAGAGATCACGAAATAAGTTTCAAGTAGCTGATCAAAAAATGGCTCAGATATCAAGTGAATCTAGTGCTAAGGTGCACCCACAAAATAAATCTACTGTGAAAACCCCTATCAAGGGTAAGAATTTTGAAGACTCAGCCCCAAAAATGAATTTTAGGGATGCCCTCCATGGTGGACAGCCTCAGCCCAATGCTAATATTAATATTAGGGCTTCCCATAAACCTCTAAGAATGCCTAATATTGATCCCAGGAAAATAGAGTCAGGATGTCTTAAAGCAACTGATGGAACTCCTATTGTTAAGCTTGATATGGGTAACATTCATATTGGCATTGAAGATCTGGAAAAAAGAGGACTAATTTGTTGGTTCATGGGTTTTCGTTCGAGCCTATCTGCTTTCAAAGTTTGGGCTGCAAAAAGCTAGAAAACTAAAGGTGAGTTACAAATATCTATTTATCCAAATGGTTATTTTCTTGTTTTATTTTCTAATAATGAAGATAGAGAGAAAAATTTTCAAGGGGGTCCCTGGTTCTTTGGAAGGGCAGGGCTTTTCATGAAGCCCTAGCATACTAAATTTAAATTTGAAGAAGAGATACCTTCAACAGCTCCCATGTGGGTTAGACTCTTTGGCCTCCCTATTGAATTTTGGAATCCGACTATTTTTTCTTCAATTGGAAACTCTTTAGGAACTTTTATGATGATTATTGATTGTACTCAAAATTTTGAACATATTATTTATGCTCAGATTTGTGTTTTAATGGATTTTGACAAACCCCTACCTAAAAATATCACATTACAATTTGGGGAGGACACTTGGGAGCAAGTAGTGGACTATGAGAAGATTCCTTTTCGTTGTAGAATTTACCACGAATATGGTCATTTGGCTAGTGTTTGCCCAAATAAAATTCTAGATCAAAAGAAAGAAGATATAAACTCAGCAGGTTTCCAAATGCCTAAGAAGAAGAACACTAAAAAAAACTAGTTATGAAGGATCAATCAAAGTCATCTGCTAATATGTTTGAAATTCTTTCCACAAATGATGTCCCAAGTGAGGAAGAGGAAATAATGGAAACAGAAATCTTAGAAACACAATTTAAAAATGAAGGGAAGAACTCAGAGAAAAACCAACAAATCAAAGGTTTTCAATAGAAAAAAGGGAGAAAATATACACAAGAAAAACAATCTTTTAAATGTTAAAACTTCAAATAATACAGGTCCCAATATAGACTCTATTGAACCTTCTAGTAACATTTTGGTTGTGTACAAGCATTCTTCAAGGTTAGAAGCCATCTCATATTCAATTGGAGTAAGTCAAGAAACAGGGAAAAAAATTGAAGATGGATTCTAATCAAAAGGTAAGTCATAAGACCAATCAATATCATATGGTAAAATAAGGTGAAAAGCTTGTAGAGGAAGGTAAGATTAATGCCCTTCCCAACATTTTTAGCCCTGGTATTAATGAAGATCATCACTTGGAATATTAGAGGACTCAAAGGGAGTCTTTCAAAACAAAATGAAATTAGAAGAATGATTCAGATAAATCATCCACATCTTGTTTTCCTTCAAGAAACGAAGATGTCAATAGAGGATATGGACTCAATTGCTAGTAAAATTTGGCTAGCTGGAAAAGTGGTTTCCCTCAGTTCCCAGGGGACTTCTGGTGGCATTTCTTGCCTTTGGGACCCAAAAGAGGTAGTTATTCACCATATGGTTGGCATTTGGGGTCTTTTGGCTATAGCTATTCAAAGTAGACATTCCAACCAAATTATGCTCTCCATTAATGTTTATGCTCTGACTACTCTGGAGGAAAAAGAAGATAATGGAAGGATATAACTTATATTATCTCTCATTTTCCTGAAGCTTGGATCTTGATCGGAGGGGATTTCAATTCCATCCTCTCTCTGGATGAGAAAATGGGGGGAAATAGAAATTTGGATAGAAGCACTAACCTCATGAGCGAATATATTGTAAATCTCCATCTTGTGGACATCCATCCTGATAATGGCCTTATGACTTGGTCTAACAGAAGGTAAGGCTTAGCTTGTATAATGGAGAGATTGGATAGGTTCTTGCTCTCTGAAAATTTCTTAATCCATGGTCACATTCCTAAAGTGAAGACTCTTAACAATGTTGGTTTGGATCACTGGCCAGTCATGGTGGAAATGTGGAAAACCAGTGTGAGTTTCTCTCCTTTTCAATTTTAGTTAATGTGGTTGAGAGACAGTTCCTTTAGACCTCATGTGCAACAATGGTGGAAGGAAGGTAAGCCTAGGTATGGGACTAAGATGTTCTGTTTTTCCAAAAGACTGCAATACATTAAATCCAAAATCAAGACTTGGAACTAGGAGTTTGGGGATGTTCATAAAAAAAACATGAAGTTATTACTCAGCTTGAAAATTTGAATAAGAAAATCTGTTTAGATGGCCTCATAGAGAGTAGAAGTGCAGATGAAATTAAACTCACTACTCAGTTAGAGGAATGGGAAAAAAGAGAACTCCTATGGAAGCAAAAATCTAGAATTCAATGGCTCAAAGAAGGAGATCGAAACACAAATTTCTTCCACAAATCTCTTCTAGCTCGAAGATCTCACAACTTTATTTCTTCCCTGAAATCTTATTCTGGAGATGTTGTCTACACTTGGGATGGCATGAAATCTATTGTTGTTGATTACTTTTCCAATATTTTTGTTGCTACTCCTCTTGACTCAACTTCTCAACAAGATGTTCTTCAAGCAATCCCTTCTCTTATCACTTCTAAGGAGAACTCTATTTTGACTACTCCTATTACTATCAATGAGCTTCATCGGGTAGTTTTTAAAATGCAAAAATGAAAAACCCCAGGTCCTGATGGTTTTCCCATTGAGTTCTACCAAGAGTTTTGGGATATCCTTCATGTTGATTTATTAGAGGTGGTGGAAGAAGCTAGGAAAGCCAAAGAAATTTTGAAGGTTATCAATAAAACTTATATTACTCTTGTTCCAAAAGCTCAAGAGGTTGATCATATCTCAGCTTTTAGACCTATTGCTTTATGTAATGTTCTTCTCAAAATCATTACTAAGATCATGGCAGAAAGGTTGAAGCCTCTTTTGCATAATATTATTTCCCCTGAGAAAGGGGGTTATGTGGAAGGATGCCAAATAGTGGATGAGATAGTTCTTGCTCAGGAAGCCATCCATTCCATGGATATGCAAAAATCTCCTTCCATGTTCATTCGGTTAGACTTATCCAAAGCTTATGACAGAGTGGATTGGCACTTCCTCATCAAAGTTTTGAGGCAATTTGGTTTCTCTTAGGATTGGTTGGATTGGATTATGGGTTGTATCTCTTCAGTTTCCTACTTAGTTCTTATCAATGGTAGGCCTTCTCAGTTGTTCCCAGTCTCCAGAGGTATTAGGCAAGGTGACCCCCTATCCCCTTATTTATTCATCATTCTTGTTGAATGCTTGGGTAGGACTATAACCAAAAATAGAGAAAACAAAACCCTTGAAGGAGTTACCATTGCTCATGGAGCCAGACCTATCTCTCATCTTCAATTTGTTGATGACTCTACTCTTCTTGGTAAAGCTATAGTTAAGGAAGCTTCTAAAATTAAGCAAATCATTAGCTGTTTTTCTAGGGCTACTGGGAAATTGATCAATGAAGATAAATCTAAAGTCATTTTCTTTCACTGCTCTGCCAGACAGGAATCCATGGTCTTGGATAAATTAAGGTATAAGAAGACCTCCCTTTCGATCACTTATTTGGGTATTCCCATCAATATTCAAAGATAGGAAAAAAATATTGGAATTGGTTGTTGGACAAAGTCAAGAAGAAAATTGGAAAGTGGACCAATAGGTGGCTTTCTTCTGGGGTAGAATCACCTTGGTAAAATTAGTCCTTCAAGCTATTCCTATTTATGTTTCTACCATGTTGAATATCCCAAAGGCTGTTCTTCGTGAACTAGATCAAATCAGTCATCGGTTCCTCTGGAGTGGTACTAAGGAGAAAATAAAATGGGCCTTGGTGAAATGGGACACTTTATGTCTTCCTAAGAATGAAGGGGGTTAGGATTCCATTTTTCTATTAATAACAACAAAGCTTTAGCTACTAAATTGTATTGGAGGATGTTGCATAACCCCAATGCTCTTTGGGCCAAAAATCTCCGTGCTAAATATGCTGAGAACAAAAGTCTTGAAGACCTTGTTCGCTATCAATTACCTACCAAAGGTTCTCCCATTTTAGCAGTTCTTAAGACTGGTGAGGATTTGATAAAGAAAAATTTATTTTGGATCATTCATAATGGTCAACAGGTAAATTTTTGGATTGATTCTTGGGATGGTCACAAGCCTTTGATAACTCAGTTTCCCGAATGGAGGCCTTGGATGGAGGAGCTTCACCGGGCTAATTGGATAAAGGTGGCTAATTACTATTGGTACCATACTGGTAATTCAGAGGTTGGTAGATATTGGATCCCTATTGAGGACTGGCCTATTCAAATCCTAGAAAGGCAAAGACAAGATATCCAATGCATCCTTCATATGAGATCTCTCTCTTGGTCCCATGAAAAATATTGTTTTGGATGGAACAACACTACTAAGGGTGAGTATTCAGTTGCTCAAGGTTATTTGGCCTTATGCCATAATAATCCCAACCAATCATCTAACATATTTTCTCAGTTGTGGGCTCAAAAGCTCTGGCCTAAGGTGAGGTTCTTTACTTGGCTTTTATTGCATCGCAGGGTGCTTACTGGTGAGCATCTTATGAAGCATGGTTTTCATGGCCCTTTTAGATGTGAAATGTGTGGAGAGAATGTGGAAACTCTCAGCCATATTTTTATTGAGTGTACTCTAGCCTCTGAGCTATGGAGGAGAATGGCCACTTTACTTGGCTTAAAGTGGTCAAATTTTTCTACTTTTGAACAACTTTGGAGGGATTGGCCTAAACAAGAGGGTGTTGATCATTTTATTAGGTAGTTAGTTTGGATGGGTTCTACCATTCTTCTTTGGAATATTTGGAATGAAAGGAACAATCAAATTTTTAATCAAGATAGGAAGGATATTCACTATATCTGGCAAAAGACCATTGCCAACTTAGTTGAATCAGTCCAACAACTCCTTAATCACCCCCAAAACTCCCACCAAATATGGGATCAAGTGATGCAAATATTGAAGATTAACTCCTCTAAGGGAAACCATCTTAAAGGGAATGTGAGCAATTGCAAGATGGATAGAACAAGGAATTGGCAACCTCCTCCTAAGGATTTTGGAAAAGTCAATACTGATGGAGCCTCTAGAGGGAACCTAGAAAAGCTAGTGCGGGAGGAATTGGTAGACTTTCAGATGGCTCCCTGGTTTTTACTTTTGCTTGAGAATTTGGGTATTCTTTCCAATAACCTTGTTGAGGGGTATGGTATCCTTAGAGGCCTTCAAGAGGCTACTAAGGTTGGATGGGAAAAGGTGCTAGTTGAGTCTGACTCTCAACTCATGATTAATATTTTGAAGACTCCTTCTAAGAATCATAAGGTTGATTGGAGAATAAAAAGAATTATTGAGAAGATTTAGTTAATCTAGATGGGATTTTTGAAAGTTGATTACAATCATGTGGTCAGAGATCAGAACAAGAGTGTTGATGCTTTAGCTAATTGGGCTTTGGACAAAGGTGATCTTACTTGCTATGGCCACCCTCCTAGATGGTGGGCTTCACAAATAAGGGAAGCTCTTCTGTCTATCATTTCTTTGGATGGCTCCAGTTTTGGAGGTACCTAGTTTCTTCTTGCTTTATTTTTGCTTCTCTTTGGTTCGGTTAGGGTAGTTTAGTTTTTTGAGGTGTGTGTGTTTTTTTTTTTGTTTTGTTTTTGTGTTTTTTGTATTGTTTTTTGTTGTTATTGTGTTTTTATTGTTTTGTGTTTTTTTTGTTATTGTTCTTGTGTTTTTATTTTTCTTGTTCTTGTGTTTCTGTATGTTTGTGTTAATTGGTGTTTTTTTGTTTTGGTGTGTGAGTGTTTTCTATGTTTTTGTTTATTGTCTATTGTTGGTTGTTTTTTTGTTTTATTTTATTTTATTATTTTTTAAGGTTTTGGTTGTTTTTGTTTTTCATGTTTTTGTTGGTTGTCTTTGTAGCTTTCTATTGTTTTTGTCATGTTTGTATTTTTTATGTTGTTCTTGTGTTTTTTTGTGTGGTTCATATTGTGTTTTTTTATCTTATTGTGTGTGTGTTTGGTTGTGCTTTATCTTTTTTTTTTTGAAAATTTTGAAAAAACTTGTATTAAAACAAAGATCAGTTACATAAGGGAGAAGACCCTTCCCACCGAGAACAAAGAAAACACAAGGTTACAAGGCACGAAAATGTGACACAAACCACCTTTGACCGCAAAAAGTCAACAAGTCACAAAATCGTGAAAAGTCGCGATATCGCGGCAACAAACCATCCTTGACCGCGACAGAGCGACATGTCGCAAAATTGTGACATGTTGCGATTTTGCGACAGCTAACCAACCTTTGCCACGATGAGGCAACAAGTCGCGATATCGCGACATGTCACGATATCACGACAACTAACCTTCCTTTGCCACGACAGAGCAACATGTCACGATATCATGACATGTCGCGATATTGCGACAAAAAACCTTCCTCGGCTGCGACAGAGCAACATGTCACGAAATCGTGACAACTTTCCCCCACTGGCTGCGACGGTGCAACACGTCGCGAAATCATGACAACTTTCCTCCCATGGCCGCGACGACGCAACATGTCACGAAATTGTGACAACTTTCCTTTGAAAACCACGACGGCGCAACATGTCACGAAATCGCGACAACTTTCCTCCAGTAGTCGCGATGGCGCAACATGTCGCGATATTGCGACAGCTTTCCTCCAATGGCCGCAATGGCGAAACATGTCGTGATATTGCGACAACTTTCTTACAAAGTCTGTGACGGCGCAACATGTCACGATATCGTGACAGCTTCCAACCAAAGGTCGCGACGGCACAACAGGTTGCGATATTTCCCTCCAAAGGCTGTGACGGTGCAACATGTCACGATATCGCGACAGCTTCCCTCCAAAGTCCATGACGACGCAACATGTCATGATATCGTGACAACTTCTCTCCAAAGTCCGCAACGGTGCAACATGTCATGATATCATGACAGTTTCCCTCCAAAATTCGTGACGACGCAACATGTCGTGATATCGCGACAGCTTCCCTCCAAAGGCCGCGATGGTGCAACATGTCGCGATATCGTGACAGCTTACCTCCAAAGGCCACGACGGCGCAACAGGTCACGATATCATGAAAAAAACCACCCTTAGCATTTTCTATGCTCATTGTCTCAAGGATCGTTCAAGACCCTGCCTAATCACTTCATCCTCCAAAGGCATGTCACTGTGCAGCTGCACCCCTACCTCTTTCTCAGCACCCATCTTCGCAAGGAAATCGGCCACTTTATTTAAATCTCTACTCACATAAACAGGGATCACATCATCTAATTCCCTCCATAGTTCCTTGATTTGAGAGACCAGAATCCGCAACCTCCATGCTTTCGAAGCAAAGTTCCTCATGTAGTCTAGAGCGCCAACCAAAATTTGAGAATCAGATTCGAGAATTATCCTCCTGTGGCCCTGATTAACAGCCCAGATGGAAGCAAATTGGATAGCAATGGCTTCTGCTTCATTGTTTATGGTTCTTCCCAAGCCTTGTAGTTCCCAATAGAGCACTGAACCAGCATGATCCCGGCAAACTACACCAATTCTGGCACTACCCGGATTGCCTTTTGGAGCTCCATCAGTATTGATTTTAATCCAACCTTCTGGGGGTGGTTTCCAGCTAGCTCTGTCCTGTCTCTCTTGCTCTTTAGCTCCCTCTTCCAGTGGCCCAGGACCAACCTAATTTTCCTCTTTAGCATAGATGGCAACAATTTCTGTGACTTTGCTCCAGATGACCTGCCAAACTCCATCTAGCGAGGAGAAAGTTTCTCTAAAAATACGGGCATTTCTCTCCAACCACACTTGCCACCAAATGAAAAGTAAGCCAAGCTCCCAACCAATTCGAAGAGCTTTAGATTTAAATCTACCCCTCTTCCATATTTCTCGAATATTGGTCCGATTCAGATCACCATTATCCTGGAGTTTATAGTGAAAGAACCAACGCATCCAAATCTGACGCGTGAAAGGGCACTCATACATCAGATGATCAGTTGTTTCCTCGTTCTTGTGGCATAATACACACTGAGATGGACCGATGATTCCTCTACTTTTGAGATTGTCAAAAGTGAGAATTCCATTGTGCATAAACTACTAGGCAAAGAAATTCACTTTCGGCCAGCCCTTGGAATGCCAAATATTCCTCAAATCCTGAACCGTAAATGAATGTGGGGGAGGCTTTGGGAGGATCTTATCGTATCCGTCCTTCACTGTATATACCCCAAGGTTCCCATAGCCCCAAGCTAATTCATCCTCCTCGTCTCTCCCTGTGAGAAACCTTTCTGTCAAGATTTTGGTCAAGATGGGTGCCGGCTCCGGAGGGATTGTAATTGGCCACTCCTCCAACCTCTTAAACTTCTTAAAATTATACTCCCCCATTTGGCTAGTGTTGAAATAACTTTCAATTTGGACCCAGCCCTTGGCTTCTATGGAAAATTTAATTGGTTGTAATTCGAGAAACTCAGCAATGATGGGTGGGTACTGGTCCCATGAATCAGTCCAGAAATGTGCCTTCTCCCCTCTCCCCACTTTCCAAAACAATTGGTCTTTAATAATCTGAGATCCAAGCTTGAGAGCCTGCCACACTAAGGATCCAGTACCATCCAAAGGGAAACGGCCCACCTCATTGGGGTGAACGTGACCCAAATATTTCTTGGTTAGGATTCTACTGAATAAGGATGTTGGTTGGGAAATCCACCTCCGATCTGAGTTTTCCAGCCAAAGCTTTGTTATTAAGCTTGGAGCTTCTCGATCCCAGACCCTCCTTTTTCCTTGGGGTGGGTAACTTTATCCCAACCAACCAAGGCCCATTTCCTCTCCCCCTTTTGCTCCTTCCCATAAAAATATTCTAGCCATTTTTTTCCAGGCTCTTTCCATATAGTATGTGGGGTAGCCAGGATAGAGAATTTATAAATTGGCATGGCCTGAATAACTGACTATAAGAAAGTTAATCTACCCCCATAGCTTAACCATTTATGAGACCAATGATTCATTCTATCTTTGATACCATCCAAAATATCCTTCTAGATATCTATTTTTAATTTTTTGAAATGCAAAGGAACCCCCAAGTAAACTACTGGAAGAGAGGTCCTAGTGAATCCCAAGATCTCTATAACTCTATCCTGTAGCCTTTGGTCAAGATTGAAAAAAACCACTTTGGATTTTTTATCATTGATGACTTGGTTTGAAGCCCTAAGGTAGAAATTAAGAGTATCTCTGATTCCTCTAGCTTCCCTGAAGTTGGCCACTCCAACCAATCCTGTATCATCCACAAACTGTGAGTCAAAATTTCCTCACCCACCTTGATACCTGTTAGCAGGCCTTGATGTCTTCTCTTCAAAAAAAGTCTACCTAATCCTTCAGCCAAAATGAGGAAAATATAGGGAGAGAAAGGGTCCCCTTGACGAAGACCACGTGTGGCTCCAAAAGGTTGCGAGGGAAGACCCTTGATTAGAACAGAATAAGAAGGTGTAGAAACACAACTCATAACCCAATCTATCCAGTCTTGAGAGAAACCAAATGCTACCATCATCTTTGACAAGAAACTCCACTCCACCCTATCATAAGCCTAGAAAACTACGGCAACCCACCTGATGCCCTGGATTTTCCTTCGCTCCACAAACCCTAGAACATCGCCTGTCGCCTGCTCAAAAATTTTCCCGCCAGTTTGCCAGCGGTAGTTTTTGTCGTTGAATATCTATATCGGTTGTGCTTTATATTTTTGACACACTCAAGGAGCATATATTTTTTAATCTTCTTGTGTGTTTGTGTTTGTGTGTTCTTATTTTTTATTTTTTTAGGTTGGATCCTTGAGTATGTTAAATGTGGTAGGCCAGTTGCAAGCCCAGGGTAATTTTGGTAGAAGAGATACCCCTGCCTCCTTGGGTCTTACTCGAAAGTGTCATCCCTTCTAGGATGTTTTCCACAAAAAAAAATATTAACATGTTTATGTATATATATATATATAAACATATAATAAGTGTATAAAAATATAATTATTTTATTTTATTTTTATTTTAAGCATAAATTTTTTTCATAATCCTCTTTGGCCATGAAAATTAACCTCCACTTGGCAATATACAAAGTGATCAAGGTGGAAAAATGTATGATAAACCATATGTTTAATTTATCTCTATTCTAATATTTTTAAAAGCGATATGAGGGCGAAGGTGAGGGGAGTTAGTATTTGGCTTTGCTACGTGAGGAGTGGAGAAGCTCAGATTATAGTTTAGACCAATTAATTGCTAGAAACTCTCATGTCAGAGTTTCAATAGCTAAAATTTTAATGTGTTAATTGTCTAATATTTTCTTTTTAAAAAAAGATAATTTGGTTGAAACTATGTGGTGAAATTTTATTGGTTTTAGTTTATATATGAATCTATTATTGTTGATGTTAAATTGAGTTATTGGATGCCTGAATGTAAATCTATTTAGTTGAGCCAGGAAGAGCTAATGATTGCTAAATATATAACTAAATTATTTTGTAGAATTAAATTAAGGTTGTGCACCTCAACCGAGCCATGTAGGGCAGTTAATAGTATAAATAAAAATTAGATTTGTTATTAAACAAGGCATCTCAGCCAAGCCATGAAGGGCTAACAAATTTTAACCTTTGTTCAAAATTAATTAAAACCTAGCCTTTGATGTTTGAGACTGATTGCTTGTAAAACCTTAGCTACATACACTAAAAAAACTAAATTTACTAGTAAAAATTTTATTTGCATGTGTGCTCTGGATGAAGTGTTTGTATTTTAAACTTGCATTGCATACATTAGATCATTTTGATCCTGCAATACTATTGACCCTATTCATTATGCCAAATTCAAGGCAAAAAATATTGTTCAATATTTGGATTGTCATTGTTGCTATCGTAGAAGAAAGTCTATTCTATTTGTGGTAATCATATTTGTTTACATTCCCATCATCTAGGTTGGATATATGTCAATGAAATATCCATAGTGATACATTTTATCGGCTATTATATCTCGTTGAGATATGTGTATAATGGAAAACAAATACCTATTATAAACCCAGTCCAATACGGCTGAGTTTATATTTGTCATCGGGTATCTTAAATGTTTCAGTATAATTTTTTAGAGTAGAAACTTATCTTCTAAAATAAAACTATAAATATATTTTGTTAAATGAGAATAGTGTAAAACTTAGTCATCCATTGGATACCTTCTATTCATTTTGGTTCGCATTGCTTTTGTTATGATTGACATGAATGATTAATGTATTCTTTAGAATTATTAACATGAAGACTCCTTTCTTTATTGAGATATTTAACTAGGTCAATTGAGATTATTATTATTTTTATTTTACATGGTGGAATCGATAGTTGCCATAAATTCGGGTAGGTTGTCCAAATTTTTATGGTCGCCACAGTATTCTACGTTTTCAATCTTGAAAGTTACCACACATATCTTTGTACAGTCCGCCCCTATAACCACCATGCCACGATCATTTCAAATATTTTACACCGCTGAAAGCACCAAGAAAGGGACAAGCATTCAGTTCGATGAGGCCTGAGATTTGAACCTTGGACCTCCACCCCCTTACGGGGTTTGGAGGAACCAATTGGTCTACACCTCAAACCTATAAATTAAAATTATTAATGTACTTGTAAATGTTTGTTCGATCTATATAATAAAGTTTGTTGTATGTTGAATAAATAGGATAATCTATGTTCATGATAGTGGACTTTTATATAAGTTTGTTTTACTACTTTACCAAAGGAGTTAATAACATGAAGTCATCCTCATCTATTATTTTTTAAATATAAGAGAGTGGTTCATGCCCTGAATAAGTTAAAAATTAGAACTCTCTTATGTCTAAAATGATTAAATGTTGAGCCGTTGTTGTATTGAGCGCTCATATTTTTAGAAGAAAATAGATAATTTGGCTACATGAGAAGGAACATATTAAAATATTATTTGTTCCCCTCGTTAAATAATTTGTCGGTTTGGGTTGATAGATTATTAAATTTAATATTTGGAATTGAGCAGACTCGAACCTTCTATTAGCTATATTCCTAGAGGATAAATATTTAATTTTTAGATTTTTAGCACAAAATAAGATTACAAATTCTCTTTGGCAGACGTATATATGTATGCATAAGGATCTGCCCAGTTATTACCCATGCAGTGACCAGTCATCGTGTGGGTTTCACAATTGACTTTTAACTTAAATCAAAAATGGTTTATGTGTTCAATAAAACCATTAATTGCATATTTGTGTATGTGTTGATTATTAAGAAATTCAAATTAAGGTTGATTAGAGAAAATATAGTCAATGGCTAAATAATTCTTCTCTTGACACATAGAATGCTAAGTCAATATGACTTGTAATCTAGACATTCATGTTATATTTAATTGTTGTGTTATAATAATATGTGGAAATCACTTGCTTTCATATAGAATTTATAAAGTGTAATTGGAATGAGTATGAAAACTAGACTTACTATGTTTTGAGTGAAGGAATAGCATAAATATTGTAAATAAGGTTGTTTAAAATATTGGTTTGTCTTTATACCGATTATTATTATTACTAATTTGTAGTTTTTAAATTATGTGCATAAATGTCACTGAATTATTTTACTATATTAAACTTTAATTTATTATATTTTAAAGGAATCTAATCTATTTGTTATGTAATGTTTCATGTTAGAGATTATATTTAAAGGTTTTATAAAATTATATTGATAAATGCTAAATATGGTCTGTGATAAATTATTTTAATTATTTAGCTTTATCTTTACAATAAGTAAACATTCATAGATGCATAGTATCAATTAAATTTGATACCTGAATTATTTTTATAGTTTAAATCTTTGGATTGTATTCAAATATTATGAGTTCTTCAAAAACTTATGAGGATAAAAATCAACTTGTGGAAAGATAGGAAATGACCTGATGATATTATTATTAAATCCTCCTTAAAATCTTGCTCATCATGAAAGGATGAAAACCAACCATCGTGGAGGATGGTAAAACTCTAACACCCAATACCGGTGATTGTGTAGTAGACAATCATTGTGATTCAGGGGTGGTTTTACTCTTAACGTATAAGGTCAAGACATGAAGGTAACGACAGGCAATATGGTACTTCACCTCTAGGTCATCAAACAAATGAGTAGTACGATGATGGATCCCTTGTTCATTGTATGGTTAGGAGATAACTAGCAAGATACTGATGCTAGGAGATAACTAGTAAGATACCAGTGCTAGTAGACTCAGCAATGAGTTGGTATAGGATAACTCATCATTAATTGTGCCATGACAAGAGATTCTATGTCTTGAGCTAGTGTAATGGTGGGCCCTAGTTGACTCTAGTGAAGTAGGACTCTCAACTAGGCACAAGGTATATTTATGCTAACCCCTTGCATGTATAAAACCTAGGATAAAAGTTAGTTCAAAAGGAACCTAAGTTCATGCTAAGGGATGAAGAATTATGCATCCACCATATAGGTGTTATGGGCCCTAGAGGATAACCTGATTTGTAAACTCGCACTCTAAGTTGGGAAGATAGATTCATAAAAAGGCACCTTCCTATGGGATTTTGCCAATCTCGTCCACTTGGGAGATCATCTGCAGTGGTTCATATTCTTAATAGTGGGATTTCTATACCTCATACTAATAAAACATTGGGTAATCATCAATCCACTTACACCAAAATTTCACCTCATATCATGTCTAGACCTTAAAACTAGTTGAAATTTTTACTTTGTGATTCTAGAGTGCTTAATTGAAATGGATAACTAGGTGTGTTAGATCTGGGTTGTTACAATGACTCAAAATCTACCTTAAGTGCTTTTTATTAGTGATAAATCCTATACAAAACTAGATTTAAGTTTTGGTAATGCTCAGATATCATTGAAGTTATCATCTTTGTAAAGATATGAAATTTTTGAAATTTGCGTCAAACTCACCATTCACAAAGTACCTATAAAATTGATTACAAAATAAATTTAAAACAATCAATTTCAAATTAAATTTAAGATTAGAACTAAAAAATCAACTTCTTAACCTTGGCAAATCACTTTGGATTTAACTTGTGAAAGTGTAAATATTTTTGAGAAAATCACTCATTGATATGGAACATACAACTTGCAAATTCTAAGCATATTGCATGTTGAATGGACTTAGTAATTGTTTTGGTGTTCAACTCAAAATGGAGCAAATTGCTTCCAAAAATTGAGTTACTAAAAAAATTCTCAACTTTAAGCCAAAGACTCCATTAGTGATGGATGCAATTTTGGCATAAAAAATCAAGCCATTATGTACAATTTTTGGGGAAAAATGAGGGTTGATGTCATCGGACATTCCAAAGACTAAGTTGAACCAAGGAATTGTTTTGATTTCTACTTGAGATTTTATGTCCCCAATGTGAGTTTCAATAAAGTTGGAAGGGATTACCAATGGCTTTTCCCAACCTCTATATTTAAGCTGACTCCCCACTATCCTCTCAAAATATTCATGTGCTAATCTAAACTAACTTGCATTAATAGAAAATGTAGGAAAGTAAATTGAAAAATAAAATGCACATAATTTTAAGGATTAGATATATTTAAGCAAATATGGGTTTTAAAACATAGCAAGGAAATTGTGTGATCAATCAACACATGAGAAGTCAAATAATATCAATGCCCACCCATTAATTATATTATAAAATTGATAAACAAATGAAAATATGGGCTAGAAGGACCATGCCACAACCATTGTACATGTAACAAACCAAAAGGTAGTGTCACTAATAGAATGCATAAGGAATTATCAATTTCTTACAACCTCATGAGGACAAAGCACAATGTGGATTTCACAGACTATAGCTTGGGTGTATGGGCAATCTTGCATCACCAAAAAAAAAATAAAAAAAATAAGAGAAAAGAAAAAAGAGAGAAATGAAGAAAACAAATCACTCATTTTTTTACCATGAGCTTAAATTGACGAAGAAATTGGTGGAATAATTGGTGGTAGCATAGATATGACTAGGGTAACATTTTAGCTTGAGGTATCTTCCCAAAATGGAGCCGATAAGGATTGATAGGGGATCAATAAGGAACTGGAAAAGGATTGGATAGGGCCAACAAGGAGTCAACAAGGGACCAATAGGAACCAATAAGGGGTCAATAAGGGACTAAAAAGAGACTGGTAAGGGAGTTGGCAAGGATCCAAGATGATTGGCAAGGATTTGGTAAGGTATTAACAAGGGAACACTGAGGGGACCGTTAAGAAATATCAAATTGTTGCTATATTTTTTTAACAAAGAAATACAAGAAATTGTTGTTTATTGTCTAGTGTTTACATGTGTTTTTTTAAAGATATTTGAGGCTGCTAGAAGAGGTAGTATTTCATTAGACCCCCTTCTATAGACTACATTAGATGATATCAGATCCAAGGTGTACATGAAGAAGCTTGAAGAGTTCTAGAGGATAGAAGGCTAACAAGGAGATTTGAGAGCTGCAAAGGTTGCAAAGGTGGTAGAGATACATATTTTGAGCTTCGAATATTTTTGCATGTAAAAAAAATTAACTGTGATATTAGTGTAGGCCTAGGAAAGAAGTTTGAGGGTGCTTGAATCTTCTAGCTAAAATGTTTGCAAAGTTTGTTTTTCTAGATTTTGAATATTGAGAACACTTTAGATTTTTTTGGGTCATAATATGGTTAGTTATGGAAAATTTCTAAAATTTCTCATGTTTTAGATTTTCTAAGATTTTTTATTACTTTAAAAAATAAAATAGAAGATGGAGTAAGTGTTTTAAAATTTGTAGTATTTTTTCATGGTAACTTGATTGCAACAATTTGATAAAAAATAATTCATGAGCCAAAGCTCATGAAGCTTGTTATCTTACCCAATGTGTCTAATGTAGGATCATCTAGGTGTATAAAAAATATTGCATCACCCCCATAAAAAAAAAGGAATAAAAAGAAACAGGAGAAACAAGAAAAGAGAGAAGAAAAAAACAAAGAAAAGAAAAAAGAAAAAATCCCTTAGTTTTTTAGCATGAGGAGCTTCATTTGATGAAGAAATTGGGGAGTAATTGGTGGTGGCACACCCATGTGACAGTAGTCATATTTTAGCTTGAGGTATATTTTCAAAAAGTATTTGAAAAGTATAGATAGGGGATTGAAAAGGAGTCAACAACGAACCGAAAAATGATTGAACATGGCTAGCAAGGAGTCAGCAAGGGACCAACAAGAACCAGTAAGGAATCGACAAGGGACTGACAAGAGATCGATAAGGAAGTTGTAAATTATCTAGGATGACTGATAAGAAGTTGGTAAGGGATATCAACGGATTATAAAGGGAATGTCAAGAGGGCCATCAAGAAATCTCAAATTTTTATAATTTATTTAACAAATAAATGCAAGAAATTGTTGTTTATTGTTTGGTTTTTACATGTATTTATTTGTAATTTGTTTGGAGTTGCTAGAAGAGTTAGTATTTTATTATACTCCCTCCTCTAGATTGCATCAATGAGATACCTAGGTCCCTATTTATAGTAAAATTTTACCCTTGAGTTACCTAGGATGAGAAAAAATTACTCCTAGTAAAAGTAAATATTTGAAGGTAACTTAGTAAAATTTTGCACCACCAAACATTACATACATCTAATTATGCCTATAAAAGGGTTAGAAGGTTTTCAAAATCATTTAGTGTGCCAATACATGCCAAAGTGTCACTTTCTAGAAAATTGGGATTCACACCTTTAATTTACCTTTGTGATTGTCTAAGTAGTTTGATCTAGATGGACAAGAAAATTGCTCATGTTTTGTAAGAAAATTGCTCATATTTTTACAAGCAAAATGATCATATTTATGAGATTGATATAATTTTTTGATTGAATCACTTCCTTGAGCTAATTAGTCCTCTTCAACTAGAAAATTAGAACTAGGATCCAATCAATTCGTTTTGCTAACAAATAAATCCCTCTCCATAGTAAAATTTTGAGAATTCAAGGATGCCTCTATTTCTTGATCTTCTTTGTCATATTCTCCTTATTAAAAAAATTGTAAGGTAGTGTCGAGGTACTACACATACATATCAAGGAAACATTGCATAAGTAGAGAATGTCAATTATTTTTTACTTACATGTAATAGGCATGTTGATATAGTTGGAAACAAGCAATCACTTGATAATAGGAAAGAGCACACACTTAGAGGTCCAAGAAAACATTTCAACCAAGCACTTGAAACTCAAAAAAGCAAGCTTGAATTCTAAGCAAGTAGTTGAGATCAAGTACGCGAGCAAAGGGATTTGGAAGTTAATCAATTGTATATGCAATTAGAGGATACGATTGCACCATTAGATATGGAATCAATATTGGATGGAATCAGTTGAGTATGATGACACCATAATCCATAAGGATAGGAGACAAGGCACCAATGTGTACCTATCAAACCATATAAGGAGTAAATATGGAATCAATTGAATCATGATAATTTTTGAGGATGTAAAATCTTATAATATATTAGCTATGATATACATGAATAAGTACATAATTAATTAGAATTAAAAGCCACTTCCATGAAGTAGCAAATATACTTCCATAGAGAAGGGGGAAAAAATGTAGAAAGAGAAAAACCTCTCATTTTTTGCAAGTGATATTTTGAGGGACATAAAGCCTTCTCATTGGGAAGGTATGGTCCACATGGATCCATCATAGATCACTAAGGAACATGCCAAGATGTTGTCAAGGATGAACAACCAAGTGAAGGTAACCCAACAAGCTTTCACAAAAGGTCAGTGTTGTCTTTTTGGCCATAACTCATTTAAGTAAAGCCATATTTTAATAAAAAAATCAAGGGAGGATCCTAATGCATGTAATAATTCTCCAAATTAATTCTAGATCAACAAGCATCATCAAACACCCAAAATTAGGAAAGAATAGTGAAGACTTGTGACTAATATTTACAAATAAGTTAACTAAATTAAAGTGTAAATTGAGTGATTCCCTTAATAGGTAAACATAATCCAAAATAATGTGCATGGTATTAATTTCATGCCAAGATACATCTATTTGACTACTTAAAATTGTAAAAATTAGACTATCATATAGTTATATTTTCTCTCTTCATACCTCCAAAGAAGATACAATTTATACTAAATATTATTTTCATCATTGTCCAATTGCATACCAAATTTTATCTCAAAATTTATTTTTTTAAGTATTTAAAAGGTCAAAAAATAGTCTAGCCAATAACTGTTGAAAATGATTAAGTGGTATTATTTTAATAGGTTAAATTCCTTATTTTTTTAGGAGACCCAAGTTTGAATCTTGCCAAGTGATACATACAAACTGCCAAGATATTTTTATACCACTATGTGATCATGATGTAATATGGGTGGGATAAATTTCAATTCCATATATTTACTTTTAAAAAATGTAGGGAATGGGCTGATTTTGCATGTGCAATGTGGTCAAAATATTAACTTGGCAAGTGTTAAGGGGAATGTGTATAGGGAAGAACATTCCGTACCACTTCTATATGTATCCATTATTGGAATAATATTAAAAATCAAGAGAAATTAGCTACACTTCTAGATTTGGATGTGGAAGAGACTAGATAAGGCTCATTTGGGATCAAGATAAGGTAGAAGAAGAAATTTCTAATGATCCAAGACATGGGGCATACAAATTCCAGTGGAAGAATATCAAGAATATATTGAGAAGAACTATGTGATACTACAAACAAGTTCATATATGTATATCTCAAGTAAAACCAAATTGATTGCTAGTATCTCTTGGACATTCTTCATTTTTGTAAGGAATATGAGGCTTGATTGACGCACCTATTGATTTTCTTCTCTTAGAGGACTTTTCACACTATAAAAAATTATGATGTTACTATTGTGAATTTATTTTTCTAATTATGCCATGGATTTAGTTGCATTCCATTTCATTATATGGAATTTACATGGTTTTCATGCTTAGAAACTAGTAAGCTTGAGCTAGAGCTAAGCATCATATGACAACAATAGTAAATAGTTGCATTCAATGCATATTTCAAGATTTGTTAACTTTACATCAAGACATTTTTGTATCTTTCATACTTTTTTCTTAACATCCATGAGTATTTTTTAGAATTGAGAAGTAGTTTGATGTCAAAATAGAGGGTTTTACAAGTGATTAGTACTTAATTTTTTCACAGTCCAAGTGAAAGAAATATAAGGAGCACTTCAAGTGTTCAAAGGGATTTGTTTCAGTTTTATTTCATGGAAATTATAGCTCATCAAATTTACCTTGTGTATGCAAAATTTAAACATCTGCATGTATCACATATCAAGAAAATATTTCACATACAAACTATATGGCTTGGACAAGGTAAAATAAGCATATGGAATGTGGAAATGACAATAAGGGCAATACTAGATTTCTATATTTTTCTTGTAATTCTCTTCAACAGATAAACACTAATATATTTTGTCAAGACCTCGACTCACAAGGATTTGAGATTCTAAGCTTATAAATAGGAAGTGCCTCTTTAATTTGAGTTATTGTGTCTTAGAACCCTAGTCCGTTTGAAGAATATATAAGTATTCTCTTCCTATCTAGTTTTGTCTAGTTTAGAAAATTAGAAAGGAAATAATCTTATGAATAATAATATAGCCTCACCTCTCTTCTCATAGATAGCTTGCATTGTACTTGTTTTTTTTTATTGGGTGAAAGAAGGGGTTTTGAAAGGCTTACCAAACATTTTACAAAAAGAACTAGACTAACCTCCCCAGAGAACCCAAGAAGGTAGGATCAAAACAATACTAACCAACAAGGCTTACACCATGGAACTTAGAAGATCCCATGTATGGCCCAAAAAACAACAAACTAGAAAATAGTATCTGAGATTGAAACAAAGAAGACCAACCTACCACGCAAGGGAGGACCATTCGACAAGATAGATAAACATCAACAAGTAATATGCATCCAAGGATCCCACACCTCAATACTTAAAGCCATTGGGCCAAACTCCATTATTGTTTGCATCCTAATTGTTTATTTCCCACTGTTCTCAGCCCATTGTACTTAGTTTTTATTACTAATGATATTTTATTATTTTTATTTCATTGTTTATGATTTTTCATAACCCAAAATTTTAAGTTTTAGATCATTAAGTCATGTTCCCTATTTTATGACTTTCCTCTAATATTTTTTTATAGCAAATGGAGATATGAAATCTATCAAAGAGGAGGGTGTGTTCATCATCCACTAGTTTGATGTGTTATCTTGAATAGCAAACATGTGTTGGTTTTTTAGAGGAAGGAGTTACATGACTGAAAATTGTGCCATCTTATTTTTGTTGTAGTTCTTATTATTTTGTAATTTTTAATTAAATATATTATATTTTTAATTATTAAATAAAATAAATTTTAGTTATCATGTATAAATATTCATAACCAATGATGATATTAAAATAATCCTAAATGCAAATTTGTATTTGGATGGATACTTGGTGTGATTCAAAAACACTTAATCTAGATCCAATTTTGAAACCATGGATGAGATTACTTCAATACAAATATGGTGATAGGGTTCCAAACATCATGTACAAGGATAAAGAAGAAAGACACAAATGGAAAGAAGATTTTTCTACAAGTATACAAGACATTGATGTGATGAGATAGATGAGCAAAAAGATAACTACAATGATTATTCTAAGGGGGGTCAAGGATAAGATGGTTTGGGAGTTGAATAACTTTGGAGAATACACAACAAGAAGTGAATATAATGTAAAGCACCAACAAAATAAAAATATTGCAAGAATATGGAGAGATATTTGGGATAGCGCAAGCATTCCTAAAGTCAAGATGTTTGTTTGGCTAGTAGGTCATATTAGAATTTTATGCTAGGATAACCTTATGAAAAGGGGTTTTCATGGCCTTTCACAATGTATTCTTTGTAAAATGAGGAGAGTTTAGACCATCTCTTGGGATATTGCTCAATAGTCTAGAAACTATGGCAATAAATTCTTAATATGTTTGGTAAATGCATGGTGATGAATGGCATAATTGAAGAATGGTTAAAGAAATGGTAGAGCACTTTTAAAAGCAAGGCTTTATAGACAATCTGGGATATATCAAAATATACAATACTTTAGACTATATGGCTAGAAAGGAATAGAAGAATATTTAAAGGAAAGGAAAGTAGTTTAGAGGTAATGAAAAGAAATATTTTTTTAGTCATAGAGGAGTCTAAACCAACCTATCAACTCATCCAATCCCTAATTTGGAAGCAAAGATCCTTGATAGATGGATTCAATTCATCAAATAGAATTATGATGTTGGGTATAGGATAAACAAAAAGAAGGCAAAGAATATAAAGTGGAAACCACCAACTGTGTAGTTGATCAAATTGAATTTTTATGGAGCATTTAAAGGAAATCAAAGACTAGCAGGAAGAGGGAGAATGATTAGAAATAATAAAGGAGATATTTTGTCTCATTAATATTTCAATAGTGTATTTAAAACAAGTAATGAAGTTGAAGCTTGGGCGGCTTTGGAAGGGTTAAAAATAAATAAATGAAATTAAATAGAGTATGGATGGAAGGTGATTCGCTAATAGTAATATGTGAAATTTTGAGGAAATAAAAAGCTCCAAGGAACATACAAGAGATAATTGCGTAAATACAAGACCTTGCTATAGAGTTTGAAGAAATTAGGTTTACGTATACATTAAGGGAAGTCTAAACCAACATATCAACTCACCCAATCTCTAATTTGGAAGCAAAGAGCTTTGATAGATGGAGTCAAGTCATAAAATAGAATTATGATGTTGGGTATAGGAGAAATAAAAAGAAGGCAAATAATATAAAGTGGAAACCACCAAATTTGGAGTTGATAAAATTGAATTTTGATGGAGCATCTAAAGTAAATCCAAGACCAACAGGAAGAAGAGGAATAATTAGAAATAATAAAGGAGTTATTTTATTTCATTACTCTTTCAATAGTTTATTTAAGACAAGTAATTAAGTTGAAGCTTGGGTGGCGTTGGAAAGGTTAAAAATAAACAAATGAAATGAAAGAGTATGGATGGAAGGTGATTCGCTAATAGTAATAAATGCAATTTTGAAGAAAGCAAAGGCTCGATGGAACATATAAGAGAATTGTGGAAATACAAGAACTTGTTATAGATTTTGAAGAAATTAGGTTATAGAAGGGTTTTGATTGAGGATCGTGAAGTTAAATTCTTTTTTCCTTGGTTAAAGAAAGTAGTAAGTTCAACTGAAGTTGACAAGAAAATTTTGACTTCTTGAATCAAATAATGATTAATATTTACTTTAATGTTTTCCATTGGTAATATTTGCTTTATTTTATAACATTAATGTGTTTTCATATAATCTATTTATTACATTTTTTGTGGTTGTACTTATGCTTTAGGAACAAAACTAGCAATCCGGATTTGGTAAAGCAGATGATGATAGTGCAATGTTTCAAAAATATTACTCTACTAAGATGCAATGATAGGCAATAGATGTGGAGTTTTGGTATTGTGAAGGTTGCTTAGAAATATATCAAGAAGAAGGATGTTAAATTTTGAAATATCTGTATTCACACAAAAAATTGAAGATCCATAAAATGAAAATAAAGAATTTAAACATTTTATGAACATTGATGTAGGTATCTAGCTATAGAAACTCAATTGAAATGAGAATTGAATATGTTTGTAAACTTTCAATCTCTAAAGGAAATATTTGTGATTTATCAAGGGTGGGGGATCGATTACAACCGCTTGTTTTCAAGCAAAAATTTTAAAATAAACCTAAATGTTCTGACTAGACAACTTGAGCCAAGATTGTGACTAGTGGGAAGAAAATGGCAACAACAAGAGCAATGGTATAGAGGTTAGTTAAGAAGTGGATTATCAGACAAGTTTCAATAAGAGAAGAATGTGTCTCAATATTTTTAGAGGATGAGCATGAAGATAACTTGTGAAATATAAAACTGATAAAATTTTATTTGTTATGCTTCTAAATTTAATTTTATATAATTAAAAAAATGTACCCGTGTCATAATTTTTTATTATAACATTATAATTTTTGAAATAGAAAATTGGATTTTCCAAACAAGTTAGCTACAATGGTTTCAAAATACCTATCCTTGTAGTGGTATGGCTTTAGGCTCTCATCCAAAATATCCAACTCCAAACCATGGTAGGTGTAAAGACCTAAATTCAAACCATGGCAGGTGTATGTGTTTAGAAAAATAAAATATTATTAAATTTAACAAAAAAAAATTGATGTAAAAAAGGCATTATATTAAAGAATTAAAAAAATATGTTTTAAAAATAAAAAAATACGTGGATAAACATGCCATGTGGCTAACACCATCAGCAAAAAAAACCATCCCTATCAAAATAGAGCGGGAACCCAAGCAAATAATTTACAGTTTATAGAACTTATGGACAATAGAATAAACTGATTACAAAATGATGAGGCTTAGCCACCCTTGATTCCCACCCAAAGACTTTGACAATGAGTCCCTCCCCTATCTAGAAGTGTTAGAAATATAAACCCAGCCATAAAATTTTAAATTTTCCTAGGGATCAAGTCAAGGATTTGGGGGAGAGAGGAATAGTCACATAGCCACAACCATACCTGTAAGAACCTTGAGCTAGGATAGGAGTGTAGTTTGGGAGCAGGAGACACTGCTATCTAGACATGGACCTACTACGAGGAGTATCCTAAATTACTGAGCACAGTGTATTCCCCCATTGATCAATAAGCTCTTGAATATTAGTGAGCTCCATGGTCACCTTATTGGCCTAAACTGTAATATGAAAATACATAGATGAAATAATATTAGACTTCTCAAAAGCAGATATGTGCAAAGAGGAAGAACACTTATTAAAGATACATTCATTTCTAGCTTTCCATATATTTAACATGGTTTTCATATGAAATAAGTGCCACACTTCAAATAAATTTAGCCAGTAATGGTAGGGGGTCCCCCAAAATGATATGCTTCCACTCAAATATGGAAAAGGAATAGGGATTAAAAAAGGAAAAATGCCACTCCCAAAGGGAATAAGCACGAGCACAAACCCAAAAAAATATGGACAAAGTCTTTATATTGAAGACAAAAAGGGCAATAAGGGTTGGGGATGCCTAAATGTTGCATATGCTCCCCAATAGGAAGCCCTTGGTACAAAATGCTCCACATAAAATAAGAAATTTTGGGCTCCAAGAAAGGAGCCCAAATGGTCTAAAACCTGTGCAACCAAACAAGTTGAGGGGAGTAGACCTTCCACTATTGATTGAGCTTATCATTCATGGGGATGCAAGGAGAGAGTCATTCATACCCCAATCGGGCCTTATAATTTTGTAATGGAGTGTTCGGATACCACTTCTAGTCCTTCCACCAAGGTCGTTGTGAAAGCACAAAAATCTTGTGTAACATGGAGTTAGCGAGAGAAACCTTGACAGCCTCAAAGGTATCCTTATCAAAGTGATTAAGCCCAAATTTAGATCTAAAATAATCCCAAGGGAGCCAATCCTTGGTATGATGAGAAAAGAAATCATTTATGCATCATACACCTTTACGAAATAATATCAGTGCATGAATCCAAGAAACCTGCACAAGCAGGGAACCCTAGTAGGTGATAACAGGTGAACACAAAACATTCATTTGGTTGATGGAAAGGTCATGCCAAAATATCTGGCCGTTCTATCTAAATCAATTCTTAACACTCTCCCAAGCTTTCCAAATGCTCCTTATGATGAAGGATCCTAACACTTTAATAGACATAGGGGCAACAAGGAGGGAAGGGAACCCCATGCCCTTCCAACTCTTATGCCTAAAAGGGGAAACTTCACTAATATAGTTTTGGCTCTAATTTCTTGTGAGGGCTCTAATGACCCACTTAACACAAAGGACCCAACCTTGACGTTGGGTATTGAGAATTCCAAGTCCACCATGGCTTTTGGGAAGACAACAATACTCCTAGGCAACATGGTGGAATCTTGAAGCATTATTGGAAGAGGACCATAAGAATTTTGGTAGAATTTTATCAAGCTTCTTATAGCAATTTTTGGATGGCATCTAGTAGGAAGAATAATAAACATGGGTGGTTGCAAGGACTTTAGTGCAAATTTGAAATTTACCAGCAAGGGCGAGTTTCTTGGTGGACCAGTAGGTAATTTTTGTTCCACCCTATTAACAACATACTTTCTTAACTCTGGAAATGACCCATTAAAGGAAAAAAGAATGCTTAAAAAATACAAACTTTCCCCCTCTTGGATGATCTTCCATTGATATTGATTAAGCCAGTGGAGCATTGGATTGAGATACTGCCTATAACTTTGGGTCGAGAGATTACCTATAACATTGGGTCTTTATCCATTGAATGGAGGATCTAGAAGCTAAAAAAAAGGGTCCAAAAAAGCAAGTGCTTGCTGAATGACACCTTCCTCAATAAGAGTGAGGAAAGAGTCATCAAAAAAATTACCATTGATCAATTGAGTCTCACATCTAGGGAGAGAAATTCCTTGAATAGAACCCTAAGTAGTGCATTGAGTTAGTAAATAGCCAAACCCTTCAGTAACAAGGACATAAGGGGAAGGAGCTAATGGGTAACCTTATATAATGTATCAAAAGAGACCAATGGCTGAGGACTTGTGTTTTTTAATGGATAAAATAGTTGAAGCCTCAACAAACAATATTTCCATAGAACTAATGAAGTAGGTCCTAAAACCAAGAGCTTTAAGCATGGATAGAATGAAGGACCAATCAATTTTGTCATAAGCTTTCTCAAAGTCGATTTTGATGAATGTTGGTTGGAATTGTGAGCCCACTCCATACCTTCCCAGAAAACAATAATATTTTCAAGGATGGACCTGCCCTGAATGAAGCCATTTTGCTCTGGGTTCATGATAATAGGAAGGAGATGGTGGATGCATAAATCCAGGGTTTTAGAAATGATATTAGAAGAGACATTAAAGAGAGTAATATGTCTCCAATTGGTTATGATTTCAGGATCACCAACCTTGGGGATAAATTTAATAATCCCTTGATTAATACTAGGGCCCAAAGAACCCTTAGAGAAGGCCTCCTTATAGACTTTTAGAATATCAGGTCCTACAGTGTCCCAAAGGGATTTATAGAATTCACAAGGGAAGCCATCGATACTAGGGGATTTATCATTTGCCATATGAGAAAGACCTTCCTCTAGATCCTTCAAAGAGAGGATATTTTCATAGGAAACTCTTTGAGACTCAGAAATTTGTTCTAGGACCACAAAAATGTAGGATTTAAGGGCTTAGTCATGCTGTGGGGAGCGGGTCTAAGCTACAAATATAGACTAGTAATGCTCTTCAAAAGAAGAGAGAAAACTAGGAATATTAGAAACACACTCTCCATTAATTTTAAGGGTTTTAATACCCAAAAATTAATTACGAGGATGCAAACATTGAAATAACTCCTTGGTAACCCTATCTTCAAATTTGAGCCATTGCAACCTCGCCTAGATTTGAGACCCTTTAGCATCATAGTGCTCTACCATAAAAAATTGGTGTTTAACCATAGCAAGGTGCCTCTAAAGCTCCTCATTGAAAGGATTGGACTAAATTTGAGGAGGCAACTTCTAACTCCCGCTTAAAAGCAACATTGGAGCAATGATGAAGCTTAGCAATGTTACATCCAAGAGAGCATAAAAAGTAGGCAGTGCATTGGATAGTAGCATTCCACCATTCAATCCATCTTGAGGCCCCTTTCGGTCTAGGGACAAGGTTCTAAATTCTTATAACATATGTCCTCAACATGAGGTGGTGCAAATGGAGGTATTAAGGTAAAATTACGAATGAGAAAGAGGAGGGGGAGTAGAAGAAACCAATATGGAAAAGGAAATGGGGGAATGGTCAAACAAGTAGAGCTCAAGGTGGATGAAGATAAAGGGAGAAGAATATGAGGTCCACTTGAAGGATAAAATATTAGAATCTGAGATCATAGCTCTATCCAATATTTTCAGAACATGATTATCACCTTGTTGATTATTAGACCAAGTGAACCAGACACTAGCTGGAATGAAGAAGGTAAAAAGTAGATATTGGGGTCAGAGAGCCCCAAATTTTCTTTCATGAAAATCTATGCTTCTCTTTCCCTTGTGGTCCACCTCATGGGAAGAAGACCCACTTTAATACGTGGGAATTTGATCATATTGAAGTCCCCATAGAGAAACCAAAGAAAAGGGGGAAGATATAGTGTCACCCACCACAACACACAATGATCATTGATATCATTAGGAGCATAGATGTTAAGCACACCAATAATATGGTCATCAATCTCCATCACAACCCAAAAAACATGATTAGAAGGGTCACAACCCCAAGAGATCAGTTTAGAATGATAAGGTTTTGAAAGATAAATTACTGCCCCTCCTTTACCTATGTCATGCATAGTATGAAAGGTGTGGCCTTGAGGCTAGAGAAAGGAGCAAGTACTTGACAACATAAATTTAGTGATTGTAAATTCTAGAAGGCAAAGGATAACAATATTATATTTTTTTAACTTGAAGTCATCTAGACCTTGACACACTGTGTACTTCCACACAGGATCTTTCAAACCCTTGACATTCCAAGATATGCACTTCATGAGACATAATCGAGGAGCATATTTTCTTTGAGGACCTCGGAGTCCTCAAAATTTGTTAAATTTTCAAAGGTATTTGTGAGAAACCTATTATGGTTTTCACAAAAAAAAATTGTCTATCGTTGCTTCTCCAAAGGGATTCCTGAGGTCAAGAAACAAGAAATCTGAAAAAAATATGTTTAAATATTATTGTTAGATTTGTTTAAATATGTGTTAAAATTTGATTTACCATTTTAACAGGATTAATATATGTGTTCAAAGAATTATTTAAATATAAAAATATGAAATTAAACATTTGCCTTTTGTAGCACAAGTGGAGAAGATGAGCTTGGCCTGTTGGAAGGGAGGTCCACGGTTTGAACCTCTGTGATGCAAAGGGGGACACAAAAAACTCTTGTGGCTTCTCTCTATATAGTGGTATACTCAGAGGGGATAGTACTTATAGCCACTTAATATCATCTCTCGAGGTTTTTCTCTACCCTAAGCATTTTTTCTAGGGTGGGACAGTGCAACGGTTTGAGCTTTGGCTCTTCTTTGAGAGATCCAAGGTTCAAACCACGACATGGGTGAGTGTATGAAGGGGTGGTTGTGTATGGAAGGATTTAAGGACCTAGTCATGCTATAGGGATAGGACCTAAGCTACAAATACATACTAGTAATGCTCTTCAAAAGTAGAGAGAAAACTAGGAATATTAGAAACACGCTCTCCATTAATGTTAAGGTCTTTAATACCCAAAAATTGATTATGAGGATGTAAATATTGAAATAACTCCTTCGTAGTTGTATCTAAATTTGAGCCAGTGTAACCTCATCTTGATTTGATCCCCTTTGGCATCATAGTGCTCTACCATAAGAATTTGGTTTTTAACCATAGCTAGGTGTCTCTAAAGCTCCTCATTGAAAGGATTGGACTAAAGTTGAGGAAGCCACTTCCAACTCCCGGTTAAGAGCAGCATTGGAGTGACGATGAAACTTAGCAATATTATACCCAAGAGAGCATATAAAGTAGGTAGTGCATTGGATAGCAGCATTCCACCATTCAATCCATCTTGAGGCCCCTTTCGCTCTGGGGATAAGGTTGTAAATTATGACAACATAGGTCCTCAACATGGGGTGGTGCAAATGGAGGTATTAAGGTAAAATTATGAATGAGAAAGAGGAGGGGAGTAGAAGAAACCAATATGGAAAAGGAAATGGGGGAATGGTCAAACAAGCAGAGCTCAGGGTGGATTAAGATAAAGGGAGAAGAAGATGAGGGCCACTTGAAGGAGAAAATATCATAATAAAAGAGCATGGCTCTATCCAAAACTTTTAGAACATGATTATCACCTTGTTGTTTGTTAGACCAAGTGAACCAGGTACTAGCGAGGAATGAAGAGTGTAAAAAGTAGCTATTGGGTTCATAGAGGCCCAAATTTTCTTTCATGAAAATCTATGCTTCTCTTTCCCTTGTGGCCCACCTCATGGGAAGAATACCCACTTTATTATGTGGGAATTTGATCATATTGAAGTCCCCACAGAGCAACAAAACAAAATGAGGAAAATATATTTATGTTCACCATAGCACACAATGATCATTGATATCATTAGGAGCATATATGTTGAGCACACCAAGAATATGGTCATCAATCTCCATCACAACCCAAACAACATGATTAGAAGGATCACAACCCCAAGAGATCAGTTTAGAATGATAATGTTCTTAAAGATAAATTATTTCCCCTCCTTTATCTATGTCATGCATAGTATGAAATGTGTGGCCTCGAGGCTAGAGAAAGGAACAAGTACTTGACAACATAATGTTAGTGACTTTGACTTATTGAAGGCAAAGGATATCAATATTACCTTTTTTTAACTTGAAGTCATCTAGACCTTGACACACTATGTACTTGTACATAGGATCTATCAAACCCTTGACATTCCAAGATATGCACTTCATGAGACACAATCGAGGAGCATATTTTCTTTGAGGACCTCAGAGTCCTCAAAATTTGCTAAATATTCAAAGGTATTTGTGAGAAACCTATTATGGTTTTCACAAAAAAAAATTGTCTGTCGTAACAGGCTTAATATATGTGTTCAAAGAATTACTTAAATATAAAAATATTAAATTAAACATTTGTATTTTGTAGCATAAGTGGATAATATGAGCTTGGCTCATTGAAAGGGAGGTTCACGGTTCAAACCTCTGTGATGCAAAGGGGGACACAAAAAAAATATTGTGGATTCCCTCTAGATAGTGGTATAATCAAATGGTACAACACTGCTAGCCACTTAAGATCAGCTCTCGAGGTTTCTCTCTACCCTAAGAGTTTTATCTAGGGTGGGACAGTGTGATGGTTTGAACTTTGGCTCTTCTTTAAGAGATCCAAGGTTCAAACAATTGCACTATCCCACCCTAGATAAAACTCTTAGGGTAGAGAGAAACCTCGAGATCTGATCTTAAGTGGCTAGTAGTGCTGTCCCATTTGATTACACCACTATCTAGAGGGAATCCACAATATTTTTTTTGTGTCCCCCTTTGCATCACAGAGGTTTGAACCGTGAACCTCCCTTTCAATGAGCCAAGCTCATATTTGGCTCTTCTTTAAGAGATCCAAGGTTCAAACCATGGCATGGGTGAGTGTGTGATGGGATGGTTGTGTGTATGGTAGTGTGTTTATACCATATTGATAAGCTCAGATATCACCTTATTAGAGGTCATGGTTAAGATGGGATGCCCAACCTTGTGTTATAACACCATCCTAACATTATTTTTGTAATTCTCAATTGATTATGTAGGTACCCACATCCAACGTGTGGATCCACTTATAATGTTATTTCGTAATACTTTTGTAATGGTATGTGTCAAGTAAAGCACCTTGACAAGTGGGATCATTTCATGTAACTGTTATCAAGAATGTAACTGATGTTTGGTAGAATATTCTAGCTCGAGTAACATTTTGCATGTAAGCCAACTCTTGAGCTTAGGGTTAGGGTTGCATGAATTCTTTTCTTCAAAAGCTATGAAGCCATGTATGAATCCATATTTTTGCAATTGAATGGAATATTGAAGGAGGTTATCCCCTTGAAGAGGCCTATGATTTTGAGTTATTTGTGAGATTGTTTTAATTCTATAATTACTTTTTGCATAGTATTATTCTATTATATAATGCATTTCTATTTATTTACAACATTTTGTGTGAGTGACATTATTTATAATAGTAGGTTCCTAATAAGTGGTATAAGAGCGCTTTCTAGGATCGAGTTATGCTATGAATGAAATAATTCTTGCCCATCTATTTTTTCTTGTTAGATATAATTTTCCTGTGTTCTATATTTTTGTTTTCCTTCATTTAGAAAAAAATCAACAAAACCCAAAAAAATAAAATAACTACAATATTTTTTTATAGTAATTGAGTAGGTTAGAAACCTTGTACCAAGGGTTTTAAAATATCGTGAAGGATTTGTCATTATTGACTAAGCTAGATAGACCATAAAGCAGATAATGAAGTGGAGGGTGATCAGGCTTCAATACCCAGGACTCAGATAGCACTCATCCACAAAATTGATCTCCCATGCATCTTTGGGTGTATCGGGAGACCATCTAGGCTTAAACAAAATTTTATCCAATAGGAATCTTTTTGACCTTGTATTATTCATAGTCCATGGGACACAACATCCTGAACGATTACCCTATTGTACTGTCAAATAGGCAGATAGTATGCTCAAGGGTATGTGTGAAATCTTCCTTGGGTAGTGGCCTAAAATATTGGTCCGAGCACTATTTTTTGTTAGTAGTATAATAGAGGGCATATGGATATTACATACTCCCTTGCCTAGTGTACCTTGGTTTTGTCCAAACAAAAACTTCAACCTGCATAAATAAAACCTTCTATCTGTTGAACCTATAATTTTATTTTCCATAAAAGTGAGCATACAAAGAAGACTTCCCTATCATGAGAACAAACAACTGCATGCACTAAATAGTCTAGACAAAGTTGGCAAGTGTCTGTGATTGTCAAAAATATTTTAGTGGTAGTAACAGTTGCGTTAGTCATAGTAACAGTCAGGTCAAAAGTAGCAATAACAGTCATCGATGATAGGGTTTTCAGTTATAGAAACATAATAGATAGTGTCAGTAACCATAGAGTATAGGGAATCCCAAGGTCAGTGTATGAATAGTGTTAGTAATCATCGTATAAATAATAGGGACAGAGACAAGATAGTGATAGGAGTGGTCAATAGTCAGAACATACAGGGAAGAGACAATTGACACAATACCTAACTTTTAAACCCAATATTTGAAGTGTAAAAAAAATATTTAACTTTTACTCAAATATGGATATCTCTTCACTCAGAGCTCGAATTGACTCTAAAATTTACCAAACAACTCTACATTCCATTTTAGACAGAATTGTCCTTGGTAGCTCCTGGTCAAATTTTGCATCGATTTCCCAAAATTGGAAATTTTTATTTTTCTTGTTAAGGCCATAACTTCCCAATGGTATATCAATTTGGCCCAAAATTTTGGTACTAGAAGCAGCTCATTATTATGCACCAAATATCCTCAAGGAACCACTTATGAATTTTTAAGTCCAAGTTGAAGAAATTGCCTTGACATTGACTTGCACCAAACCAAGAGATCACAAAAAGTCAAAGAATTCAATATATCTCCTCACTGATCACTCAAATCAAGTGGTCCTTATCCTAAAATAAGTGTTTCAAACTAACCAAACACTTTTTGGACTTATTACTAAAAATAGTAACCCCTGTAATCACACTTCTATTTTTAGTAAGTCACTAGTCATTGTTCAAATCTCTTCAAAATGGTTGAGGGGACTCATGGATACTGAAAAGAGGTAGAACAAGCCACATAACAACTAGATTTCATCTACAAAAACTTACTTCCCTTATTGATGACAATAAATTAATCCGATAAAATATTACCCAAATAAGAAGTGACTACACCGCCACCAAATCAGACTTAGAGCACCAACTTCATGAAGTGGGGTTTAAGCTTCAAACCAGTCCAAATAATTTTGAGTATCATGAAACTGAATAGATAGGGTGAGTAAAATGATCCCATAAGGACCTGAATAGTTTTCACCTTAACCTTGACTGTGATACCACTTTCAATATGCCTAAACTATATTTTCTAAAATTTAATGGGAAAGATGTAGAGGGATGGTTATGTCGTGTTGATCAATTCTTCTAACTCCATAATGTTCCTCGATATTACTGGATCAAGATGGCTTCTTTCAATATGGAATTGAAAGCCTTACAATGGTACCAATGGTTTAGATAAACCGTTACTGATCCTTCTTCGAAAGATTTTGAATCACAACTACTAACCCACTTTGGCCCTAGTGTGTATGATGATTTCCAAGAAGCATTGACCAAGTTGAGACAAACTTCTACAGTTCAAGTTTACCAGGCTCAATTTAAAAAATTAACTAACAGGACTATGGGATTGAATGAATATTTTTTTATGAGTTGTTTCATCAATGGCTTAAGGGATGATCTTCAAGCTGAGTCGAAGATGTTTAATACAAAGACAATAATGCAAGCCATAAACCTTACCTGGTTGGCCGAATATAAATTTGCAACTCAATGGGGGATACCTAAATTTCATCCAACCAAACTCTCCTTACCTCCCAAGTTCATAGGCACTCAGGAAAATAAAACTATCCCTTGAAAATGCTTGACCACCAAGGAAATGGATGCTCGACGAGCCCAAGGGTTGTGTTATAATTGTGATGAAAAATATGTTATGGGGCATAAGTGTTCCCACAAGAATTTTTTCTTAATAGATGTAGAGGAACCCACAAAAAGTGACCATAGTGATGATGAAGAAGACACAATCAAAGAACAACCTCAAAATGAAGAGGAAACACATAAATAATCCCAAGAAAAAAATTTGGTCCACGCTCTTGCAAGGATTACTACTCCACAAACCATGAAATTTGTGGGTTTATTCAAGGGCCAATGCCTTATAATACTTATTGTAACACCCTAAAAATGATGTAGTCAATTTACCATAAGGTTAAAAATCCAAAAATTCACCTTAAAATCACATTTTAAATAGCTTGCCTCAATTTTTGCACCACAAATAGGCTTTATTTTTATCGTTGGACGATATCATCCTCGATTCGACGATATCGTCCCTAATTGAATGAAATCGCTTGGAGACGAACATCCAAACGATTTCATCCAAAATAGAAATTTATAAGAATAGAAGCGCAATCAAATCAGTTCCAACCTCCTAGCTTATCTGGGCATAAGCACATTGGGCTGTTAACTATCCTCCCGTTGGCTATCTCCTAGATTGGTATGGATCCCAACCCTCTAACCTCCTCCTAGCCCTATAAAACTCATGCTTTGATAATGAATGCCCATGGCTGATCAAGTACCTACAACCCGGATCCTATTAGTTTCAAAAAGCATCTCAAGGATTGTTATTTTCATATTTTTATCAACTCACTTGCATCTCAAGTACCTGCAACCCTCTACTTCCTAGTGAACCCACCATCTATAGACAAATCACCAAAGAGGACACGACTCAAGTGTCTCTCGTACGAGGTGTAGCTTTACTATTTTTCCATTCCCCTTTGAGGCGTGAATCCATTAGCCTAGAGGAAAGGAGTGCAAAAATTTTAAACCTACATTCTTTGGTGAACCCGATGTGAATCACATTACTACCTTTTGAATAAATATATATATATATATATATATATATATATATATATATTTTTTTATATATATATATATATATATTTAGGTGCCTAATCTTCCATTTTCATTTTAGATGGTAGACTATAATAGAAGAAGAGCAGCTTAGTTCAATTTTGGTACCTATTTGGCAGTCCTAGAGGTCTCTACTATAGTTGGAGGTTCTAGATTCAATTCTGAAGAGCATTGGAACAAACTTGATAGAAGATTACACATTCTTGATCCATAAAAAAATAACTTAAATAGATTAAGATGTTTTACTTAGATAGAATCTTGGATTCCGATAGCTTACCTTTTTACCATGAACTTTAGAGTGCTTTCCACAGGTGGTTAGCCAACAAAAGGGCCTTGATTTCTACAGAACTTTATCCTTTCGAAAAATATCTTGATAATGTTGTAGCAGTACATAAGTTTTTAGCACAAGTGGAAAGTCAATAAATTGTTATAACAGATAGAAGAAGATTCAGTAGAATTCCTAGAGCTATATTATATCGAGAATATTGTCATGAACTTTACTTTTATGTCTCAAATTTTGAAGTTGACTGTATCACTATAGCTCACTTTGTCCAAATTCTAAAAAACAACTTTCAATTTGAAGAATAACATTACATGACACCTGATGAACTTGAACCTATCAATGATATTTATAAGTTGTTCCTGGAGAACTAAGTAATAATACTTATATTATAATATTTTGCATTTCCTGTTTTCCTTTAATTCCTGCAAAGTAAAACCATAAAAATTTAAAGAAAAAAAATCTAAATATATATATATATTAATTAGGTATATATATAAAATATATACCCCTTAAATTCCACTGCATTTATATATAAGAACATATATATTTGCAAAAACCCAAATCTACCATAATGCCTAAACTAAGGAGTGGTAAACAAATAGATGATGAGTGGCTGGAGCAACCACCTACTCAAAATCCCCCTCCTGAAGAACAAGATCAGGAGGAAGTTTCTCAGGACCATCATGATGGGATTCCTGTTGAAGAATATGAATAAGAATTTAATAGGGAAGATGAAACGGGATCACCTTGAGTGACTTCAGAAGGAAATATTAATTTTAAATCTATGGAACACCTTCTAAAATTTGTAAAAACTAACCTTGAGGGGTTTACTCTAGCAACACTAGCAGATAAATCTAGAATTAGTGAGACACAGGCAACTTTAGAAAATGTATTTCAAATGCATACAAACCCTCTTTCATACATAGATCAAGAAAGTGACCAAGCAGGGCCATCAAATACAAATATGATATCTTTGATTCAAAACATGCAACAACAACAAACAACTCAACATTCTAAAGTTCTTGTCAATAAACCAAAAACCAATCCTCCACCTTAGAAACCATCATTTACCGCTCTATTTTCTCAAGCTATTAATCAACAAATTTCAAATCAGTAGAAACCTAAACCAAAACTAAATGTCAACTATCAACAGCAAAAAGTTCAATAAAATACTGCCCCATATCAACTTCACAACACTCTTCCTAGTAATACTTTGCACAATAGTAACCTAGCATCAAATCCTTATGTTACACCATCTTACACTCAAAGATCCAACACTATCATGTAACCAAACCAATATGGTGGACAATCTAGTAATCTTGAAGTCGTAGTGAAACAATTAGTTTTTTGCATGGACCAGATAGACCCCTATCGTCCCTCATACAACTATCGAGAGATGTGTAGTCAAACTTTGGATCCCATAGTTGTTGCCCAACCTTATCCTAAGAATTTTCCTATGCCTGTTCTCCCTATATATAAAGGAACCAAAGGCCCCATAAAGCATCTTCGTATGTTTAGAATAGCATGTCATGATATATCTCATGATGATTTGCTATTGCTAAAGATGTTCCCAAAAATCTTGGGAGGCATGGCATTGGAATGGTATTATCATTTGCCTACCAATTATTTGAGAAATTTTGAATAAATAGCTTAATCATTTGTCCACAAATTTAGTGCCTACATAGAGAGGCATGTGACAATTAAGGATTTGTACAACTTGAAGCAGGGCAAAGATAAATGCTTTACCAATTTTCTAGCAATATGGAGACAATTTCTAAGGAAATTACACTTTGCATTACCCCATAGGGAGATGTTGGATATTTTCATTAATAACTTGCAAGAACAATTGTCCTATGAGCTTTCAACTACTACTTTGACAACCTTCGATCAGGCTATAGATTTAGTAGGAAGAGTTGAAGATGCCCTCATTAGAAGAGGCCAATATAAGAAGAAGGACGATGATAAGACATCTAAAAATCAATATAAGAATAAACAGGTTGTGGGTGATGGAGTCACCGACAGTAGGAATACTGCGAATATTAACACTGCAAAAATCATGGATAAGTTTGTATTGAAGGTTCATGATAGAACTCCAAGAGAATTTACTAGGTTAAATCAACCTTTATCCACTATCTTTCCATAATTATTAGAACGAGGTTTGATACAATTACCTAATATTCGAGAACCTGATACAACCATACCTAAATACAGAGCAGATTTACATTATGATTTCCATAGAGGACCTAGACATTCAAAAAATTCTTGCAAAATATTAAAACATAAAATACAAGATTTGATTGATAACAACGAAATGGAAGTACAAAGTTTCCAACCAAAACAAAATGCTCCAAAAAATGCTTAGAAATATACACAAAAAAATCAAAATCAGAATACAAATCAAACATTGGATATTTTTCAACATCCTTTACCCAAGCATGGTAAAGAAGTGGCTAATCAAGCCGAACATCATAATGTTCCCCACACAACCCGATATGTGGGAACCATTAGTGGACATATACATTCTCATAACCTTGAGATATTTAAGACAACATTATTTTTGGTCACAACTAGACCCATACACAACATTCAAACATCATATCCAAGTGACACAAATTGTGAAAATAAAGTGGCCTTGATATTACCTCCAATCAATCGAATAGTTTTGAAAATGAGTCAGAACCTATTCTCCCTATCATAGCTCACATGGTTTCAGAGGAACCATTTCCAAGAAGGATCAAAACAAGGCCATCCTCACAAAAAATCCTCCCTAATGAGCAAGCCATGAATGCTAGACCATGACCCATTTATCATGCACATAATAATATTGTGGGTACCATCGGAGCTGTCACTAGACAACAAGCACAAAATTCCCAACATGATCAAAATCATAATGATAAATCAACCCCATTTATTTTAAAGGTTCCTAGTAAAGGAAATAATGCATCGAATGCTCAACCTAAACCTCCTTATGATATCAATGAACAACTTTCTAATATTACAACGAGGATTTCCCTCTTAGACCTTCTAAGATCATCTCCCACACATAGGGAATAATTAATGCATACATTAAGTCAAATGATGGTACCACAAGACATACAACCTGAAGCCATGGAAAATACCATTGTGCCTTGTGAAGTTGACTGTATTGACTTTTGAGATAGAGACATTCCACTTCATAGTTTACATAAAGACAATCCCTTATACATTACTGCATTAATTGGAGATGTAGCTATCAAAATAATTTTGATTGATAATGGCTCATCCCTAAATATTTGTACTTTTGACTTTTACCAGATATTTGGATTTAGAAGTAATGATATGAAGAGAACGGATATGATCATAAAAGCCTTTAATGATGAAACACAAGAAACATGTGGAGTTATTACAATCCCATTGCAGGTTGGTCCAAGAACCTTGGATACAATCGTATTTATTGTACATTGCCCTGCATCGTACAATATACTTTTGGGTCACCCTTGGATCAATGCAATGTGAGTTGTACCCTCTATCTTACACCAATGTGTCAAATTCAAATTTAAGAATCATTTTGTCACCATTCATGGTGATCCTAGACCATTTGATATGTGTGCCTTAGCAAAACCAATTGGGATTCATTTTTGCCCTACCTTGTCTTCTACTCATCCTAATTTTGCCTTTCCCACTAAACATGTGAATCTCACACCTAAAATATCATCTCCTCGATATATACTAATTACATCCCCATCTCCTTAACCTTCTCCTAAATAATCTCCACCAAAATCTACATTTAATACTAATCCCGTAATAATTTCTCCTTGTTCTATCCCTACACCATCTGAATCCACAATAAATCCATCTACTACAACCTCTATCCCATCCACATCTACTAAATTTATATTTTCTACATATAAATTCGTAGAAGAGGTTCCTTCTACTTCATATGCTTTATCTGATGAGCTATTACCTAATTTGTCTAAAATTATCATAACATCAGAAGAAACAAATTTTTCTATGCAATATTCCCTTGCCTTAAACAAATTGTCGATGTCTTCTCGTACTTTGGGCTTGCCACAACCTATGGGAATTATTTACCAAGTGGGGAGCTATGCCTTCATTTATAAGGGATATGATTAGGGTAGAATACCTAGAAATATTAAAACTAATTATTATGGATATGCTCAGTGTTATTTCATCGATAAATATATTAAAGCTAAACCTATAATGCTTAAACTACGATATGAATGGAAAGGTTTGGGACCTTTCCAGAATGGCATGAAAGAACCTTTTGAGGTTGAAGTATGGCCTGCTCGATGCGGTATAGACTTATTTTCTAGTAAGTGTCAGCCATTCCCATTTGAGGATGATGATCACTTAATACCCTATCAAGATTATTTAGACGAACAAGAGATCCTTAAGTCTATGGGTAAGTTATTTTCTTGTAATATGTTGTCTATAGCTTACCCCGAAATGATTGTTGAGTTGGACAAACAATTAGAAGGCAACATTTTCCATGATATTTCCATTGAAGAATTATTGTATAATGGCTTTTATTTTGATGGGTCTATACCACATGTAGCTCATCTTGAGGCCACAACCCCTTAAGAAGAATTATCTAAGTTGACCTTAGAAGAATTACAAGAATTGGGTGTATCACCCACCCCTCATAATTTTGAAAGATACTTACATATGGAAGTGGAAAATGTCATAAAATTTAATATTGGAATAGAAGAGAATTCTCACATAGTCAACATTGGATCAGAATTAAATGAAGAAAAAAAAAACAAATATAATGCATTTCTTACAGAATATAGTGATGTCTTTACTTGGACATATGTAGATATGCCTGGTTTAGACTCTTTTGTAGTTATGCATCATCTAGTAGTACGCTCAGATGCGAAACCAGATAAGCAAAAACCTAGAAAAATACATCCTAAAGTTGCCCTACTAGTCAAAGGTGAGTTATAAAAACTCCTAAATGTCACATTTATTCAAGTCATTGATTATGCTGATTGGATTTCTAATGTTGTCCCTGTAACTAAAAAAGAAGCAACCAAGATTAGGGTTTGTATAGAATTTAGAGACATTAATGTCGCATGCCCTAAATATGATTTCCCTCTTCCTAATATGGATCAGATAATTGATTTTACTATTGGAAGTGGGATGCTATATCGTATGGATGGATTCCCAAGTTATAATAAAATTAGGATAGCTCCTAAAGACCAAGCTAAAACAACATTTATTACCCTTTGGGGAACCTTTTGTTGGAAATTAATGTCATTTGGATTAAAGAATGCAAGTGCAACCTATCAACAGGCTATGACATACATCTTCCATGATATGATGTACGATATTCTGCACGATTATGTGGATGATATTATAGCTCGTTCTGCTGAAGAAGATGAGCATTTATATGATTTGAGAAAAGTGTTTGATCGGTTAAGATAATATCATATCCGTTTAAACCCAACAAAATATATATTTGGATTTAATTCAGGTAAACTGTTGGGGGTTATTGTTTCTTTGCGTGGTATCTAAATTGACCCTCTCAAAATTCAGGCTATCATTGATATGCCAGCTCCTAAAAACATATTTGAGTTATGAAGTTTACAAGGTAAACTTCAATCTATCTGTCACTTCATTGATAAGCTGGTGGACAAAACTAGACCTTTTCTCAAATTGCTTAAGAAAAATACTTTCTTTCAATGGGATGATGAATGTAAAGAAGCCTTTGAACAAATAAAACAATGGCTTTTAATTCCTTCTATTCTTGTTCCTACCAAAACTAATCGCTCATTCATATTATATATTTCTGCTTCAAAATTTACCTTAGGAGCTATGTTAGCTCAACTTGATGATGAGAAGAAAGAACGAGCTAATTATTATATTAGTAGAACATTAATAAGTTATGAAACTTGTTATACATCACTAGAAAAGTTATGTTTGGCAATCATATTTTCTACGCAGAAATTGCGCTATTATATGCTTAGTCAAAAGACATATGGAAAAAGGGTTTTTGAAAGAGAACAATGAATCTAATCAGGATCTAGGAGAATCTAAGCTGAGAAGTTTTTCGCAGGACTGCCCAAACTGCCGAACTCATTTTGGCCATATCTCACTCATCCGGACTCGGATTGAGCTAAAATTTTGAGGGTAGATGCCTGAAAAACCCTAGAACATCTCCACCAATTTTCATATCATTTGGAGCAACACAGATCCTAGCGCATCCCTATGTGTGAAAGAGATATTTGGCAAGCGGCTATGCGAGGGTTTCATCTGGGTTGAGTGCAAGCAGCTCCGGAGGTTGGTTTTTAGGGCCTTCGGGCCCTAGCGGCCAATATTTTTGTGGTTTATGCTCAATATTTTAGCAGGAAATGTTGCAGGGGATCCAAGATGGGTTAGAAATTTATCTTTCAATAGATCATACTGTGAACTTGAGTGACAACGGCTTCCAATTTTCTGCACAAAATAAAAGTGAAAACCATACCTTTCCACGGCGTCTAGGGCAAGGATTAAAGAGATCACGAAACAAGTTTCAAGCAGTTGATCAAAAAATGGCTCATATCTCAAGTGAATCTGGTGCTAAGGTGCACCCACAAAATAATTCTACTATGAAAACCCCTATCAAGGGTAAGAATTTCGAAGACTCAGTCCCAAAAATAAATTTTAGGGATGCCCTTCATGGTGGACAGCCTCAGCCCAATGCTAATATCAATCTTAGGGCTTCCCATAAACCTCTAAGAATGCCTAATATTGATCCCAGGAAAATGAAGTCAGGATGTCTTAAAGCAGCTGATGGAACTCCTATTGTTAAGCTTGATATGGGTAACATTCAGACTGGCATTGAAGATTTGGAAAAAAGAGGACTAATTTGTCGGTTCGTGGGTTTTCAGTCCGAGTCTATCTACTTTCAAAGTCTGGGCTACAAAAATCTGGAAAACTAAAGGTGAGTTACAAATCTCTATTTATCCAAATGGTTATTTTCTTGTTTTATTTGCTAATAATGAAGATAGAGAGAAAACTTTTCAAGGGGGTCCTTGGTTTTTTGGAAGGGCAGGGCTTTTCATGAAGCCCTGGCATACTAAATTTAAAGTCGAAGAAGAGATGCCTTCTATAGCTCCCATGTGGGTTAGACTCTTTGGCCTCCCTATTGAATTTTGGAATCCTACTATTTTTTCTTCAATTGGAAACTCTTTAGGAACTTTTATGATGACTTTTGATTGTACTCAAAATTTTGAACATATTATTTATGCTCGGATTTGTGTTTTAATGGATTTTGACAAACCCCTACCTAAAAATATCACATTACAATTTGGGGAAGACACTTGGGAGCAAGTAGTGGACTATGAGAACATTCCTTTTCGTTGTAGAATTTGCCATGAATATGGTCATTTGGCCGATGCTTGCCCAAATAAAATTCCTGATCAAAAGAAAGAAGATATAAACTCGCTAGGTTTCCAAATACCTAAGAAGAAGAACACTCAGAAAAAACCAGTTATGAAGGATCAATCAAAGTCATCTGCTAATATGTTTGAAATCCTTTCCACAAATGATGTCCCAAGTGAGGAAGAGGAAATAATGGAAACTAAAATCTTAGAAACACAATTTAAATATGAAGGGAAGAACTCGGAGACAAACCAACAAATCAAAGGTTTTCAACGAGAAAAAAAAGGAGAAAATTTACACAAGAAAAACAATCTTTCAAATGTCAAAACTTCAAATAATGCAAGTCCCAATATAGACTCCGTTGAACCATCTAGTAAAATTTTGGCTATGTACGAGCATTCTTCAAGGTTAGAAGCCATCTCGGATTCAATTGGAATAAGTCAAGAAATAGGGAAAAAAAATTGAAGATGGATTCTAATCAAAAAGTAGGTCGCAAGACCAATCAATATCATATGGTAAAAGAAGGTGAAAAGCTTGTAGAGGAAGGTAATATTAATGCCCTTCCCAAATTTTTTAGCCCCGGTATTAATGAAGATCATCACTTGGAATATTAGAGGACTCAAAGGGAGTCTTTCAAAACAAAATGAAATTAGAAGAATGATTCAGATAAATCATCCACATCTTGTTTTCCTTCAAGAAACAAAGATGTCAATGGAGGATATGGACTCAATTGCCGGTAAAATTTGGCCAGCTGGAAAAGTGGTTTCCCTCGGTTCCCAAGGGACTTCGGGTGGCATTGCTTGTCTTTGGGACCCAAAAGAGGTAGTTATTCACCATATGGTTGGCAGTTGGGGTTTGTTGGCTATAGCTATTCAAAGTAGACATTCCAACCAGATTATGCTCTGCATTACTATTTATGCTCCGACTTCTTTGGAGGAAAAAAGAAGACAGTGGAAGGATATTACTCATATTATCTCTCATTTTCCTAAAGCTTGGATCTTGATCGGAGGAGATTTCAATACCATCCTCTCTCTGGATGAGAAAAGGGGGGAAATAGAAATTTGGACAAAAGCACCGACCTCATGAGCGAATATATTGCAAACCTCCATCTTGTGGATATCCAACCAGATAATGGCCTTATGACTTGGTCTAACAGAAGGCAAGGCTTAGCTTGTATAATGGAGAGATTGGATAGGTTTTTGCTCTCTGAAAATTTCTTAATCCATGGTCACATTCCTAAAGTGAAGACTCTTAATAATGTTGGTTCGGATCATTGGCCAGTCATGGTGGAAATGTGGAAAACCAATGTGAGTTTCTCTCCTTTTCATTTTCAATTAATGTGGCTTAGAGACATTTCCTTCAGACCTCATGTGCAACAATGGTGGAAGGAAGGTAAACCTAGGCATGGGACTAAGATGTTCTATTTTTCCAAAAGACTGCAATACATTAAATCCAAAATCAAGACTTGGAACTGGAAAGAGTTTGGGGATGTTCATAAAAAAAATATGAAGTTATTGCTCATCTTGAAAATTTGAATAAGAAAATCCATTTAGATGGCCTCACAGGAGAAGAGAAGTGCAGATGAAATTAAACTCACAACTCGGTTAGAGGAATGGGAAAAAAGAGAAGAAATCTTATGGAAGCAAAAATCTAGAATTCAATGGCTCAAAGAAGGAGATCGAAACACAAATTTCTTCCACAAATCTCTTCTAGCTCGAAGATCTCACAACTTTATTTCTTCCTTAAAATCAGATTCTGGAGATGTTGTTTATACTTGGGATGGCATGAACTCTATTGTTGTTGATTACTTTTCCAATATTTTTGTTGCTACTCCTCTTGACTCAGCTTCACAACAAAATGTTCTTCAAGCAATCCCTTCTCTTATCACTTCTAAGGAGAACTCTATTTTGACTGCTCTCGTTACTATCAATGAGCTTCAACAAGTAGTTTTTAAAATGCAAAAAGGGAAAACCCCAGGTCCTTATGGTTTTCCCATTGAGTTCTACCAAGAGTTCTGGGATATCCTTCATGTTGATTTATTAGAGGTGGTGGAAGAAGCCAGGAAAGCCAAAGAAATTTTGAAGGTTATCAATAAAACTTATATTACTCTTGTTCCAAAAGCTCAAGAGGTTGATCATATCTCAACTTTTAGACCTATTGCTTTATGTAATGTTCTTCTCAAAATCATTACTAAAATCATGGGAGAAAGGTTGAAGCCTCTTTTGCATAAGATTATTTCCCCAGAGCAAGGGGGTTATGTGGAAGGACGTCAAATAGTAGATGAGATAGTTCTTGCTCAGGAAGCCATCCATTCCATGGATATGCAAAATTCTCCTTCCATGTTCATTCGGTTAGACTTATCCAAAGCTTAGAGTGGATTGGCACTTCCTTATCAAAGTTTTGAGGCAATTTGGTTTCTCTAAGGATTGGATGGATTGGATTATGGGATGTATCTCTTCAGTTTCCTACTTAGTTCTTATCAATGGCAGGCCTTCTCAGTCATTCCCGGCTTCCAGAGGTATTAGGCAAGGTGACCCGCTATCCCCTTATTTATTCATCATTCTTGTTGAATGCTTGGGTAGGACTATAACCAAAAAGAGGGAAAAAAAAACCCTTGAGGGAGTTACCATTGCTCATGGAGCTAGACCTATCTCTCATCTTCAATTTGTGGATGACTCTACTCTTTTAGGTAAAGCTACGAGTTAAGGAAGCTTCTAATATTAAGCAAATCATTAGCTATTTTTCTAAGGCTACTGGGCGGTTGATCAATGAAGACAAATCTAAAGTTATTTTCTTTCATCTGCTCTGCTAGACAGGAATCCATGGTCTTGGATAAATTAAGATATAAGAAGACCTCTCTTCCAATCACTTATTTAGGTATTCCCATAAATATTCAAAGGCAAAAAAATAAATATTGGAATTGGTTGTTGGACAAAGTCAAGAAGAAAATTGGAAAGTGGACCAACAAGTGGCTTTCTTCAGGGGTAGAATCACCTTGGTAAAATCAGTCCTTCAAGCTATTCCTATTTATGTTTCTTCCATTTTGAATATCCCAAAGGTTGTTCTTCGAGAATTGGATCAAATCAGTCATCATTTCCTTTGGAGTGGTACTAAGGAGAAAAGAAAATGGGCCTTGGTGAAATGGGATACTTTATGTCTTCCTAAGAGTGAAGGGGGTTAGGATTCTGGTCTTCTATTAATAACAACAAAGCTTTAGCTGCTAAATTATATTGGAGGATGTTGCATAACCCCAATGCTCTTTGGGCCAATAATCTCCGTGCTAAATATGCTGAGAACAAAAGTCCTGAAGACCTTGTTCGCTATCAACTTCCTACCAAAGGTTCTCCCATTTTAGCGAGTTCTTAAGACTGGTGAGGATTTGATAAAGAAAAAATTATTTTGGATCATTCATAATGGTCAACAGGAAAATTTTTGGACAGATTCTTGGGATGGTCACAAGCCTTTGATAACTCAGTTTCCCGATTGGAGGCCTTGGATGGAGGAGCTTCACCGAGCTAATTGGATAAAGGTGGCTAATTACTGTCGGTACCATACTGGTAATTCAAAGGTTGGTAGATATTGGATCCCTATTGAGGACTGGCCTATTCAAATCCTAGAAAGGCAAAGACAAGATATCCAAGGCATCCTTCATATGAGATCCCTCTCTTGGTCCCATGAAAAAGATTGTTTTGGATGGAACAACACTACTAAGGGTGAGTATTCAGTTGCTCAAGGTTATTTGACCTTATGCCATAATAATCCCAACCATTCTTCTGACATATTTTCTCGATTGTGGGCTCAAAATCTCTGGCCTAAGGTGAGGTTCTTTAATTGGCTTTTATTGCATCGTAGGGTGCTTACTGGTGAGCAACTTATGAAGCGTGGTTTTCATGGCCCTTTTAGATGTGAAATGTGTGAAGAGAATGTAGAAAATATCAACCATATTTTTATTGAGTGTACTTTAGCCTCTGAGCTATGGAGGAGAATGGCCACTTTACTTGGCTTACAGTGGTCCAATTTTTTTACTTTTGAACAACTTTGGAGGGATTGGCCTAATCAAGAGGGTGTTGATCATTTTATTAGGGAGTTAGTTTGGATGGGTTCTACCATTCTTCTTTGGAATATTTGGAATGAAAGGAACAACCAAATTTTTAATCAAGATAGGAAGGATATTCACTATATTTGGCAAAATACCATAGCCAACTTAGTTGAATCAGTCCATCAACTCCTTAATCACCCCCAAAACTCCCACCAAATATGGGATCAAGTGATGCAAATATTGAAGATTAAATCTTCTAAGGGCAACCAACTTAAAGGGAATGTGAGTATTAGTAAGATGGATAGGACTAGAAATTGGCAACCTCCTCCTAAGGATTTTGGAAAAGTCAATACTGATGGAGCCTCTAGAGGGAACCCTGGAAAAGCCAGTGTGGGAGGAATTGGTAGACTTTCAGATGGCTCCCTGGTTTTTACTTTTGCTGAGAATTTGGGTATTCTTTCCAATAACCTTGTTGAGGGGTATGGTATCCTCAGAGGCCTTCAGGAGGCTACTAAGGTTGGATGGGAAAAGGTGTTAGTTGAGTCCGACTCTCAACTTATGATTAATCTCTTGAAGACTCCTTCTAAGAATCATAAGGTGGATTGGAGAATAAAAAGAATTATTGAGAAGATTCAATTAATCCAGATGGGATTTTTGAAAGTTGATTACAATCATGTGGTCAGAGATCAAAACAAGAGTGTTGATGCTTTAGCTAATTGGGCTTTGGACAAAGGTGATCTTACTTGTTATGGCCACCCTCCTATATGGTGGGCTTCTCAAATTAGGGAAGCTCTTCTTTCTATCATTTCTTTGGATGGCTCCAGTTCTGAAGGTACCTAGTTTCTTCTTGTTTTTTTTTTTTGCTTCTCTTTGGTTCATTCAGTTTTTTTTAGTTCCCTAGCTCATTCTATTCTTTATTTTGTTTCCTCTGTTGATTCTTGCCTTAATAGTCTTCTGGTCTAGATAGGTCATTGTTATGTTCAATTTTTTTTTCTTTTTTCTTTTTGTTTTTTTTTTTAGTTTTTTAAGGTGGGTGGGTTCTTTTGTTTTGTTTTGTTTTTGTGTTCTTTGTGTTGTTTTTTGTTGTTCTTGTGTTTTTGTTGTTTTGTTTTTTTTTTTTTATGTTTTTTGTTATTGTTCTTGTGTTTTTTTCGTTCTTGTTCTTGGGTTTCTCTTTGTTTGTGTTATTTCGTGTTTTTATGTGTGAGTGTTTTCTATGTTTTTTGTTTTTGTTTATTGTCTGTTGTTGGTTGTTTTTTATTTTTATTTTTATTTTTATTTTTTTTAGGTTTTGGTTGTGTTTATTTTTCATGTTTTTTTTGGGTTATGTCTTTGTAGTGTTCTATTGTTTTTGTCTTGTTTGTGTTTTGTTATGTGGTTCTTGTGTTTTTCTATGTGGTTTGTGTTGTGGTTTCTTTTATCTTATTGTGCGTGTTTGGTTGTGCTTTTGTTTTTGACACACTCAAGGAGCATGTTTTTTATTTTATTTTATTATTTTTGTTGTTATTTACTTATTTTTAAATTGGTTTTGTGTGTTTGTTTGCTCCTTGAGTATGTCAAAGGTGGTAGGCCAGGTCCGAGTCCTGGGCATTTTTGGTGGAATGGATACCCCTGCCTCCTTGGGTCTTACCCGAAAGTGGCATCCCTTTTGGGATGTTTTCCACAAATTAAAAAATAAGACATGTCATTGCCAAATCTGATCCCTTGAGGTATCTCATGAGCCGACCTTATCTATCTAGTCACAAAGCTAAGTGGGTTCTCACTCTGACTGAGTTTGAACTCGCATTCATAGGTCAAAAATCCATTAAGGGTCAAATCATAGCAGACCAATTAGCTGATGCGCCCTTAGAAGCCACTCATCCCCTCATCATTGAGTTTCTTGATGAATGCCTCAATCTAGAGGAAGATCATTCTGAACAATGGTATTTATATTTTGATGGATCCCGATGTATGAGTGGGGTTGGTGCGGGTATCATCCTAATATCCCCTCAGAAGCACCTTATACCTTTATCATTTAAATTAATATTTGCTTGCACTAATAATACTGCCGAATATGAGGCTCTAATCCTTGGATTACGGGCCACCTTAGCACTAAAAATTAAAGACTTATTAGTTTTTGGTGATTCTCAATTAGTAATAAATCAAATTAATGATGTTTATCAGACCCGAGATGATAAATTGCACCCATATAAAGCTTATGTATTACAGTTGATATCCTTATTTGATAAAGTCACCTTAGAAGCTATTCCTAGAACTAGTAATTGTGTTGTTGATGCTATGGTTGCAGCCACTTCCTTATTGCCCTTGGAGTTGGATGATGAGTATGCTACTATCATTATTCACCGACTCCAGGAACCTGCTTCCGCAAAATCCTGTTTAGATCCATTGGATGTATTTCTAATCAATGAAATTACTCTTGAACCATGGTACATCGACATCCTCAATTTTCTTCAGAAGGGAACCTTCCTTGAAGGTTTTAATAGGAACCAACATTGGTTATTACGTAAATGAGTTGTTCGCTTCGTGATAGTCGGCAATATTTTGTATAGGAGATCCTTTGAAGGTATCCTATTGAGATGTTTAAATCTAGAAGAGTCTATAAAAGCTTTAAGTGAAGCCCATGATGGATCTTGTGGAGGACACTTTAGTGGTAGTGCCATTGCTAAGAAGCTCCTTAGAATAGGATACTTTTGGCCTACCATGGAGAAGGATGCCCATGATTATGTGTGCCATTGCGACAAGTGCCAGAAACACGCTGACCTTGTCCATGCTCCTACTCAAGAACTCCAAGCTATTTCATCCCCTTGGCCCTTTTCTAAATGGGGCTTAGACATTATTGGGAAGATCAATCCCATATCATCCGATGGTCACAAATTCATCATAACTGCCACCGAGTATTTTACGAAGTGGGTAGAAGCTATGCCTTTAGCTTCTTGCACGGGAACTCAAGTTTCAAAATTTATTCTCAATCAAATCATTTGTAGGTTTGGAATTCCTGCAAATCTCATCTCAGATAATGGAACTTGTTTCAAAAATAAATATGTTAAGAAATTATGTCAAAAATATAAAATCCAACATCGTTGGTCCACTCCCTATTATCCCCGGGGTAATGGCCAAGCAAAAGCATCTAATAAAACCTTGATTAAAATCCTCAAAATATTGGTTAACAAATCAGGCCATGACTGGCACATGTAATTATACCCTACCTTGTGGGCCTATCAAACCAGTGTTCGTACTCCCACGGGCACTTCTCCTTTTGTTTTGGTTTATGGTGTCGAAGCTATTTTTTCGTTCGAGCTAGAAGTTCCTTCTTTGGCTTTACTACTTCAGGACACTAAAGTAGGAGATGAATATCATGCTGGCAGATTTATTCAACTAGAACTCCTAGACGAGAAGCGCATCAATGCTTTGGAACATCTTCGTGCCTATCAAAACAAGCTTAAACGAGCATATTCAAAGAAATTCCATAACCGATCTTTTGAAGTTGGCAATCTAGTCTTAAAAGAAAATCAAAAGAACACTAATGCCACTAAAGATCATAAAGGTAAATTTCAGCCCAACTGGCTTGGACCATACATCATTACTGCTAAATTTGGATCGGGTGCATATCGATTGGCAACCTTAGATGGAAAATATCTTAAGGAACCCATGAACATTATGCATCTCAAACGATATTATGCTTAAATCCAAAATCCCATCATTGTATATAATTGTATATAATTTCCTCATTTCAAGCAATCCACATAACAATTCAAAATCAAACAAAAATAAAAAATCATTAAAACCATCAAAAACATGTTTATATTTGCATTATCAGTTCCTGAAATTTTGCAGTTATATTTTCCTTTTATTTTAGATAACTTTATAAGTTATCTTGAACCACGCACTTTTAGCTCACATAATAATTTTGATCTTATTGCTATGATTATAAATCTCTCTTATATCGAAGTCCACTATTGCATTAAATAACATTTTGAGTTTTGGGAACTGATCTTGTTATTTATTTGAACCAAGTCCACTTTTACATATTAAAATGATTGTTGCAAATTCAAAAAATGATACTACACAGTAGTTGTGGTCTCTTGAGTGAAAAGTTTCCCCTACTATCCTATCATGCACATGGTCTAGAATCTTTGAGAATTGGCAAAAGGACAAGCTCACCCCTACCCGGAATAAAAATCCCTTGCTCCACATCTAAGCTGAGCAAGTATCCCTAGAATAGGAAGAAAAGAAAAAAATCAGAAAAAGAATGAAAAGAAAGAAAAGAGAAATGTTCAAAATCCAAGAAAAATGAACCAAAAAAATCAAAAGATCATAGAAAAGTCAAGAAAAATCAAAAAGAGAAAGAAAAGAGAACAAGAAAAGCAATAAAATTTCCCCCCTACCCTTTGAAAGAAAATAAGGGTGAATGAGCTTGAATCCCTGGAATTCTCAATTATTCGAAAATCATGAGGTAAGCCCCATAACAGGTGATTTGTGCCCAACTTGCTTGACATTGGGTAATTCTTGGCATGGTGATATGTCTATCACATTAGCGACCTTATTTTGTACAGACCTATGTTCGCTTGTGGATTAGCTAGCTCTTGATGACCTGACTTACATAGTAGTCTGGTATGGTTACATGCACAAAAATCATGGTTAATGAATCTTCACTTGCACACACATTGGTTCATTCCAATTACTTGTATCAATACCTCACTCAAAATGGGTAAATGAACATTACAAAGCACACACATTTGATCTTCGAGAGATTTTGTGTCATTATGATAAATCAAGATGGATAATGAACTCACGTATGCACACATTGGGTTCTTGATAAATTTAAATGTTGTCTTTGAAATAAATTAAAATATTTCTTCGAAATTTCAAACTTTAAATATTTTTCAACATTCAATTATTTATTTACACATATCTTATTTTGTTTTTTGACTTCGCTATGATAGCATTATTTTCAGGTTGTTATGAATTTGACTTTCATACTTGCGAATTTTGCTTAGCGTAAGTCAAGCTTACACATTTTTTTCTAAATTGTCAAATTTCATTTGTCAAAAATCTTTTCAAAAATCTTGCAATAAAATTTCATTAATACTTTGACTTTCGCGATGATGGTATAATTCCTAGATGTATTTGGAATTTTATGCCTAGCGCAAGTCATCTTTATCATATTTTTTGTCTATTATAAATATCACCAACAAACCATGCAATAAAACTATTCTAAATTCTTTCGACTTTCGCGATGATGGTATAATTCCACACTGGGAATTCTATGCCTAGCGCAAGTCATCCTTCTAAATTTTTACTCCCAATTTATTTCAAAAAACCACAAAAACCATATGACTGAAATATTTTTCACAAAATCATGCTTTAGAAGAATGAAATTTACTATTTCATTTTATCATGTTGAACATCTTGACTTTTGCGATGATGGCATAATTTCTAGGTAATTGTTCAATCATCTATCACACTTAGGAATTTTATGCCTAGCGAAAATCCTCTTTTAAATTTTTCATGCATAAAATTATGTGAAATCCTGAAAATAAATCATATCTCTCTTTCCACCATTACAAAAGCCTTAAGACAGACTCTTAAGCACACCTTACTTTTAGCAATATTTTTCCTCATATTTGGATTAGCTTTATGACCTAGCGAGCGACGACTCCACAAAATGGTCATGTAACAATGACAATATCCTTTGAGGTTTATTGTTAAAAGTCCCTTTTCCTATCATCAATTCATCAACACATCTTTGTTAAGTCAGTTTTTCATTTAATTATAGCATGACAAAAATTATAATTATTTTCAAAAAAACATGATTATATGAACAAATCAATCAAATAAAAAAAATCAAAGCATCAGAAAAATATACACAAGTCATATCACAAAAATAACCATATATCTATATATATCAAAAATATATATACATCGCCAAAACTCGATTGGTATGCCACAATATCCAATTCGGCATACTCAATCATCATCCAAAATGATATACACAAAAAAATATATACACATCTTATATCATCTAATACCGAGATCTCCTCGAGCTCTCAGCCTCATCTCCTCTGTCGCCATGAGGTGGAGGGGGTGGTCCCATGGGTGTCCGAGTAGTGTGGGTCCTCGTCATCGATCTAGATGAAGACCTCGAGGATGACCCTAACCTGATAGGCCCCATGATCTCTGGAGGCAATGTATGTCTCTGACCTTCAGGTACCATCTGAAAGTAAATCCCCTGATAAAATGCGGTCTATGCCATAGACCACGCCAGCTCTGTCACACTCGCTCCTCCACCCCGAGCCTTGAGCCGTGCAACCTCAGACTCTAAACTCTGCACCCGAGCCTATAATTGGGCATTCTCTACCCGAAGAGCTGCCATCTCACTGCTCTCCCCAACATTTATGCCTTTGCCCTTCTCAGGTGAAGGTGGTCTATCTGTCTGCTGAGGAGGGGAACTCTGCCTCCTCTCCTCCCTCCTCTCCTCTCTCCTCTGTCTCTCCCTGGTCTGCACCTCTTGCTCCTGATGAGCATTGGTGGGGATCAGGTGCTTGCCTCATGTCCTAGTCCACCCCCGTACAGGAGGCGTCCATCCTCTCCCGACCGGTCCTCTACCTGCCTCTATAGCAGCCTATCGTCGCCTCATCATCCGATGCATAGCCGCATGTACTGGCCCCCTCGCCCTCGTCAAACATGGAGGATGAATAGTGGCATACCATGCATCATACCCCGTAGCCACCCCTACATCATCTCCATCCACTGGTTGGATGGGGGCATCATCCTCATCGTGACTCATAAACCATCGCATGTCAGGGGACCCACTCAGTGTCATGGTGTCCCAAACCATCTGTGCAAACTCATAATCCCTCATCATTGGGATCCCCTATTGGACCCCAAACTGATGAAGAACTCTGTCATACCGATGGAGCTCTATCTCACCCCACTCCATCCTCATCTAGATCACTCGCCTGATGCAAGCCAACTCATATCCATCCTCTGGCCATCCTGGAAGCTCTCTCCATGGCCTCTAGGTAATCTGGTCTAGAGTCAAGTCATCTATAAACCTGCAAGAGGTAGGTAAATTAGCTCTCCTCTATGAGCCTCTCTGCAGCCACCAGTAGAACACCCTGGGTCTCTCTCCATCGACCCTTGTTAGTGGAAGCCCTATAGGCCTCCTCACCATAATGTGCTCCCAGCACCAGACCTATAGGAGCGACGTCAACACCATGCATTTGCCTTTCTTGTACACGATCCCGTGGAGGATCTTGTACAAGCGACACAAAACATAAGGTCCCTAGGAAAACCTATACCTGTGATCCCTCATATCATAGATGACATCTAAAAGCAACCATGGCACTCTACACCCACTCTGGTGGCATAGCAATAGGCCACCCACTACTCCAACCAAAACTTTGGTCAACCAGGTCACACCTGGAGTCTGCCTCAACTGCTCAATGTTAACCCCACCCTTCTCAAGGATGAAGCTAGCATCTCTGGATAATCTGATCATGGCTCGACCAATATTGGTCGAGGCAACAATATAACATCCCTGAATTGGGATCCTTAGAATCCTCCACACGTCCTCTAGTGTGGGAGCCATCTCCCCTATCGGTAATCGAAAACATGATGACCCCGGATACCATCTCTCAGTGAGGGCCGTCAGTAGCCCCATGTCTGTAGGTACCTGTGGCATCTCTACCACATGTCGCAAACCAATGACATCAAGTGTATCTCGCTCTGTCGGGTCTAATGCACCTAAATCATCCCTCAAACCATCATATTTCCACTCTTGGCTCTTTAGTACCCCTTTCTGCAAAAACAAACAACAAAAAGCAGGATTAGTACATCATTAAAAACATCAATAAAATCAAAAAAATCAAAATCATCTAACAAATTTTTGATATCGCCCACTATTGGACGATATCGTCCCTGATTGGACGAGATCATCGTCATTTCGACGAGATCATCTCATCTTGTACGATTCAGCCCTAAAAGTCGAATCGTCCCTAATTGGACGTGATCGCCCCGAATTCGTCAAGTTCATCTGAGACGATCTTGCTGAAATTGGGATGATCTTGTCAAAATCGAGATGATCTTGCCAAGATTGCCTCGATTTCGTCAACACGGTGAAATACGGCCATGATGCCCTAAAATCCAAAAAAAAATAAAATTTGAAACATAAAAATCAAGTTAAAAATCTTTGTAGGATAGGTCAGAAATCCTTACCCTTATCCCTCATCGCACCGCAAATGCCCGATGCTCAGTCTCCACCATATTTTCACCGCAGAGCTCTAAAAATAGTAAAAAAGTAAAAATGAAAATGAAATTAGGTTTTACCGTATTTTCTAAAAATTATATATTAAAAATCGAATGTTTTTTTAATTTTTTTGAGTTTTTACCAAACAGCCGATTTGGGTAAAAACCCGGAGGGGGCACCACAGTAATCAGTTGCACGATTCAACTTAGAATCATCGCCTAAAAATCGGAATAAATTTTTGCCTTTTTCAAAAGCGTGACAATCTCTTCTTTAACGCATTTTCCTCAAAAAATTGCTAAAGAGGGGGCAAAATGTAACACCCTAAAAATGATGCAGTCAATTTACCATAAGGTTAAAAATCCAAAAATTCACCTTAAAATCGTATTTTAAATAGCCTGCCTCAATTTTTGTGCCACAAATAGGCTTTGTTTTGACCGTTGGATGATATCATCCTCGATTTGATGATATCATCCCTAATTGAACAAAATCGTCTGGAGCCGAACGTCCAGACAATTTCGTCCAAAATAGAAATTTGCAAGAATAGAAGCGCAATCAAATCAGTTCCAACCTCCTGGCTTATCTGGGCATAAGCGCGTTGGGTTGTTAACTATCCTCCCGCTGGATATCTCCTAGATTGGGATGGATCCCAACCCTCTAACTTCCTCCTAGCCCTATAAAACTCATGCTTTGCTAATGAAATCCCCCTGGCTGATCAAGTACCTGCAACCCGAATCCTATTAGTTTCAAAAAGCATCCCAAGTATTGTTATTTTCATATTTTTTTATTAGCTCACTTGCAGGTTTTTCATTGTGCATCCGTCAGAAGAAGCTCGAATCATCGCAGATGATCTCGTCCCGATTGTAGATGATCCTGTGCTTATTGGAGGTGATCTTGCTGGATTAGAGATGATCTTGTTTGCAGCCCTCTTGGGGGAAATTATGATATACAGTTTGCATTCTCTCCCAATTTCTTTAGTCAAATTGCATTAGATTAGTTTATTTCTTATAATGCATCTGGTGTTCACCTCATTTTGTCAATAGATTACAATTTGTTATCCTTTTTTTGTTAGCATAAGCAATTATCTTCAATTCAATCCAAAATCAGTTTCTAAGTCATCATAAGCATTCATTTACATACTGTTAAATAGATTTTACTATATTTTGGAGTATTTCTCTGTGTTTTGGCATCAACTTGTGTAGTTGCAGGTTTTAGATGAAATCGTTTAGACGATTTTGCCTGATTTCAAATGATATCATCTGATTTTGGATGATCCTGCATAATTGTAGATGATATTGTCGAATTACAAGCGATTTCAGCAAATCGCAGACATTCTGGACTACTTCAAAAATTAGAACCTTCATCAGACATTCAGAATTGAGTGAGTCATTTTCAATTTCTTTAAAATATTTTGTTAGCTACATTTAATTATCATTTCATTTTTTGTCTTCATATAAATTTTAAAATCACATATAGAATAGTTTAGTTTCATTATGGCCAACCTAGGTGATTGAAATTAAAATGAACTCATCAAACACATCTTCAACCTAGGCTCGAAAGCTGCCACAAAATGCTTCCTGGTGAACCCACCATCCGTCGACAAATCACCAAAGAGGACACGACTCAAGTGTCTCTCGTTCGAGGTGTAGCTTTACTATTTTCCCATTCCCCTCTGAGGCGTGGATCCATTAGCCTAGAGGAAAGGAGTGTGAAAATTTTAAACCTACACTTATTGATTAGGGTAGCACACACAATTTAATTGATCCTCAAATTGTAAGATAGACCAATTGTTACATCCACACATGCAATATTTTTGAGGTCTTGGTGGAAAATGAGATGACCTTACCTATAATATCAAATTAAAAATTAGGGATTATGAGCTCAAACAAGATATGTTTACCCTTCAATTAAGGGGATGTGATATTATGTTAGGCACTCAGTGGTTGGGAAATTTTGGTACCATTTCATGAAATTTTACAAAACTATGGATGCAGTTTTCACAAAATGGATAGTTGTACACTTTTCATGGTTCAAAATTAAGGCCTCCTCGGATTATCAATTCTAACAGTATGGAGAAGTTGTTAAAAAAATCATCTTGCAAGAACCCTGATGTTCTTGTGTAAATTTGATAAATAATTTGATATAAAATGTAATCACAGGCCACTTAAATGGGGCTCCCTTGTAATCGCTTTGCCGCTATAGGGGGATCCCTCCTTGCCACTTATAGGGGGATCCCTCCTTGCCACTTATAGGGGGCTCCCTCTTTATAATCTAAGCTTCTTATTCTTCTTCTTTTGATGATTTGTGTGAATGGCCAACCTAATATATATATATATATATATATATATATATATATATATATATATATATATATATATATATATATATATATACCCTAAAGCTACGTTGGTGAAGAGACGTGATGGTTCATGTTATGAAGAGATGTGATGGTTCACTTTATGAGTTAATAATATAATAATTAAATGATTAATAATACTAACTAATACTAACTAATAATGTTAGGATGGAGGATCCTAACATGCCATCCTCCTTAAAAAGAGCTTTGTCCTCAAAGCTCAAAGTGAGGAGCTTTGTCCTTTGTTTTCCAAGAAGGATTTACGTAAGTTCTTGGACTCTTTTAATGTCATCCTTCCGTAGGCAAGGATATCGAGAAGGATGAAGTGTTAGCAGGGGGTTGCCAAAAAAATTAGTAAATGTGTGATGATGAGGGAAGGTCAAAAGCCTTAAAATGATGCATAAAAAGAGGTGGTAAAACTTCTACATTCTCTTCTTATTCCTTGGGAGAGGCAATGGAGGAGTGTGCAGTCACCTTTCTACCTTGTTTTTGAATAGGTTTGACCTTGTGGTGATAACTCACTATTGGAGAGGAAATTGAGTGTAGTTCTTGTAGAGTGCATGTTTGGCCATAATGAGTCACTTCAGGAATGTCTACCTCATCCTTACTTGATGCATCGATCACTTCTTGCATATCGACCTCATTGTCTTTATTTTTGTGAGTAGGTGCATCAGGCACTTCAGACACAACTACCTCATATTCATATTTTAGGGATTGACAAGGATCAACGTCCTTCAATAAATACAATATTAGTGTAATGCATTTCTGATGTGATCCAAATTGATCATCACAATTATTGCAAAGGTCTTTCGCTCGTCATTCCTTCACTTCCTTTGGGATGAGGTACTCAACCTGCAAGGGTCAATTAGGTTTTGGGGCATCGTAAGTGGTTTGTGCTTTCCCAATAGGTGTTTTTCCTAATCGACGTTGAGTATTGAATTTGTCTTCGGCTAATTTGGCCAATCCATAGGTCTGCATCATAGTATAGGGATTTAACCTTGTCACCTTCATTCTAATTTCCTCTTTCAATCCACTAATGAAGCTATTGATGATAATTGATTCATCCAATCCTGTGTTGTGTTTGGTGATATCCTCAAACCGAGTTTGATACTCACGCACAAAAGTGATTTGACAAAGATATTTGAGCAATTCCCACATGACTGGGTCCCATATGGCTCTGATACCAAATGCAAGAACCTCGATGTTCTTGTGTAAATTTTATAAATAATTTAATATAAAATGTAATCATAGGCCACTTAAAGGCGGCTCCCTTGTAATCACTTTGCCGCTATATGGGGCTCCCTCCTTATCACTTATAGGGAGCTCCCTCTTTAGAATCTAAGCTTTTTATTCTTATTCTTCGATGATTTGTGTGAAATGGCCAACCTGATATATATATCTACCCTAAAGCTACGTTGGTGAAGAGACATGATGGTTCATGTTATGAAGAGACATGATGGTTCATGTTATGAAAAGATGTGATGGTTCACTTTATGAGTTAATAATATAATAATTAAATGATTAATAATACTAACTAATAATGTTATGATGGAGGATCCTAACACATCTCATGGGGTCATTGCATAAATATTTGTCATCCAACCACCTACTACAACAATGGATCAAATTCTATAAGATTTGCAACTTGTTTTGACAAAGCACAATGTAATTTTTATCGAACCAACCAAATTGCCTCTGCACCGCTCACATTATCATGCTATTCTATTGGTCCCTATTAGTGTACCACCTAACATTAGGCCATACTAATACCTTCATCCTCTTAAGCATAATATCAAGAAGTTAGTATAGGAATTGTTAAAATATGGAGTCATTCACCCTAGTAATAGCCCATACTCTTTGTTGATCTTATTAGTGAGAAAGAAATATTGTTCATGGTGATTATGTATTGATTTTCATGATCTCAATAAGCTCACCATTAAGGATAAGTTTCCTATTCTAGTAGTGGATGAATTATTGGATGAGTTGCATGGGACTATGTTTTTATCTAAATTAGATCTTTGCTCTAGATACCATTAGATCCGGCTCAAGGAAGAAGATATTCCCAAAATGGTGTTCCATACTCATGAGGGTCATTATGAGTTCTTGGTAATGCCATTTGGCTTGATCAATGCACCTTCCACATTCCAAAGTCACATGAACAACATTTTCATTCATTTCTTTGTAAATTCATTCTAGTTTTCTTTGATGATATTTTGATCTATAGTCACTTCTGAGGAGAACACCTCATCCATGTGGATCAAACCCTACAATTATTGGTACAACATCAACTTTATGCTAATTGGTCCAAGTGTTCTTTTGGGTTGATCGAAGTGGAATATTTGGGACACATCATCTCCAAATATGGTGTTAAAGTTTAACCCTAGAAAAATTCAAGCAGTTCAAGAATGGCCAAAACCTCACACTCTCAAGGTTCTTCATGTATTTTTGGGGTTTACTGGCCATTACCGCAAATTTATCCACAAATATGGGAAATTTTTTGCTCCCTTAACATCAATGTTGAAAAATATTTCCTTTACTTGATCAGGTCCTACTAAACAGATTTTCCTTGATTTGAAGCATGCTATGACAATAAATTTGATCTTAGCGATACCTAATTTCTCTAAGTCTTTTGTAATTGAAAGTGATGCTTCAAGAAATGGTATTGGTGCAGTATTGATGTAGGAAGGACGACCCTTGGCTTTCACTAGTAAAGCACTTTCCAGTTGTAATCTAGGAAAATCCACTTATGCTAAGAAAATGCTTATCATTTTGCATGCAATCACTCACTAGCAACCTTATCTCATTGGGCATTAATTTTCCATTAAAATAGATCATCAAAGTCTCAAATATTTCTTAGTGCAACAGGTTGCCACCCCTGAACAACAAAAGTAGATTTCTAAGCTTATGGGTTATGATTATGATATTACCTATAAAAAGAGTAAAGAGAACATTGTGGTCAATACCCTCTCTCATCAATTTGAGGCTCATAGTATGTTATAAGCCATTTTTCTCTCATTCCTCAATGGATAAATTCTCTCTATGAGGAGATGCTTCAGGATTTAGATTTGAAAACTAAGGTTTTTTCCCTTTAAAAATATCATACCTCATGTCCTAGGTATACTTGGGATGGATAATATTTACGCTACCATCATTACCTTGTGGTTCCTCACACATCTTCCCTTCAGGATATTCTCATGAAGGAAATGTATGCTTCTCCCACAACAGGCCATTCAAGGTTCCTTCAAACATATTAAAGGATTAAGCTAATCTTTTCTCAGAAGTGCATGAAGAAAGACAATTTTTTGGCTGCATGTAACACATGTCAACCGATGAAAGGTGAAATAGTACATTCTCCAGGAACTCTCCAACCATTGTCGATTCCATAATAGGTTTGGATAGATATTTCAATGGACTTTATTAAAATGTTACCTAAGTCTAGTGGTAAATCAATTATTTTTATGGTATTGGATCATCTTTCAAAGTATGCTCATTTTTATTCCCTCTCCCATCCTTACACGACCTCCACTATTGCCCAAATATTCCTTGATTTTATATTTTGCCTTCATGGCATGCCTACCTCCATTGTGTCTGATCATGACCCTACATTCACTAGTAATTTTTGGCAAGAATTGTTTAAGTTGCAAGGAACTCATATTAAGATGATTTCATCCTACCATCTATAAATGGATGGCCAAAATGAGATTATCAACAAATATTTGGAGATCTACCTTCGTTGCTTTGCTTCTAAGCATCCTACTTAATGTGTGAAATGGATTTTCTTGATTGAGTGATGGTATAATACTTCTTATCATACAGTGACCAAGGTCACACCTTTTGAAGAATTTTATGGCCACCCTACATGCATTCCCTCCTCCTACATTCTTGGTAGCTCTAAGGTCCATGCAATTGACACTACACTCAACCCATGTCAAAGTCCTCCATAAAATGAAGATGAATTTGAAAGTAGCTCAAAATTGGATGCACCAACAAGCTGATCGACATTATTTTGATCATATTTTTGATGTTGGTGATATGTTTTTTATTTTCCTATAGCCATACAAACAATCATCTCTCTATCTTTGTAAGTGCTAGAAACTTACAACCAAGTACTATGGGCCCTACCAGGTTTTACAGTGGATTGGTGCCACGACCTACAAATTGGCCCTACCATCCACATCCAAGCTCCACCCTATTTTCCATGTCTCCTCCCTCAATAAGGTTGTGGGAAATTAGGTACATGTTCAATCTACTCTCCCATAATTGGATTAAGAAGGTTCTATCTTACTCAAGCCAAAAAAAATGTTGGATCGACAAACACACACGCTTTGCAACTACACCATTACTAAGATCCTTGTTCAGTGGTATGACCTTCAACCAGAATATGCTACATGAGAATATCTCCACTAGATCCAGCATCAATTCCCTCATCTACAACTTTGAGGATAAAGATTTTTGAAGGGGAAGGACATGTTAGGACCCCATCCTAACATTATTTTTGTAATTATCAATTGATTATGTAATGACCCATGTCCAACATGGGGATCCACTTATAATGTTATTTTGTAATACTTTTGTAATGGTATGTGGAAAATAAGGCACATAAACAAGTGGGTCCATTTAATATAACCATTATCAAGAATGTAATCGATGTTTGATAGAAGAATCTAACTCGAGTGATATTTTGCATGTAAGCCAACTCTTGAGCTTAGGGTTAGGTTTGCATGAAGTATTTTTTTTTAAAGCTATGAGGCCATGTATGAATCCATATTTTTGCAAGTGAATGAAATATTGAAGGAGGTTTCCCTCTCGAAGAGACCCATGATTTTGAGTTATTTATGAGATTGTTTCAATTTAGCAATTACTTTCTACATAGTATTATTCTATTATTTGATGTATTTTTATTTATTTATAGTATTTTGTGTGAGTGAGCTTATTTCTAATAGTATATTCCTAACACCCTAAGCATCGATCATAGGGTTTCTCACACTAACCTCAATAAAAAATATTAAATTAAACAAACACTGGGTAAAGCTCAAATAACATGAGGGTATGCTTGATTCTATAACTCAGTTATACTTAACTCTTAATATTTTGATTGTCATAAGTTTATCCCTTACCTCTAGGTGTCTTCATGGTTGTAAAATATATTCCATCCATAAGATTAGAACCCTCAATAATAATGTGAAACTCCTTGATCCCCATCATAACACATTCATCAAAATGCTTAGATATTTTGAAAATCATGAATTAAACAACTCAAACCTAAGACATTAGAGTAATTAAATATTAAAATTAGTATTGGGGACAACATAATAGTTTGGGCTTTGGCTCTTCTTCGAGAGGTCCAAGGCTCAAACCATGACATGGGTGAGTGTTTGAATGGTTGTGTTTGACCCTTATTGATAAGCTCAGCTTTCACCCTTATTAGAGGTCATGTTTGGGATGGGGATGCCTAGCCCCGATGATGCAGGAGCATCCAGTGGTGTAAGAGTGATCTTGCATCACCCAAAAAAAAATTGTAATTGTTTAATTTTGTAAAACTAGTAAAACTAGTTTAACTTGCAGGAGATTTTTGAAGGTCTTAGAGGTCGAATTTGAGGATTTTTGGCTAGACGCGAGCCTTGGCACGAAGAGCCAAGGATCGCCCCGCTTAGCTCGTTTCATGCCATTTCCAAAAATATGTTGTAATAGTCAATCGGGTCAACGAGCGCGAAGTTACGACCTCGACAAGTTGCCCCCAAATTTCAAATTTGAAATAGATGGTTTTAGGCGGGAAAAGGGGAAAACAGGGTATTTGAGGGAATTTTCAAAATTGTAAAAGGATTTTCTTTTTGTATCCTCATTTCTGGCATGAAAGTAAGGAAAGGTTTGATTCTCTGAGTTGTTCAAAGGAGAAACACTTGTGTATCATTTGTTCGGTGTTGCTTGTGTAACGTGATCTCTACCAAGTGGTATCAGAGCGGGAGTTCCTGAGTGTGTAAATAGATCATCGAACGTGAGGCAGTTTACACCAGGATCTGTGGTTAGGGTTTGTGAGAGAAGTGAGCAGAATGCCTCCATGAAGAAACCATGGTGGTGGGAGAAATATGGTGCCAGAAGAAGATTTCAGAGCTTTGTAGAGGCAAGTTCAGGCTCTGCAAGAGGAGCTGCATAGAGGGTTTGAGCCAAGGAGAGAAGATGGTAGTGAAGATGAAGTTGAAGAAGAAGAGGACCAGTTCGAGGAAGAAGAAGAGGTGGTAGATCCTACACAAGCCAGGTTATACAGAGCCATATCTCATATTGGAAAGAGACCGAAGATGGAGGTTTCTACGTATTCTAGAAATCTTGATCCAGAGGAGTTGATTGACTGGATCAATGATTTGGAAGAATACTTTGAGTATGAGGAGGTTGAAGATCCTGATAGGGTCAAGTTTGCTAAGACCAAGCTGAAGGGTCATGCCAGCATATGGTGGAAGGGAGTGCAGCTAGACAGAAACAAAAGAGGAAAATAAAGGATAACAAAATGGGAGCGGATGTTGGAGAAGTTGAAGAGGCAGTTCATTCCAGCTGACTACGAGTTGGATCTGCTAAAGAAAATGTAAGGTTTGAGGCAGTCAAGTAAGTCTATCAAAGAATACACAGAGGAGTTTTATAAAATTTTAATCAGAATAGGCCATTCTGAGGCCAACAAGGAGAAGGTAGCCCATTATATTAATGGGTTACGAGCAAGTATTCAAGAGGAGTTAAGTCTGGTCAGGATGACCACCATAGAGGATGCTTACCAGTTTGCCCTGAGGGTTGAAGAGAAGCTGAACAGAAGGTTTGAGAGCAAGCAAAGAGGAAGAGGTCATGGTGGAAGAACTAGTGGAAGAACAAATGGAGGATGAAATGAAGATCATAAGAAGAATGGAGAAGCCAACAGTAGTCAGGACCAAAAGGGAGATAATGCTTACCACCCCCGTGATCAGAACAATGGTTACCAGAGAGGAAGAGGAAGGTCTGGATGAGGGTTTGGAAGAGGAGGATTTCGTGGAACCTATTTCCACTATGGGGAAGAAGGACATCGAGCATACGAGTGTCCACAACACCAAGAGAGGACAAATAAGAGACCCGAAGGTAATGCCCGAGTTGTTGTTGTTGATGAAGATGCTGAATCTGAGCACTCTAAAGAAGCAGAAAGAGGAGAAGTGTTGATCACAAGGAGAGCCTTGCTGAATGAGGAGAGAGACCCAGATCAGAGGAAGAGCTTATTTCGCACAAGGTGTAAATGTGCAGGTAAGGTCTGTAATATTATCATAGACAATGGTAGCACAGATAACCTAGTTTCAGAAGGAATGGTTACCAAATTGCAATTAGAGAGGAAGAGACACCCGCATCCATATCGGATTGCGTGGTTGCAGAAGGACCATAGGGCTTTGGTCAGTGAGCAATGCTTGGTAAAATTTAATATTGGGAATTACCGTGATGAGGTCCTGTGTGACATCCTACCTATGGATGCTTGCCATTTGCTGTTGGGAAGGCCATGGCAGTTTGATCGGTGTGCAGTGCATGATGGTCGTGCCAACACTTACTCCCTGACAAAGAATGGAGTGCGCCATAAGCTGAAGCCCCTGAAGGAGGTGGATGAAAAGGTATGTAGCAGTGCCAAAATCTGTTTAGTTGAAGGTAGAAGGTTTTTGGATGGTTTGAAGCATGAGCATATGTGCTATGCATTAATTCCTAGAGTTAGGGAAGAAGAATGCAAAGATACCCCAGTGGAAGTCTCAGGTCTGTTAGAAGAATTTCTAGATATTATATCAGATAATGTGCCTGAGGGTTTGCCACCGAGTGAGGAAGATCAGTCACCATATAGATTTGGTACCAGGATCTAGTTTACCCAATAAGGCAGCCCATAGAATGACTCCTGTAGAAAGTGAGGAGCTAAACAGGCAAGTCCAAGAGTTGCTAAAAAAGGGACTGATTCGGGAGAGCCTGAGTCCATGTGCAGTACCTACAGTACTAGCACCAAAGAAATATGGAGAGTGGAGAATGTGTACAGACTCCCGAGCTATTAACAAGATCACCATAAAATATAGATTCCCATTGCCAAGGATGGATGACATTATGGACTATTTGAGTGGAGCCAAGTACTTCACAAAGATTGACCTGAAGAGTGGGTACCATCAGATTCATGTCAGAGAAGGAGATGAGTGGAAGACAACCTTCAAGACCAGAGAGGGTTTGTATGAGTGGTTGGTCATGCCATTTGGGCTAACCAATGCACCAAGCACATTCATGCGGCTGATGAATGAGGTATTGAAGGAGTTTTTAGGAAAATTTGTCATTGTCTATTTGGATGACATTTTAATATTTAGCAAGACCCTGGAAGAGCACCTGATGCATATCAGAAGGGTTTTTGAGAAGCTGAGGGAGGAGCAGTTGCTGATTAATTTGAAGAAGTGCAGTTTTGTGAAGAAGGAGTTAGTGTATCTGGGATTTGTCATCTCAGTCGAAGGTCTAAAAATGGACCCAAAAAAGGTGAGGGCTATCATTGAATGGCCTACTCCAAGGAGCATAACTGAGGTAAGATCATTTCATGGTCTAGCAAGTTTTTACAAAAAATTCATTAGAAATTTTAGCAATATTTGTGCACCCCTTACAGAAACAATGAGAGGGGATAAGAAAGAATTTAAGTGGACCTTAGGAGCAGATAAGAGCTTTGATATGTTGAAGAAGAAGGTCACAGAGCAACCTATTTTGGCACTTCCATATTTTAATAAGGTATTTCAGGTAGATTGTGATGCTAGTGGTAGTGCCATAGGAGTTGTATTGAGTCAAGAAGGTAAACCTGTTGCTTATTTTAGTGAGAAACTCAATGATGCTAGGAAGAAGTATTCAGTTTATGATCAAGAGTTTTATGCTATAGTTCAGGCTCTAAAGAAGTGGAGGCATTATTTGTTGCCAAAAGAGTTTGTTCTATATACTGATCATCAGGCCTTACAGTATATTAATAGCCAAGGGAAGCTAAATCAGAGGCACTTGAAGTGGGTTGAGTTTCTACAGAGTTATACCTTTGTGTTGAAGCACAGGAGTGGAAAGTCAAACAGAGTTGCAGATGCCTTAAGTAGAAGGCAGTGTTTGTTGACATAAATGAAGGTGGAAGTTGTAGGGTTTGATGAACTTAAGGGTTTGTACCCTGAAGATCCTGATTTTGTAGAGGCTTGGAGGGCTTGCTTGGCACCTGTTACTTTGGATAGGACTAAGTGGTTGGATTTTCTGATCCAAGATGGAATGTTGTTTAGAGGAAATCAATTATGCATTCCAAGGAGTTCAATGAGGGAGAATCTAGTCAAGGAGAAACACAGTGGAGGGTTGGTTGGACACTTTGGTCGGGATAAGACCATTGCCCTCGTTAGTGAGAACTACTATTGGCCACAGTTGTAGCAAGATGTGAAGAGATTTGTGCAAAGTTGTAGAGTATGCCAGATGGCCAAGGGTGTGAGACAGAACACTGGATTATATCATCCATTACCTGTACCAGAGAGACCATGGGAGGACATCAACATGGATTTTGTTCTTGGCCTACCAAGGACACAGAGGGGGAATGACTCCGTATTTGTAGTGGTTGACAGGTTTTCAAATATGGCACATTTTATTCCCTACCAGAAAACTAATGATGCAGTTCATGTTGCAGGGTTGTTTTTCAAAGAGGTGGTACGACTTCATGGTCTACCAAAGAGTATTGTTTTCGATAGGGATACAAAGTTTGTTGGGTATTTTTGGAGGACCCTATGGAAGAAATTGAAGATAGATCTGAAATTCAGTTCTGCATACCACCCGTAGACTGATGGGCAAACGGAGGTGGTGAACAGGAGTTTGGGTAATCTACTGAGATGCTTGGTAGGAGATAAGCCCAAGGGTTGGGACTTGGTTTTGCCATAGGCAGAATTTGCATACAATAATTTTGTCAATAGAAGTACTAATAAATCCCCATTCCAGATTGTGTATGGGAGCAGCCCAAGGAATGCTTCTGAGTTGAGAAATATGGATAGAGGGGAAAAGAATAGTGTTGAGGCTGAGGACTTTGCAGAGCATCTGAAGAGCTTGCATGAAGAAGTGAAGAAGCATATTACTAAGATGAATACTCAGTACAAGACAAGGGCAGACCAGAAGCGACGGTTTAAGGAATTTGAAGTGGGAGATGAAGTTATGGTCCATCTGAGAAAAGAAAGGTTTCCTGCTAAAACCTATAACAAGCTAAAAATGAAGAAGTTTGGACCATGCAGAATCATAGAAAAATGGGATTCAGGCAATGCATATGAAGTGGAATTGCCAAGTGGGCTTAACATATCACCTATTTTTAACATTTCAGATTTGGCAGAATACCATGAAGGAGACAATGGTGAGGGACCAGTAGCAAAATTGTGGAATATTCCAGCATCTACTCCAGAGACGGAAGAGATAGAAGAGATCCTGGATACCCGCATCGGCAAAAGTACCAAAAATAGGCAGTATGCAGAATATCTGGTTAAGTGGAAGGGCAGACCTATTGAAGATTCATCTTGGTTGTCGAAGGCTGAGGTTGAACGCCTTGGTTTTCTTCCAACAATAGAGAAGTGAAGGTCACTTCTCAAAATTACCCTAGGTGTCTGATGCAGGAGCATCCAGTGGTGTAAGAGTGATCTTGCATCACCCGAAAAAAAATTGTAATTGTTTAATTTTGTAAAACTAGTAAAACTAGTTTAACTTGCAGGAGATTTTTGAAGGTCTTAGAGGTCGAATTTGAGGATTTTTGGCTAGACCTTGGCAAGCCTTGAGCATTGTCCTTAGCTCGTTTCATGCCGTTTCCAAAAATATGTTGTAATAGTCAATCGGGTCAACGAGCGCGAAGTTACGACCTCGACAAGTTGCCCCCAAATTTCAAATTTGAAATAGATGGTTTTAGGCGGGAAAAGGGGAAAACAGGGTATTTGAGGGAATTTTCAAAATTGTAAAAGGGCTTTTCTTTTGTATCCTCATTTCTGGCATGAAAGTAAGGAAAGGTTTGATTCTCTGAGTTGTTCAAAGGAGAAACACTTGTGTATCATTTGTTCGGTGTTGCTTGTGTAACGTGATCTCTACCACTTGAGCATTGATCATAGGGGCTTCTCACACTAACCTCAATAAGATTTTGAAGAACAAGATGGTGGGCTTGAGTCTATAAAATGGTTACACTTAACTCTTAGTATTTTTATTGTCATAATTTTATCCCTTACCTCTAGGTGTTCTTATGGTTGTAAAAGGTATTTCATTCATAGGATTAGAACCCTCAATAATTATGTAAAACTCCTTGCCCCCAAGGGCTAGGTGGATTGGTAATTATTTATCTGGATAGACACTTACCAAGAAGATACCTAGGTTCAAACCTTGGGGGTATACCTATTACAAAGGTAGTATTCTAACTTAAATCCTTTGAGTGCACGTCATACCAATGATGATAGTAGAAATCCCAAGCGATCGATGATCCCCCTCACACGGGTCAACAATAATGAGGTGGTATAGGCTTGTTGGGAGTAGCCCGTATGGCTTGAACCCTGTACTTGGTAGTTACTAAAAGTAATGTGAATGTAACCAGCTCTCCTATGTATCAAAAAAAAGTGAAACTCCTAGATTCCCATCAATAACACAATCTCATTGATCAAAATTCTTACATATTGTTAAAATCGTGAACTAAACAACTCAAACCTAAGACATTCTAGTAATTACATATTAAGATTAGTAATAGGACAAAACTTGTAGATAGAATGAGGATAAAGTTTGATCTATAATAAATTTAAATTTGGCCTTAGGTTTATGGCCACTTAATTCGAGGTCCATGCATTTCTATAAGTTTGGCCACTAATTCTAAGTGTCCTTATGGCTCTATTATATATCACCCATGGGATGAAAAACATTTTTGTTTCCCATCACATGCCTAAACCTATTTATTTCATGTTTAGTGTATGATTTTATTATTTTAGTAAATTTGCATTTATTTATACATCAATTATTTACTATACTATTATTATTTGTTAGTTTAATTCAAAAATTATATTTAATAGGCTATCATATATTTTATTTTATCATCAAGCCAAGAAAACTCGCTTAGGGTTGAAGCACCAACAAATTATACACATTGGAACTTGAGCCACCTCTTTAGTGAAAGTTATCTTCTAAACCTTTTAAGATTAGACCATTCTAGATTCTTTCAATAAACTATCTTTTAAAAAAAATATTATTAATTTTTTAATTTAAGCATTTCAACTAATTGTAAATATCATTATGTGGATTATTTATTTAACACATACAATAATATTAAATATATTAAAAAAGATAATGTGATTTAAACCAAAAGCAATTAAATTATCACTTGTATAGTGAATTAATATGAAGATAAAGGAAATATTTTACTATTAAATAAGGAAAAAAGTACTTTTTAAAAATAATTAAAGCTTTAATAAATAATTAACCTATAAGTGTTGGAAATTTTGAGTGTTTATGTTGTCATTGATGTCAAAAGTTAGTTCATATCAATACAAGGAAATTGACAAAAATAGGGTTAAAATATTTATATTTTAAGCCCAAGAGATTTGGTTTAAAGCTTCACATGGTTGGTCAAAAGATTATCTAAATACCCCAAAGGAAGGAAATACCTAGGCCCAAAGGAAATAATATTATAATATTCATTATTATAATATTAAAGTTATCAAGGAGAAAGCCTAAGGTGAAGGAAGGAAATACCTAGGCCCAAAGGAATAATATTATAGTATTTATTATTATAATATTAAAGTGTTAAGAGAAAGACTAAGGTTAATTATAAAATAATTATAATATTTATATTATAATAATTTTATAACCCTAAGTGGGTTTGGCACCAAGAATAAAATTTAAATGTTTAATTTTTGTCGACGTCCGAGCAAGGAGGAAAAATGGTATTTATACCATAAGGTTTTGAAGGCCAAAAGTAAGTCTCTATAATGTGTGTGCAAACATTTGATTTAATTAATTGATGCAAATTTTGTGAGCAAAGCAAGGACGAAGGTTTTATTTTTAAAATCAAAGAGGAGCATGTGGACAAATAAAGGGATAAGGTTGCATGCCCCTATCACTAACCACGCGGTTGACCTAGCGGTAAGCTTGGCAGCGTTAATACTTTGGTGGATGGTAGGTCTCGCGTTCCATTCCCAGCAACAGTAGAAGGAATTTTTTTGTTTTAAAATGAGTTTTGCACCAACGGGTGCGATAAAGGCTTCAAGTGAGCGCTTAGCTCACACGGTGGTTAGGATGTGGCTAAGGCACAGGCGATAGACAAATGAGGGTTCGATTCCCTTGGGATGCAGTACGTAAGGCATTATTTTTTGTTTAAATAAATTTATGCCTAGGTCCTAAGTTGTAAGGTATGTGCCTAACTTGGGAGGTATAATGTTTTAAATTTAATTTTTATTTTTGCCATAAAAAAGGGTTTGAAATATTTTGGCTTTTGATATAGTGAAGTTGTTAAGTGTCTTGGAATATTATTTTGAATGGTGGTTATATTTCTTTTGGAAATGCATTTATGATAAGTGGGAGATATAAGGGAATAATTTTTATTATTCCATGCATTTAATGTTTGAAGGAAGTTATAGTGATTTAAGTGTGAAAGTGAATTATTGGAGTAATAAGAATCCTTGTTGATTTTGTTTTGAATGTGTTAAGAGGAAGTTAAAAGGTGTATGAGGTATTTTGATTATTTGTATGTTTTGCTAAAATATTTTGAAGGGTTTGATTATATGAGTTGATGCAATAATTTTAGAAACCAAGAGAGTGGTTTGGAATTTAATTGGGCACACATATTGAAGGTTTGCTAACTCATAAAGAAGTGTTGTGCTAACCTTTTATAGTTGCAAAAGATATTGTGAGTGAGACAGGTTTTGAAGACATATCTCCATAAAAGAAAAAAGGTATGGGCACATCATCCTTTGATTGAAGTTTTGTTGGATTGAATGTTGTGAAATATAAGGTGGAGTGAAAAGGATTGTTTGATAAGCATTGTTGGAAATATTTGAGTGAGTTTTTATATGCTTCATTGGTGAATGTTTAGAGAACATTTGAGATAGAGATTGAATATTATTTGAGTTAGGATTTGAGACCCACATTGTGCTCTTTGTTTTAAGAAGTGTGAAAACACTTGTTTAGGGTTTATGAGCAAGTTGTATTTCATTGATTGAATGATTGAGTGAAACTTCTTGAGCAGTAGTTTTGAGTGATACTAAAAGTGAATGTGCAAACATTAGAAATCAGATTTGTGAAAGCCACAGACTTAATGATTGAGTAGAACATATTGAGTTTTTTTATAGAGTACATTATTCTCTATATGTTCCAAAGGTTAAATGAATTCTAAATAGAATATATCTAAACTGCTTCAAGTTAAAGGAATTACTTTGAAGATTAGACAAAGCATTTTATAGCATTGTGTGCAAGATTGAGATTTATTGAGCATATCTTGTGAGTTGTTTTGAGCATGTATTTGAGAAAATTTGAGCAAGTATTTGTGAAGGCTTGAGAGCATAATTGAGCAAGTTCTTGAGAGGACTTGAAGGCAGAATTGAGCAAGCCTTTATGAAGGCTTGAGAGCATAATTGAGCAAGTTATTGAGATGACTTGAATGCAGATTTGAGCAAGTCTTTGTGAAGGTTTGAGAGCAGATCTGTAATGTCCTTTTTCTGGGGTTCTAGAGATTTCTAATAAAATTCCAATTTTTTGGTAGGTAATAAAATTACAATAAAAATGCAGATTTAATTCTAGATTGCAGAACAACAATTTCCAATAAATTCCCAAGGCTGAATTTTATTAACAATTGCAACACAACAATGCTTCAACAATCCACAATCTGATTTTTATTAAAATTGAAGGCATACCAGATTTACAATGACAAATCCCATTCAATAAGTTCTGATTTAATACTTGAATGCTATCAATATATTACCAGGAATGGGACGCTGGCCTCCAGGAGATGATAAAGTGTTGGCTGATCTTCAAAATATGCTTAGGACAGCTACCAGATGGGACGCTGGACTGATTGGGGTCTTGTAGTACTGAATTTGTCCTCAAAACTGCTAAAATACTCTGCCAAACTGGGACGCTGCTCTCCAGATAGGAATTAATGCTGAATCTACTCAAAATCACCTCAAATACAGCCCCAATATGGGACGTGTAACCTGGAATGACTGTGAAATCTGATGTTAACCCCAAATCTGCTAATGTATGGCCAGTAGATGGGACGTTGGGCAGGTAAGCCACCCAATGGCTGATTGAACCCTCTCAATGTGTAGATATGAGCTTGGTAATGGGACGCCAGGTTCCTAGATACTTCAATCTGCTGTTATAAATCTTCAAACCTGCTAATACTTCCTCCAGATATGGGACGTCCAGCTCTTGAGCTGTAGTAACTTCAAAACTGACTCCAAGTTCCTCAACTAAAATCTCCAAACTGTCCAATTAACCTCCCAGAATTGCAATGTTCTTGTCACAAAGGCTGAATGCTGATAACAATAATGATATTTGCCTCAAACCAATAACAAACCCTCTCCTAGGGCAAATATGAATGAAGAACAATGCAATAACCCTCTCTTAGGGCAGAATGCAATTGAAGAGCAGTAGAGACTCCAAGGTTTTCGTCTTAGAGCTCCTCAGCTTAAAGGGTTTTTCGTCCTTCAGCTGACTCCTGCAGGGTTTCGTCCACAGAAGGGATCTCTTGTAGGGTTTCATCCACAAGAGAAGAGTAATTTAGCTTCTCAGCCAAATTCCACAAGAGAAAGAAATAATCAAATGTCCAAGATACCAAATGAATGCTCCAATCCTTCTTTTATAAACTCCAAACCCTAATTTGTCGTTGAGAAGCTTTTATTTTTATTTTAATAATAATAATAATATAATGGAGTTATATTATTATATTATTATCCTTAATATAACGCATACCCCTTATTACTCCCCCTTTTATTATTTTTTATTTATTTTCCCTTTATATCACACCAAACTTTATAAAAATAACATTATTACTAACGCACACCACACCACATGTATGTACAAGGAGAATTCAAAAAATGGGTCATTACAATACATCCCCTCCTGAGATTGCTTGTCCTCAAGCAATCGAATCATAAACTCCATCAAATCAATTTGTAACATGATCAAGGACAATCCCAGGGTCCCAAATGAGTCTCATAAAACATTTGCCATGCTGAGATAATACCACCTCAAAAGTGAATGCTTTGGAGCAAAGTAGTTTCCTGTTTTTCTTCCCAATGCCCATGTATGCTGCAAGCCTTACCAGGAATGCCATTATTGATTCATCACAATCATCATCTCTTCTAAATTCTGTTGTAGACATGGTCCCATTAAATTCACTCCACAAGAGATGATTAATTGCCTTCAATACACTTAGTGGAAAAGAGTAGTGGCTGGTCCAACTGCTTAATTGGTGCTCAAGAGTCACTAATGAGGAAATGGCCATGGTGCTCTCATCTTGTGGTGGTACCTCTACTGTTTTGTCTTCATCTAGAGTACCAATTGGTGAAAAGAATGACACCCATTGTAGCCCCTGCAAAGAATTATTTTCTGCTACTAAAACAGTCTTTAAATATTGCATTATGCTTCCCAATTGGTTATCAATAGGAAAGATATCAACCTGTATTTGCCTTCCAATATTTATATCTTCAAAACAGTCCACATGCCCAAATTCATAGTATTCATTTTGTTGTGTAAACAACTCCTTGCATTCTCTTTTGTATGGCCACCCCATAACAATATTGTTCATGTGTTTTCTTTTAAAATGCTCTTCATTAAAGGCTTGTTTATTGTACTCACCTTTTCCTAAGTCTTCCCTTTTAAAATCCCCATGCATACTTGCTTTCAAGAAATTAAAACTTTGAAAGTTTGAATCAAAATTTTCTTCTTCTTTGTCACATAAAAGAAGATTGGCACAAGATGTATGACTTACCTCTTCTAGATCTGAAGCAATAGTATCTTTATTGGGAAAGTCACTTTCCAACATCATCTTGATGGTGCCAATTTCTGATTCCATTACCAAAGAGTGGTTCTCATTGTCATCAAGGTCTTCATCAAATTTTGGCTCTCTACAATCATCAAATTTGGGTTCTCCCTTATACAACACTTTGTTCCCATGTTCTTCATCATTATTCTTATGAATGGAAGGGCTGCATAACGTTGATACACTACTAGCAAACAAATCAGAATTTATCTTATCATTTTCAATTGCAACTTGCTCATTGAATTCTTCAATGTTGGGCTTTGAAGTATGACCAATTAATTCTGATTTACTGGGAATATTTTCTGGTTTGACTTCTTCATTTTGTGGCACCCTGTTTTCAAACTTGTCTTCCCAAGAAAATGATTCAGCTTGACTTTTTCCTTCTTCAACCACTTCACTAGGTGTAACACCATCATCTCCACTATTCTCAATATTGATAGAGCTGGATGAAGTGAATACATCGCTACCATGTAAATCAGAATTGACCTTATTTGTTTCATCTTCACCCTCAAAACTTAACTCATTTTCAATGTTAAGCCTTTGATCATGATCATCACATACCAATTTATCTTCACCTTTTGTTGTTTTGTTTTCTTTATTTGGCTGAACTTTTTCTTCAAAAGTGCTTGCAAATGATTCAAATTCATGGAGTATAGACACGGCATCATAATGTTTACTTCCATCATACAAAATTCTCACAATGTTTTCCTGTCCATACTCTTTCCCATATTCTGAAATAACTGAAATTTCATTACTTTTGTCATCTTTTAAGTAAATTGTTATGGGTTTTTGAATCACATGCGTGGCCATGAGAATTTTTGGTTCTCCTCCCCATACACCTGGTTGTCTCATATTCTGAACATAAGTGTCAAAATTACCTTCGACAAACCATTTCATTACTGCTTTTCTATTTAGGAGCTCATCTGCAACTTTTCCTCTTAAGTCTTGGGCTAGATTCTTCAAGGTGCTATCATCTGGACATGGTTCCTTTCTTTGCACACAAAGCCCAAAAGCAATGGCTCTGAATAAGCAGTTTCCATCACCAATCATTTTTGAAACTATGAGATCTTCATATTCCTCTGTTTCCTTACCTGCTTTATCTTTTCCACATACATGCCCATTACTCCAAGACTCTTTACACTTGAAACAAAGTTGCTCCTTTCTCAACTGGTTCTTGCTCTTTGGTTTATGTTCTGAATTCTGTAATTCTTTAGTGACTTTTTGTTGCATGTTTTCCTTATTCTTTCTTTGATCTTTGCCTTCTTTTCTTGACTTTGGTGGAGATCTAGATTTTGGTGGTGATCTTGGTGGAGGACCTCCCTTACTTACTATGCCATGTAGTTGCAAGTAACTTCTGAAAGAAAGATGCTTCCTGAATTCTGGTGATTTCCTTTGGTACCTATCATACAAAGCATCTATTTCTGGAACTCCACTACCCAATGGCTGAATTTGCTCTTCTGACTTTTGGTTGGAATTTTTGTGAATTTGAATTTCTTTTCTGAGGTGTTTGTGGTGAAGAATTTTTATTCTGATTTGCTGGTGAATTTGCATGTGTAGTTCTCTTATAATCTAAATTTTTGTGATTTTGGGGAGATGTGCATGCTACCATTTGTTCCATTAATTCCACCATAGCATCCAGTTGCTCTAAATTAAATTTCATAGTGGCTGAAATAAAATGAATTCTGCAGCAAACCCTTACTCTGCTGAAAGCTGAAAACACCCAAAATCTGGAAACCTGAAAATCTAAAAACCCTAGTTTTCTGCTATACCCAAAACCTGAAATTGTTGATTCTCAAATACCCAGATGTTCAAATGTCAAAATCTGCAATACCCAGAAACTTTTTTCCACAAACCCTGGCCCAAAAATTATTTCTGGCTAGATCTTTCCATAGGCTGGCAAGAACATAGCTCTGATACCACTTGTAATGTCCTTTTTCTGGGGTTCTAGAGATTTCTAATAAAATTCCAATTTTTTTGCAGGTAATAAAATTACAATAAAAATGCAGATTTAATTCTAGATTGCAGAACAACAATTTCCAATAAATTCCCAAGGCTGAATTTTATTAACAATTGCAACACAACAATGCTTCAACAATCCACAATCTGATTTTTATTAAAATTGAAGGCATACCAGATTTACAATGACAAATCCCATTCAATAAGTTTTGATTTAATACTTGAATGCTATCAATATATTACTAGGAATGGGACGCTGGCCTCCAGGAGATGATAAAGTGCTAGCTGATCTTCAAAATATGCTTAGGACAGCTACCAGATGGGATGCTGGACTGATTGGGGTCTTGTAGTACTGAATTTGTCCTCAAAACTGCTAAAATACTCTGCCAAACTGGGACGCTGCTCTCCAGATAGGAATTAATGCTGAATCTACTCAAAATCACCTCAAATACAACCCCAATATGGGACGTGTAACCTGGAATGACTGTGAAATCTGATGTTAACCCCAAATCTGCCTTGGGGGCACTAATGTATGGCCAGTAGATGGGACGTTGGGCAGGTAAGCCACCCAATGGCTGATTGAACCCTCACAATGTGTAGATATGAGCTTGGTAATGGGACGCCAGGTTTCTAGATACTTCAATCTGTTGTTATAAGTCTTCAAACCTGCTAATACTTCCTCCAGATATGGGACGTCCAGCTCCTGAGCTGTAGTAACTTCAAAACTGACTCCAAGTTCCTCAACTAAAATCTCCAAACTGTCCAATTAACCTCCCAGAATTGCAATGTTCCTGTCACAAAGGCTGAATGCTGATAACAATAATGATATTTGCCTCAAACCAATAACAAACCCTCTCCTAGGGCAAATATGAATGAAGAACAATGCAATAACCCTCTCTTAGGGCAGAATGCAATTGAAGAGCAGTAGAGACTCCAAGGTTTTCGTCTTAGAGCTCCTCAACTTAAAGGGTTTTTCATCCTTCAGCTGACTCCTGTAGGGTTTCGTCCGTAGAAGGGATCTCTTGTAGGGTTTCGTCCACAAGAGAAGAGTAATTTAGCTTCTCAGCCAAATTCCACAAGAGAAAGAAATAATCAAATGTCCAAGATACCAAATGAATGCTCCAATCCTTCTTTTATAAACTCCAAACCCTAATTTGTCGTTGAGAAGCTTTTATTTTTATTTTAATAATAATAATAATATAATGGAGTTATATTATTATATTATTATCCTTAATATAACGCATACCCCTTATTACTCCCCCTTTTATTATTTTTTATTTATTTTCCCTTTATATCACACCAAACTTTATAAAAATAACATTATTACTAACGCACACCACACCACATGTATGTACAAGGAGAATTCGAAAAATGGGTCATTACAATATTTGAGTAGGTTCTTGAGAGGACTTGAGGGCAGATTTGAGCAAGTCTTTGAGAAGGCTTGAAGGCAAATTTGAGCAAGTCTTTGAGAAGGCTTGGAGGTATATTTGAGCAGAGTTGATTTTTTTATTTGTTCAAGATTTGTGTTAAGGCTTGGGGTAAATATAAGCAAAGTTGATTTGTGATTGGATCAAGCTTTGTGTTAAGGCTTGAGGACAAATTTGAGATAGATATTTGTGAGTATATTTATACTACACTTGGGATAGAGTTTGGTGTAGATCTGATATAGAGTTGAGAGTAAGCTTTGGAGGTGATAGAGTAGAGGACAACAGTCTCCAATGGATAGAGATCCATTATCCAGGGTAGTGAGGATAGAGGTCTTTTATGGAGAGAGATCCACAAGCCAGAGTAGTGGGGGTAGAAGTCTTATATAAGATCATCATCTAGAGCAGAGGGGAAAGAGTTCTCCTATGGATAGATATCCACAAACCAGAGCAAGGGGAAAGAGTTCTCCTATGGAGTGTGATACGTGAACCAACTGGGAAGATAGAGTTCTTCTATGGAGAGATATCCATGAACTAGTTGAGGAGAAAGAGTTCTCCTGGATCAAGTTCCACGAACCAAAGAAAAGGAGAAAGATTTATCCTGTGGAGAGTGATCCACAAATTAGATTATTATGGGATTGGTGTCTCCTTTGGATAGAGTTCCATAAACATTGTAATAGGGAAGTGATTCCCAAGATATTTTTTGAGAAAATTTTAGTGGAAATATTTTCTCCGTGGAGTAGCCCACATTGGGTGAACCACATTAAATTGATGTCTCTATTGTGTGTGATGATTTGTGCATTGCTTTAATTACTATTGTCGATATTTTCATTGATAATATTGGATTGTATTGTTTGGGAAGGAAAAGTAAAAGTTGATCTTATACTGTTCACCCCCCTCTTAGTATAAGCATGTGTTCTTCAATAAGACTATAATGGGTTTTTGTTAGAAACCATGGTTTCTAGTGTAATAAATTGAACTTACTCCTAATTATTTTCATCTTGATGTACAAACATTGCTTCTAAGGATACATGAGTACACAAGGTGTATAATATTAAAAACTTGTTTGGATTTGATATCCTCAATGTTAATGGATGTATAAAGAACCATTTAAGATATATTAGGGTAAAAATTTTAGATAGCATGAGGGTGGAGTTTGATCCATAATAAATTTACACTTGAGCTTAGGTTCATGGCCATTTAACTCTACGCCCATGCATTTCCATACATTTGGCCACTACCTTTATGTGTCCTTATGGTTCTATTAGGTATCACCCACGATATTGGAACTATGGCTTCAATGTGCAATAGCCTCCCATCACATGCCTAAACCTATTTATTTTATTTTTAGTATATGATTTTATTATTTTAGTAAAATTGCATTAATTTATACACTAATTAATTATTCTACTATTATTATATCTATTATTTTAATTTAAAAACTATCTTTAATAGGCTAATATATATTTTAATTTATCATCGAGCCAAGACAACTTGCTTATGGTTTATGCACCAACTACTTATACACATTGGAACTTTGTACCTGAAACTTATCTGTCTAAACCATTCAAGATTAAACTATTCTAGATTATTTTGATGAACTATTTTTAAAAAAAAATGCATTATTACTTTGTTTGGTTTACATATTTCAACTAGTGATAAGTATCATTATTTGAATTATTTATTTAACATACAAAAGAATTCTTAATATAAGTACATTAAAAAACAATTAAAATTAAACAAAAATCAATTAAATTATCACTTGTATAGTACGTTATCACCACATAGTGATATTCCAACAAAGCTTAGATATTATCCATGTATTTTTTGGCAAGATTTGAATCATGGGTCTCCTCCTTGAAATGTTGAGGAATTCAAATGGTTGAACATATACCATTTGATTAAAATGTAATTTTACATGGGTTTTATGAGGGGTCCCAGTCCCCTCATACCGATTGGGGTTTGTACTTGTATAGTGAATTAATTTGAAGATTAAAAAATATATATTAGCTATTAAATAAGGAAAGGAGTACTTTTTAAAAATGATTAGAGATTTAATAAACAATCAACCTATAAGACTATATTGGGTTTCCATAAGAAACCATGGTTGTTACTGTAATAGATTGAACTTACTTCTAATTATTATCATCTTGATGTACAAACATTGCTTCTAAAAATACATGAGTACACAAGTTGTATAATATTTAATACTTGTTCGGATTTTGATATCCTCAATGTTAATGGATGTATAAAAAACCATTTAAAGTCATTAAAGGCTTTTTCAATTCTCATCCCATTTAAAGTGAGGATATTTCTTGAGGACTATGGGTCAATTTAGGTAAGAAACAATATATTTCTCCTATATTACCTAAATTTACAATTCTAAGGAAGAAATAGCATCAATTTTTTAATTTAATCAATTTCAACATCTATGTTTTTTGAGAAACTATAAAACTAGGTAGTTTGTTACTAATAACACCAAAAAATATACTTTTAGATTTTGACCTAACCATGTACTTGTGAAGTCTATCAAATATAAATCTAAAGTTAGAAGGGTGATGTGATCTCTCTCTTGGTTTCTACAAAATATCTTCTACATATGATTTAAATATTTTACCAATAAGGTCATAACAATACAAATGTCATGGCTCTTTGGTAATTTTCTCTCATATTCTTAAGGTTAATGGACATGATCATCTAACAAAAGTACCCTAAAGAGTGGGAAAGATAGTCTTATTTTGATATTCAAGGTGATCCTTTTTTATTATATTTTGGTTACCCATCCATAAGCAACAACATTTCATACTAGTTTATAGAATCTCCTATAGCATCAATGGAAAGTAGTGGAAAGTTTTTCTGAGGACACCTCAATTGATATTTTTAAATAATAATAGATTATATTGTCATTTTTTATTTTTCATTTGATTGATGTTATACAACCATATTTCCTTGTCATCTTTTTCAATTAAAAAATTAGAAATAAAATAATGGGTGGTGGCCCATGGTTTAGGGGGAGAGATAACCTTTATTTAAGACCATGAAGTGAGAATTTTTCTATTGAGATAGAAAATATTAAAAAAATTCCGATGTAGTTTAGGCTTTTTGGACATCCATATTAACTTATCAATAAGGATGTAGTGAAGAATATTGAAAAATACCCCAAGGAATTTCATCAATGAGGGATCAACTACCAAGGAATAAAAGCATGCTACATATACTTGAATATTTGTTGCTATGTAAATTTTAAAATCTTTGACATAATATATTAAGATTAAATCTAAATCAAGAGAAGGAGATCAATAAATAGAGTATGAAGATACTACATCTTGATATCACAATTGTTATGGTAATTAACACATGGAAAGATATTACAAAGTGAAAATTATGAAGAAAGAGACAAAAAGTTTTGGTCATAAGATAAACTTCATGATGAAGAAAATCATATGCTATCAGAAGTTGGATTAGATCAAGAAAAATCCACTCCAAAATAAGATGTAAAGAAAGCCTATCTATAGAAGAATCAAAGAAGGATATTAGGGATGAGAAAGTACAATATTCAAATTCAATATCACAAGGAATTAAAGGTGCAAAGAAGCATGTGGAGGAAAATTTTAAAATAAAGAATGTAAAGAGGTCAAGCTAAATATAGGTAAATAGTCTTCATTTTTCTCAAGTAGTATAGAATACTCTCCTAACAATATGAATGAAAATAGTGTTGAGGTTATCCCTTGTATGTCAAGGTTATAAGAGCAGCATAATAAAGAAACTATGATGGAGGAGCTCCATAGTAATTTAGTATTTTTAGGGTAGTATAGTAATGTAATTGTGTAGACACCAAAATCTAGCCATTTTTCTTCCATCCATGATCTCCTATAATTTACACCATCAAAACATAGCCATTTGTCCACCCATGCTCTCCCGCAATTTCCACCATCAAAACATAGCCACTTGTCCTTCATCTTGGCTTTCCCGTCATTTCTACCTATTATTTATATATATTTATATATTTATTATATATTTAAATAATAATAATTTATATATTATATTATATATATATATATATATATATTTAATAAATATATATTTATATAAATAAATTAACCCCATCCATCTAATTGCATTTAATCTCATCCATCCATTCACCTTAATCCATGTCACATCCTAAATTTGTTATCCACCCTTAAATGTGCTTTAATCTCAACCACACGATTAGTGTCATTGAAACCCTAGCATACCCTAGGTTGGATTATAAATAGGAGCCATTTTGATGGCTCAACCCCTAAGTGTTGGAGTTTCCTAAGTGATTGAATTCCCTAAGTCCCTTGAGGTTCCCCAAGCTTTCAAAGTGCCTTAGAACTCCAACCCAACCATTGTGCCCTAACCCTATTCCATCCATCGCATTCCCTATTTCCTCACTCATCATCACCACCACAACCCTCACCTTCATCAGATCTACTTCTGCAAATCTGGTCTGACCTCCCGAGTGCCCTGCTACTCTCTGTAGACCTCTCGAGTGCCTAGTTGTGTTTTAGAGTCTTATTCTAAAGACAAGCAAGATCCTCGGGTGTCACTAGGGTACACCTTCGTCATCGACCTACAACATATCCAACCATCAACAGACAACAAGCAAGGATCAAGTTAAATCAATCTCATTTGATTTTATTACATACTGTTTAATTCTTCTCACATTTTATATAGGTATAGCTAGGGTTTTAGTTGTGATTTTTGAGGGCTCATACAATGGAGTCTTCCTTATTATTACTAACTCTCTAGAGTTTCTTTGTGTACAGATCAGACAGTTTATCAAAAGTATTGGACAACTAATTAAGCTAGAGTGGCCCGGCATTAGATATGCATAAGCCCACTCACACTTATTGGGAGCAAAGACGCAATTTAAGACACCACCATTTGTTGTAGCTAGGGTTTCGAAGAACCCTAGCAATATTTGTAAAAATTGTATCAAAGAGAATTCTTAAATCCATTATTGTAACAATGGATTTTTTAGGCTCCTCCCCCTGTTTAGTATAAATCTCATTTTGTTGTGCAATATTTGGTTCATTTGAATTCTATTTTATTTAGCATTGCTTGGTGTCATGTTTTGTCTCTACAAATTAATATGGTGGATCATCCTTGCACTTTAGGGTTTTCAAGGAAACAAAGAAAAAAGTGATTTTGAGGTTATTCCTTGCACTTCATATATTTTAGAGCAACACAAACCTATAGATGATAATTCTCACTATGAACATTATGAAAAAATTAAAGAGAGTGATGAATATGAAAACATTTATGGGAATAAAAAAAAGAGGAAGACTTAAGAAGAAAAACAAAGCAAAAAGGAGAATCGAAGAGATATTGATTTGGGAAAAAATGCAAATGTCACAAATGTTAAGAAGATGTGGGGTTGAGACCATAATGAAAAATAAAGACAGGTGATAAATATGATATCTTGAATATGAGTGGCATGAATAAGACTCCTAAATAAAAGGGTACTAGAGACACAATTATTGACATAAAAATTTGGTAGAAAATATTTCAGTCATTCACAATGTTGACTTTCATCTTCACAAAGTTTAATTTTTAGCCTTAGTTGTAGCTCCTACTCTCTCTTGTAGATTCAAAAGCAATTTGATCTCCCCCTGGAACCTAATTTAACAAGATAGTGAGGTGGTGTTCCTCACTATATAAACAAATCAACTATTATCATGGGTCGATAAGTGATGATGAGGTCAATGGTAGGATATCAAAATCTAGACTTGTACCCAAGGTGGATCTTTGTAATCGCATAATCAAATATCTCCATCGTTGGTTATTATCTATAATAACAATAAGATCATATGTCAATATAATCATGTATTATAACATTATCAAATGTTATAAACATGTTTGTATCATATGTTATTATCAAATATTCAAAGTAGTAATATAACATTATCTATATATGAAAATAAAATGATGACTGAGTTAGGTATGGTTAAGATTAGTAGGGTGTACTTGGGTTGTTAGCCTATCATGTTTCATATTGCTTTGAAATTAAGGAATCCATGTTGTTGGTTATGTCTATATCAACCTCACACATATGGATCTCCTCCATGTTGGTGACCTCCTTAGATTCCTCCTCATCCTTTTCAAATATTATTTTCTCATATGGCATTACACCCTCCCTAATTGAATCCTCATTAGCCTCTTCATCCTTATATAATCCCTTGCTACGAGTCCAAGGCTCCTCATACCTAACCTTATATGCCTTACCTCTATCCCATACCAATGAAGTAGGAAGAGAGTCAATCTCCATAGGAGTACTCTTGGCAAGTACTTGACACAAGAGAGTCATGACTGTGGCCTTTCTTGGTGTCCTCTATCTCTAGGATGTGAGTCCCTCATTTTCCCCATCCTCTATTGGTGATGACCTTCTACTCCTCTAGTCTCTATCCTTGTGCTAGTGGAGGCCTATTTACCCTATCTATTGTATAATCCCTCCTATGTTAGTGTCCTATTAGAGGCAATGAAAGTATCTATTCTAAGTGAGGATCCTCAAAACAAGTACCCTCTCCATACTATGAGGCTTGAATACCTATGTTCAAATATCCCTCGTTACAATAATTGACCACACAACTACTAGTTGCTATAAGTTCCAATATTATGTATCACAAGTGGTAATAAGATGTTTAAATTTAGCACCTATGATTGTATCACTCCTAGAACATGGACCCAATGCCTTGCGCAAATATCATTAGGTAATATATCATGGGCTAGTTATGTGAGCTTGTATATCATGAAGTGCTTATAGATCTAGGATTATATAATAAAAACCTCTTCAATGGTGTTAGATCTCTAGTCTTAAATTTTTTAAAGATCATAATAGAATTATCCCAGTAATTCCCACCCTAATAAAACCCCATCTATGGCCCTTTGTAGGCCTTCTAAAAGGCTAGGTATAAGGGGTAAATGAGTGCAACGTGGATCCAATTTGTGTCTTTATAATAATACACAAAGTTAAACAAAATAAATATCTTAGTGCATCATACTAATAGAACATTGGTGGCTATGCAGACTCACTCTAGTATGATGGTCTATTGCCTATCTAGTCATCTCTCTAGTTGCTTATTCTCCTAGCATGAGTTACATCTCATTTTTAGTGGTGATCTAAAAATCTAGTCAGATATCAATAACCCCATAATAAAATACGTATTCTCTAGGGTGATCATCATCTAAATATCCTCGTTGAAATATAGCAATCATAGAGAGAGGTTGGTCATTGTGTTTCATAAGAATATGCACTCATAACACAATTATTGGCAAGTTCTAATGTAAGGCATGTCCACCATACAATCTACTCATATATCCCTCAATAGGCCCTTCTCCTCTATTGTCATGTGTTGATGAAGCCACCTCTAAATCCATGGTGGCCCTTTGCATCTCCATAAGTAGTCATCTATCACCCTATTGGTCCCTACTTAGGATGCTTAATTGGTTCTAGCATTTGTATCATCTCTATATTAGCTGCATCCTTAATATTGGCTTCTCTTGCATTGAATATCATGTTGTTAGTTCAATCCTAGAATGGCTTGGTCTCAAGAATTATATTTTAACTTGGATTTTCAGTTGAATCCATGATTACCTCTATTTTGTAAGGGATCTCATCACCCCATTGGTGCAGAACCTTTATTGTTGTTTTTTGCTACGATTACCTAGTTTGACCAAGATCACCATATTTTCTTGTATGTTACCATGATCATTGATTGTAACTATGAATGTCATATTTTGAAAAGTGGTAATTGTTGGTCATCAAATCCGCACAGGAAATGACTTTCGGTGGGGTTGCGCACCCTGGACCTGCGACCAACATTGAAAGGCCGAGGGGAAGAGATGCCCCTCGTGCCAATCTCCGGAGAAAGGCCGGCTCCTATACTAATCTACTTTTGGGGTTTGAGACAAGAGTGCAGGAAAGAAATAAAAAGAGTAAGGGTTAGGAAAAGAAATAAAAAGGGTAAGGGTTAGAGAAAGAAATAAAAAGAGTAAGGGTTAGAAGATGATGATTTAAGGTGGGAGAGAACAGGAAGCACGATTACTCGCTAACAACTCGAATAGCAAGCAAGAAATACCAAGAATAACATGAAAGAAATGAAATGCCGAACTTCCTATGTATCCTTTGGACGGGTTCGTAGGGTTCTCCTTTCTCTCTCGCTGGAATTCAGGATTCATAGTAACAACGATTGAGACAAGGGAATAACAGAAACCTCAATCCACCAGGCAACATAAAGGAAAGCGACAAGGCATTTTTCCTCTCCTATGTATCCTTCAAGGCAAATTTTAGGGGTTCAGTCCCCGATCGCACACCGGATTCAGGATTCAGAGTCTCGATACGCAAACGAGAAAAGACAAAAGAATTAAGCACAGAAGGCAGCATAAAAGAGAGAAATAGAGCACAAAAGGTCTTTAGTATTAAACGCAGGACATCAAGTTACAGCAACTTTCTAGCAGAAATTTCCCCCCTTTTTACATTACATGCCTGGGTTTTTATAGAGGACCCGACCCTCTGAGTCATTATTACAAAAATGGCGGAGTACACCCTCAGGCCCCGAGAAATCGGTGCCTCGCTGCTGCATGAATGATCTCTCAAATCGGCTACCAAAATCGGCAACCGTGGATCGGGTCAACCATTGAAACATTCATTTAATGCACTGCTCGAGTGTCCCTGGCTTTCTGGATGCTGTGCTTGAGTGATCGTTACGCCCGCCGGGTTTTACTTCGAGGACTGTTACGTCCCTTTCGTTTGCCAAAAATGGTCAACGGACTTATCGGGCAAGAAAGGGGGTATTTATAAGGGGCCTTCGATCACCTTGGGAAGCTGCCCGCCTTGGAACGTGGGCCCGAAAAGTGCTTCGCTACATCTCCGCCTCGCCAAAGCCTTGGGCCGAAGTAGATTCTCCTTGATTTGTTCTTCGCAAAATAATGCTTCGCAGAAACTACTTCGGGGATGTCGAGTGCCGAGCGGATTCCATCTTTGAAATGGGGCTCTTTGTCCTTTGCTGGCGAAACTGCTTCGGCTGGAAAATGTTTCGGCCCGATTCTTTCTCAAAACTATGGTTCGGGGAATATCCTCCCGAAGCACTTCTCTGTTTTTGACACATTGTCATTTTGCTTCGAGCACCACTGCTTCGGGTGAAAATCGGCCGAAGTAGGTGTCGAAATACTTCGGGCCCGAAGTAGTTTCCTTACCTTAGCTGATTTGGATTATGCTCTCCTCCTTCGGCGAAGTCGTTTGGATGCTGCTTCGCAAAACTTCCGCCCGAAGCGGTTGCTGAAAATGCTTCGGGTGCGAAGCGTTATCTTTGTATTTTCTTCGACGATATTACTTCGCAAGGCTTTCGCCCGAAGTGGTGATTTAAAGTGCTTCGGGCCCGAAGCTCTTTTCACATTCTCCTTCTTTTCTTTCGGCGAAGCTATTTTCCTTGGCCTGTTTGGTAGCGAAGCTCTTTCTTCTTCATTTTATAAAAGGGGCGATAGGGAGAGTCAAAATTGCCGTAACTTAAAATAAAAGAAAAACTTTCAACAAGGAAATATTATACAAAATTCTACTATTCTTCTACCCCTTGTATAATGTGACAAAAAGTGTCAACATTCTTGGCGGCTCGCGGGGTGACGAGCTCGTCTCGGCGAAAGAACCCTTTAGTCCTGATCCATTGGGCTACAGAGTCACCGGTCTTCCCTGCACCCTTCGTGGTCTGTCCCTCTTCTTGTTCCTCTTCTCCTTCTTCTTCTCCTTCTTCCTCTGGCGTGGCTTCTGGCTGAGGTGATGGTTCGAGGCGATCACGGATGCGCTTCATCGTTCTTCGAACATGAGCCCAGGCACCCTTTTGGAATGGTTCTTGATCTTGTAATGCCTTAACCAAAACACAAAACCGATCAATTTGCCCGATGTCAGCATGTTTGGCCCCGATGAATAAATCGTTTAGGCATGCTACCATCTTGCAGTATCTCAAGATGAAGTCGGTTATCTGCCCTTCCGAGATCGGCTCCGCCCACCCGTCTATCTCCGAGACATCGCCCTCGAACTGGAGCCAGACTGGTTTGAGGTCATCTTTAGTCAGAAGGTTCCCGTCATCGTCTGTGAAACTCGGGAAACCCAAGGAGGAGAGGTCCTAAAAATAATTCATCGAGGCGCGCTGCTCATTGTCAAAAATGTCTTGGAGTCTTCTCGCCTTCTGAGCTTTTTGCACCTTGGAAAAGAAGGCGCGAACCGTGGCCTGAGCCGTGGACCAATCCCTAGCCGTCCGAGTCATCGCAGTGACCTGCAAGTCTTGATATTTCGCATTCTGGACGTCGAAGGCTAACTTGAGCCGACGCCTAGCTTTCTGCGTGACTTCATCAATGATTGGCCCTCCTTCGACAATAGCGCACTGGGCTTCGATGATGAAGGTTAGTATCGTGAGGGCGCTGGAACACCGAGACCTAAAATTCTTGAGCAAATGGGCATGAATCTCCTTAATTCTGCTCCTATCAAACACCGTCAGGTCTTCCTTCTCATACAACTGGGCTTGCATTTGTGCAACTCTGCCTTCCAGCTCCTTGGCCTTTAGATCATTTTCGGCTTGTCTCTGCGCCTGATTTTCTTCAGTATTCTGGAGCTGTAGAACTTGCAGCTTTAGGGCGCGTGTTTCCTTTTTCATGGCCTTGCACTGCTCCTCGGCCTCTGCCAACTTGGAGCGGACCCTCGCCAAATCTTCCTCTAGCTTAACATTGGCGGCCTCGGCCTCGATCCTGCGCTGGTTGGCGATGACTGCATGAGCCCTAAAGGTCTCAATTCGGACATGCATGGATGCCGATTCGTTGTCTACATTTAGATGCACCAGGTCCTTAGGTGTTTCCTGGTAATCATAGTCTGCTGGAGTCATTTCATCCAGAGGCTTCTGTACCTTAGGGACCTTCTTGATCTTGTGCATCTTCCCAGCTTTCAAATCAAACACGACGCATTTTTCAACTTGAGCCGTCGCTCGCCCTCTTTTCTTTCTCGCCTCCTTCAAGATTTTGTCGGTATTCTGTCGGGCTTGGAGCAGCTTCTCGGCAAGGGGGCGCTCCTTGATCAAGGACATCTCAGACTCAAACAAGGTTGGGTCACCAACCGAAGGAGTGAACAAATACAGGGAGTGTATGGGGGATGCTTCACAAGGAGGTTCGGTGGTGGGGCTCGACGTCGAAGCGATACCTCCGCTTCTGCTAAGAATCAAGGGAATGGCAGCGTGAGTGGGCGGAGTGACTTCAATGGACTTATCCCGATCGGGATCGTGGGATGGACTTGGACTAGCCATGGGTGACGCGTGAGGGGATGAATGGCCCTACAGGGGAGACTGATGGGAACCTTCGGCCGTGGCCGCAGGGGACATGGGTGAGTCTTGAGCAAGGGGTGGAGAATGCGTACCTGAGTGCCCTCCTGGCAAAGCGGCTGTAGTGACTTCTAGTGCAGCCATCTCCTGTCCTTCCTCTGCTTCGACATTTCCAACCTCCATGGTTTCTGCCTCAACGTCCCCTTCGGATTGGAGGAGTTCCTCCACATTGATGACATTGATATTCGGGACGGTCTCGGCGCTTGGTGGCGCTACGCCTTCAATGTTTGCTTCGGACGGACCTGGTGTAGATCGTCCAGTGGAGGGACTCTGAAAACCTGTACGGGGTCGCTTCGGAAAGCTCGGGGGCACTGAGCCTTGTTCTGGCCTCTTTCTTTTTGTTCTGACCAGCGGTTGCTCTGACTCTTCGAAGCTCGTGTCTTGGCCTCCCACAGGTACCTGAGGTGGTTTACGTGGTGTGGCTTTGGCCTTCTTCTCCTTCTTTGGCTCCGAAGTCTTATTTTCTCTTCTTGGGCTTTCGCCCGAACCCGGAATAGCTGGAGGAATGAGGTCGGCGAAGGACAGAGGCTTCCATGTCCCGACATTGGCCTCATAGACCGCCACGAAGTCCTTGTCAGATGACAAAAACCATAAGAATTCATCTTCCGATGATGGACCCTCATTATCCACCACTCTCTTAGTTGGGCCACGTCCCAATCTTTCGTTGCTTCCTTCAAATCATCTTTTGCCTTCTTCCATAAGGTAGAGTTGGGGCTCGGGAGAGGGTGCCGAACTAGGTCATATGCGACCTCCATCGGGTAGAACTCATGCCAGGGAGGTAGCGTTTCCATTTTCTCCAAATGCCACTCCGCATCCTTCCCATTAGGATTGTTCCTTTGCTCCACAATTTTTGGATAGGGGCAAGCGTGGAAGTTCTTAAATCGAAGATGGTCCCTCATTACCCCCAAGGGGTCATAGAGCCATTGCTGAGGAAGTCGGACTAGGCCAAAATTGGCGAGTTTCTCCTCCAAGAAAACATTTTGTTTGAGGGCAAACACCTCGATAACTCCCATTTTGAAAGGGAAATCGTAGGTGTGAGCCCATTTTCGTCCATGGCCATAAATGGCGTTTGTTGCATCGCTCCGCCGAGCGACCTCCAATGCAAACTGGTATTCAGAGGGATAGACCGGCAGAGGAAAGGCTTCCCTACGAAGCCGAATATGCGAATTACAAGCCCCCGTGTCACCTGAAAAATGTCTCCCCTCCTCTCTTGTACCACCTTGTCCCTTAGGAGGAGGGGAACCCGAGGGGAAGACCCCGTTAGCATGTGCATTGCGGGTCCCAAAAATTGTTGGTTAAAAGAATAATAGGACTCCGTCTTCAATAGGAGAGGGGTCCACTGGTATACAGGCAGAGGATTTCCATCCTCGCCGCTTGTCGTAATAGCAACATAAGGGAAACTCTTATGTACATGAAAGAAAAATAACCAAACAAGAAGAGAACAGGGCGAGAAGTACTTATTTGTCCCAAGCATTCTTCATGCTGGTGAGCCGCGTATGTAGGGTCCTCGGCCACCCATTCTCGCCCACCAAAAAATACTGGGTTGGTGCTTGGCCTCGAAGCATCAGGGGCATAAAATTCCCCTCCGGAAATACACTCACCCAAAGATACCCGCCACGGGTGCACCGAAGCGTCGGTAGATAGGCCTCGCCACCCATGCAATGATGGAGAAGATGTCGACATTTTTGAAGGCCTCCAAGGGTAGGGGCATTTGGGGCAATTTGCCCGAAGGGAGCCCGCTTTTGAGGCTCTGCTGCAAAAAATTGATTATGTAGTTGGAGGACGCGAACCTCTCCATTTGTTCGCTAAGAATAACGTTGCGAACCGTATACCCCTTAGGAGGGCCCTGCTGTGGCGCAAAGGCTGCCTGAACATCTTCCTTCAAAATGGAGAAAAGCTTGTGACCGGAGGCGTCTACCACTTGCATGGAGGAGGGCTGATAGTTCCGCGCAATGGCATCAATCAGCTCAGGGCAATGATGTGTGGGGGTGTCAGATACCAGTATATCTGGGAGTAGTAAGCGGCAGCTCTTCTGTTGTCTGCCGAGAGCCTGCTTTTCATGAACTCGATGGTGCTCCTGAGTTCAGCCATGCTCCTCGATAGCTTGGTGTCTCCGATCCTATCCCACGCATCAACCGGCGGTTCTTCGAGCTGCTCATCCCCAGAATCCTCTCTTTCTCCCATGACTTGTTTCTCAGGGCGACGGCTAACATCAACTTTCTTCGGCCCTTTGTCATGGCCCTTTGCCTTTGGCTGCTCGGAGGCCACCACTTCTGGTTCCTTTCCCTTTTCCTTGGAGTTCTTCTTTCCCATGGTTGATGCTTAGGGCAGCGAAGTCTGCAATGTGCTAGGGTTCGAAGGCTTGAAGGCGCAAGATAGGAGAGCTTGGAGGCTAGCAGTGAAGTTTGCATGAATTATCGAGCAAGTAGCTTCTCCACTGCTGGAGTCTACGTTATATAGCCGTAGAAGGCAACCACCAGTATTTATGGCACTTGCCATAATTAACTTCGCGTCACTTCGTCTAATTCGCCGCATGGTGGAGTGGTACACAGTGGCTGTGTGTTATGATGATTGCGGCTTTCTTTGGAAGCGTGACCCTCTGCCACTTTGTACCCGAGCATGAACTTTTCTCCTAACCGAATCCTTAAAGGACGTACTCGCCACCTTTTCATTTAACTCGCCCGCTTTAGACGCTTTTGAAGGCGGCTGTCGACACGTTCCCCTAGGCACATTTTAAATGCCCCTGCCTTTTCCATCGTTGGGTTGGTGAAGTCGAGGTCAGGGTTGAAGTGCTTCGGGGCGAACCCTTGGTGCGAGCTGTTTCTTTTACGCTTCGGGCCCGAAGTGATTCCCTTCGCAGGAGACTGGTTCCGAAGTGCTTTCCATTCGAGAAGTGGTTCACCGGTTCTCTTTCGATACTGCTTCGCTTGGATTCCCCTTGGAGAAGTACCTCTCGGTCCTCGGCCTGAGTCTTGCTCGGTGAACAAAATTTGCTGCGAGCTGTTTTCTATCAGCTACTTCGTATGCCCAGTTCCCGAGCTTCTTTTTTTTTTTTTTTTTTAGAGTTGCCGAAGTAAAACTCGACCTGAGCTTTTGAGCAACATCTTATTTATCAGCCAAACTATTTACACTATTTACAAACTTTTTTATGGCATAATCGGCATGCCGCCACCATGGACTCAGCTTCGGGTAATTATCCGGTAAACCTGCAGTGTCCGGACCAGATCTGATTGTACTTTAGCATACCCTTGAAGTTTGGCTGGACCCTTCCCGAAGTTGTCCATGCTGCGAACAGGAAGCAACGCAGCCGATTTCCATTCCTGCTAGTGCCTAGATTATTGGCGAAGAAGTTCGCCACTTGAAAGCCTTCTTGGGGCATCGGTCTTAGGGATAGCCGAAACCAATACCAGACCCAATGCCAGAATTCTGTAGATTCTTCAAAATAAAGGTCGGGTATAGGTTCTTCCATCCCACTGATATGGTAACAAGGTTCCTCCGACGAAGAGTAGTCCTCCAGAATCCCTTCGGGCTCATCCTCTGAATCGGACAGGCTTGATGAGCTTTGGCTGAACACTTGCATGCCATCTCTTGGGATACAAAAAGGGTGCAAAAATGTGCCCTCTTTGTTCTCGGGTTCTACCACTCGAGCCCGCTCCTCTCCTCGGTTCACCTTTTGATGGAGATCGCGAGCAGCCATGTTGTTCATTAGGTGGGCCATGCTTGCGTACTCCCATTGTTGGGCTAGTATGAGGTCTACCTCCTGAGCTCCAAATGATTGCATCTCAGGCCTCGGCTCAGTGTGAGGAATGCCCCATGATGAGTACTGCGTTGGCCGGACAGGAGCAGTAATTATCGGAGGAAGCGACGGAGTTTCTCTCCACTGCCACTTTCCCGATAGGAGCAGAAGTCGTTCCGCTCGTATTGCCTCCTCAAATATTTGAGGGAACCTTCGTTCCCCTGATTGCAGTAGAATGAGGCTTACGTTCGGGTGGAAGGCCCGAACATAGAAGAGATGGGCTTGGGCGGGCGTCGATTGGATCTCCAGTGGAATTCTCTTCCAACTTCTATAGAATCAGACATTGAAGTCCGTGATACCCTCCGAAGGTGCTCTCTTGATGGTGGAGAGGTATGCGAAGAGATGGAAGGGGTCCCGAGAGCCATCGAACGTTTCGATCAATGCCCCCGCTAAGTCATCCCATGAGCAGATGCTTTTGGGCCTGAGCAATCTGTACCACCACAGCGCCCTTCCTTCCAGAGATAGAACAAGAAGTCTGATCATGACATCTTCATGGATAATGTCATGGAGGGTCGCTAAATCGACAACATCTTCAAGGTGCTCTCGGGCCATTCCCGTGGTGCCACTGTATTTTGTCAATGATTTCAAGGCACTTTTGGGAATCTCGTGGTAGCTTTGGATATTCAGGGGGCCTGGATCATTCCAGCCTAGGAAAGCTTCTCCTAGCCATTACGACAGCAGCCTATGGAAATCACGGTTGTCGCCGCTGAGTCGGAGTCGTTAGGTGGACATTCTTTCTCCGCTTATGAGGTCAAGGCTGCTCACCGAACCTTGATTCCTCCGGGATATCTTCTTTCAGATTTGAAAGGCGCCTACGACCAGGAAATCTGGATCTTCAGCTCAACTGAGTCACCAGGTGATTTTATCAGATGAAGACAAGCCAGAGATTCACCGAACTCGGACCTTCTTAAGACACGGGGGCTCCTGGTTACGAAAACCAGGTTTAGGTACTGGTCTTCATGACTTTAGAGATTCTCAGGTAAAACAGAGTCGCCAGATGCTAAGAGTCTTTTAGTAATGAGAGCATCGATTCTCACTACTACTCGAAGATGAGACTGACCGGATCTCACCGGGAACTTGTTAGAACTACTGGCTCCGGTGAAGACGGGCTAGAAATTTTCTCAAATATGGGACCTTGGGTCCCACCGGGCGTGCCAAAAACTGTTGGTCATCAAATCCGCACAGGAAAGGACTTTCGGTGGGTTTGCGCGCCCTGGACCTACGACCAACATTGAAAGGCCGAGGGGAAGAGATGCCCCTCGTGCCAATCTCCGGAGAAAGGCCGGCTCCTATACTAATCTACTTTTGGGGTTTGAGACAAGAGTGCAGGAAAGAAATAAACAGAGTAAGGGTTAGGAAAAGAAATAAAAAGGGGTAAGGGTTAGAGAAAGAAATAAAAAGAGTAAGGGTTAGAAGATGATGATTTAAGGTGGGAGAGAACAGGAAGCACGATTACTCGCTAACAACTCGAATAGCAAGCAAGAAATACCAAGAATAACACGAAAGAAACGAAATGCCGAACTTCCTATGTATCCTCCGGACGGGTTCGCAGGGTTCTCCTTTCTCTCTCGCTGGAATTCAGGATTCAGAGTAACAACGATTGAGATAAGGGAATAACAGAAACCTCAATCCACCAGGAAGCATAAAGGAAAGCGACAAGGCATTTTTCCTCTCCTATGTATCCTTCAGGGCGAATTTTAGGGGTTCACTCCCCGATCGCACACCGGATTCAGGATTCAGAGTCTCGGTACGCAAACGAGAAAAGACAAAAGAATTAAGCACAGAAGGCAAGCATAAAAGAGAGAAATAGAGCACAAAAGGTCTTTAGTATTAAACGCAGGACATCAAGTTACAGCAGCTTTCTAGCAGAAAGTTCCCCCCCTTTTTACATTACATGCCTGGGTTTTTATAGAGGACCCGACCCTCTGAGTCATTATTACAAAAAATGGCGGAGTACACCCTCGGGCCCTGAGAAATCGGTGCCTCGCTGCTGCTGCGAATGATCTCTCAAATCGGCTACCAAAATCGGCAACCGTGGATCGGGTCAACCGTGGAAACATTCATTTAATGCACCGCTCGAGTGTCCCCGGCTTCTGGATGCCGTGCTTGAGTGATCGTTACGCCCGTCGGGTTTTACTTCGAGGACTGTTACGTCCCTTTCGTTTGCCAAAAATGGTCAACGGACTTATCGGGCAAGAAAGGGGGTATTTATAAGGGGCCTTCGATCACCTTGGGAAGCTGCCCACCTTGGAACGTGGGCCCAAAAAGTGCTTCGCTACATCTCCGCCTCGCCAAAGCCTTGGGCCGAAGTAGATTCTCCTTGATTTGTTCTTCGCAAAATAATGCTTCGCAAAAACTACTTCGGGGATGTCGAGTGCCGAGCGGATTCCATCTTTGAAATGGGGCTCTTTGTCCTTTGTTGGCGAAACTGCTTCGGCTGGAAAATGTTTCGGCCTGATTCTTTCTCAAAACCGCGGTTCGGGGAATATCCTCCCGAAGCACTTCTCTATTTCTGAAACATTGTCATTTTGCTTCGAGCACCACCGCTTCGGGTGAAAACTGGCCGAAGTAGGTGTCAGAAATACTTCGGGCCCGAAGTAGTTTCCTTACCTTAGCTGATTTGGATTATGCTCTCCTCCTTCGACGAAGTCGTTTGGATGCTGCTTCGCAAAACTTCCGCCCGAAGCGGCTACCGAAAATGCTTCGGGTGCGAAGCGTTATCTTTGTATTTTCTTCGACGAAATTACTTCGCAAGGCTTTCGCCCGAAGTGGTGATTTGAAGTGCTTCGGGCCCGAAGCTCTTTTCACATTCTCCTTCTTTTCTTTCGGCGAAGCTATTTTCCTTGGCCTGTTTGGTAGCGAAGCTCTTTCTTCTTCATTTTATAAAAGGGGCGATAGGGAGAGTCAAAATTGCTGTAACTTAAAATAAAAGAAAAACTTTCAACAAGGAAATATTATACAAAATTCTACTATTCTTCTACCCCTTGTATAATGTGACAAAAAGTGTCAACAGTAATCTTGGTTCACCTCAATTTATGGGTTTTTTTTGGTAGCTTCTAGGTTTTTTGAGTCCACCCTAGCTTGCTCCATCCCAAACATAGCATGATGATATCAATAATATTGTTGTATTCTCTTAGCTACTTCATAGCTAGTATAATGATATATGAGTCCATTAACTTTAGTTTCTTAGTTTTTATTTATTTTTAGCCAAATGTGCAAAATTGTGTTAGGCCACACATCACTACCACCATATCCTCATCTACTCACCATCGAATATCCTGACATGCAAATCTAAGATTGAATGAGTACATAGTAGTCTCAGGAATGTTGGGTGTGTGCATGAAAATGAAATTGAAGATTAAATTGCTACCTTCGTATTTATGTATTTTTAAATATTAAATTACAAAATATTTTTCTACCTAAATTTTATTGAGTTTTGTAGGGATATTGTGGGGACAATGCCTCTAGAAATTTTGGCTTGCTTAGGTTTTATCTATACACTTTATTTTTTCTCATTTGGAATCCAATAGTATATTTTGGTGCTTTGGATATTTTTTGTAAAATCCATTAAAGACGCATAGGAAAGTAGAGATTAACTTATTTTGGCCAAAAATTTAAGACCTATTACAAGTAAATATCAAGTATATTTTCCTCCACTATTATTTCACTATGTTTTTGTATTTTTTTTTACTATTCATTTTTTAAAGTTTCATTTTATATAGATAGTAAATTCAAACTAACAAAAGTTGTCTTCACATCGTAGCATAGAATTTTTTTTTTTTGGTTTAGATATGGTATATTATTTTTTTTTCTTTTTTCGTAAGGAATACTAATTGGTTATCCCTTATGGTGTTTCCCACGGTGCCTAGGGAGAGACAATATATATTTATAAAAAGGTCACTTATAACTAACTTGTATATGGTGGAGAGCATCATCCTCCTAATATGGGATAAGAGTGGAAAAAAAATTAGTTATTGGGTAGTATGACAACAAGACATATTGGCCAAGGGTTTTGTTTCCCTTATAAAGTCCTAGTTTTTCACTTTCTTCCATTTATTTCTTGCTATTTTGCTTTCTAACTTTTTAAAAATTCTAAAATAATGACATGGACATGATTAAGGGATATGTTTGCACGTGTCCTTAAAAATGCACATTTGTCTAATCAATAATGTCACAATATCCTATCTGAGAAGAGGTCAAGGTTGTTGATCAAATTTTAGGGATTTTGATGCATCATACAAAACCTAACATATTTTTACATCTACAATTAAAACAATGTATCGTTATGATTGACAACTATGATGTATGGCCTCAACATGGTTGCAATCAAACTATCAGTCTTAAAAGGAAAAGTTGTCCTTCTCTTTCAATTTTTTTCATTTCATTATTTCTCCTCCAATTCATGAATAGATTGAAACATCAATACACCCAAAATATTCTCTCTTTGGTTTTCTAAAACCCTTTGTCTCTATTGTCATTATAGCACATGATCCTTTCTACTTAATCCATATCTCTTGTATTTGTAGGTATGACCAAAGTTATTAGTTTTTTGTTCACTTCCTTCCATGGAGGAGGATAAGGTGTTGGAAAAAGTTTCAACAATAAAAATGTGAATATATACATTGAAAATGGGGTGGTTGGTTTGGATAACAAACTCTCAACCACCTATTTGGGTGTAACTCTTAAATATCCATCCTAACTATATTACATAATGTAATAAATTCCTAACATTCACCCTTATTATACCATACTTCATACAAGGGTTGAAATCAACAACTTACTCAGTTCAAAAATATTATGGACTAAGATACACACATTAGTCCATAATTTACATCATTTGAACAAGGAAAAAAATTATCACCTAAGTTGGATTGACCACACTAGACTCAATCAATAATAAGAACAAACACAACTATCTAATACTTTGCATAAGTGGATAGGGACACACTCAACCAATCAGGTAGAATACTTAGCTTGTGAATAGAGAGAGACACAACCATTTATAAGAGCATATGTAAATAGAGACACACTTTGTTATCCATAAAATATAAGGTCTTCACTTCTATCAAATAAAAAATTATCTCAAATAGATAATTTAATCTAATTTAGTCTTCAAAATAGATCAAAGTTGTATCAACCATCTTATCCTCACTCAAGTTGAATAATTTTGTTAACATGTCTTCAACAAGACTGTTGCATCAGTCTTGAAAATACATTTTGACTAGTATAAATAATTATATATTCTCTAAAACTATGTATAATATGTCTCATATAAAGTGAGTGCAATCAAATGGTAGCCATTTCAATATATAAACAACCATCATGCAAACAATGTAGGATATCAATCTATTTTGACTTTAAAAATATCGCATTAATGTGACATCAGTTTTGTGCTTTGCACAATAAATATCCAAACAAAAATTTGCATGATCTAAGATAACTTCCATGAAGGGTTCTACAAGATTCATCCAGTCATAGGGAGGTGACGTCCACCATAGGATGTCAAAGCATTGTGTAAAGAAAATACAGTATAAAAACTATAATATATAATATCCCTTACATGTAGCACTTCCTATGCCTTTGTGCTTCTATGTTTAATTGTGTATATGCACAACACATTGTAGAACTGATCTACGTCATTAATATGATTGATAAAATGACTTTGGTGTTTAATTGATAATTGCTCTAACTTGAATCTTCATGGAAATTTCCATCATTAATGTTCCAAGGTAATAAAAATATCCCAAATCACCATCTTATTACTTGCATTTAATAACAATAAAAAATAGTTTTTAAAGGCTTCAAAGAGCCTTACCACAAGGTATATAGGAATTCTATTTTTTAATTTATTATTATTTTTTAATATGTTGGTGCCTCCTTTCCATTTTTGGATGGTGTGTTCTTTGAATTAACTCCTTCAGAAGGTTCGATTGCCTCAGAAAATCTATTACTTTCATGCAATCAACAACAAATTGGAACTTCAATTTCTCCTATAGAATTATAAACATAAAAATAAAAAATGTATGCCTTCTCATTTGCATTTTCTTTGCAAGACAACAATTGATATTCATTTTTATGATACTACTTACAATTTGTTTTCCATTATTGCCTCCATGACAATAAATAATTTTTATGTTCCTCATAGTGCTACCTCTAGTTGGTGTCCAAATTCTCATACATATTTATTTGATCTCACATATTTATTCAATCTCACATAGTAGCACATCTTCCAAATTTTTTCCTTCAAGCAACACTTCACAAACTTGATCTTTTCTTTTGCATGCTCTAGGAATTATGAGATCTCTAATACCAAATGTTGGACCAATAGGGTACTAGATAGAGTTTCATTAATAAAAACTATGAATATATACAATAAAGGTAAGGTGGTTGATTTGGATAAAAAACTATTAACCACATTCAGGTGCAAATCCCAAATATGTACCCTAACTATATTATATTATGTTCTAAAATCCTAACACAAGGCACTCCACCACGCTTTGTAGCCAAATTTTGAGGTTGCTCACTACAAACTCGTTCCAATGCATCTTGAATCCTCTACATAAATCCTAGGTGTGGTCTGTTCTTATTGTTATGGTGATGTTGTGAGAAAGATAGGTTTATTTAGAGTTTATTATTGGTGTTTTGAGCCTTGACACCCTAAAGCACCAAGTATTGTTTTTTGCATTATAATTTGGATTGTAAGTATATCATTAACAATTTTGGTGGAGAAAATATTTTTACTTTCATGTCATTTTATTTGTTTTGATTAGGATAGCAATAGCTTAGTTGTATTTATGCTTATTTTATTGTTGTTTTTTATTTAAGCCTTAGCATTTCATTTAATAGTTCTAATAGCTTTATGAGTTATGCCAATCTTCCCCAAAATAGCCTCAAAACAAAAATATTATGTAAATAGTATTATGATTTGTCCTACAATAAAATTCTTACTGAAATTAAATCTTGGTTGAACAAGAACATTGAAAAAGAAACTGGAAATGCATTTTATTTTAGGCATGTTGATACATTTATTTTTTAAACCTTTTCATAGATCATACATAATATTCAAGAAAATATGAAATTAAATTTAAAGTAATTTAATTATTCATATTGTTCTTAAATATTATATATTACATCTTTGAGTGCTAAAAGCTTTTTAACTCTAGTTGTCATCTATAAAAAATTATAATCAATGATTGACATCAAAATAAATCTAAAGGTTGTGACTATACAACTTGGGACCAACTTTTTCACCAACTAAATAAATTAACGATGACAAGAACAATGGTATAGAGGTTAGCCAAGGAATGGATTATCTAAAAAGGGTCAAATGAGAAGAAGGTATCTCATTGCGGAGGATATAAAATTCATAAAATAACTTAGTTATGTTATTTGATTATGTTTTACAGAAAATATTTCATGAATTTTAATTATAATATTTTTCTTATTTTTAAAATAGGATTTTTAGTTATCTATAAATATCATAATAGAGATGAGTTCATTTATTAAACAAGTTGGCTACATTAGTTTCAAAGCATTTCTTTAAAATTAAAATAAAAATTTAAAACAATTATTTTAAAGTATGTATTTGATTTAAATATAGACAACATAAAACTTTAATGACAAATAAATAATAATTAGTGTGATGAATGCATGTAGGCTTAGTCTTACACATGAATACATCATACAATGTTGGCCTTGGCTAATAAAGTCATACAACTTTCAACACTAATTATTGATTTAAAACTATAGTAGATGTTAACTTGATTATTAGTACTATTATTGCATACATGTAATTCATATTTGAATTAATTGCATTGTTAAACTCTAAATATTACATACATGGTTCATTATGGACAATGTAATTAGACTTGTCATTGTTAAACTCTAACTTATAATGAACCCTAAGCTTTTATGTTATATCCAACTCAGGTGAATGTGATTATGTAATTGCAATTATTAGGGTTCAAGAATTTGTGTAAATCCCCCCAACCAACCTATCTATTGTATCAATAGGTTATTTTTATCTACATATATAATTATAACCTTTAGCACTCATTAAATTGTACATGTTTTCTCATTTATTTTTGCTCTGTTTTCTCACATAAGATTTGAGTAAATCAAATGTTTTTTATTGTTACTAAAAAATAGAGTAAATATGACATGGTAGTATAGCAAGTATGAAGCATGGTTACTTGGTCATTTATAAGGTTTGTTTGGAGCCTTCAAAATTTCTTCTAATTACCAGGGTGAACTACTTCTAAGAGATTCATAAGCATTTTTAGTGTAAGAGGCAAAGACAAGATTTGACTCCATTTTTTATCATCAACCATTCCAAAAAAATTGAATAATTTTTTTGCCTACTCCATTATTTTTTTGTTGTCACCATGTCACATCCAATCCATTCTATATAGATTTAGATTATCCACAACAAGGGAAAACTCATTTTCTTACAAAGGGATATTTTATCTTCTCTAAGGATAACTATGCATTCTAGCCCCACATGAGATCCTTAACATTTTGGCAAGAGGGATAGAAGAATTGTATGTCTTTATCCTACATGGAACCCTTGGTATTTGGGCAAGAAGAAGGATTAAAGGTACTAGATTTCATTATTATGTTTATTTAGATCTTGTGTATCATGTCAGTTTGAGTTAATGGTGTCATTTTTCATGGCTACCATATGTGATGTCTTTCTTAAAGGATACGCAACATACCCTAACCTAATAAAAGGTAATAATAAAATGGTTATATGATAATGGAAAAAGGTTATTTATCATTTTGGTCATAAGTTCAAGTATGCAACCATTTATTTTTTGCTTGTATGATGTGGAGAGATTACGGGATAAGTTGGATATCTTCTTATTTTGTTTCAACATTGAAGCATGACACATTAACTAGAGGAGCATGACATTGGTTGTTTAGAAGGAAAGGTGTTATATTTGAATCATGTGCCCTCCATTTTGGATAGATCATGATCATTCTCTTAGAGTTTAACAATGTTTACCATATTGACGTAGTGTGGCAATTATGACCTGTGCGGTTATGTAGCATGCAAACATTTTGGATAAGTGACCTCAAGTTTAAGATTTGTGTCCTCTATAAAACAAGATTTTATAAATATTCTTGTTTCAAGGATTAATGCATCTTTGTGGGTTTCTTTATATACTCAAACAGGTATGCTAGTTCCCTGTCTATCCTAACTAGCCCAAGGCAAATTATGCATAGGAGACCAAGTTCAAATATCATATATTTTTCCTTTGGCTTACTTATAATGATTTGATGAAGATTGAGTTAACATGGTAGTCAATATGGTATTGCTTTAACATTATTTTACTATCATGATACCACTTTAGCATAATTTTAGTATTTAAAAAAATTAAAAATAAATTATTTTTTATGCTATAATGAAGCTAAAATGATTTTATAAGCAACATTACTGCCATGATATGGATTTATGTGGAAACATAAATTATGATCAATTAGAAATTTTAGACACCTAAAACATGTCATATTGATGAGACTACCTATAAGGACATCTTTTTAGGCCATATGACCCACCTTGGGCAGCCCTAGGGCTTAATAGTGGTTCTCACCACTCAAATAGGGATAAATTTTCCTTTGTAGCTAGGACTATCCTACCAAGAGATAGCCTCCAGATACTGTCCCACCATGATACAATCAGTAGTTGTAGCACCCTAAAATTGGCACGGTTAAACCTTAGTAAAAAGATAAAAGATTCAAAATTTAAATTTTAAACCCCGAACCGCCCGTTAACCGTTGTTAAACCGCTTTCCTCATTTTCCATGCCATTTTTAGGATTTGTTGTGACCGTTGGACGATATCGTCGCCGATCAGACGATATCGCCTCAGATCGAACGAATTCGTCTGGAGCAGAACGTCCAGACGATTTCGTCCCAAAACTAATTTTTCATAATTAGCTTCTGTTTCAACGGCGTCTCTAACCTGGGCAAAAGCGTGTCTACGCGGTTAGAGACTTCCCCCATTGGAGATCTCCCAAATTGGGATGATCTCCAACCTCCCAACCTCCTTCATATGCCTATTTAATCTTAGGCCCTCCCCTTGACATTCCCCTGGCTGAATTTTTCTGTACTTCGAGTTTTATTTGCCTTAGAATGTCTTAGACTACTATTTGCCTTTGTCCCTTTTCAAATTTTCTTGCAGGAACTTTGTCATTCTTCAGTCGGAGCAAGCTCAGATCATCGCAGATGATCCTGTACGATCTCGGATGATCACGCCCCAATTCGAGATGATTTCGCACTCTACAGACGATTTCGACTACAGTCAACATTGGGGGCAATTAGTGCCCAGAGTTTGCACTTTTCTCTTCTCGTCTGCTATTTCATTCTGCATTTAGATCAGTTTATTGTTATTTTTTGCTATTCTACATTTTGGAGTTCACCCATATAGCTTAAGTGCATGATAAGATCATAATTTGTCATTAGAATACTATAATTTACTTGAATTTCTATTCGTAATTATCGTTTTAGTATCTATATTGTCATTTTACACCATTTTCCTCTGTTAGTATTGTTGCATTTTCTGTGTTCTGTGTCTATTTCTCTGATTGCAGGTCTCTGACGAATTCGTCTGATGAATTTGTCAGATCTCAGATGATCCTGTCTGATTTCAGACGATCCTGTCAGATCAGAGGCGATCTTGACTGCTTCAAAAATTAGAACCTCCATCAAACATCCGGAATCAGGTTTAACTTGTCTTTATTTAGTATATTCTCTGTACTTGATATTCATTGCTGCTTTCTGTATTCATTTAAATCTGCATTTCATATAGAACAGTTTAGATTCATTTGGCCAAACCTAGGATTTGAATGATTAAAGATAAAATTGAACACATCAAACACATTCCCAACCTAGGCGTGGAGACTGCCACTAAACGTTTCCTGGTGAACCCCACCATCCATCGAAAAATCACCTTAATACCCCTCCCCGAGAGGCGGGACCTTCAAAGGGCCTCTCAGTCCGAGGTATTGTCCCATCCTTTTCACATCCCCCTTCCGGGCATGGATCCTATAGCTTGAAGGTAAGGGTGCAAAAAATTTGGAGCGATACATTTTGGTGAACCCGACGTGAAACTAAAACCTTTTGAAAACAAAAAAAAAAACAAAAAACATAGATTCATTTAAAATCATTAGAAAACTACTAAGTTGCATATCATGTTTAGATGGTAGTTCCTAAGAAAAGACTAGCTGTCACTATAAATGTTGAAAACCAATTAGCAGCCATAGAAATTAATTCTGTGCTTAGTGTGCCTGAAATAGATAGAAACCAACTTTTGTGGGACGAACTTGATAGGAGACTAGGTATCATTTCATCTAGGTCAGCAGAACTTAGACAAATCAAGAGGTTTGCCCTAGATAGAATCCTGGATCCTCATCAACTCATTTTTTATCATGAACTTCAGAGAGCTTGCCATAGGTGGTTAGCTTATAGGAGAGCTCTTGTGTCTTCAAAATTGTACACCTTCGAGGAATTCCTCGAGAATGCAGCCATAGTGCATCAATTTCTAGCTCGTATAGAGGACCAAGAAGCTGATCTTGCAGATAGGAAAAGATGGAGGAGAGTTCCTAGAGCTGTGTTATATCGAGAGTATTGCCACGAACTTTACTTCTACCAACTAGAGTCTGAAACAGATAATATCACTATAGCACTTTTTGTCAAATTCTTGAAAGAAAATTTTCAATTTGAAGAAGAACATTTCATGACTCCTGAAGAACTTGAGCCCGTTAATGATATTTATAAATTGTTTATAGAAAACTAGATCATTGCTTTCATTATTATTATTTCTTGCGTTTTGTGTGTTGTTTGTTATCTTTATAATATTGTTATAAAAAAACAAGAAAAACCAAAAACATAACAAAACCAAAACATTTTATTTTAAATACTATAGTAGGTATATAATTAAAATATATACCTCTTAAGCTTGTTGCATATATATATATATATATATATATATATATATATATATATATATATATATATTTGCTGAAATCTAAGTTTAAGCACAATGACTAGACTTAGGAATGGTAAACAAACCGAAGAAGAAGAAGAAGAAGATTGGTTAGGAAAGAAAACAAAAAAATCAAATGCCCTTCCTGAGGATCCAATTCCAGAAGGAGAAACTCTAGAACAGCCAGAAGATGAGCTGGTTGAAGAAAATGAGCAACAAGAAAATGTTAGAGAGGAAGGATCCTCATCCCCTAGAATGGCTCCAGATGGAACTGTTACTTTTGATAACATAGATCATTTCTGGAAATTCTTCAATAATAATATTGGTGCTCTTAATATGGCAGTTCGTCTTGATAGGGGACAAATTAGTGAAACTCAAGCAATCCTAGAAGAAGGATTTAACATGCACACTAATCCCTTGTCCTTCGTTGATCAAGAAAGTGATAAAGCTGGACCATCCAATATGGATATGGCCACTATGATTCAGAACATGCAAAAACAAATAGGTTACCCAACCTCCTAAGGAACCTGTTATTGAGCCTAAAATCATTCCCACACAAAAGAGACCTTCATTCACTGCTTTATTTCGCCAAACTATGGATCAATATGCTTCAAATCGACAAAAACCTAAAATGAAGCCAAACACCAATTTTCAACAATCTGGGATACAACATAATACAACTTCAAAACTTCTTCATAACACCCTTCCTACCAACAATTTACACAATAGCAATATAGCATCTAATCTTCATGTCCCTCCATCATATGCTCACCAATCCCATATTAATACCCTACCGAACCAATATGGTGGGCAAACCAGTAATCTGGAAGCCATGGTGAAACAGTTAGCTTCCCGCATGGACCAGATAGATCCCTACCGTCCCTCGTACAATTATCGAGAGATGTGTAGTCAGCCTTTGGATCCCATAGTTGTAGCACAACCATACCCTAAACACTTTCCCATGCCCGTCCTGCCTATATATAAAGGAACTGAAGATCCCATAGAGCATCTTCGCATGTTTAGGATAGCATGTCATGATATATCACATGATGACTTGTTATTACTAAAAATGTTCCCAAAAATTTTAGGAGGAATGGCATTAGAGTGGTACTATCAATTGCCCACTCATTCTTTGAGAAATTTTGAAGAGACCGCTGAATCTTTTGTGCATCAATTTAGTGCCTATATCGAAAGGCATGTAACCATTAAAGATTTGTACAACTTAAAACAAGACAAAGATGAATGTTTTGCTGATTTCTTAGCTAGATGGAGGGAGTTGATAGGAAAACTGCACTTTGTGCTACCTTATAGGGAAATGTTGGACATTTTTATTAATAATTTGCAAGAACAAATATCTTATGAGTTATCAACTGCTACCTTAACCACCTTCGATCAGGCTATAGACTTAGCTCGAAGAGTAGAAGATGCTCTCATTAGGAGAGGCCAGCTTAGGAAGAAAGATGATGAGAAAACATCCAGAAATCAATATAAAAACAAACAAGTTGTAGGTGACGGAGTCACTGACAATAGAAATGTTGCTAATATCAATACAATGAAGACAACAGAAAAATTTATATTGAAACCTCCTGATAAACCTCCTCGAGAGTTTACTAGATTGAATCAACCATTATCAACTATTCTACCCCAATTACTCGAAAGAGGTTTGATTCAATTACCTAATATCCAGGAACCTGATCCAACCATACCCGGATACAGAGCCGATTTACACTGTGATTTCCATAGAGGGCCTGGACACTCTACCAACTCTTGTAAAAGGTTAAAACATAAAATACAAGATCTGATTGATAATAATGAGATGGAGGTGCAAGCCTTCCAACCTAAACAAAATGCTCCTAATAATGCTCAAAAGAACATTCCCCAAAATCAAAATCAAAATGCTAATCAATCATTAGATATATTTCAACATCCTTTACCAAAACATGGTAAAGAGGTGGCCAATCAAATTGAGCATCATAATGTCCCTCCTCCTACCCGATATGTAGGAACTATTAGCGGACATTTACCTAATCATGATTTACAAAAATTTGACACAACTTTATCCATGGTCACGACCAGGCCCCTACATAATATTCAAACACCGGATCTCAGTGATGTAGAATCGGATACTGAAAGTGAAATAGACATCACCTCAAATCAATCGAATAGTTCTGAAAATGAATCAGATCCTATTCAACCTATCACAGATTCTATGGTTTCGAAAGAACCATTTCCTAGAAGAGTTACTACTCGACCCTCTTCTAATCAGTTCCTTCCTAATGAACAAGCCATAAATGCTAGACCAAGACCTATTCATCATCCTCAATATAACATTGTAGGTACCATCGGAGTCGTTACCAGACAACAAGCTCAAAATTTTCAACAAGAACCAAATCAGAACGATGGATCAACTCCATTTGTTTTGAAAAATCCCAATAAAGGGAATCATGCTCCTAATGTTCAATCTAAACCTCCTTATAATATTAATGAGCAATTATCCAATACTACAGCCAGAATTTCCCTTTTGGATTTGTTAAGATCTTCTCCTACCCATAGAGATGAATTGATGCTCACATTAAGCCAAATGATGGTACCACAAAATATTCAACCCGAAGCCATGGCCAATACTATCATCACTAGAGAAGTCGATTGTATTGACTTTCGAGATAAAGATATCCCACAACATAGTTTACATAAGGATAACCCCTTATATATTACTGCCCTAATAGGAGATGTAGGAGTCAAAAGGGTCTTGATTGATAATGGTTCATCTCTAAATATTTGCACTTTTGACTTCTACCAAAGATTTGGGTTTAGAAGTGATGAAATGAAGAAAAGCTGACATGATCATAAAAGCTTTCAATGACGAAACACAAGAAACGTGTGGAGTTATCACCATCCCATTGCAAGTTGGTCCGAGAACCTTAGATACGACCGTGTTTATTGTACATTGCCCCGCATCATACAATATACTCTTGGGTCATCCTTGGATCAATGCAATGCGGGTTGTCCCATCAACTTTACACCAATGTGTTAAATTCGAATTTAAAAATCAGTTGGTCACTATCCATGGTGATCCTAGACCCTTTGATATGTGTGCTTTGGCGAGAACCTGTTGGAGTTCAATTTTGCCCTGCTCTGTCATCCACACATCCTAATTCTTATTTTTCATCTAAACCTATGAAACACACACCCATAACTTCATCTATTTCTCCTCCATTAATTTCACCCTCATATATAGCTCAACAATCTTCTAAACAAACCACACTAGAACCTCAAAAAGATCTTAAATCCACAACCAATCCTTCATGTTCCATCCCTATAATTTCAAAACCTATAGACCCATTTATTAACACCTCCACATTATCTACATCTATCATACCTTCCACATCTAAAGATATAGGGAATGATCCTTCTACATCTTATGCTCTTTCTGATGAACTCTTACCTGATTTATCTAAAATTCTTATATCAAAAAAAACAAATGCTTCTATGCAAAATTCCATTATCTTAAGTAATTTGCCACCATCTCCTCGTACTTTGGGCCTCCCACAACCTATGGGAAGTACTTACCAAGTCGGGAGTTGTGCCTTCATTTATAAGGGATATGACTAGGGAAGAATACCCAGGAACATCAAAACTCATCATGAGGGATATGCTCGATGTTATTTTACTAATGAGTATATTAAAGCTAAACCTATAATGCTTAAAATGGGATATAAAGGGAAAGGCTTGGGACCTCTCCAAGATGGTATGAAAGAACCCTTTGAGGTAGAACCATGGCCCGCCCGATGTGGTGTGGGCCTATTTCCTAGTAAGGGTCAACCCTTCCCTTTTGAAGATGATGATCAACTCATATGTTATCAAGATTATTTGGATGGGCGTGATGATTTGCCTCTAAAAAATCAGCCATTTACATGCAATATGCTATCCATAGCTTATCCTGAAATGATTGTTGAATCCGATGATGAGTTGGAAGGAGATATTTTCCATGATGTCTCCGTTGAAGAGTTGTTACACAATGGTTTTTATTTTGATGGTTCTATACCTACTATAGCCCAGCTTGAGGCCACGACTCCTCAAGATGAATTATCCAAGTTAACCTTAAAATAATTACAAGAATTGGGCGTTTCACCCGCCCCACCTAATTTTGAAAGAGATCTACACATGGAAGTAGAAAACGTCATTAAAGTTAACATTGGAAGTGAGGATAATCCCCACATAATCAATATTGGATCAGAATTAAGTCAAGAAAAACAAGAGCAATACATTGCATTCCTTAAAGAATATGAAGATGTCTTCGCTTGGACATATGAAGATATGCCAGGTTTAGACCCTTCCGTAGTCATGCATCACCTAGTAGTCCATCCGGATGCTAAACCTGTTAAACAGAAACTTAGAAAAATGCATCCCAAAGTGGCCTTGCTAGTCAAAGGGGAGTTAGAAAAACTCCCGAATGTTGTTTTTATACAAGCTATTGATTATGCTGAATGGATCTCGAATGTAGTTCCAGTCACCAAGAAAGAAGCTACCAAAGTTAGGGTTTGCACAGACTTTAGAGATATTAACGTTGCATGCCCTAAAGATGATTTTCCTCTTCCAAACATGGATCAAATCATTGATTTTACTTCTGGGAGTGGAATGATGTCCCTAATGGATGGATTTTTTGGTTATAATCAGATCAGGATAGCTCCTGAAGATCAGGCTAAAACAACCTTTATTACCCCCTAGGGTACCTTTTGTTGGAAAGTGATGCCATTTGGCTTAAAGAACGCAGGTGCAACCTATCAACGAGCTATGACTTATATTTTTCATGACATGATGCATGATATCCTACATGATTACGTAGATGATATCATAGCTCGTTCCATCAAAGAAGATGATCATTTAAATGACTTAAGGACAAGTGTTTGATCGGTTAAGGGAATATCTTATCCGACTAAATCCTGCTAAATGCATATTCGGAGTTAAGTCCGGTAAACTATTAGGGGTTATAGTTTCTTTACGTGGCATCGAAATCGACCCTCTCAAGATTGCGGCTATCACTGATATGCCCGCACCTACCAATATATCCGAGTTACGAAGTTTACAAGGTAAGCTTCAAGCTATCCGTCGCTTCATCGATAAGCTGGCGGACAAAACCGGTCCCTTTCTTAAGCTTCTTAAGAAGGATGTCCCTTTTAATTGGGACGACGAATGTAAGGAAGCTTTTGAACTTCTCAAACAATACCTCCTTAACCCACCTGTGCTTTCACCGCCTAGACCTGATCGCCCATTTATCCTGTATATTTCAGCTTCAGATTTTGCTTTAGGAGCTATGTTAGCTCAACTTGATGATGAGAAAAGAGAACGTGCTAATTATTATATTAGCCAAACTTTAATTAGTTATGAAACCCGCTACACAACATTAGAAAAACTATGTCTAGCAGTCATATTTTCTACGCAAAAATTATGCCATTATATGCTCAGTCAGAAAACATATGTCATTGCTAAATATGATCCCTTGCGGTATCTCATGAGTCGACCTTATTTATCGGGTCGCACAACAAAGTGGGTTCTTGCTCTAAGCGAGTTTGAACTCACGTTTATAGGACAAAAGTCTGTTAAGGGTCAAATCATAGCGAGATCAATTAGTTGCTGCACCCTTAGAGTCTACCCATACCCTCATCATTGAGTTTCCTGATGAATGCCTTCAATTAGAGGCGAGACCATGTTGAACAATGGTCCTTATACTTTGATGGAGCCCGATGCATGAGTGGGGCGAGTGCAGGTATTATTTTAATATCTCCACAAAAACACATTATACCTTTGTCCTTTAAATTAACATTTGCTTGCACCAATAATATTGTTGAATATGAAGCTCTAATCCTTGGATTACGAGCTGCCTTGGCGCTAAAAATTAAACATCTGCTAGTTTTTGGTGATTCTCAACTTGTTATAAACCAAATTAATGAAGTTTATCAGACCAGAGATGATAAATTGTGCCCATATAAAGCATATGTTTTACAATTAATATCTCTATTTGATCAAGTTACCTTGGAAGCTATTCCTCGAACTAGCAATCGTGCGGCTGACGCTATGGCCGCAGTTGCATCTCTTCTGCCCTTGGAGTTAGATGACGAATATGCCACCATCATTATTCATCGACTCCAGGAACCCGCTTCAAATAAGTCATGCTTAGAACCTTTGGATGTGTTTCTAATCAATGAAACTACTCCTGAACCTTGGTATACGGGTATATTTGATTTTCTTCACAATGGGACTTTCCCTGCCAGTTCTAATAGAAACCAGCGTCGGTTATTACGTAGACGAGCAAGTCGATTTGTAATAATTGGCAATACTTTATATAGGAGATCTTTTGAAGGTATCCTATTGAGATGTTTGAATTTAGAAGAATCCAGGATCAGCTTTGAGTGAAGCCCACGATGGATCTTGTGGAGGACACTTCAGTGGTAGTGTCATTGCTAAAAAGCTCCTTAGGATAGGATACTTTTGGCCTACCATGGAGAATGATGCACATGATTATGTGCGCCATTGCGACAAGTGCCAGAAACATGCTGACCTTGTCCATGCCCCTGCACAAGAACTGCAGGCTATTTCATCTCCTTGGCCCTTTTCAAAATGGGGCTTAGACATTATTGGCAAAATTAATCCTGTGTCATCTGATGGACACAAATTCATCATAACCGCCACTGAGTATTTTACGAAGTGGGTTGAAGCTATGCCTTTAGCTTCCTGCACTGGAACACAAGTCTCTAAATTTATTTTTAATCAAATCATTTGTAGGTTCGAAATTCTTGCAAATCTCATCTCAGACAATGGAACTTGTTTCAAAAATAAATATGTTAAGAAATTATGCCAAAAATATAAGATTCAACATCGTTGGTCCACTCCCTATTATCCTCAGGGTAATGGCCAAGCAGAAGCTTCTAACAAAACCTTAATCAAAATTCTCAAAAAATTGGTCAATAAATCTAGCCGTGATCGGCACATTCAATTATATCCAGCTTTGTGGGCATATCGCACTAGCGTTCGTACTCCCACAGGTACTTCACCTTTTGTTTTGGTTTATGGCGCTGAAGCTATTTTTCCCTTTGAATTAGAAGTTCCTTCTTTGGCTCTACTACTTCAAGATACCGAAGTAGGAGATGAATATCGAGCTGAGAGACTCAGTCAGCTGGAACTCCTAGATGAAAAGTGCATCAATGCTTTGGAGCATCTTCGTGCCTACCAAAACAAGCTTAAAAGATCATATGCTAAGAAAGTTCGTCATCGATCCTTTGAGGTCGGCGACCTTGTTTTAAAAGAAAATCAAAAAAATACTAATGCAACTAAAGACCTTAAAGGTAAATTTGAACCCAATTGGCTTGGACCATATATTATCTCTGCTAAATTTGAATCGGGAGCATACAAATTAGCTACCTTAGATGGTAAAGATTTAAAAGAACCTATGAATATTATGCATCTTAAGCGATATTACGCATAAAATTTGGTCATTTCATCATTTGTATATATTTTGCATGTTGTCTCATTTTAAAAATGTATAAAACTGTTTAAACAAAAACAAACAACAATATTGTATTGACTCTTTCGAAACCAAAAAATAAAATAAAATAAAGAACAAAGAGAGAGTCAAAATCATCAAACTCCTCAAAACCATATTTGTTGTATATATTTATTCTTAAAGTATTGCAGTTATATTTTCAAATTATTTTGGATAAATTAGCATTTATTTGGAATCTCTCACTTTTGCAAACACAAAAATAAATATCTTGATTTTATCTGGCATGATTACTAATCTCTCTTATATCAAAGTCCACAAAATTCAATTAAATAAAGTTTGAGCACGAGAGAATTGATCTTGTTATTTACTTAAACCAAGCATATCCTTTCACAATAAAATGATTATATTTGTAATGTCCATGCTATGCTACATAGTAGAAGTGGTTTCTTGAGCGAAAAGTTTCCCCTGCTATCCTATCATGCACATGGTCTAGAATCTTTGAGAATTGACAAAAGGACAAGCTCACCCCTACCCGGAATAAAAATCCCTTGCTCTACAACTAATCCGAGCAAGTATCCCTAGAATAGGAAGCAAAAGAAAAAGAAAAATCAAGCAAAATCATGAGAAAAAGAAGCATTATTTCAGAATCATTTTGTACTCTCTTAGCACTATTTCAGCATTATCTCAAATATCAAAGCAAAAGATACGAAAAAGAAAAATACAAAAAAAAAAGAGAGAAAAGAAAGAAAAAAGCAAAGAAAGCAAAACAAGCAAAAGCAAAAGCAATAAAATCCCTTTCCCTACCCATTGAAAAGAAAAGAAGGGTTGATGAGCTTGAATCCCTGGAATTCTCAATTATTCGAAAACTGTGAGGTAAGCCCCATAACAGGTGGTTTGTGCCCAACCCGCTTGGCCTTGGGTAACTCCTAGCGTGGTGATATGTCTGTCACATTAGCGACCTTCTTTTGTATAGACCTATGTCTGCTTATGGATTAGCTAGCTCTTGATAACCCGACTTACATAGTAGTCTGGTACGGTTATATGCATCTAAATCATGGTTAATGAACACTTATTTGGTTAATTCAAATCACTTGTATCAAATTATCTTGCTCAAAACTGGTAAATGCACAAAGCAATTGCACACACATTTGTATTTGAGAGATTTTGTGTATCATTATGATAAATCAAGATCGGAAATGAACTCACATATGCACATGGGATTCCTTATAAATCTAACTTTTGTCTTTAAGATACTTTGAAATATTTTTGCAAATTGTCTGGAATAATTTCATTTTCTTCTCTGAGAACAGTTGTTTAGTATAAAGACAACTACATGCATTACCAAAAAAATCAAAATCATTTTTAAAAACATGCAATAAAGTTACATTTATATATAACTTTTGACTTTCGCGACGATGGTATAGTTCCAAAACCAAAATTGGAATTTTATGCCTAGCACAAGTCCTCATCTTCATATTTTCTGTTTATTTTCAAAAATTAAAAATCAACCATGCAATAAAACTATTATTTTCTTCTTTGGATTTCGCGATGATGGTATAAGTTTATATCTATAATTCTATGCCTAGCGCAAACCATCGAACTAATTTTATTTCCCATTTATTTCAAATCATAAAAAACATATGACTTAAATCATTATGTTACACAATTATGCTTTAAAAGAACGCACATTGTTACTATTTCATGTCATTATGTCAACATCCAATTTTGCAATGATGGTATAATTCCTAGGGAATTATTCAAAAAAAAAATTATCACACTTAGGAATTTATGCCTAGCAAAAATCATTTTAAAATATTTCATGCATACTATTTTTATGAAAATCTGAAAACAAATCATCAAACCATCATTATCTCCATCATTACAACACAAAGTCTTAAGACAGTCTCTTAAGCACTCTTTTACTTTTAACAATATTTCTATACTAGGATTAGCTTGACGACCTAGCGAGCGGCGACTCCATGAAATGGTCTATAATAGCGACAATGTCCTTTGAAATTATTGTTAGAAGTCCCTTTTATTTTTATCAAATTATCCCACAAACAACCAATTTGTTTACATCAGATTATTTCATTTAAATTTTAAAAGCATGACATTCAAACCATAATATTTCCAAATGACATAATTACATGAATCATCAATCCAATCAGCAAACAATTCAAACATTAAAGCATCATAAAAACATATGAACAAGTCATATCATCAAAAAGATCAGTTCAACCAGAAAAAAATGAATAGTAAAAATGAATTAGGGTTTTACCCTATTTTTCTTAATTTTATTCAAAAACACTTAACAACATTTTAACATTTTGCTTTTCCGCGTTTTTACCTCAAACGTTCGATTTGGGTAAAAACACGGAGGGGGCACCATAGTAAACTGTCATACGATTCGACCTAGAATCGTCGCCTAAAAATGGGAATAATTTTTGCTTTCTCGTAGATCGAGAAGAACTCGTCTTTAACGCATTTTCTTCGAAAAATTCGCTAAAGAGGGGGCAAAATGTAGCACCCTAAAATTGGCACGGTTAAACCTTAGTAAAAAGATAAAATATTAAAATTTAAATTTTAAACCCCAAACCGCCTCGTTAACCGCCTGTTAAACCGCTTTCCTCATTTTTCATGCCATTTTTAGGATTTGTTGTGACCGTTGGACGATATCGTCGCCGATCAGACGATATCACCTCAGATCGGATGAATTCGTCTAGAGCAGAACGTCCAGACGATTTCGTCCCAAAACTAATTTTTCATAATTAGCTTCTGTTTCAACGACGTCTCTAACCAGGGCAAAAGCGTGTCTGCACGGTTAGAGACTTCCCCCATTGGAGATCTCCCAAATTGGGATGATCTCCAACCTCCCAACCTCCTTCATATGCCTATTTAATCTTAGGCCCTCCCCTTGACATTCCCCTGGCTGAATTTTTCTGTACTTCAAGTTTTATTTGCCTTAGAATGTCTTAGACTACTATTTGCCTTTGTCCCTTTTCAAATTTTCTTGCAGGAACTTTGTCATTCTTCAGCCGGAGCAAGCTCAGATCGTCGCAGACGATCCTGTACGATCTCGGACGATCACGCCCCAATTCGAGATGATTTCGCACTCTACAGACGATTTCGATCGTAGTCAACATTGGGGGCAATTAGTGCCCAGAGTTTGCACTTTTCTCTTCTCGTCTGTTGTTTCATTCTGCATTTAGATCAGTTTATTGTTATTTTTTACTATTCTACATTTTGGAGTTCACCCATATAGCTTAAGTGCATGATAAGATCATAATTTGTCATTAGAATACTATAATTTACTTGAATTTCTATTCGTAATTATCGTTTTAGTATCTATATTGTCATTTTACACCATTTTCCTTTGTTAGTATTGCTACATTTTCTGTGTTCTGTGTCTATTTCTCTGATTGCAGGTCTCTGACGAATTCATCAGATCTCAGATGATCCTGTCTGATTTTAGATGATCCTGTCAGATCAGAGGCGATCTTGACTCGCTTCAAAAATTAGAACCTCCATCAAACATCCGGAATCAGGTTTAACTTGTCTTTATTTAGTATATTCTCCGTACTTGATATTCATTGCTGCTTTTTGTATTCATTTAAATCTGCATTTCATATAGAACAGTTTAGATTCATTTGGCCAAACCTAGGATTTGAATGATTAAAGATAAAATTGAACACATCAAACACATTCCCAACCTAGGCGTGGAGACTGCCACTAAACGTTTCCTGGTGAACCCCACCATCCATCGAAAAATCACCTTAATACCCCTCCCCGAGAGGCGGGACCTTCAAAGGGCCTCTCAGTCCGAGGTATTGTCCCATCCTTTTCACATCCCCCTTTCGGGCATGGATCCTATAGCCTGAAGGTAAGGGTGCAAAAAATTTGGAGCGATACAGTAGTCATGACCATCCCACCCCAAGACAGTCACACCTAAAATAATAAAATTCTAAATCCTGAGTAATGGTTCGAGAAGTTACAATTGCCAACTATGGGTAACGATGCAACGATTATCAAGAAGCAATTATATTTCTTGATCTTCAACTATTTCTTGGCTTCTCAAGGAAGCTTTAGACTCCCATTGGGAAGTCTATTTAAAAGCACCTAGCCCTCATTGAAAAGAGTCCAGTTTTTAAGCATCAAATTATTACCAAATTGGAGATCAAAGAGTCTTCAAATCTTCAAGCAATGAAGTGCTACCAAAATTCAACCATGGAGCTTCCAAGCATGCCAATGGACCATCTCAAAGGTTGAAGATTAAATTCATACTTCTTGCACCATCCAACGCTCTTGCTTCATGTCAAATCCCACCATTAAGTCATTCTTCATGAGCACACCCTTGAACATCAATCCCATGGATCAAACCCAATGTCACCTCACATCGACCACAAGGAATTCACTCATAGTTCAGTGGTCATCTCACCTAGAGATGACCCGTAGGTGTGACCATCTCACCCCAAGATGGCTAGTAGGCAAGACCATCCCACATAGAGATGACCTCCCGATAGAGATCTATTTTCCCTATTTTCTTGCTTTCATTAGTTTTAGCAGCATTTTAATTACTTCCTAGCATAGTTAGATTTCAATTTTCATGCATTTATTTATCATATTTCAGCTTCTTTATCATTTCTTTATCATGGATATGGGCCTTATCTTGGAAGGCTCTTCATATGCTATTGATACCTTTTAAGTTTCTTTGTGTGCATATTATAGGTCTTTACATGGAGAAAATGGCATAAAGACTCACACCTCACCATCCTACATCGTGATAGTCACAAAAAACCTATCAATAATCAGTTTGTGAGGATGCAAAGGAGATCCTATGAAGTACATCCAAAATGGCTATAATTGTATTTCATTGTATCAAGATTGGTAGCAATCCCTAAGAGGGATTTTCTTGTAATCTTCTTGGAAAGAACAAAGCATTATTAATAAAAGGGCACCATCCAATCATTTCTTTATCTTGTTCTTTATTTGTATGGTTACATTTAGATTTGCTACATTTCAATCTTATCTTTTATTTTAGGGATGTATGATATTTTTAGCATACTTTAGTGGCGATCACGATCGGACTTTATCCATATTTCACAAATTCATTGCTAATTATTATCTTTCTTGGTGTTTTTAATTTATAGGTACCATCATCCCTGATAGAGATATGGTCAGCAGGTGCAACCATCTCACCTCGAGATGGCCAATAGGTGCCACCATCCCTCCTAGAGATGACCTCAGAGCAGAAGTTAGAAAAAGTTAGAAACAACATCTACAGTAGACTTAGGCTACACCTGTGAGTTATTCTATCATTCCTTTCCTACTTTTAGTAAAGAAAATTAAAATTTTCATGCTTAAGTAGAGGAATTATAGAAGATATTTCAATTTTAAAATAATCTATCTATGACCATCCCTGGGTTAGATGACCTTTATCTGTGGTCATCCCTATCCTAGATGACCCTTATTTCTTATCATCCCTGTGTTATATGGCCTCTTCTATAGATCATCCCTCATAGAGATGACCTCTATTTCATTGTTGTTTGGTCTGATTGCTTGTTTCCTACTTAAAGGCTATTCATGTAGGGTTCTGTATCTGATAGGTTTCTAAAATTAAAATGTTCATTTATTTAGAAATCTAAATTTGAAATATTATTTCTATGCATTAGTGAAAGAACATCGAATGCTCTATGCTTTTACTTGCTTTTGCATAAAATAAAAAGAACCCCACACACCATGTACTACTTTAACATTAATGAGTTGGACTTCATCCCCAATCATTAATCGAGACCAATGATGGTGGGCTTCATCTCCATCCATTGGCTCACACCCTAGCAACCTAGTTGGCCAAAGCGAGTGGCTTTTCTAGACTTCATCACTAGAAGGTCCCCTACTCTTGGGTGCACCTAGAGTAGGAAGGATTAGTAGTGCCCTTTTACCATGGGGTAAAATAATTAGTGGAATACAACTATCATTTTTTTCCAAGACATGCTCGAGTGTTGAAGCGAACTCCTTGTTGGGCTAGTAGCAGGACTCAGATAGTATGACCTCCCTAGTGGGGTGATTTTAATTCCTTAGGTTACCTTGATCTGATATCCAATAGGAAACCATTCTTTGTCATTTGGGTTACATTCTCCATTAGGGGGTGTGCTCAAATTACCTTCTAGTAGTTTTCTATTTTGTTTACCCTTAGTTTTATAGGATTAGGGGTTTCAACATCAAAATACACAAAATAGTATAGGAATTCACAAAGAAAATTTAAAAGAGATAATCACATTGTATACTTTATTTATTTCCTTTCTATTTATGTAATCAAATATCATGGTAACTACATGCAGTCGAGCTCAGTCACGAGTTGACGATGCAAAAAATTTACAAGGAGGCCTAGAATACCTCTGATTTAGTCTTGAGGACTTGGTCATTCCTAGATGGCATCCTGGTATCCATCATAATGTTAACACCACCTATAGGGAATCAGACCTTCAAGATGTCCCAATCTAGGAGGTATATTTAGATCTTCGAGATGATCAAGAAGATGAACTTCTTGGTCGAAGTCGATCTCATACCACTACTAGACATAACCTACCCATCGAGGGGCCTAGTAGGGTAGTGTCATAGATTCACATCTCGACTTGATCCATACACCATTATGAGTATGAGTAAGATTATACACCAGAACCTAGCTTGGATGAGTGGGATACTCTACTTGATCGACCATGGATGAGCCAAAAATTTTCTCACCTAGATAGATACGACCCTCATTATCAAGATAGGAACATAGCCTCATCTGCTCACCTTTGTCTTGAAGATGAGGAAGAGGAAGGCCCAAGCCATCCTAATTTTCATCATGGAGATTGTTCCATGCAAGCACATTGTGCCTCTATACCATATCAGTATGAAGACTTGACCTTCAAACTTGAACACCAGGTTAACATGGCTTCCCTCGATCGTGGGAAATGGGTAGCCAACCCTATTGGGCCTATAGAATAAGTGAAGTCCCTTCACATTGATGCAAGGGCTCATAGGCCTCACATGGTTGATCCACTACCTAGGCCAAACATAAACTAACTATGGTTGGATAGGTTGCAAAAGAATCAAGAGCACCTAGATCATGCCAAATTAGAACAACATAGGGTGCATCAACAATGGTTGCATCAACAACATTTGCACCAAGAAAGATTACAAAAAGAAGCTCATGAGGAAGTTCTCATGCCTAGCACCTATAGGTAGGATACCTACCAAAGGTACATTGTGCAACATCATGACCTACCTCCTAGGCCTAATCACCCTCCTCGTGTGCCCACACAAACTCATAGGTCTCAACAATATCAAAATCATCAACCTGAGTATGAGGTCTATGAAGACCTAGAACTAGAATATCAGGACCTAGGGTATCCTGAGATACTCTATGAGGGAATAGATGATGATTATGTTCAAACATATCATCCTAACATAAACCTTCTACCTCCCCCTCCATGAGCACCAATACAAGAAAATGAGATAATATCATCTCAAGCCTACAAGGTGCTCATAGAGCACATAAAGTCATTGGAAAAACAAGGGATAGGTTATCAAAATCCCATGTTGCATCAATTGTGCAACCAACCACTCCATCCCTCAGTACCATGTCCTCCATATCTTGAGCATTTTGAAATGCCAATATTGGATAAATTCAAAGGGGATGAGGATGCACAAGAACACGTGACTAGCTTCATGAACCTTTGTTTCCAACTTCAATATGATGATGCCTTGTTGTTAAGGACTTTCTTGATAACACTCTCTGGCCTAGCCTTAGAGTGGTACAACCATTTACCAAGGCATAGCATCTATAGTTTTGAGCAGCTCACAAATGCCTTCCTAGAATATTTTTCATTCGATGTTAAGAAGAAATCCAATCTGATTGACTTGTCTAACCTTAGATAATTTGATGATGAGCTAATCATAGATTATGGAAATAGATGGAGAAAGGTGATGTCCAAATTACCTTTCACTCTACCTATAATAGAATTAACTCGAATGTTCATGAGAAGTTTTTCAAAGTAAATTTTTCTTCTCCTACAATTGCAATAATATCAGACATTCGAGGAGGCTTTGGTATAGGCCAAAGTCATAGAGGACATTAAAGTCTAAGAGGGGGATATTAAAATCTAAAATAAAGAGTGGAACAAAAACCCTAGAGGTAAAAACATACAATAAATATCGACTTCGGTCAACCAAGTTGTCCTAAGTGTTCCTAGGCCTGAAAAGCAAGCAATACCCCAATAACCTAATTATTAGGCTCAACCCCCTCCCACATAATATAACAACCAAAATTAGTGAACTCAAGCACAAAATTGATAATGATTCCTACCTCGCACTTATACACCATTGCTTGAGTCTTTGGTGATGCTCTTTAATCGATTGTGTGAAGCAAAGGCTATCACATTACTAGAGATTCACCCCTAGATCCTAATCACCCAAAATCTAAGGGGTATAGGGAGGACTTGTACTACGTATATCATCGATAGAATGGCCATGATATCTAGGCCTATTATGCATTCAAAAATGTAGTACAAGACATGCTAGATAAAAATCAATTACAAATTGATAATCCTCTTGCCCTCGATAACCAATAAATGGGCATCTTCAAAGACCCTTTCCCTACTCATGAGGTTAAGGAAGATCAAATAAGATAGGTAAATGAAGTCCATATGACCCCACTTGATCAGGGGTTCATTGGAATGATTAATATTGTGATGAGAAATCAAAGATATGATCAAGTTGCACCACTTGTAACTCTCGTTAACATTCCTTCTACATCACAACCCTTGCCATCTCAAAATCCTATCCAAGGTCCACCACCTCAACTGGTGGTAACAATCAGAAGTAGGCTTACTCAAAGCCTATGTACGACATCGACTAAAATGTCCATCTATAGTTAATACAACAATCACAATAATAATTATATTTTTCTTATTTCCCAAGATCTTTTATTTTAATAAATAATTCAAGACATAGAGAGGCTCTGATGGATATTTTGAGATCAATTGAATTATAACCCTGAGATCCTAATGCTTTTACCAATTTTGTGGGGTATATTCAAACATGTAGGGATCCCATTATAACCTTCCAATATCATGAGATCAAACCAGTACCTACCAACATAGTTGATCCTCCATTGCACATCATTGCATGCATAAATAGGATTCCTTATAAGCGGGTGTTGATTGACATGGGTTCCTCCATAAACATCATCACCATAATTACACTAAACCATCTCAGTCTTCCATCATCACATATTGTGGCATCCACCTTCACTCTGTGAGCATTCAATGATACTCTTTGCTCTATAGTTGGCACAATAGTCCTTCCTATCTAGGTTGGACTAAAGATGATTCTAGTATTGTGCCACGTTATAGAAGGTGTGATGCAATACAACATATTGCTTGGATGACCCTGGATTAGAAACATGAAGTGCATCCCATCTATACTACACCAGTGCATCAAATATATCCATGAGGGATAAGTTCATGTAGTCCCTTCAGACTCTAAACCCTTTAAATACATTAATCTAGTCAGTAATCTGCAAGAATTAGTCTTACCATCCACACATCTGGACATTCAACCTAATGGCCCTATTAAACATCTAGAACCCTCATCAAAACCATCATCCCCATACATTGATCCATCCACATCATCACCTCCATATCAACCCTCATCATTGGCCTCACCTGACATCCCTTCCTCATCATCGGGTCCTCCAAGTGAGAAGGAGTTGAAGGCACCAATCAAGGAAACCCAATCATTCATCCCCACTATCTCAGTAGAGATTCCAATTCCCATGGAGGAAGAAGAATTATCTACTATAATAGATGAACCACCTCATACCACACCTCCTTCACCTCCATCCTCTCCACCATCTTCATCATAAGTCATGGTCCACTTGGCTAACCCTAGTCTCATTGAGTACTTGGTATAGAATATCACATTCACACCACTCATCGAGTCCATTCATGATATGGGTAGACCTCATGTGCCATATTTACCCATTGGTACCATTGTACCCTTGGGGTTCCCCCAAATCAAATGAACTTTATTTATGGGGGCTTTGATGACTCTACAGATCAGTTTCCCATGATAAGACATGATGATGAACCTTTCTCGAGAAACATTGGGTATATGTCAAACCCAAAGTTCACCTTGTGATACTTTTATCATTGCCATTGGTCAGGAGGGGGGTCCCCCCCCCCCCCCCAATCCACTTTTGAGAAATTTGGCTTAGGGTTCTATCGTGAAGGGCCTGGGGGGAAAAAGGAGGGGCCCCCCCACCCCCCCCCCCCCCCAAAACCCACTTTTGAAAGATAAATTTGGCTTAGGGTATTCCATACGTATGCTAGATGAACTCCTCATAGATTCCCTCCAATGCCTGACCATAGGCTTTGGGGAAGAAATTGATGAGAATGATTATGTTGATCCCAACTATTTTCATCTATTGAGAGATCATCTCCTCGTTATGATGGTTTCTATCGAACCTTCTGACTCCCTCAATGAGACATCAGAAGAGCATGAGGATGAGATAGAAATAGCATACCTCGATCCTCACCATAGTCAATAACCTCCTTCATCAGTGAGGTATCATATGAATATGAGGATGAGATAAAACTCACTTACCTTGGTCCTCACCATATGTGATAGCCTCCTAACCCAGTCAGTGAGGCACCCAAAGAATATGAGGATGAAACTAAACTAGCATATCTAGGTCCTCACCACCTTCGATGAACTAACAATGAGAGAATAGAATTCGACCTCATAAACCTAGATGAGCTCTATCATAGGGCTTTTCCTCCATGATAGCCCACCTAGAGGGACCTTATACCTCTAGAAGATCCAATCATCCTGGCTCCTCCTAGGCTTGATCCATTCATCCCACTACCACCTCAACCACCTCTGATATATCTAGGGCCATCCATCTTTGACATGTTTTCTCCACCTATGAATGGAAACTATCCATCCATCAATATGGTTTCCATTGATTTAACCACACCACTCCACAATCCTAGTGACCCTTCAAAACCTTTGCACCTCAACCATGAGGCCATCGATTTTGATCATGCCACATCACCACCATCATTGAAAGAGTTCTTCCCTTGTGAGGAAATGCTACAACCATTTCATTTCTCTCAAGGGTCATCTGAGGATGTTTGTCAAGTTGAGGTCGAACCAGATATGATCGATTCTCCAAACCTAGTTGATGATATCCACTTGATCCCTATGCCTCATCATCTTGAGGAGGGATCTCACATGTCAATAGAGGAAACAATTGATGTTAACATTGGCACTGATCCTGAGGCTCCCAAAAATGTAAAATTGGGATAAAGTTTATCCCTTGAAGAGTGAGCCATTTACACATCTCTATTGATAGAGAAGATAGAAATTTTTTCTTGGTCATACAAAGACATGTCGGGTCTTGACCCAAAATTGGTCACGCACAACCTTACACTCGATCCAAATATAAAATCGATCAAGCAAAAACTTCATAAAATACATCCAACAATCACCTTGATGGTAAAATATGAATTACAAAAATTGTTGGATGTTGGATTCATCCAACCTATCGATTATCCTCAATGGGTTTCCAATATGGTACCCATAGGAAAACTTGATGGGAGGATTCACATATGTATAGACTTTTGAGATCTTAACAAAGTGACTCCCAAGGATGAATTCCCCCTTCCAAGCATTGATGCACTAGTTGATGCCACCATAGGTCATGAGATGTTGTCCCTCATGGATGGTTTTTTAGGCTATAATCAAATCTAGGTCAAACTCAAGGATCAACCAAAGATAACCTTTACCACCCCTTGGGGAACTTTCTACTACAAGGTAATGCCATTTGGCCTTAAAAATATTGGTGCAACATATCAGTGGGCCATGACATATATATTTCATGACTACATGCATAAAATCCTTGAGGATTACATAGATGATTTTCTAGCCAAATCTCTATTGCATCATGAGCATGTTGATGTTCTAAGGAAGGTCTTCGATCACCTCATTGAGCATAATGTCAGACTTAATCCCAAAAAGTGTGTCTTTGGAGTCACATCTGGAAAAATTTTGGGCTTTATAGTCTCCAAGTGAGGGATCAAAGTTGATCCCACCAAGGTCAAAGCAATACTTGAAATGCTCCCCCTACCAACCTTAAGCAGCTTCACAACTTACAAGGAAAGGTAGCATCTATCCGATGCTTCATAGCACAACTCTCGGATAAATGTCGACCCATGAATCAACTACTACAAAATGGGGTCCCATTCCATTGGGATGAGGAGTGCCAAAAGGCCTTCGATGAGATAAAACAATACCTAGCATCACCACTAGTTTTAGCTCCACCTCGACCAGGTGTGCCATTCTTGTTATACATTTTAGCCATCGACTTTGCCTTAGGGACCATGTTGGCCCAAAAGAATGAGGTAAATAAGGAATAGGCTATATATTACATTAGTCACACCTTGGTGAGCTATGAGCTCAAATACGCATACATTGAGAAGCTTTTCCTAGTAGTGGTATTCACCACCAAGAAGCTTTGATATTACATGTTGAATCATATAATGTATGTCATTTCCAAAGAGAATCCTTTGTGGTACATGATGAGTCACACGTACCATAATAGTCATACCACAAAATGGATTATGTTGTTGATCAAATTTGACCTTGAGTTTATAAGTCAAAAATTTATGAAGGGTCAAGTTATTGTAGATCAGCTAGTAGAGGCTCCTCTCTAGGATGATAAGCCTCTCACTATCGAGTTGCTTGATGATGCAGTATTTGCATTATTTAACTCACCAAAACCTGAAGAACCTAAAAATAAAGCTGACATGACTTTGTTCTTTGATGGTTCTAAATGTGAGCAAGGGGGTGGTGTAGGAGTCATGTTTTTCACATCATAAGGGGCTCCTATACCCCTATCATTTAAACTTGACTTCCCATGCACCAATAATAATATTGAATATGAGGCTCTCCTTTTGGGTCTCCAAATAACTATCACCATGAAGATCAAAAAGCTTAATATCTTTGGTGACTCCTTGCTCATAGTCAACCAAGTCAAGGAAATCTATCAATGTCGATGTCTAATCTTGAAATCATACAAGGATCTTGTGGATAAGCTATTGGCCAAATTAGAATGGTACAACATCGAGGTAGTCCCTCGATCATCTAATCATTTTGTAGATACAATGGCCTCTTTGGGGTCTTTAATTTCATAGAACCCTTCTGACGATATCACAACCATCCATGTCAAAATACTTTTACAATCAATGATTTTGTATGAAGCTTCAAATGATGAAGAAGTTATCCACATGATCTATATTGAACCAAACCAAGATCGGTTCTCTCAGGTACATGACTTTCTGAAATAAGCATCTTGGGGGTCCTTAATCCCATAGGGTCCTTCTGATAATGGCATGACCATTCATCTTAAGGTTGTCTCCCAATCCACATTCATGCATGATGAATCACAATGGGAGCAAGTTGTTCATTCAGTTAAAACCCAAGCTTATCAATATTGGCTCACTCAACTAAAATATTTCCTGAAACTTGGTAGTATCCCTTTGGATTATTACATTAAAATGAAATTCAAGCAAAAAGTGACCAAATATGTCTTGTTAGGAGATATCCTTTATCATCGAAGCTACGATGGTCTTCTCCTTCATTGTCTAGAGCCCCAAGAATCTACTTGGGCAATCTCACAAGCTCACGATGGTACTTGTGATGGCCATTTTAGTGGCATGGCCATCACTAAGTGCATCCTCCGAATGGGTTATTATTGGCCCACTATGGAGAAGTATTATTGTGCTTATGTTAGGAAGTGCATCAAATGCTAACATCATGCTAATATTTCACACTTACCTTCTTAGGCCTTACAATCGATTCAATCGGTATGGCCTTTTTCATAGTGGGGCTTTGATTTAATTAGGAAAATATCACCCCCTCTATAGGGCCATCACACGTTTATCTTAATGACCATAGAGTACTTCACCAAGTGGGTGGAAGCTATCCCTCTTACCACTATGATTGGATCTCGCATTACGGAGTTCATACTCCATAATATCATATGTCATTTTGGTATTCCATCCAAAATTATCTTGGATAATGGGACTCCATTCAAAAATAAATATGTGCATGCTTTAACTTCAAAGTACAATATTTAACATAATTTTTCCATACCCTATTATCCATAAGCAAATGGATAAGTAGAGGCATCCAATAAAATTATAGTTGCCATCCTTAAGAAAATCATCAAGGAAAACCACAAATATTGGCATCTTCAACTACCTCTAGCATTATGGGCTTATCACACTAGCATTTGGACACCCACTAGGGCAACCCCATTTTTTCTAGTCTATGGCATTGAGGCCATTATGCCCTTAGATTTGGAAATCCCTTCATTGCACATATCATTGCAAGAGTTCATCGATGATGACACCACATGATAAGCTCACCTTGACCAATTGACCCTTCTTGATGAATGATGAGTTAATGCTCTCGAGCACCTTCATGTTTATTAAGATCACCTTAAACAAGCTTACAATATGAAAGTCCACCTAAGGGAGTTCAAATTTGGAGACCTTGTGCTCAAAGAAAATCAACAAAACTCCAACTTACCATCGCACTTGCGAGACAAATTCATGGTAAATTGGTTAGGCCCTTTTATCATCATATAGAAGATAGGGCTAGGGACTTACCATCTTGCTTCTCTTGAGGGTGTTGAGGAACCTGAACCTCTTAACATTCTCCATCTGTGGGCATTTCATGCATAACACATAATGCATAAAAAAAATAAAAATAATCAAAATTACAAAAACAACAAAAAATATTCAAAAAAATTAAAAAACATAAAAACACAAAAATAATACAAAACATCAAAAATACAAAAATATTTGCATTACATCATCATGCATTTCATTGCATTCATTGATTAGTTGCATTAGGCATATTCATCCATTGCACTTGCACTAGGACAAGTTGTGTTTGCATTCTTACGAATGACACCATGTTTGTATGCTAGTCATGAGTCTTAAATCAACCTTATCCATCATCATCATTTGTAGTTTTCCTTATGAGCTTTTGCTTATTAAGGGGTCCTCGTAAGATAGGTTAGATATTGGATGAATATCAACAATGATATTTAGATGGCCACTAACTATTTTATGCACACCTTTTAGTTTACAAAAGATCATAGGGAAAACCCCCACATACCACATATCACTACCATCTACATTCCCCTTTGTGAGTAACTATGTTTTTCAACACAATTAATAAGTTGCTATAGGGTGTTCACTAGGGTTTTTCGGTCATTCAACCATCCCTAGTTTTCTTTTCAGATTTTGTAGAAAGCTATCTTGGCTTTTAGAAGGTAAGGTCTTGCTTTGATAGTACCTTGCATATGTCAAAATCCCAACACAATTTCACACATTTAAATTCAAGTTTTGAACAAGGAAGGATGACACTACAATGTAGTCCTTGCCACCTTGAGTGAAAGGTTTCCCTTGCTCATCCTATTATGCGCATGGTCTAGGATGTTGAGAATTGACAAAAGGACAAGCTCCTCCCTACCCAAGAAATCCCCTTGCTCTTCCACAAAATGAGCAAGTTCTCAAAAAAATAAATAGTGGTTTTCACCACTAATAAAATCCCTTGCTCCTAAAAAGAGTGGTTTTCACCACTATAAAAAAAAAATGAGCAAGTATCCCAAGAAATCAAAATAAAATAAGGGGGTAATGAGCTTGAATCCTTAGAATCCTCAGTTATTCAAAATCCATGGGGCAATCTCCATTACAATAATGGGTTGAATGAAACCCACCTGGCAATGGAGTAGCCTTACATGTGGTGATATGTCTGTCACATTAGCGACCTTATTTTGTATAGACCAATGTCGGCTTATGGTTGAGCTAGCTTTTGGTGGCTTGTATTGCCTAGTAGTCTAGTCCAACTACGTCCAAACTCAGGATAAGATGACCATAGGGTGATCCTCATTATAACAATGGGTTGCATGAAACCTGCCTGGCAATGAGGTAGTCTTATGCATCATCTAATACATTCACTTTGCACACACAGGGATATTGAATATCTGGGTCTTCATAATAGACTTATAGCTTTCAGAGTCTTGTGTAGCTAGTATACAACTTTTGATCAATCAACTAGGGTGTTTGAGTCCCATGGAAAACCTTAAAATTCCCTCATAGCACTTAACTATCTCATCATCATTTGTAGTTTTCCTTATGAGATTTTTCTTATTAAGGGGTCCTCGTAAGATAGGATAGATACCGGATGAATATCAAAAATGATATTTAGATGACCACTAACTATTTTATGCACACCTTTTAGTTTACAAAATATTATAGGGAAAACCCCCACATCCCACATATCTCATCTCACACATTCACATCCAAATGTATAACTTTTGTGATAAGGTTAACATTTTAATTCATGATTTTTATACATTCTATGGTGTCTACCATTAGTTTTTTAAACACATTTAGATTCATTTATTATGTTTTAAGCAATTAAAATATACATCCATAATTTGCATTAGAACATCCATATAAAATTTAATGCATCTCATACACATTAGATTTGTCATATCAATAACATGAATTCACATTCATAATCAAATAAACAAATCTAAAACATGCATCTAACATTAGATATTACATCCATACATACATATATCTAGGCATACATCTATGCATCTATACTACAATATCTAGGTATACATCCATCATCTAATTACATCCATAATTGCATCCATAACATAAAATAAAATCATAACATAAACACATGATGAGCCATAATAAAAAGATATCATATATATATATATGGAAATCTAATACATCATGGTACAAAATTACTCATAGGCTACAATCGTGTAGGTCCTCAGACCTTACACCCAAAAAGAAACCAATACATAGGCATAAGTCATGTAGGGCCTACACCCCTAGAGTCACCTCCACCCTCTACCTCATCTCTATGAGGTTACCTTGATCTACTAGCCACTGACCTCTCTATCCTGGTTGTTGACCTATGACTATACCTCACTAATGGTTACCTCGACTCACTACACCAGCTTCGTTGGGATCATCCTACCAAGGATTGCTCAAGTAGATGACTATCAAGTAGCCCTATCTAACCCTCCAAATCCATGATGTAAACTCTATCAGATTGATATTGAGCATCATAGTCACTCAATAGGATTTATAATCTAGCCACCTCAACCTATAACCCTACAACATCCCCTATAGCCTGGCTACCTACTCCTACCTATCCTTGAGTTATGGTATAGACCAATAATTGAGCATGTAGATCATTCTTCTTTGCTATCCTCTATACCTATAGATAATCACGCTCTACTATTTGGGAAATTATATGTGTCTACAGAGCATCCTACTCTACAATCACCCTATCCCTCTCTATCATTGCCCTATCCACTATCTCCTATGAGCTATCCAACTATGCAGTCAAAAAGGACTTCTCAAAAAATCCCCTCCCCCTCTACTACTCTTGGGATAATCAACTCTATAGTATGACTTTAGTAGTATTCCTCTCTACCAAGTGTACCTGAAGATACTGCATCTACACCCTAAGATGAGCATCCTCATCCTGTGAGTCCTCATCATCCCTACCCTCATCCTCTAGCTCCTCCACTCCCTCGATGGTCTGGTCCCACTCTCCCTCCATTTTGGTGACACACTCACCATCCTCCCTTATTGACCTCATCTCCTGAGCTCTTTGCTACTGCCACTCCAATCAACCTACCCATAGGCCCACCTCCCTACCATAGTCAAGTAACCCACCATGTGTCATACTCTATTATCATACTTAGGTCCTCTAAACCTAGAAAGGTCTAGTGGCTCATCCTCCTCATCCCCTAGTGGCTCCACTCAAGGCCACTCCAACTATGTCTCTACCCCTCAATGATGGTAAATAATAGGCTCCTTAGGAACACCTTGGTATATCCTAAATTGATGAGTAACATGAGAGTACTAGAAGTACTCCCACTCTATATCATGCTACCCAATCAACCACCATTTATACCTCATGTACCCTAGCTATGCTACCACCTTTACCCAAGGTGGATAATCCATATAGGGCCTCCATATCACCTACCTTAGTCTCAGTCCCTTAAGGGACCTTTTATAATGGGTAAGCCTACCTGCATGAGGTTGAATCTGACCCACCTCCTGATCTCACCTCCATCGAGCCACATATCCTATCTCAAGGTCATCCATATCTGCTCATGGTGATCATGGAAGCCCCTCTGGTCTATCTACCTAGATATGCTCCCATCCCCAAACTTGAAGAAGGACTATGACCTAATCCATGTTAATCCTACTATCGAATCTCATATAACTCATCGTATAGATGAGCAAGTAAAGTGCTCCCCCATGCCATGATCACTGGCTCCTGAATATTACATTCTCAAATATTATACTAAATCAAGGAGGTTCCATGGGAACCTCACTCTTGAAGAGTTAGGTAGTAAGATGTTTGATATAATGCACATCAATACTACATGCCTTCGAGTAAACACTCATGTAGTATACCATACCTCGACTAGCACTCCATCGCTATCCATGCGCTACCTCGCAACCTCTACCTCTACACTGAATACCCTCTGTAGTACTCTACCCTACTGAAGAAGGGGAGTGGAGGTGATCGGGCATCCCTCAATTAGAATGCGAAGAATCTGGTACACATCCTCCAAGGTGACTATCATCTCACTAGTTGAGAGGTGAAAAGTGTTAGTCCGCTATCCCATCGATCAACTAAGGTAGTCAGATAGGCCTGATCTACCATCACCACCTCTAGTCGAGTCACTTGCTTGAGGCCAATCACCTCAAGCCATGTCCACTCATCATCAGTGAGGAGTCCTCACACCATCTCAAAAAGTGTGGGAACTCTATAATGGGCCTTCAAAAGCTGAATACAAACAATCAACCAATCAGAAAATCAAAATATTCCAAAAAAATCACAAAATCATGTCACCATCTCGGGCCGAGATGGTCTACAGGCGAGACCGTCTCACCTTGAGATGGTCGCCACAATGGTCCAAATTTGACCGTTGTTTTTCAAAATGTAGTCGTCCCACCCTAGGATGACCCCCAAAACCCCAAAGGGGAACCGTCTCTACCCAAGACGACCCCAAAATAGGGGCATAAAATTCTTAAAAATATGCAAAAATTAAAAAAAAAACAAACAAACAAACAAACAAAAACAAAACCAAGCAATCTACAGTACATCCTACATCTAAAATTAGGTTTGTTGTTGTTATAGATAGAGTATATTACATCATTTGGGTCATGTAAATGTACCTTCCTAGGTACATACTTAGGACATTAGATTACTTTAGGGGGAAGTATCTAGTTACTTCATGCAATGTAATAAATGCACAAGTGTTAATGTGCAATTTGTATATGTGCAAGGTGTCCCTTGTACAGCTAGGTAGATTTTTGGCCAAGGAACCTATATTCCTATATAAAAATGGCCTCATTGTAACAAGCTTATAACAAGCTTGTAGCATATTTGTAGGTAGTAGTATAGTGTTGTGTAGATCACCATATATTGGTGATGGGTGCAATGTAGTCCAATAGCTTTATTCATGGAGTGTCCATTTCCTCCATAGCTATATTGCATTCATTTTTGTCATTTCTATTTATAGTATATTTTAGTCATCTAGTAGATTTACTTTCTTTCATATTATTCTGCATATTGTGATTGCTATCTCCCATTGCATACTACATCAAAACAGGGTTATGCATAAGGGGTTGGCCCCGAAATATATTTATAAAATCAAGACGAATTATCTTAGAATCTTGAAAAAATTTGTAGAAGTATACATGGCGAATTGCATTTATTTATCTCCAAAAATTTTCAAACCGTGGAGAATTTCATTAATTTGTCTCCAAAAAATTTCAAATCGTGGTGAATTTTTTTGTGTTGGGAGCTATGAATATCGGTTTGTAAAATTTGAAAATGTACAACATACTTAAAATCTTAGGCCTATTACTGCATCTCTACAATTTTGTGTCGACAAACACTGCTCTGCAATTGATCAGCTTATACCGACAGACACTTCTATACAATCGATCAGCTTATACCAATCGACAGACCCTACAATCGTTAGTCTTATGCTGACTGAAACCTCTGCAATTGATAGATAAATATCAATAAACACGTCCCTACAACTAAAAAATAAATTCTAATTGACACATCCCTACAATCGATCGACTAATGTCGATTGACATCTCTGCAACTGATATACTAATACCAATCGACAGTCCTGCAATCGATCAGCTTGTACCGACATACAAATCTACAATTGATTGATGAATGTCAGTCTATACCTCTGCAACCGATCGACTAATACCGATCGACACGGTCCTGCAAACAACTAACTAATGTTGATCAACACCTCTACAACCGATAGATAAATACCGATGGACAGTCCCTGCAACCAATATGTAAATTTTGATGGATAGCCCCTGCAATCGATAGACTAATATCGATTGTCACCTTTGTAATTGACCAATAAATGCCAATCGACATGGTCTTGCAACCAATTAACTAATACTAATTGGCACCTCTGCAACCGATAGATAAATATTGATTGACATTCCCTACAATCGATAGATTGATATCGATCAATACCTCTACAACTATTCGACTAATTTTGATCAACATGATGCTGCAACCGATTGACTAATGTCGATCCGTACCTCTGCAACCAATAGAAAAATACTGATCGATAATCCCTGTAACTAATACGCTGATGTCGATTGACACCTCTACAACTGACCAATACCTTTGTAATCGATAGAGGAATACTGATCAATACCTCTATAATGGATCATCTTATACTGATAGACACAGCTCTACAACCAATCATCTGATACCGATCGTATTGCACCGATCGACACTCCTATGCAACTGATCAAATTTTTTGGATAGACACTCCTCTGCAACCTTCTCAAGTTTTTCATTATTTCAGAGCTATTTTCAAGTTAGAGTATTTTTTTATGTATGTTTATCGATACCCAGTACATTATATATACGGGTAGTATATGAGGCAATTTGGGTGAGAAAAATAAAATAATTTATAATTTGAAGGCAATTTGGGCAGAAAATATAAAATCATTTATAATTTAAAGGCAAATTGGGTGGGAATATCAAAATTATTTGTAATTTGAGATCGACGAATTAAAATAAAATTAGGTTCAATATTATCAACAGTGGGCGAATTTGCCCCAAAAAAACTTCCACCTCGTAAATTTCGTGTGAATGGGCCCCAGTGAAAGGATCCAAAATTAGCCAATTTAAAATATTGAAAATCCTAAATAGAGCCAATTTACGATATTTCGTGCTTATGCATAACCCTGCATCAAAACTAACAATTGCCTGAAATTTTAGTGTGGTTCATTTTCCACATTAATTAGTAAGGTTCTTTTTAAAATTGTGAAATAACAAGAGGAAACAAAGTTTCTACCTTCCTCACTCCAACTCCTCCACTCGTTGAAGCCTCAAGTTGGTCCATGGTAGAGATGAATCGATAATCCAGTAGTTCTTCACATCAAAAAATTACTCTCCTTCTCCTCACCTCTCCTTTTCTCCAATTGATAGTTGTGAAAATAACGTCAAATGTTTTGAAAATTACCTTTTATATTTTCATTTTTTTGCAAATGTCACTATGGTAGACGATCACATTCAGTGTGACTGTCCTACCACGAGATGACCCTAAAATTAGTAAAAAGCAAATGTGTTTCTACGAGATGGCCCAAAAATACAAAGGAAAAAAATCAAAAAACATAAAACCAAAAAACAATATAAAACTCCAAAAATACCTAAATACCATCAAGTTAAAAAATTTGAGTGAACCTCGTACCTAGTGATTTACCCTATACACCTAGCGATTGTAATTATTAATCATCCATACAATCCGATCGAATGGGTAGGTTACCATAAGGTCACTTAAACAAAAATAGCTCACAAATGAATCAAAGTGTTATCCTCTTAAATCCCTAAGTAGGCCATGCGACTAGACTATTCCAAGGGATAGAGGTGTACATTTAATTCTTCCATTTAGCCTCAATAGATCATCAAATACAATGATTTACCTCTAGAACAAATCGAATTGCTCTTATCTCAATTCCCTATGAAAGCCATGCGATTGGACAACTCCAAGGGATAGAGATGTAAAATTACCAATAATGGTTGAAATCACAGTTGTAATAGGATTTTCCCCCTCTAAATTCGTTAAAGTCCCACAAAATACAAACAAGTCATATTGGTCAAGTGACTCATCGCTTTTGTCACTTTACATCTCCTCATCAACTTGTCGCTTGAGGGGGTATTCATACATCACAAAATTCATAATAAAATCAATAATCAAACACTTAATCATGCAAATTATGTTCGTCTAAGAATCATTGCCAAAGATAATCATGCCCTTGCTTGGGGTAGACAACAAGCAAAAACCAACTCAAACAAAACTATCAAGTATGATTCATGCCTATGTCTTGGCTAAAGGGTTTACTTGACTTAAGCTCTTCAATTGTGTCAAAAGCAATGTTTCAAAAATATATTCTCTTTCTTTGATTGGGGCATCTAATATTGATTAGATCAATGAACACCATCAACCCTCAATTTGCTTTTAGGTCAACTATTTTTATTTGCATTGTGTTGTCACACAACACATCTCAAAAAGGGGCATTTGTAGACACCTAAAACACATCATATTGAGGAGACTACCTATATGGACACATTTTCAGGCCATATGACCCACCTTGGGCAGCCCTAGGGCTTAACAGTGGTTCTTACCACTCAAACAGGGAAAAATTTCCCTTTGTAGCCAAGACCATTCTACCAAGAGATGACCTCCAAAGACCATCCCACCACAATATGGTCAGCAATCATGGTCATCCCAACCCAATATGGTCATTCTTGAAACAACGAAATCCTAAATTCTAAGCAACGGTTCAAGTAGTTACAATTGCCAGGTGTGGGAAATGGTGCAACGATTATCAAGAATCAGTTACATTTATTGATCTTCAATTGTTTCTTGACTTCTCAAGGAAGCTTTAGAATCCCATTGCTAAGTCTATTTAATAATTCCTAGCCCTCATTAACAAGTGTCCAATTTTTAAGTGTCGAATTGCTACCATATTGGAGATCAAAGAGTTTTCAAAACTTTAAGCAATAAAGTGCTACCAAAATTCAACCATGGAGCTTCAAAGCATGTTAATGGACCATTTCAAAGGTTGAATATCGAATTCATACTTCTTGCACCATCCAACACTCTTGCTTTGTGTCAAATCCCACCATTAAGTTGTTCTTCATGAGCGCACCCTTGAACATCAATCCTACAGATCAAACCCGGCATAGCCTCGCATCGACCACATGGAATTCACTCGTATTTTAGTGTTTGTCTCTCCCTGAGATGGCCCATAGGCGTGACTGTCTCACCCAAATATGGCCAAAAATCCATATTGTCCGATACAGAGACGACCTCCTGGTAGATATCTTTTTCCCTGTTTTCTTACTTGCATTAATTTTAGCATCATTTAAATTACTTCTTAGCATAGTTAGATTTTAATTTTTATGCATTTATCAGTCGTGTTTTAGCTTCTTTATCATGGGATAGGGGCCTTATATTGGAACACTTTTCATATGTTATTGATTTCTTTTAAGTTTCTTTGTATGCAGATTATAGGTCCTTACATGGAGAAAATGACATAAAGACTCACATCTCACCATCCTACATCATGATAGTTACAAAAAACCTATCTATAATCAGTTTGTGAGAATGCAAAGAAGATCTTGTGAAGTACATCCAAAATGGCTATAATTGTATTTCATTGAATCAATATTGGTAGCAATCCCTAAGAGGGATTTTTTATAATATTTTTGAAAATAGCAAAGCATTATTAATAAAAGGGCATCGTCCAATCATTTCTTTATCTTGTTCTTTATCTGTATGGTTACATTTAGATTTTCTACAATTTAATCTTATCTTTTACATTAGGATGTATGATCTTTTTAGCATACATCGTGTATGGTCTTTTATTTTATAATAAATATTACTACCATGATATGGAGTTATGTGGAAACGTAAATTATGATTAATTAGAAAAAAAAAAGAGGCTAAGAGATATTCCTTTTTATCCAAGATGGTTGCTTCATCAATGGACATTTTCTTTTCCTTCTTGAAAAAAATCCATAATCCCAGTAAACCTATAATTTGAGTGGCCAAAGTACTATAGTTGCTTCCTTTTAAATATATATGTCTTTCAATATATTGTGATCAAGTATGAAAAACTTCACATAATACAAAAAGGACACTATATTTTTAAGTAACTTTTTGTCTACTCTTTCCATGATTTTTGAGTAATCTATAACCATGTTTTGTCCCTAAGACCAAAATCATAAGTGTATGATTATGTAAGCTTTTCCCTACAATATTCTTTCCATTGTGAACCCTATATCATTTACAAAGAGGAAACCTAATTGTTTATCATATTTTTTTCAAAGGAAAGCTATTTCAATTTTATCAAATTTTAATCCATGAAAGTGACATCGTATATAGGGGTGGATTGCAATATAGTTGTAATAATTTTTAGCCTTTCATCCATGGTTAACAAATTACCTTTTCAACCTGCCAAACAAGATTTAATTCTATCCAAAATTGAGACCTAAAGCTCCTCTTTATGAGAAAAAGGAATACCCAAATATGTATATGGATATTTTCAATTTTAAATCCTATGTCCATAATAATCCACTATAAATTTAGGGCATTGGTAATGAAAATCCTAGAGTTTGTAGTATTAGCCAACTTTCCAACAACTCTCTCATATTTATAATATTGAGTTAAACTTTGTGGCCTCACTCATCTATCATCATAGCCATGGACATAGTGGATATCCACATCATCCTTTATTCAATATCATAAAACATCTAGTTTAAATAAGCCATCTAAATAACTCAAAGAATCTCAACATGTAAAATTACATGGATCATGAAGTTTGGCTATGTTTTTAAGTGAAGATCCAAGATATCCATATGTATGTGATCCTTGGTGTGTCTTAAGCTTATTTGACAACAAGATGAGGGTTATTATCTCTCTTTCCCCTAAACATGATCAATTATTGATTCTACATTTGACTAATGTGTAGTACAATTGTAACTCCATTAGCAATATGAATTTCATATAAACGGTGAAAGAAAAGTTTTTATAAATACAAATGGCATGTATGTAATTTGATCTTTTATTTTTTTCTTATTTTTTGGTATTTTAGCTTTTACAAAGTAAAGGCTTAAGATTATCCTCTTTATTTGTAAAAAGAGCACAAACAACCAATTTACAAGTGGTGGAGAGATTTTTCCTCCTAATATGGTATAAGTTCAGACTAATTCTATTAGTCCTTGTGTTCAATGATGACAAGTTGGACAAAAGTATTAATTCCCTTCTAAAGTCCTCGTTTGTCACTTTTTACTATATTTTTCTTGTCATAACATTTCTAAAATGCTAAAATAAGGACATGGGTATGATTAAGGGATATGTTTACATGTATCCCCCAAAGCACGTGTCCATATAATCAATGGTGTCATGATCTCATCTTTAAGAGCATATCACAATCATCGATCGAATTTTAAAGTTTGTGACCCATCATCCAAAACCTAACATGTTTGTATGCCTAGGGTTAAAAAATACATTGCTATGATAAATAATTATAATTATCTAAACAATGGTGTAATCCACTTTTCAACCTCAAAAAATAAAGCTTTCCTTTTCTTTAATTATTTTCTTCATTACGTCATTTCTCTATCAATTCACCAATAGATCAAAATATCAATATACTCTAAAAATATCTCTTGTTTTTTGAAACTCCTTTGTCTATGTTGTTATAATAACCATATTTTTATTGGAACTATCTCTTTGTCCTTGTAATCCATTAACTTCTAGTTCACTACCTTCCATAGAGGATAGCAAGGTGTTGCACCAAGCTTTACAACCCAAAATCAAAGTTGGCTATAGACCTATTATAAGGTATATCAAATCCTCTATGTAAATCCTAGGTGTGGCCCTTATTTATTATTGTGGTGATACAGTAAATAGGTTTAGTTTAAGTTTATTATTGCTTTGATATTGCATTATTAATTTTTTTAATCACTGATACCCTGAGGTATCAAGTACTAATGAAAATTTTGAAAAAATATCCCTTTAAACATTTTTGCTAATGAAAAGACTAAAAAACCACCATCATCACATAAAGTGGTAATCCCAACTTTTGCAGTAGAAAAATAGATCCATTCCATCCCAACAAAGCATTACTTAAATCAATCATGAGTAAAACAAAAATGTAGGACATTGTGGAAGATTTGCATGTAATGCCCTGCAAGATATAATATTTGGAATTACTTAAAACATCTCCTTATCAATGACAAAGACTAAGAGAACGATTAGATAAGATGGAGATGCAAGTACTAGTATTCCTTATGCAATGTCTACCATTCTAGGGCCTTATGAAGTGCAATATATTCAATCCCATTGGGAGAATATTTATATTGATGCAATACTAGCCCTAACTTGATTATCAGTTTTCCCTTCAATAACATGATTGTTGAAGATTATTTTGCAAGGGTTGATGATCCATCATTGATGATTATAATAGTCTATAATATTATGGTTGTTCATAGGGATTTAGTTTATGAAAGGAATGACACATGTGTGATGTTGTTATCCTTGATAGACCATCTCAAGATACCTTGAGAAAATGTCTTGTCTACCAAATATTGTTGTTATGCTTACAATGGTTGTCCTCAAAAATCCAATAGTTGTATTTGGTTGCCTAGTTCTATGGGACGTAAAGAAGTTAGAGTGAAATTTATAGTGCTTTATTTCAATACTAAATATAACATGTTATTTGGTAGACATTGGACAAGTAAATAAGAATAGTGGACTCATTTGAATGTCAAGTGGTCAAATTTGCCTATGAGGATAATGTTTTCACCATAGAAGGAGACTTAAATCCTTATGGTCCTTTCCCTCCAAACCATGAAAGTTGTTTTATTACTTCTATGGATGGAATGCAAAAAGTTCCCATCTATGAACATGAACTTCTAGAAGAAAGTTGTAAATGGGCCACCGAAAATTATATTTACAATAACCCCAAGACATATATGAGTTAGAGGATGGGACACATAACATGGATATTATCACTCCTCTTCCTCAATAAATAGTTGACAAGTTATCACTATTATTAAAACCCTAAAGGAAATGAAATTCTATCTTGTTTTACCAACACATGGCTAGATTACCTAGGGAATATGAGGATGCTACAAAAGTAAAGAAAATAACTTATTGTGTAGACAATGATAACTTGGGAGCAAAAATTGATAGTGATAATGATAATGATATAAATGAGATAAATAATATTAAAGCAAAGACTACTTCTGACACCTATATTTTTTATGTTGGGATAGGGTATTATCAAGTAGGTTTAATGGAGGTTTCTATTTTGAATGATAATGACTTTATGTTTGTATTAATGTATGTGATGTGTCTAATAGAGATAGCAGTAAATAATTTTCCTAGTGTATGCTTAGAAGTACTAAATGTGGTAGTTATAAATCTAAACTAAATAAGCATATGAATGTTGATGTTTTATTATTTCTACACTAAAACCTTCACACATTAAGAATGAAATAGGAATAATCCATCTACCATAGCATTTCACCCAAGTTAAGACATACCACTATCAAACTATTATGTAGAAAATTTTAGTTGGGTATTCTTTTTAGTCTAATTCCATCATTGTTAATGTTTCTAAAGAATTTTTCCTTCCAAAAGTCACTATGTATCCAGAAAAATTAGGGCCTTGTCCCAAAAAACCAAGATCGCCACTTAAAATAACTATCTCAACTGAACATATTATTCCTGTGTTTTGTGGGTTTGTTTCTATTAGCTCTGCATTCGAGGATGACCATTTGTTCTAAAAAATTTCCTTCACTTTATAATCGTCTAACATTTTTAGACCAAATTATGTTGACCCATGAGTGCCACATGAGGCAATCTCAATTCACATAAATTTATAGGATGGAATATTTGAGTAGATTATTTTATTTATCACTCTACACTTTACCCTATATAGAAATATTTGTCTACTAAAATATGTTATCAAATAGGTGGCATAAAAAATCTGACTAATTGAATACCTCCATGTTTAGCCAAGAGCCTTATTGAAACAAAGTCCTCTCAAGAGGTCAATGCTAATATTTTCATGGCCTACCTGATGAAGATTTATAAATAGATAAAGTTATATCCTAGACATCAAATTTTCTATATTTTTTATACATATGGTCAAATCCTCTCTAGGTTAAAAGGAAAGGGTAAACTTTTGAGCTTGAATTAAAAATATCAAATAAAGTGCTATTTATCCCTAATATGCCTAATGATAAAGTTATCCTTAAATTCTTATATGTTAGAGAGGAACAACTCCCATGTCAATACCATAAGAAAGGGTTTCTTAAAGAACTTAATCTTAAGTGGGGCCATCATAAATGGTATGATTATGGTTGTCACCTAAAATTATATCCTGCATTATGGACTTAATGCATCAATATTAGAACATCCAAAATGATGACTCCTTTTCTTAAGTTTATAGTATTGAAGTTGTCTTACCTCTTGAGATCAAATTGTCTTCTTTGTGTGTTTCTTTAAAGAATTTGTTGAGTCATGATGAATATAACTAGGAGCATCAAGGAGCTCGTATTGTCAAACTCACTACACTTAACGAGAGGTGTCTTTCTATGCTTGAGCATAGTCGAGTCTACAAGAGTCATGTTACAAAATAGTATAATAAAAAAAAATTCCATAGTAATTTTAATACTAGGGATCTTATCCTCAAGCTCGACAATATGCATAAAAAGTGCAAGGACAAATTTATTCTAAAAACGACTTAGTTTGTATAGTATCAAAAAATTGTATGTGTCTAAGGCAATGGAACTATAGACCATAGATGTATTTGAGTTGAATGAATAAACCAACTCCATGCATGTTAAGAACTTTTATACATAACACCTTGTCTAATATTGTTTAGTCTTTATTTTTTTTTAGTTTTCGTATCAATTCTATTGCTTTTTTGCAATTTGATTGTCTTGTTTGTTTACTTTTTTACATCTATATTTACATCAATCCTATACAGTTTTAACTATTGATACATTTTTTGTGTTTTTTTGTTGTTTTTGAAAATTATCTATGCTAGTCGTAATCACTAGTTTAAGCAATGATCTTAGTTTTTTTATGGTTGTTGTTTGACAAGTGGTGATTTCTTTGTCCTTTGATTTGTGTTTCTTCTATTACACTATTGTACTTTTTTCTAGTTGCATGGTGTTTTTTGTACCTTTTTTATAGCTTTTATTGTTGACTATTTTTACCTTTTTCCATCACAATTTTGCCATAGCCAATAAGGGGAATCATGATGCCTTTAAAGTCTTTCATTTTTGTGTTGTGTGCTTTCTTTTAATGTCATGCTTTAGGTGCCATAAAATAAACATAATTCTTTGTCCATGCTATTTTCCATATGGTATGTGGCACGAACACCAAGATAATATTTTTATATGTTATGCACAGTAAAAATATTCAAAACCCAAAAATAAAACCAATCACTTTCGATCATGCAATCAATCATTGTTGTCTCCCACTATCGTGGTGAGCATGACTTGTGTTATGCATCATGCTTTACTTAATAATGTAGTGTGAGATTTAGAGAATTGTATAAGGGGTATATTTGTTCTCTTCTTCATAAGATATTATTGCTTTGGACATGATGTAGTGTATATAGTGCCCATGTATTTTTATTTGCTTTTTCTCATTTTTGTTTTCCTTCTGGCATGGTGGGTGTACCTTGTAAAAAGCATCGTGCTTACAGGATACATAAAGGTATGAGTTAGATCGAGAGATTGATCACTTACATATTTTTGTGTTAGTTTCATGCTTGTGGTCCATCCCATAGCAATGGTGGATATACCTTATGATATCCATCACATTTATCAAATATTATGTTATGGTTTTATTTTGCCACTATAGTGGTTGGCGTGCCTTGTGTAACGCATCATGTTGACTCGATATTGTAGTGTGTTGGTCTCCTTTCTAGTGGTAAGTGTGTCTTGTATAATACATTATATTTTTTGGATATTATAGAGTGTTCTTGGGCTGAGGTACAAATCATCAACATTTCCTTATTGGTGGCATCATTTTAGTCCCTTGTTGCAATGGTCAATGTACTTTATGATATGCATCATATCCACTAGATACTATCTTATAGTTTCTTCCCCTTCTAAAGTGGTGGACATGACTTGTGTGATGTATTATGTCTATCAAATAATTTATTATAGTTTCTTGTCTTATTGTAGTGGTTGGCTTACCTTGTGTTATACATCATGTTTGTCTAAAACTATAATGTGTTGTATACCTTCTATAGTGGTAAACATATCTTGTGTTATACATCATGCTTGTTAATATTTTTGAAGGAAAAGTAGGATTTCAGGGGACATGTTACATACATTTTGTTAGTAATGTGTCATGCAAATATTGCTAAAAAGGAAAATAATACATTGAAAAATGAAGTACTTATGCATACAAGTGCAAATGAAAACAAACAATATTATCACATAAAAATGGACACATATGCTCAACAAAAGGGGATCACACACACACACACACACACACACACACACACACACACACACACACACACACACACACACACAATACATAGATATATATATATATATATATATATATATATATATATCCAAAGAATGCATGTACATCAAGTGAGATATATATGATATGATTTGGGCACTAAGTGTCATCATCCTAAGCTACCCCGTATCCAAAGTATATAGCTTGATTCCCCAAAACCTATGATTTGTTTATAGGGTCCCCTGATGGTCATAAAAGAATGATAATGTACAAAAAATGGTAAGGACAATAATAACAAAATAAATCCCTATGCACCTCTAACTGAGTGTCAAGAACCTTTGCATTGGTGTTGTAGGTGCTAGAGTACGACATTGTGACACTGACATCCTAAACCATATTGGCTCTCCTTACACCCAGGATTAATCTAGTTGTGCTCACTATAATTATTATTGTAAGGTCTGCTCTCTCCCTTGTGCTTAGTCCTCAAATACATGTACCTCTTACCTCAATTTTAGCTCTCACTCTCTCTCACAAATTTGGCAAGTGATGTGATCTCTCCTTGGAACCTAAGTTAACAATATGTCAAAGTGGTGGACCTGGCTAGACAAACCTATCAACTAATTTAATGGGCCAATGAGTGATTGTGATTTCAATGATAGGTTCAAAATGCAAAATAATGGTAAGGGTGACTCTCTACAATCTTCTAATCAGCTCTCTCCATCCTTGGGTTATCTATGCAATAACAAGAATATTAGATGTCAACATCATCATGTATCATAAAATATGCAAAGTACTAATATAACACTATCTATATATGAAAATTAAATTAAGATTGGGCTATTTACAAGTTTAGGTCAATAGGGTGTACTTGGATTGTTATCCTATCATGTCTCATCTTCCTCTCAATCTAAGGAATCCACCAAGTTAATTGTGTTTATATTGATCTCACAAACATGGATTTTCTCCACATTGGTAGCCTCCACAGAATCCTTGGCCTTTTTGAATATTATATCTTCCTATGGGACCACACCATCCTCTATTACACCCTCTTCTATAGTCGCTTCCTCCGTAGTGGATCCCTCACTGCCACACCAAGGATCCTTGTATCCAACCCTAGATGTCTTACCTCTCTCCTATACTTGTGAAGCAAGATGAGAGTCGATGTCCATCTAGGTACTATTGGATAGTACTTGACACATAGGAATCAGAACTATGGCCCCCTCAAGTATCCTCTATCTCTAAGATGTGGGACCTCATTACCTCCTATCCTTTAGTAGTGATAGCATCTTGCTCCTCCAATACCCTATACTTATGCTAATGGAGGCCTACTCGCCCTATTTGTTGCTTGATCCCTCCTATGTCAAAGTCTTTCTAGGCAAAGTGAAAGCATCTCATATGTATGAGGATATTAAAACTATCTAAGTACCCTCTCCATATTATGAGGCTTGACCACTTTTGGTTGATGATTTCTCACTATGATCATTGACCACACCACTAATAGTTATTATAGGTCCCAATACAATGTTTGTTACAAATTATGATAGGGTGTTTATATAATTTGGTGGAATTGTATATGTGTCAAGGAAAATACTTATGGGTGTGTTATTCTTGGCATGTGGGTCTAATACCTTGCCTAAATCTTGTTATTAGATATTTCATGGGTAGTCATGAAGACATGTACATTATAAGTGCTCATAGATCTAGGTATGTAGAATAAAAACTACTCTAATGGTGTGAGCTCTCTGGTCCTAAATTTTGTAGATACCATCGTAGAATAGTGATAGTAATGTCCACTCCCAATAAAACTCCCTGGTTGGTCCTCTATAACCCTTGTCTAAGGTTAGGTATAAGGGGTAAGTGAGTGTGGTTAGAATATTGTTTGTGTCTTTATGACAATATACAAAGATTAATAGGATAATTATCCCAATGCATCATATGAATGACACCTAAATGGTTGTCCAAACCCACTCTAATATGATGGTTTGCTACCTATCCAATTGTCCCTCTCTATTTTTCCACTCTATAAGCATGAGTTGCATCTCCTATGTAGTGGTGATCCAAGGAATTTGGTCAATGATTGATAACCCCATGATAAAGCACACATTCTCTAAGGTGACCATGATCTCGATTTCCTCATCTAGATTTGGTTGTCATTGAAAGGTGTTGGTCATTGTGTTTCAAAAGAGTGATTTCATAACACAACATTGATAGAGCCTAATGTAGGACATACTCACTACATGGTCTAGATCTATCTCCCTCAATAGGCCCCTCACCTCTACTATCATGTGCTACAAGAGCCACCTCTACATCCATGGTAGTTCCTTACATCTCCACAAATAATTATTTTTTTCCTTGTTGGTGCTTGCTTTGGCTGCCCAATTGGTGCTAGCCTTTGCATCATCTCTATCTTGGTTGCATCGTCGACCTAAACCTCTCTTACCTTGAGTATCCCATTGTTAGTCTAATCCCAACACAACTCAATTTCTACATGTTGATTATGATCATTGATCAAGGTCATGATTACCCATATTCTACCAAGGCTATCATCGTCCTCTTTAGCACATGGTTTTGATCATTGTTTTTTTCTATGATCATTTGGTTTGAACAAGATTATCACATTTTATTATATGTTGTCACAATCGCCAACTATATTTGTGATTGCACTTTTTGAAAAGTGGTAATCTTGGTTCACCTCAATTTGCTTGATTTTTCTGGTAACTTCTAGGTAATTTAAGGTCATATTACCTAGACCCCACTGCACGAAGGGAATGATGTTCCCATTAGTGTTTCTTACACTATCCTAGCTAGCCTAATTATGTGTGTGCTCATTAACCTTGGTTTATTAGTTTTTATTCATTTTTAGCCAAATGTGCAAAAGTGGGTTGGGGATCTACCTCACTTGCACTACCTCCTCATCTGTTCACCATCAATTTTTCTCATGTGCAAATCTATGCTCAAATATGTACATAACGGTCTAAGGAATGTTGGATGTGCAAGTGAAAATAAATTTGAAAGCCAAATTTTTACTCTATATTTGTATTTTTGAAATATTTAATGGCAAAATAATTTTCTACATAATATTTTATCGAATTTTTTAGGGATGTCCGAATGGCAGTGCCTTTAGAGGCTTGGTTTGCTTTGGAATTACTTGTACACTTCATTTTTTGTTCATTTGACGCCCTGATATTTTTTTTTAGCTCTTTGGATATTTTTTGCTGGTAAAATCTATTAAAGTTGCATGAGATAAGCAAAATCTATTTTATTTTGGCTAAAAAAATTAGGAGTGAATACAAGTATAATGTATGATTTCCTCCACTTTTGAATTATTTGGCTATATTTTTATATTGTATTTCAGAAAATATGTACTTTACATTGACAATAGATTACACTAACAAAAAAAATTTACATCATAGCATAGATTTTATTTATGTTGCTTCAACTATATCATAATTGCCTTTTTATTTTTATTCTTAACGAAACCTAATTGACTATCCCTTATGGTGTCACCCATGCTTCCTAGTGATAGGCAATATGTATTTGTAAAAAGGTCACTAAAAACTAACATGTAGATGGTGGAGAGCTTTTTCCTCCAAATGTGGCACAAGGATTGACTAATTTTATTAGTCCTTTGGTAGGACGACGACGAGCCATGTTAGCAAAGGGTTTTGGTTCCATTTTAAAGTCCTAGTTTGTCACTTTCTTCCATCTTTTCCTTCTTATTTTGCTTACTAAATTTTCAAAAATGCTAAAATAATGACATGAACACGATTAAGGGATGTGTCTACACGTGTCCATCAAAGCACACATTTGTATGATCAATAGTGTCACAATCTCCTCTCTAAAAAGTGATCAAGGTCATTGATCAAATTTTAGGGTTTTTATGCACCATCCAAATCTAAAGTATTTTTACACCTAGGGTTAAAGCAATATGTTGTTATGATTGATGGTTGCAATTTTATAGTCCCAACAAGGTTGCAATCCAATTGTTGGCCTTGAAAGGAAAGTTGCCTCTCTTTCATTAAATATTCATTTAAACTCTCTCTCTCTATCTCTCTCTCATTTTTTTAAATTAAAAAACCCTTCGCCTTCATTGACATCGTAGGTTTGACCAAAGCCAATAAATATTGATTTATTTCCTTCCATGGAGGATAGGATTCTCTACCAAAATTTACATCCAAATATTGAATTTGCTTACTATGGACCAATTCTAAGGCACCTTGAATCAACCCTTCCTTACTATTGTGGTGATGTGAGCAAGAAAGGTTTATTTACATTATTATTGGTGTTATGATCCTATGCCCATTAGGATTTGGATTGCAAGTATCTTGTTAACAATTTTGGTGTATAAAACAAATTTACTTTCATATCATTTTATTTGCTTTGATAAGGATAGCAATAGCTCAATTCTTGCATTTTTTCAATTGGTTATAAGGGATTGAAACGGGCTCCACTCATATTACATCATCACCACATAGTGGTATTACAACAACGCTTGGATATTATCCATGTATTACTTGGCAAGATTTGAACCTTGGTCTTCTCTATAAATATTGAGAAATCTAATCGGTTGAGCTAATGCCACTTTATTGAGTACTTGCATTTATGTTTACTTTACTATTGAGTTTATTATTTTCAATTAAGCTTCAACATTTATTTTAATAGTTCTAATAGTTTTATGAGTTGTAACAATCTTCTTAATAAGAACCTCAAAGCAAAAAGATTACATAAATACTATTATTATTTGTCCAACAATATTTTTTTTACTGAAATCAAATATTTTGTTGAATAAGGACGTGGAAAAATAATTTGGAAATGCATTTGATTGTAGGTGTGTTGATACATTTATTTTTGGAACCTTTTCATAGATCAAATACAATATTCAAGAAAATATGAAATTAACATAAAGTAATTTAATTATACATATTGTTTTTAAATCATTTGAAGTTTAATTGTCATTTATAAAAAAATAAAAAAGTGATTGACATCAAAATAAACCTAAAGGATTATGAGTGTACAACTTGAAGACAACTTTGTGACCAATGGAAAGAAATTGACAACAAAAGAAATGGTATAGAGGAAGGGTAAAAAAAAGATGTTTCATTGTTTGGATATTATGAGCATGGAGACAACATTAATAAAATGTAAATCGTTTAAAACAAAATTGTTTTGTTTTTAAATTTAATTTTATTTAAGTAATTATAATATTATATTATTTTTGAAATATGAGTTTGATTTATTTAAAAATATCGTAAAAGAAATAAAGGTATTGATTAATCAAGTTGTCTATAGTGGTTTCAAAGCATTTCTTAAAAATAAAAAGACAAAAGTAACTTAAAGATGTTATTTCCAGTAATATAGGATCTCTAGCAATTGTTTTAGGTGTTTTCTAAGTGTTCTATAACCTTCTAAATATGTATTTTTTAAGAATATAGTTTAAATAAATTGATATGATTTCTTTTTAATAAATTAAATTTATAGTATTTGATAAGATATTAAGGTTCAACCATGGGATTTGAAATTGGTTTATGATATATAACTCGTGTTAAGATTCATCCATTATATATATATATATGGTAAAAAAATTCTTACTTGTTCTTTATTGCTTACTTCAAGGTGTAAAATATTTTATTTTTCGCTACTGGCTTCAAACTCTATCAGCTCAAAATGTTAAGATTTACTAAACACATGGAAACATTAGTTTATGATAGAAATTGGTTTATGGTGAGAAACTCTTTGTTCACATTGCTTGCCCCAAATACTATAAACAAATATTAATGTTCACTTTTGAAATTGAGACCATGAAGCAAAATTGAAGGGTTATTCTTCTTTCAAAGGATTGCTCTTCCTTTTTTTTTTAGAAAATATTTTAGTGGTGAGGGGTTGAAACGTTTTTTGCCCTAGGATAAATAAATATAAGACTTGCATGATAATTTTTGTTTTTTTAAGAGCTTGTATGGGTTTTAGTTTATTGAGATAAGGACAACTCACTTAAGGGTCAAGCACTTACCTAGACACTATGTTGAGACTTCTATTTGATCATTTTATGTCTAACACAATTCATATGAACCACTTAAGCTTTAGTTCAAAAAAATTTACCAAATGTTAATCTAAATGCTTGGCGCAAAGTTAAAAAAACATGAGGTTAGGGTTGGATTTGTATTATGGTTACACTTACCCTAAGTCCATATATTTCCATAAGTTCACCCCTTACCTTTCAATGTCCTCGTGGTTGTACAAGGTGTTTCATCTATGGGATTGAAACCTTGAATTACAATGTGAAACTCCAAGGTTCCCACCATTAGCACAATTTCATTGATCAAAATGATTTAGATGTTTTGAACTCATGAATAAATTATGACTCAAACCGAAGATTGTCTAGTAATTAAAACATAAGGTTAATATTATGGCAAAACTTGTAGATAACATGAGGGTGGGTTTGCATCCATAATAAGGTTACACTTAACCTTAGGTTTAAGGCCACTCAACTTTAGGTCCATGCATTAACATAAGCTTGGCCACTATTCTATATCCTCGTGATTTTACTAGGTGTCACCCATAGGATTGAAATTACATGTTCAATGTAGAACATTTTACTTCTTGTCATATACCTAAATCCATTTATTATATTTAGTATATGATCTTATTGTTTTATCAAATATATATTAATCTAAATACTAAATATTTCTTATAATATTATTATTTACATCATTTTAATAAAATTACATCTTTAATAGGTTAGTTTACGAACACCAACTACTTTGAAACTATATGTCACCTTCAAAGTGAAAGATGATATGTTTAAAACCATTAGAGATAGCTCAACAAGATGTTTTGGTTTATGTATTCCAATTAGTTGTAAATATCATTACCCATATATAAGTATGTTTTGTATAGATAGGTAGAAATCTAAATGAAGAATAATTAAATTAAATTATCAATTTATAATGAATATGTATAAGATTAAGAAAATTTATAGTTAATAAATAAGCCAATAAGTTATTGATTATATATTTTTTAATAATTAGAGTTTTAATAAATAATCAACGTGTAAAACTCTAATGGGTTTCCATCCAAACCATGGTTATATCAAACTGTTGTCATCTTAATGTTCCAACAGGGCTCCTAAGGATACATGAGTATATGAGATGTGTATTTTAAAAGACTTGTTTGAATTTGATATCCTCAACATAGGTGGACTTATGAGAAATCGCTTAAATTCATGAAAGGTTATATAATGATCTTTAGCTTTTGTAATTCCGCTAGCCAAAAGGATGTTTGTATGCTAGTTTGGATCTAAGAGCTATATAAAACCTATATTCATAGGAAGCCTTGGAGGGTTTTGTAAATGCATCATCAACAGTGGGTAATCTTCAAGAAAAATATGGAGCTAGCATACATTTTGTAGCCTTTCATAACAACTCTTTTGAATTGCATAGTTGAACCTATGTGGGTTTTAAAGAATTCTTTAGTTCATTCCACAACTATTTTCTTATTTAAATGGTTAGAAAATTATACCACCTTTTGACTAGAATCTATAGTTGAAAAATATTGGCCTAACCAATTCATCCCTAAGATTACTTCAAACAATTTTAAAGGAAAAATATAATATAGTAGGAAAATATAACCACATATCTAGAAGATAGTATGGGCATACATATATCTACCATAGATGGCTTACCAAACCCATACTCAAATCACCTAGTTATTGAGCATATTCAATGGATTTTACTTGGGGCTTGTTTAATATATCTTTCATTCCAATGATTGTAAGATGTATGTTGACTTTTTGAAGGTTAATAACAACATATATTCGATGTAATCCAAAATTCACACTAATCATTTTATTCATCATGCTTGAAGTTACATTAACCATCACAAGCTCTTTATTTGATTTTTTAAACAAGGTTTCATTTATATTTCATTTTTTTTTAAGAATTTGAAAAAATTATATTGAAACAAGATTATTTACAAGTTGGGACAAGACTCCTCCCAGCCTTAGCCAACAAGAGCACATGTTTCCTCCTTTTAACTTTCCAACAAACTTTCATAACTCTAAAACCCAAGATCCTAAGAACTAACCACTTTTGATTACAACACTAAAAGGAAATCTGCATTGGAGCCAAATATTTTAAACCATATGTCTGCAATGGCTATCCAAATTAGCCAAACACTAGATTTGCTCACCAACCTGCCTAATCCTCTCATCCTCAATAGTCATGCCATTATGCCATTGAACCCCTACCTCCTTCTCGGTACCCATCTTAGCTAGGAAGTCTACCACTTTATTATGAGCTCTACCCACATAAATTGGAATCACATCATCCAATTCCCTCCACAACTCCTTAATTTGGGTGACAAGAATCCTCAACCTCCATGTCTCCAAAGCAAAGTTCCTCATGCAATCCAAAGCTCCTACCAAGATTTGAGAATATGATTCTATGATTATCCTCTTATAACCTTGTCTTACCACCCAAATAGAAGCAAATTTGATAGCTAAAGCTTATGCTTCATTGTTTGTGGTCTTGTCTAGGCTCTACAATTCCCAATAGAGCACTATCCCAACATGATTCTTGCATACCACTCCAATTCTAGCTCTACCTAGATTGCCTTTTGCAGCTCCATCAGTATTAAGTTTAATCTAGCCTTTCGAGGGTGTTTTCTAACTAAATTTGTCCTACCCCTCCTACACTTTGGCTTCATTCTCCATTGTCCCTATATCAACCTAAGTTTCCTCTTTAGTATACATTGCCAAAGTTTGAGTGACTTTGCTCCAAATGACTTGCTAGACACCATCCAAGGATGAAAAGGTTTCTCTAAAAATTCTACCATTTCTCTCCAACCATACTTGCCACCAAATAAAGTTTAATCCAAGCTTCATGTTTAAATATGCCCCTCTTCCATCTTTCCCAAATATTAATCTGGTTCATCTTGGCTCATATTTTATAAGCTAAAAACCATCACTCCGAGATCTAGTGCATGAATGGGCACTCAAACATCAAGTGGTCAGATGTTTCCTCACTTTTGTAACATAAAACACATTAGGATGGACCAACGATTCCCCTATGTCTCATATTATCAAAAGTAAGAATTCCATTGTGCATGAAGTGCTAGGCAAAGAATTTTACTTTCAACCAACCCTTGGACTGCCAAATCTTTCTCCAATCCTCAACCTGATATGCATGAGGGGGAGGTTCTTGAAGGATCGTATCATATCCATTCTTCATTGTATAGACTCCAAGGCTCCCATAGCCCCAAGCTAATTCATCCTCCTCATTTCTACTGTGAGAAATATTTCCACCAAGATTTTAGTCATGATAGATGTCAATTCCGGAGGGATTGGAATTGGCCACTAGTCCAACTTCTTAAACTGCTTAAACCTATAATCCCCCAGTTGTCTAGTGTTGAAATAACTTTCAATCTTGATCCAACCCCTTCTTTCCATGGTTGTTTTTATTGGTTGCAATTTTAGGAATTCAATAATGACAGGTGCATATCGATCCCATGAATTTGTCCAAGATCGTGCCTTCTCCCCTCTCCCCACTTTCCAAAATAATCCATCTTTCACTACTTGAGATCCTAACTTTAGAGTCTACCACACTAGGGACTCATTACCATCCAAAGGAAAACGACTCACCTCATTCGGGTTCACTTGTCCCAAATATTTACTAGTTAAAACTCTATTGAATAAAGAAGTTGGTTGGGAGATCCACCTCCAATAAAGATTTCTAGCCAAAGCTTTATTATTTAGCTCTAATCTCCTCAATCCCAAACCTCCCTTTGCCTTGGGTTGGCTTACTTTCTCCCAACCTACTAATGCCCATTTCCTCTCTCCTTTTACTCCTCCCCATAATAAAGTTATAGCCATATTGTCCAACTCTTTCCATATGGTATGTGGGGCAACAAGGATAGAAAATTTATAAATTGACATGGCCTGAATGATTAACTGCAAAAAAGTTAATCTACCCCCAAAGGTTAACCATTTGTGAGACCAATGGTTAATTCTTTCTTTGATACAATCCAAAAGATTCCTCTAAATAGTTATGTTCAATTTTTTTAAATGCAAAGGGACCCCGAATAGACCATTAGGAGAGAAGTGCTCGTGAATCCCAAGATCTCTAAAATTTTGTCTTGAAGTCTTCGATCAAGATTGAAGAAGAGCACTTTGGATTTCTTATAATCGATGACTTGGTTTATGGCCCTAAGGTAAACATTAAGAGTATCTCTCATCATTCTTGCTTCCTTGAGGTTGGCCACTCCCACCAATCTTGTGTCATCCACAAATTTTAGGTGAGTCAAAACCTCCTCACCCACCTTGATACCTATTAGCAAACCCTGTTGTCTTCTCCTCAAGATGAGTCTACCCAAGCCTTCAACCAATATGAGAAAAAGATAAGGGGAACAAGGATCTCCCTAACGAAGGCCTCAAGTGGGTTCAAACAGTTGCGAGGGAAGACCGTTGATTAACACTAAGGATGTTGGAGTAGAGACGCAACTCATGACCCATTTTATCCAATCCTAGAGAAGCCAAAGGCTGCCATCATCCTTGACAAGAAGCTCCACTCCACCCTATCATTAGCCTTTGACATATCCAATTTTATGAACATTCCTCTAATGCCAAATTTTTGCATTGAGTGGATTGCCTCCTCAGCTAAAACCACACCATCCAAGATCTACTTTCCCTTTACAATACCCGCTTGCTCCGAGGAGATAATGTTGTCTAGGAAAGGTTTTAACCTCTCAACCATTACCTTTGTGATTATTTTATTCATTTCATTTTATTCATCATGCTTGAAGCTATATTGACCATCCAAGGGTCCTTATTCAATCTCTTAAACAAGGTTTCACTCACATCTCAGCCCTAGGGTGATTATTTGTGCTCTCTTTTACCTTCAGTTCCATCTTCTTAGCTAGGCATTTTACTTGTTTCATTTTGAGAGAAATAAACTTTTCAACTTCTCTTATGATCTTTGGATCCAAGCCAATCATGAACTAGTGTGTTTACATATTTTTATCTGCATTAAATAATTCTCGTGTGCCAAGGACTTAAACTCCCATAATAATGTGTCGTTTTGTCTTCGTAGGATTGGCAAGACAAAACTTACCCGTAGGATTGGCATACAATTTTCTGAGCTCTTTAGATAGGGGGTATGGTTTTGGTTGAGAAATTCCTCAAAGCCTATGCCCAAGTGCGCATTTATCAAATGATGTCCCATCTTTATCCCCTATGCCTCTTTCAAATTCTGTCGTGTGCTGCTTCCCTCTTGACCTCACAGCAAAGAAGAGTTTCTTCCTAATTCGTCTTTGACATGGTTCAATCTTCATTAATCAAAGGCACATACAATAGTGTGGACACAGTATTTGGTTAAATGCTTTTTTTTTTCAATCATACTTTTCACGATCTTGGGAGGACCGTCATCTACTAGCACTCTGCTTTTGCAACCTGGCTCTGCTAAGGTGAGAATTCCAACTCCTAAAGTTGTAAATTCATGAATATTTTGTTCTACCTACATAAAATAAGTAATGTTAATTGGTTAAGCATTATTGTTGGAAATTGAAATCTATTCACGAACAAGCTTACTCATTTAAAAAATATAAAACATGCAATTTGTTGAGATTCAACCATTAACATCAAATTCAGAAAGGTGCATTCATTTTATGTACATGCTATTATTCCAACAGCTTCATTCTACTCCATTGTAATAGTTAAGGGAGGTTCATTATCAATCCCTCTAATCCAACTAGCCAACTTGATGCCAAATCAAAATGCCTTCTGCAAATAAAATCATTAGTTTTGCTGTTCCACAAAGTGCATATATTATCATGCTACAAATTCTACAATATGGAAGTGAAGCACAAAACATCATCATAACACATCATTGTTTAAAGAACATTATTTTTTAGTTCTCAAGCAAACCAACATGCAAGATTGACTGCAAAAACACCACAACAGAACAGCATAAACAGTGAAGTTCGTAATACTCCTTCCTTCTTTCCATAATGTAAAGATTGATAAACTTTCATCTTTCTAATTTTAAAAAATAGTTCAGATCCATTTAAAGGATTTCCAAACAGAGAACATCCCTCGAACAGAAGCTTCAGATTCAGAATTTCTTTTCCATAAGGTTCCCATAATGCAGATTACCTACTTCATCCAAAACCTGACTGACTATTTGTGACCATGGACAAACTCATCACAGAGAAGATAGTTCAATTCTGCTTGGAATAATGTATATACAGCTACTTTTAATCAACATCCTGGTATTTCATTAATAACCCTTCCCTTTGAGGAACCAAGCCTTTGTTACCAAACGGTTTTTCTAGATCATCTGTGCTTACAAAATACCCCATAGAAACACCCCTTTAAAAAAATGAAAATTTCAACTCCTTCCTCATCTTCCAAATCTTCACCAGTTGTAAGGAGTCTGTCAAGAAGCCATAACATTTTGAAACCATATATTCAACCATGGTTTTTAATTGAAGTCAACCTTCAAAAGACCAAGATTCACGAGCATACCAAATACATCCGGTGAACATTCATTATGCTAGGGACCTACCTTAATGCACACATTTTGAAAAAAGTATCCAGCTTTGCAAAGAGTGTTTGTAAAGTATTGTAATCTTTATAAAACAGGTGGCTCAAGAGTGTTCCAACCATATGTACCTTTCAATATCTGAGTAAAGTATTATTTTGAAAGAATTATTACATTAAGAGATTTCCCACCAAACTGTTTTGCATTAAGTCCTTTCTTTGTTTTCCTTTTATTTTGCCAGGAAAAAACAGATAAATGTACTCACTCTTTCTGCAGTAAAATCCCCACCTTTATCGCAGCACTGGTCAAAAACATGCATCTCTTTTCTATTACTTGCAGGAGAATCAAAGCATTGTTACCCATTTGAAACCTCTTTATCTTTCAGAAATGTCATACTCTCATTACCAGGTTTAATTTACACAACCATTCTTCACAACATATTTGGATTACACCGAATAGAATAGCAAAGCCCTTGTCACCACAAGGAATACAATCATAGCTCTCAACAGGATTATATACTTCTCATTTGTGGTTTGAAGTCAGAGTAACAAGGCTTGAAAATTCAGATTTATGCAGGAACCTAAAGAAGTCCGGAAATTTTGGATCCAGTTTGCAAAACAAAGACATTGCATGTGTATGTGGGTGTTTTGGGTTTGAGGGAAGAGCTTTTTTAGCAAAAGAAAATAAAATATGTTTTTCAGATTTGGCTCTAAACTATGAGTGTTTGTATTTATTTGTCTGCACATTTTAGATATATTGATCTGTTTATGATAACCCTTCCAAAGACCATTCCAGTGTTAGTCCAGATCCAACAGGATTTTGTTATCAGGCTTAAAGTACAAACTTGATGTTGTTTTGTATAGTTAGTTGCTGGACTAGATTGTCAATAAAAAAGAAATTTTCTTAAAAACAAAAAGAAATAAAAATTCTTCAAAAACATTTGTATCCAAGAAAATTGAGAAAAGCTGTCAAATAGCAAATTTTAGCCACTAAATTCTTTGGTGCACCGCAATGAACCAGACAGATTCTGGCAATGGCTCCGGTCACATCACAATAAATGTACATAAGCATATTGTACATGATTAACTTAAATTACATAACTCTCAGACCATTAACAAAAAGGTTGTCTGCATCTCAAATTTGGCTACAAACAATAACCTGTGGATCAGTCAAAAGAAAGTTTCAAGAATTCCCACTTTACTTAACTATTTTATGGGGTATGCTTCAGGATTCATGACAGCTCCTTTCAAGAGAACATACAGCTCAATGATGAATATCAAAATTCTGGAAGAATTGCTTGTTGAGCAAACCACTGTGCACTTGCAAAAATGCAAGCTTCCTCTAGAAAAAAAGTAGGAGCTCAGTAATGACAAGTACTGATTCGGCGGCTTGTCCATCTTGCCATGTGCTGCATACTACCACTGAGCTTGATAATGAAATATATTGTACAAGAACATGGTGTATTCATGAACTATAACCTGAATATATTCCATACAAGATCCCCGAGGTCCCACCCAGAATAAAAAAATGTCTGGTAATCAGCATCTGGAAGTATTCCATTAAAGCTCCCACACGTGAGTTGATACAACATTGGCTCTCTGACTTTATTTGCCAAACGGTCGCATGAACAGCAACTACAATCCATTCACTTGTGGAAAACTAAAATCCATGGCAGTTTGAACTGACTTCATTCAGTAAATTGAGGCCGTCTACACAGAGGGATAAGCAATGGGCAAGGATCCTGAAAACATGTGCATATTCTCGATTACCCAATCGAATAATCCTTAGCATCACTCCAAAATAAAACTTAGGGGGAGATCTCAATAAAGCTAATGATTGAATGACCGTGAAGATGGATTAGTGTAATTCTGATAAGCAGGATCTCTCCAAATGTTCTGATCATCTGAACAGCTATTGGTTTGCAACTGTATTGGTGTATTATTCATGATCTCCAAGCCTTCCTGACTCATTTGCAAGACTTCACAAGGTGATAAGATCTTGATGTAACGCACACAACTCACAAATTCCCTGTAAGAGAAGGCATCAGAATTCCCTTAGATGATTGATCACAATTTTTGTTGCTTCATAGAATGCTTACTTCAAAGGAGCTTAAACACGGTGCATGGAAAAACAAAGAAAGGAAAAGGAATCACTTCAGGTTTAAAATGTTGCAACTAGTGCTGAAAACACTGTCCCATTGATAAGTCAAATCATTGTGGCTACCAAACCCACGGCTGTACAATTATTTAATTGATTGTATTATATCTCATTTACCATAGAAAACCATACACAAGGCAGACTGAATGGTTTTTCACTAACAGGGTGCAGAGGTTGCTCCCAAACATCTCAAAGCATTCTTCTAATTCCCTTATGAGTGTTCTTTAAGCATGCTTTTGTTATGTAAACTACAAGGAAGAGCATTTATACAAGATACTGGATAATTTACCAGTTTATGTGTCAGTCCAGCAAATAATTTGCATGAACAATGTTAGCTGCAGTGGCTATCCTGGCAGGATTCATAAAATTGGCTTTTGATATCCATTAGTATAAGCATGGGCAAAAAATAGGAAACAGGGGCAATGTATTATGTTCTAAAGAACTTATATTTGTAGTTCTAAAGCCTTCTGCTGTATCTTATATGATGTCTCTATTCTGCAATTACATCGCTGTTTATGTAATAGTAGGTTTTAAAAAAATATTAAGAATGGTTTAGGTATCTTAAAATTAACTGTTACACACCTATGAATGCCAAAAAAGCTGGCATGCAATTGCCATATGAACCTGGACAGACTCGGGACAAACAACTTTTATCAAACTTATCAGCCTTGTTATGGTGTGACACAGAAATAGATATATATGTAAGCAGATCACTATAAAGCAACATGCATCATGAAACACAGTATGACATAATATTTTCAATATAAAGGACAAAACACACAGATATATGCACTCAATAAGATAACTTTGTATTCAAATATGTAATAGACATATTGTTATAGAATTGCATAGAGTACATAGGATTTCCATTTAACCAAAATCTTACACTAGAATGTAAATTTTCCTAACCCTAGATAACTGCTGTCCTATGTTATTTTAAAATAAATCAGATCTGAAAATAATTTATTCAAACATGCAACAGTCACACAGATGGCTGGAAAAATAAACAGCGTGAACAGCGGAAGTTAAATATATTTCTGAACCTGAAATATTACAAATAAAGGAGGCTACAGCTACAACAGAACACCCTGCTCTCTTGCTGCCTTTTTGGCCAGCAATTTCACTGTTCTTCTCCTCCTAAGCTTGCAGTTTTCCTTCAGCAATCTGTTCTCCTTCTCTTCTTTCTGTGTGTATAAAACACTCTTGACCTTCTCCTTTTATCCTTGAAAAAGGTAACCCTAATCTCTCTAACCCTAAGATTAGATCTCATCTCATCTTGAGATGTAAGGTTAAAAATAGAAAATCACTTAAGTGAATTTCAAAATAGAATCACTTAAGTGAATTTCAAAATAGAATCACTTAAGTGAATTACAAAATAGAATCACTTAAGTGAACTTAAAAATAGAAAATCACTTAAGTGAATTTCAAAATAGAATTAGAAATGTCTCGAACCACTTCTAGCACGTTCATACTGAAGCTTGTGCAAGAAGTTCCTGTCCGAGCTACATTTCTCAACACTCCCTCTTAGCGAGGAAGGAATTCTGCACCAATCCAAGTTTGTCTCTGAATGCTTCAAACTTCCCTTTCACTAAGGGCTTGGTCAGAATATCAGCTACTTGCTGATCTGTGGGAATATACTGGAGCTTTACGGCTCCCTTCTGAATCCTGTCTCGTATGAAGTGATATTTGATGTCTATGTGTTTGGACTTGTCATGAAATACTGGATTCTCAGAGAGTTTGATACAACTCTGATTATCACAGTATATCACCGTGGGATCCAACTCCTGATCAATCAATATTGTAAGCAACTTGCGAAGCCAGATGGCCTCACAACTAGCAATATTGGCTGCCATGTATTCGGCCTCTGTTGAGCTAAGTGCCACAGAAGTCTGCTTCCTGCTGAACCAGGATATCATGCCTGATCCCAAGCTAAAGCAACACCCTGAGGTGCTCTTCCTGTCTGCTACATTGCCTGCCCAATCTGAGTCTGTATACCCCTGCAACCTCACTTCACCATCTCCAAGATATCTTAGACCATACTCCACCGTGCCCCTCAAGTATCTGAGCACATGTTTTGCTGCTACCCAATGCTCCTGCCTTGGCTCCACCATGAACTGACTCAAGGTGTTCACTGCAAAACATATATCTGGTCGAGTGTTGACCAAATACATCAAGGATTCTATCAGCTGCTTGTACAACGTAGGGTCCACCAATTCTGAATCTGAAGTTGTCACCTTCTTCAGATTAGTGATCATGGGTGTGGCCATAGGTTTGCAGTCCTCCATCCGAAACCTCTTCAGGATCTCAACTGCATACTTACCCTGCCCAAGGAATATCTCCCCTGGTCTTCGCCAAACCTCCAAACCCAAGAAGTAATGCATCATGCCAATGTCCTTCATCTCAAACTCAGCTGCCATATTCGCTTTGCACCCTGCAATGAGCTTCTCTGCACCTGTAAGAAACAAGTCATCTACATATAGCACCAAAATGAGTAGATCAGTCCCAACAAATATGTAATATAGATTAGGATCTGCATCACTTTTGGCGAAGCCCACACTCTGCAAGTATCCATCTATCCTGGAATACCATGCTCTCGGTGCCTGTTTGAGTCCATATAAGGCTTTCTTCAGCCTACAAACATGGGACTCCTTCCCATTTACCTCAAAGCCTTGAGGCTGCTCTATGTACACTTCTTCCTCAATGATCCCATTAAGGAAAGTTGTCTTCACATCCATTTGATGAATCCGCCATCCCATAGATGAAGCTAAAGACATAACTGCTCTAATGGAAGTGTATCTAGCGATTGGAGCAAAAGTCTCCTCATAGTCCACTCCCTCTTTCTGGGAGAACCCTCTCGCCACAAACCTTGCCTTGAACTTCTCGATGCTGCCATCTGCAACATGCTTAATTTTGTAGAGCCACTTGGAACTCACAACTGACTTCCCCTCCGGTCTTGGCACTATGTCCCAAACATCATTCTTCATGATGGAGGTGTACTCCTCCACCATGGCATCCCGCCAAACCTGTTGGTCTGTTGCCTCCTGAAAACTGGAAGGCTCTGAATTTATGATGTTACTCATCAATGCCATGTAGTTTGAAAACTTCCTTGGAGGTCTGCTCTCCCTAATCATGTTGCTAGGAGCCTCAACATACTCCTGAGCATCCCTCAATGTCTGTGTAAGCCATCGAGGTCTCTTGATAGAACTGGAAGGGGCTAATGTCTCCACCTCCTCATCCGAAGGTTGTTGTCCTGAACTAGAAACCACTGGTGTCTTTGGTGACCCTAGCTCAACCTTCGGAGCTTCCTTGCTCCTCATTCTCTATCACTGGAATAGGCTCATGGGACTTCCTGGATGCAACGTCCTCCTCAAACTTTACATCCCTTGCTCACTACTGTCTTCCTCTTCTCTGGAATATAAACCCTGTAAGCTTTTGAAGTCTCACTGTATCCTACAAATAAACCCTTCCTACTGGAGGGCTCCAACTTGGTCCTCTTCTCTACCGGAACATGGATATAAACTGGACATCCAAAGATGCGGAAATGACTCACCTCTGGTTTCACACCAGTGAATGCCTCCTCTGGTGTCTTGTCCTCCAAGATCCTGTGAGGACACCTGTTCTGGATGTAGACTGTTGTGTTGCATGCTTCTGCCCAAAGAAACATCGGCAAGCCCTGGTCATGAATCATGGCCCTAGCAGCCCCTATGATGGATCGATTCTTTCGCTCTGCAACCCCATTCTGTTGTGGGTTGTATGGAACAATCAACTCCCTCTTGATTCCTGCCTGCTTGCAAAAACCATCGAACTCCTTGGAGGTATATTCACCCCCATTGTCTGATCTCAAGACCTTGATCTTCTTCTCTGTCTGGTTCTCAACTAGAGCTTTGAACTCCTGAAACTTGCTAAAGACTTCATCCTTGGTCTTTAAGAAGTAGATCCATGTCTTGCGAGAGAAATCATCAATAAAGGAAACATAGTACATGCTACCTGAAATTGATGCTATTGACATCGGTCCACAAACATCCGAATGTACTAGATCTAGTATCTCCTTAGACCTATGCTCGTTGTTTGGGAAAACAACCTTGGCATGCTTGCCAAGCGTGCACCCTCTGCATACTCCCTGTTGCTCAATGCTGAACTCTGGAAGACCTGTGACTATCTCCCTCAGAATAGGCAACGCTCTATGATGCAGGTGCCCCATCCTCTTGTGCCACAACTCACACAAGTTGTTATTGCTATGAACTAGGGCTCGAACAGGTTCACCCTGCAACTTGTATAGACTGCCTTCTCTAACCCCTATCACTTGTGTTGTTTCTGGGCTAGATTCTTTTGGTCTAATAAGGACATGTTGGTTCTTGAACTCCATTGCATAACCCTTATCCTCCATAACCGAAATTGAAAGCAAGTTCTTCCTGAGACCTGGAACAAACAAAACATCATCAAAGTCTAAAGAGTTCCTTGATTGGAGTCGAAAAGGAATGGTACCAATTCCTTCAACTGGATATTTGGTATCATCACCAAGCTCAACCTGAACCCCTGAGTCCTGCTCTTGTAGACTGGTAAAACACTGTCGGGTTGATGTCATGTGCCGAGATGCCCCACTATCCACATACCAAGCATCTCTTGGAACCGTGTTGGTAGAAAGGCAAGAGACCAATGAGAAATCCTTCTCGAATTTGGTAGCAAACTCGCTCATCTGAGTTTCTGCAGAGGTTGCTACCTGCGTCTGCTGTTGCTTCCCTTTGCCCTTCTTGTCTGGACACTGTGATGCATAATGGTCGTGCTTATGACAAATGAAGCACTTGATCTTGCTCAAGTCCTTCTTCCCTGACTGTGAGGTTGACTCCTCACTCTTTACCTTACCCTTGCTGGGTCCTTTACCTTTGCCCTTCTTGGTTTGCCCAAAGAGAGCTAGGTTATCGTCACCACCTTTCTTGTTGGCCTTTGACTCCATCCGAGTCTCCTCCTGGATGAAATCATCCCACAGTTTCTCAAAGGTGGGAAGGTTCTCACGAGCACAGATGCCTTTGACAAATGGTTCCCATGAAGCTGAGAAACCATTAAGTGCCACGTTCACCAACTCTTGTCTTCAACCTTCTCCCCAACTGGCTGCGGTTGATCACGAATCTGCGTGATCTTCATCAAGTAATTGGTAACGGTGTCAGATCTGGTCATCTCCATAGATCTGAGTTTGTTCCGCAATATCATCTTCCTGTTTATGTTCTCGCTCTGGTAGAGGCTAACCAGGGCATCGAACATCTCCTTTGCCTTAGTCTTCTCGGATATGTGAGGAATCAAGTGATCCTTCACTGCATCCAAGATCATCCGCTTGGCCTTCACTTCCTTCTTTTTGTGAGCTGCCAATTGCTGCGGATCTGTAGGCAAAGTCACATCATCCTTGACAATATCCCAGAGATCATTCTCTTCCAATAAGAACATTACCCTAACTTTCCAGGGCAAGAAATTGGAGGCACCTTCCAATCTATCCTCAAATCTGAGGCTAGCTGCTGCCATCTCTGAGATCTACTGCACAAACTTTCAGATCTGATATGAATGACTCAAAAAACTGTCCTGCAAATAAGCTTAGTCCTTCAAGCAAAAAATATGAAACCCTCTAACTGCTGTTTTTTTTTTAATATCCAGCAGTGATCTACTGTTGTAAACCCTTGAGGATCTCAATCACAGAACCTAGCTCTGATACCATGTAAATTTTCCTAACCCTAGATAACTGTTGTCCTATGTTATTTTAAAATAAATCAGATCTGAAAATAATTTATTCAAACATGCAACAATCACATAGATGGCTGGAAAAATAAACAGCGTGAACAGCGGAAGTTAAATATATTTTTGAACCTGAAATATTACAAAATAAAGGAGGCTACAGCTACAGCAGGACACCCTGCTCTCTTGCTGCCTTTCTGGCCAGCAATTTCACTGTTCTTCTCCTCCTAAGCTTGCAGTTTTCCTTCAACAATCTGTTCTCCTTCTCTTCTTTCTGTGTATAAAACACTCTTGACCTTCTCCTTTTATCCTTGAAAAAGGTAACCCTAATCTCTCTAACCCTAAGATTAGATCTCATCTCATCTTGAGATGTAAGGTTAAAAATAGAAAATCACTTAAGTGAATTTCAAAATAGAATCACTTAAGTGAATTACAAAATAGAATCACTTAAGTGAACTTAAAAATAGAAAATCACTTAAGTGAATTTCAAAATAGAATCACTTAAGTGAATTACAAAATAGAATCACTTAAGTGAACTTAAAAATAGAAAATCACTTAAGTGAATTTCAAAATAGAATTAGAAATGTCTCGAACCACTTCTAGCACGTTCATACTGAAGCCTGTGCAAGAAGTTCCTGTCCGAGCTACATTTCTCAACATAGAATATATGTTCACTTTATTCCATGATATCAGCATAAGTTCCAGATTGTTTGGCATAAACTACCATCAATATCGTGAGTCCAGGTTCCACAACAATCATTTCCATATCCTCATCCCATGTTGCTTAAGCAAGCACCACTCTAACATTATGACATTCACTTTTGAAGGTGGTGAATGACTTAAGGAAATCACGTTATTTGATTCTAGCACGGAGGTTGTTGAGGCCTTGGCACACATCCCTGCCTTCTATAGAATTTACTTTTCAGGAAAGCTATTTGTTTTGCCCCATACTGCATGGTCCTATGTCACCATGTTATATTTTTGTGGTTATCCTTTCTTATGCTTGCATCTCTGCTGCTGAGGTGCAATGTCTCAATGAATTTAACTTTCTTTATATCAGCCAAATTACAGGTATCACCTAGAGTATTAATGCTTAAAAAGTCCAATCCATTTGATGAGCATCATATGAAACTCACTTGCAGAGTCTTGCACTGTTTGGTTTCTGTTTTGGTGAAGGCATTCCTGCTGCATATATTTATCATAGTCAATTAGATAAAAGAATCTTGCCTGATGCCCAGTTGCTTCCGTGAGTTCTCCTAGTGGACTAATGGTGGTTGTTTCTACACTTGTCTCTACTGAGCATACAACTCCCATCAACAGAGGCCATTTGGTGCATGCTTGGAAAAGCATGCTAGGGCAACGGCCTTCCCAGATTTCACACTTCCTTTAATGAAAGATACACTATGGATGATAGAAGCAGCATCTCTTCTCAGCTCTTCAGTGAACATTAATAACCAACTACTAAAACCCACCCAGAGGAGCCCCAGTACAAAGGCTTCTTCACTGCATGCCATATTGAAGCAGATTTTTGGCAGTTTTATATTGCTCAATGGAGATGGATTCTATGTTGATAATTAAACCCTCCCTTGGTTTATTATATCAGATATAATTTCCATTGTCACTTGTCAATTTAAGATATCCATCTATCTCAATACTAATTCTCTTACCTTGTTCCATGCTAGATTTTCATAACCCTGATGCAAAATGTCCAAACTGACTCAAGTTGTTTAGGTTGGCCAGTTCTTGTTATCATGATCTACATAGGTTTTTGTTTGTGCATTCGTCTATCATTCCTTTGACATATGCTCTCTAGCTTCTGCACCAATTGGAATATATATATACAAACTAGGAAACTAGCTTATAACATAAGAAATTTGTTGACAAAAGCTTCACAATCACATATAATGTATTCAGGAAGGAACTTATTATAGGGTACCTTGATGACAATACTGTAAACATGACTGACCATCAACAAGGCTTTCTAACACTGTGCCTTCTTTACTGCAAGCCAAAACTACTAAAAAAATACATTGTCACATGCCCATCCATGGCTCTATCTTTTAATTGTTAATTGCCTATATTATTACATATGTTTATTTTTAGTAGTTTTGGCTTGCAGCAAAGAAGACACTGTATCAGAGTCTTTTGATGGTTGATAATATTTACAATATTATCATGGAGGTACCCTATAATAAGTTCTTTCCTAATATATTTTATGTGATTGTAAAGCTTTTTATAACAGTATTTCTTATGTTATAGGCTGCTTTGCTATTGTAACATTTTATTATATGTGTGTATACATACATGCATATACACACACATACACCAGCTAGAAAGCATATGTGAAAGAAGTGATGGAAGAATGCACAAACAAAAGTCTGTGGATGATAGTAATAAGAAACGCCGAAAGCCAACCTAAACAACTTGAATCAGTTTGATTACTCACAAAATATGTTGGCAAGACCCGATCCAACTTAGTTAACCTATGATTTTGGGAAAGCTGGGCTCTACTTGGTTAAGAATCAGTTCAAATTGACAAAATCACCAACAGAATACCACGTTAAAAACAATTAAGTATACAGAATTTTCACAAAGTCCTAAACCTTTGTGTTCTGTAATATGCTGAATTTTAGACAAGTTTTGCTAGGTAGCAAGAAGAATCTTACTGTCTAGTTTGCTAAATTGTTCTCAAGTTTGTGCCTTGTGACTTTGATGAAAATGTCAGAGATCTCTTACCAAATGTACAACAAAGGATTGCTTTGATTACAGAGATCAATGTAGACATAGTACAACTACAGAAACAATGTTTACAACTCATTTTCATTTTTATGTAGATTCTCCTCTAATTATGCACAGAAACATGTATATGATTACAAATAGGAAGTAAAGCAGATTAAAACTTACTCCCAGGGATCATCTCCCACAAGTAGGACATCACTCTCGTTGTCAACAAATACGAGTTGCCAACCTGAGTTTTTTGGGTCCTCAAGTTGACCTTCCAGGCCAAACATGCGAGCAAGTTCACGACGAAGCTCATCATAATTTTTATACCGTGTAACATCTATGGATCTTCCAACGGATCCCAGCTTGTATACCTGCAGTTTAAGAATCCAAATTACATCTGCAACCATAAGTAATGAACAGGGCTTCATCCAATGATTTCCTTTCCAATATTTACACAATATAGAAGACAACTTCAAATAATATTTAGCTGTTGCATGAAATATTCCTGGTGTTGTGGAAAGCATCAAGTGTTACAAAGTTTAGAGCATTCATCATAGTAGCAAAACAGCAAACTGACCTTCGTATAGGTTCTCACTCGTTGAGGTGGCTTTTGAAATGACCCTCTCTGTAGGAAGCTATTGTCTTCCAATTCCACAGTACTTGCAACATCTGAATTGTCTGGAAGGTCTTGTATGGCTACTGAATGGGAACTAAGCATGCTTGCAGAAGAAATTTGTGGTTGAACTTCCTTGCTTGTACTGAAGTCAGTCAGCATACTTTCAGCAGAGAGCTGTCCTGAAGCCTCCTTGCCTGCATTGAATCCTCTGGCTGCCAACGGACGTGACATTGAAGGCTCCATTGAATGATTGTCAATGTTGACACCAAATAAGATACTGTTCCGAGGATCAGCCTGGATCTCATTATCCTGAGAAGTATTTCCAAACCAAAAGGAAGTGGATGGGTTTGGTAGACTGGGCAATCCTGGTTGGACTGTAGCATTAGGCTGCATTGTTGAAAAGGAGGTTCCAAAAGATGTTGTTTGTATTTCAGCAGCCAAAAAATTTGGCATAGGTTGTAGCTCATTTTGATTTGGTTCCTTGTTAGATGTAAACCAAGGAGTAACTGGTTGTTCTGCAAGACTATTTGAGATATAACTTGTGCCTAGGGTACTGACTGGGGCAGGCTTTGACATGCTCACAAACTGAGATTTCTCCTCTGATGTAGTTGTGCCAGATTGTGACCTCGTAAGGATGTTCTGTGGTGGATGACTGTTGGCAGAAGTTGAAGTGGAACAAAAGGAAACATCAGATTCAGTGAATCCAGATCGGGATCTTGTCGGCACCGACATATTACACGCTGCAAGGGATTGAGAAGATGGCAACTGTAACTGGCTTTCTAATTCATGTAATTGGGTCGATTGTTGTGGCTGCAGTGGAGGATGTCTGCTAAGAGGATGTTCAGGAGATTGTTTTTGACCAAGTTGTGGTGGAGAAGGGTGTTGTATTTGCTGAATCTGTAATAACGGACGTGCTGGTAGATGCTGCTGTGCTGACTGCTGCTCCATAATAGATTGTTCCTGTTGTCGTATCTCTTGGCTCTGGTTGTTAGTTTCTGTGGATTGATTAGGCAAGGGACACTGGCGTACCTGTGGCTGGTGCTGTAATTGCTGTGTTGGCATGGGCGACACTTTTTGGTGTGTAGATGCTAGTAATGTCTGCTGGAGCTGCTGTTGTATAAGCGATGGCTGTTGCTGCTGTAATTATTGCAACTGTTGCAGAGGCCAATTTTGCAATTGTTTTAGATCTGGTAAAGATTGTTGTAACTGCTTTAACTGCTGTAGTGGTGGCGGTTGTTGTTGCTGCTGTAATTGTTGTAGTGGTTGATGCTGCTGCTGCTGTTGCTGCTGTAACTGTTGTAGGAGAAACTGCTGTTGCTGTAACTGCTGCTGTGTTGAGTTCTGCTGCACTTGCTGCTGTAACTGTTGTATTGGCATGTTCTCTTGCAACTGCTGCAGCTGTGTGTTCTGCTGCAGTAGCATTTGTTGTGATGTTAGTTGTTGTTGCTGGTGCTGGATTTGTTTTTGCAGCTGCTGCCATTGGATTTGAGGTTGGCATAGTTGTTCTTGCTGCTGTGGCTGTTGTTGTGGAATGCTAAGTGGCATATGACAAGATTGTAAGGTCTGCTGAGGTGCACAAAGTTCTTTAGATGCACCACTGCTCCTGAATTCTTGTAAAGCTGCAGCAGCCATAGAACGATAGTACTGTAATTGAACAGATGGATTCACAATTTCATGTCTCTGTGGCAACCCCATCCATTGTTCTAAACCAATACCTGACATAGGATTTTGAAAATCTAGAACATTATGTTCTTCCCTGAGCCATGGCCAAGATCTTTTAGTGCTGATTTCCATGTCTGCTTCCTCCCCTGGACAACAGTTCACATTAAGAATCAGTTGATGAGATTCTCTGAAAAGGAGAAGAAAAAGGTAGAACCAAAGTCATTTAAAATATTGCATTCTGTTTGAACAACAAATTCAAACATCACTTTTGTGATATAGATTCTTCGAACTCCCAGAATCATTATACTTTCTGATGCTGTAAGACACTGAAGAAAATTGCAGCTCAAGACTACACAAATATTAAACATTTACAATTTAATTATATAATGAATAATCAAAACAAACTGCATAAGGTGCAGAGATCTGTTTTTCCAGAAAGAAGCTTACACAAAGTTTAAGGACAGTTTAGCACACATGACAGTTCAATCACCTCGAGACTTGCCTTTGCACAAATACAAAATTGAAGTTGCATGTTGGCAAATCTAAGTAATTATAGACCATGTACTTCACAAACACTTCTTAGACTCCCCAGCTATTTGACAAACACACCTTTTGGAACAAGGAGGTTGAAAGGTTTCTGCTGTGTTCATATTAAGGGTTGTTACTAGTTAGTGAAAACAGCTGGAACAATAACAATAAGGCATAAAAGATATAAACAAAGATGGAACAAAAAAATAGAAGAAGAGTTTTAAGCAAAGCTAGTAGCTTGGAAAATGGTAAGTTCAATTTACAAATGAAGAGGCTTTTCATTATGGTCTTCACTCTTCAGCAATCACAACTAGAACCAGACCTATTCAAGCATTATTACCAGGCATTTTTTTGGCAGGAACTGTCATCCTTCTTTGCCTGAAGACTCTAATTGTGTTCCATATCACCTGGAATTTGAAGCTTCAAGGGCATGATCGGTTAGTCAGCATTCCTCTCAAAGAGAGAGATAATTGTAATCCAAACCCCAGTAACACTCGAAGAATTAGGAGATTTAACTCCACGATGTAGTCTTGATCACAATGAACCATTACAGACCCACAAAAGAGATCTAAAAAGCCCAGTTTCTTTTTTAAAACAAGAGGAAAGGCTAGATTACTGAGGCCAACAACTCCATATCAGTCAAAAAAAAATTGAACACCTTAAGTAGAAAAGGAAATGCCTCATGTCTCAAGATCATAAAAAGGAGAAAGACATCAGATAGCTTGGTTTTTGTGCACTTTGTCACAGTTATTTGCCCTTTCAAGCAAAAGCTGAAATCTAGCCACATGACTCTATCAAGTAATTTTATGATCAAACATGATTTACATCTAGGAGACAATCCAACAGACAAGCCAGGTATACCATTTCTTTTCTAATACATATAACGTAGAATAAACTCAATCAATCTAACTGATACCACTTTCAATTGGAAAAACGTGGTCAAAATAATATATCATTGTTCTGGGAAACATGTTACCATACCCATGGTTCCTTTTTCATTTACTTCAAGAATCAATATGCATGTTAACATCTTCACAGTGCCACTGTTTTGGATATATACAATTCTACTTTCAAGTGGATCTTCATGTCTTACCAACCAAATTGTTATAATAAAGCCTGTGCTGGTCTAAACATTATGGTGTAGCAATTTTTTTTTTTTTTTTTTTTTTGAATTTACATGGTGGAATCGGTAGCCGCCACGAATCCGGGCAGGCTGTCCGGCTTTTATGGCCACCACAGTATTTTGCACTGTCTGCCCCAGAAGCCACCACACAGTTCTTCGCGCAGTCCGCCCCTATAACCACCATGCCACAATCATTTTAAACCTTTTACGCCACTGAAATCACCAGGAAAGGGACAAGTGTTCAGTCCGGCAAGGCCCGAGATTTGAACCTTGGACCTCCGCCCCCTTATGGGGTTTGGTCGGACCAATTGGTCTACACCTCGGACCTAGTTGTAGAAATTTGTTAAATAATATAAAATTTCCTATTGAAGGATTTCTTGCATAACTTCTACGTAATTTTGTCAAAGCATGTGTCCACCACATATGAGACAAGGAAAGATGTACGGACGTAGCTTTCGTCCAAGCCAAATCAGTTTTCCTTCACATTTACATATAGTCATAATAACTGATTTAGTAACTTTGAAAATTTAAGAATCTATCTAAGAAATATCCCCCAAGCCTGTCACTCCACCTTGCTAAACCAAGGAAATTATGGACATTAATAATTTTCTTTAGTGTCTTTAGAAATTTGTGTAACAGATTTAGTAACAGATTCACTGCTTGCGCCCAGATACTGCTTTTCATCTTAAAGGTTCCAAAAAAAATATTCTGAACATTGCACATTTCCTGCTCCATTGCATGTTATACAACATACACAGCTTTTTCTGAATACAGTAACCGAACAGATCTAAATAACCATGATACCCAACATATAAGATAATGTGTTCTAATTTTCAGTCTTTTTAAGTGCTTATTCCTTCATATCCAACATCACTTCCTCTTTACTAACACAATACCCAGAAGAAATAGAGGCTAGAGCACACATTTGTAATGTTAACTATGAATATAAAGCAATCCATAGCATATGAACGCTGAAAGGGGTGTACGCAAATAAGTTGGCACGTGAATGTCACGAGTGCATGGACAGTTGAATGAATTGTATATAGCATATTGTATGTTTTTTGTCATCACATAACTTTGTCACATGTGTGTTCGTGGTGACACTAGTGTTTGTAATAACATATGTTGACTATAATGGGGTACTCTTATCTTCTATGTATGTAGAGGGGTATGGTTGGTTGGGTAGTTAGGCCGTTACCAACAACTTCCTGACAACCCTTTCTCCTATGTATATGGCCCATCCTAGTCTCCTCCGTGTTGGCTGTAGAGTTGTTGTATGATTGTGCTATCATCATGTGCTCATGTTCAAAGGTGTAGCTAATGTGTCAGTGTATGCTGTACAGAGTTATTGCTGCCTTACTGTATTTGACCCAATCATCAATGTACTTTTGCAGAGATAATGACATACTACGGTTTGTGCCATCAGCTATCTTGATATTGCTGTATATTTATTTATGTTATTGGGATACACAAAACTTATACTACAAGGAGTAATATATTAGAGAACAACCAGAAAAGCTACTTGTTGGGGAGATTCTATGAACAAGGGAAGTAGTCAATTAGATAAAGCAAGTGAAGCTACCAATGGAAGCAATTGTGTAGAAAGAACTTCAACAGAGTAAGTTTTAAAGATCTATTTTAAAATACTGCGGTTCTGCTTATGAAAACAATAAGTTAAAAAAGCAGAAATTCCACAATACAGCTCCGAGGAAGGTATGGCTTCAATAGTCTAAAAAGAGTGGTGAATACCATGGCTAGAATTAAATGACTCCTTATGTTTCTAGAAACTGCTTCAACCATTACGCAAGCATAATGATCTCAGTTTTTTCTTTGTTTTCCATTTTGTACTTCTTCACACATCAAGAACCCGGCATCTTCATAACTCTTGTAACTCTATTAGAAACTGCCAACATGACCATTTATTGAATATTAATAGAATTTGAAGCTCTTAAAAAAGGGAAAAAGAAAAAAGAATACAATATGGAATTAGTTCCCAACATGGCATCTCCATTAATGCTAACTTGCAGAAGTTCATTGTCATCTAATTTTGGTACCGTTGTTTGAATATGACCATCAAATTAGAAGTGGGGAATGATGTCATTGGTTCGACTTTGTCATTTATTTTGTCTAGGTTGTCAATTTATGTTAGAAACTTTTAGTGAGCTAATATTATAAGAATAATAGGTCCGAGGTGTAGACCAATTGGTGCATCGAAATCCCATAAGGGGGACGGGCACCCAAGGTTCAAATCTCGGGCCTCGTCGGATTGAACAGTTGTCCCTTTCCTGATGCTTTGAGCAGAGTAAAAGGTTTTAAATGAATGCAGCATGGCGGTTATAGGGGCGGACTGCGTGGAGTATTGTGTGGTGGCTTCCAAGGCGGACAGCGCGGAATACCGTGGCAGCCATAGAAGCGGACAGCGTGCCCGGATCATCGTGGCAGCTACCAATTCCACCATGTAAATCAATTTTATATATATATATATATATTATAAGAATAATCATAGTAACATGACTTCCCATGACTACTAACAGTGAATCAAAATAAACTTGTCAAGAAAAGGAGTCAAGCTGGAAAGGACTCTCATCAAACTCACTATCATTTACACAAACTAAGTCTGACTTAGTAGAGAAAAAACATGAGTACTTGGCAAAATGTCAATGGTATTAAAAGCATTATTACAATTTTCTGAATACCTTGTATACTTTTAATATGTCAATTCTCAAGCGTCAAATTGACTCTTGCCCTTTAGCTTGTCGATGTTTCTAGTTCAAGTTGTGCAACTTTGCTTGGGATTATGATAGCAAGTACTAGAAATTCAGATAGGTTGTAATTCCAACTCCTTAAAATTAACACAATGAAGATATTTGTATTATTTAAATAGGGGTTCTCCATTGGTGAAGACATCATGATCATTCTCTCAAACCATATCTTGTCTATTTATTGTCAAGAATGATCTGATACTTCATTTATTTTGTTGTTGTGTTGTATAGTCTCCATCTTGATCTCTGTCCATGCCTGTGACCATATTTTACTCTCAATTCTTATTATTGTCCTTCTACACTTTTATTACCACAATTTTAGACTTCTACAATTTATGAAGAACATCTGAACTCCAACAAATGAGATGGGATAAAGAGGTCCAGGTGATTCCCTTTAAAAATAAAGTTCCAAAATGGAACTTCTAAATTATAAATGAGGCCAATACAACATTAGTTTTGCACTTGCTTTGGCTGCACAGTATAAAGGGAAGGTCCATCAACTAGATGTTAAAATTGTCTTTCTTAATTGAGATTTGACAATAGAATTTTACATGGAGTAGGCACTCAGATATATAGAAAAGGACAAATAACCTCTACTGCGCCTCATGAAGAAGGCATTGCATGGACTAAAACAAGCACTTAGAGGCTAGCATGCTGAGATAAAAAATTACTTTCTGGAGAATAACATTAAAAGGACCTCAATGGATTTGAAACTCTGCAAGAAAGTTTGAAATGGTCCAATAAATTTCATGGTTTCCTTGTAAGTTCATTGAGTGGCTTATCACAAATAATGATGATAAGACAATGAAAGAATTTATGGATGATCCTTGAAATGTCTGATCTTGGTCTAGCACATTAGAGTAGAAGTATGGCCCATCCCTGTAGACTTTTCATCTATTAAACCAACTACACATGGAACATCTTGAAGTTCTTGTCGAGAATTGTGACCTGGTACTGACTCTATGGAAATTGGGACAAAGTTGTCAGCTGATGAAGCAGGTAAACTAGTTTTTTGAATTTTTATCAGCAATAGTTAGAAGTCTAATATATTTGACAACTATGCCGGATTTATCATATTCACTTGGCCTGCTATCCAAATATATGAGCAGTCCTAAACAGGTTCATTGGAAGACTACCAGGAGAGAGAAAAATAGTAACCTACAGGGCATGATGCAATATGGTATGGAGTTTGTCCACAATCACAACTCTAGTATTTGTTTTTAGACTCAGATTTGACAAGATGAAATGCAGTAGAAGATCCACTTCGATTTTGTTTTAAGCGTTGGTTCAACAGTCATGTCTTCAAGCAGCAAGAAGCAACACAGTGTGCTCTCTCCTCAACAAAAGCTGTCCATTAAGCAACAATTGAAGCAGGTATACTAGTATATCGAATTTTTATCAGCAATAGTCAGAAGTTTAATATATTTGACAACTAGGCCGGATTTATCATACTCACTTGGCCTGCTATCCAAATATATGAGCAGTCCTGAACAAGTTCATTGGAAGACTACCAGGAGAGAGTAAAATACTTACGGGGCATCATGCAATATGGTATGGAGTTCGTCCACAATCACAACTCTAGTATTTGTTTTTAGACTCAGTTTTGGCAAGATGAAATGTAGTAGAAGATCCACTTCGATGTTGTTTTAAGGGTTGGTTCAACAGTCATGTCTTGAAGCAGCAAGAAGCAAAACAGTGTGCTCTCTCCTCAACAAAAGCAGTTCATTAAGCAACAATTGAAGCAGCCTGTAAAGCCATCTAGTTGACATGGTTTCTTGGAGATCATGTCTTCAGCAGTCAGAAGCAATAAAATTATATTCTGGTAATCTAAATGTTTTACAGATTGCCAAGAATTATTTATTTAATGTTCACCACAAGCAAATTGAGGTGCATAGTCATATTATTCGGAAGTGATTTAAATTGGTCAATTAGGGGTTGCCTTCAATCCAAAAAAAAAAAAAAAAGAGTACCTGGCTGATATCTTTACTAAGCCTGTTAGTATATAAATTCTCAAATATAAGTGACAAAGTAAACAAGGGAGCATATCAAAATTAATATTTACTTTGGTGTCTTCATGAGAAGCTCACAACTTAATGTTATAATACCTACTGAAGATTAAATGACCCCATCTGTACCTAATGGACTTGATGTTACTTGAGAGGGTTACAGCTTAATGTAGTAATGCCTAATGATAACTTCAGTGACTTTAGGCATATGATATTCCTGTTGTATGCATGTGAAATAAGTGTCCACTAATGAAGGAATTTGAATGTGTATAAATCTCTGTAATGGATTATTATGCAAACACAGAAAATTGAGAAGCAATAGAACGGTAGACCATTTTTACCAAAATTTGTATGTGCTTTGTCCGATAGTTTTGTGTGCTTGGACCAAAGGTGAAGCCAACACTGTAAACAATAAAATATAAATTTGTTCGAGGGGTCATGCCTTGGAGAGGAATTGAACTCTTTATGATATCGTTCTACAAATGTTTGTATGTTTCCTATATTCTGTGGAGACAGTCCAATATAGTCTTATGACAAGGTCATCCTACGTTTTGAGATCAAATTTGTTGAAAACAACACATCTTTTAATCCTATTTCTGTTTCAGCACAATTCTAAAAGTTCTTTGCTAAAACATACATTAACATTCTGTAAATACTAAATAGTACTATAAATCTACTGTTTATAAATAATTTTAGTTTTAGTGAATTTCTTGAAGGTCTTCACAAATTAAAATGCAACTAATATCATGATTGAAAAGAATGATTTGATATATTTAATGATTACTACACATTTTTCTATTGCAATGACATGCGGAGAGTGCACACATCAAGTTGATAGATTCTTTACATTTGCAATCAAATAAGATTTCAAATTGTAGGATACAATTTACCTAACATTCCAGGCTGCAATGGTCTCTTCATCCCAAAAAATGGGGGGCACATGAAAAATGGTGTTGCAACAGTCTCAATCTCCCAAATGGAAACTCTATTTTGTCTTTCACCAGCACCTGATTCATCCCATCCAACCTGCTTAAAGCTAAAATAATATTAGACAACCTGCTAGAAGTTGACACATAATCATGAAATGTAGATAGCAAAAAATAACTGTGCAGGAACAAGGACTTAATTGCATTTGTTTTCCTTCAACGTATTTATACCTGAAGATTACGCCACTGTGAGTTTGGCCATCTAATAGGATCAAGATCACTAATCCCTGTAATGGTACCCATATACCTGCATAAAAACAAATAGGCGCTAAACATCTGTACAGTAGAATGCAAACAAAAGTTCCCAGAAAAAATCTTAGACAACTGCATGTAGCAGGCCAAGTGATTCTTCAATAGCCAATTAGGATAACTAATTATGGGCATTACAAACGTTTTGGTATGTCCTACAATACCACAGAGAGAAACTGGGATTTCAGTACAAATTGGCACACATGAATTGGCTAGTGAAGATATTTTGAGACTCCCGGCATCCACCAGAACCTTGGCATTGCCCCTGTGCAGCATGGAAGGAGGACCCGACATAGAGAGTTTCCCAACCTCTAGAAAGGGAATCTGGCTTTAGAAGCATATTGACACATACTCTTCAGAAGAGCCTGATTTCATTAATGGTTCTCATTCATCTAAAGTCAAACATACAAGACCCCAGAATGCCCTAATTGAGATCAGGATGAGTTTCCTTTCCATGGTCTTCACCCAAAAATTTAATAATCCTTGGAGATAACTGTTACAAACTGGTGGCAACAAATGATTATTATTCTTATGGTTAAGTTAATTAGTCACCTTTTCTGGGGGGTGAATGCCAGACTGTTACGGCCCTGCCTGATAATTTTACTGCCAATTCATTTCAGCTTCTTAAAGAAAGTTGTGTTGCAGCCTTCAACAAGAAATGACAAGCCATCGAATCACAGTTATGGTTGTTTTATGAAAAGCAAGAATTAGGAATGTGGAGATGGTAACCATAGTATCAAGGCCACAACTGCTGCAGGTCTTAGACCAAAAGAAAAAAGGAATGGAAAAAGCTTATTTGAAATTGGATGCCTGGCCAAATGTAAAAAGTTTCCTATGGCTAGTAGTCCCTAACATGTCAAGTTTATGAAAAGAAAGGATTCTCTGGCCCTTGAATTTGCCTGATCTGTATAAAATCCTCTAAAACAATCAAGCACTTCGATTTCCTTTCCATTTGTGAAGCAAAACTGAACTGCTGTTAGTGACTTGACGGGACACATCCTATGCTTAGACTGCTTCTTTGTCAAAATATAAAAGAGAATGATCAAAGAAGCTGTTTCATTCTACAATTTTAAACAGGAAATAATTGAACTTTTCACAGCCAATATCTCACACAAAATGGGCACTGAGTAAACTCTGGTCATAATTCATGAGATTCCAAAGCAACTGATAGGAACCCTGTCAAAACCTTAAATACCGCTGATTTTCAAATTCAGAATTCTGGAGAAGTCCCTGCAAATACTATCAATGTCTTATCAGCAACCACCAACATCTATATTGGCTGCATCCAGTTATGATGCCAAACAGGCTCAGATTTTAAGAAGCTGCCAGGTCAAATTCAAACCCGGCTTCTGGTGGTGGGATTGTTTGCAATAAAGAATGGTTAGTCATTTTCTTATTTGCAACTAATACAAGCCAGACCGCTAATAATGGTGCTGAAATGGAGGCATTAATAACAACACATAAATCTTCCATATGACTGGGCATTAATTTGATCACCTGATATAAAAGGGGATTTGAAAATGATCATTACACTGCTAAACCCAGAAAAAACATTATCTTACTCCAGTCTTATTTTCGAATCTAGATCTAGCGCTGTCAAAAGTTAGATAACATTCATATATTCAAGACTCATATATTCAAGACTCAAGAGATTAGGTTTTTGCACATGTAGCACCAAGAAAGCTCTATTGTTGAGCTACTTGCAAAAGCTGGAGTCAATATCTGACAAGAAAATCTTATGGTCAGTAAGCTACCATATCCTGACCACTTTGCAGGCACCCACTCTTCCTGGGATTAAATGTGCCACAAGTGAGATCATTAAATAAGATTTTCCAAGATGACCATCTCACTAATGCATTCAATTTGACAATTTGTCCAAAAGCTTCCACAAGCTGACAGTTCTACTTAACAACTTTGAAAAAAATACTAATTTCATATTAAATTTTCCAAGAATGCCAACTTACTAGAAAACAACAACGGCAATATGCTTGAGGGAGACTTGCTCATATTCCAGGCCCCTCTCAATATCCCCTTTCTGCATAGCGCCCCTATTCTATCACAAAAGAAATGCTCTGCTTGAACTGCAAACCAATAATCCCATTTCTGAGTTCTCTGCTAACTTTGCAGATATATGACATACCCAAGGTTGACAGAGTGTATATAAATTGGCAAATGGCATGTATATGGGCTATAAGGAAGCGCTCACCAAACATGTGAACATATTGACCATTGCTTGGGAAACATAAGATGCAAATATTACAGGGCAGGAAATAGTTATGAAAGGTTTGGTGGCTACACTTATGAAATGATTTAGTTATATTTTTTTAAAGCTCGAGGGTCAACCCTCAATCACATTGCTGCAGGGGGGAGGATTGTCAACCAGTACAGTTATAGGAATTCCACTATGACTACTAAAACCAGTTTCTCTCCTTGAAGAAATGGTGGTTATGAAAAGTAAGCAGCCGGAAACCAATATCCAAATTTTCCTTTGAAATGCATGACTCTCTCACTAAGTAATTAAGTCTATGTTATCTTGTATTGCTTGCTGTTTAACTATGAGTATTACAGCTACCATTTCATTTTACTTTGCAATGCATATCAAAAAGGCTTTATCCTCTTCCATTAACAGAATGACTTTTACTGATCCAAAAATTGAAAACTGAGAAACAATAGCATTTGGGAAAGGTGGTCTACTCACTATTCTGCACAGATTTAGAACTGGGCCAACAAGGTCTGTATGAAGCAGAGAATCTAAGAAGCACATCTCTGCATCTGCTAATTGTCATCTTTACGAAATTTGATTTCACATAATATGGGTTTCAAAACCCATGTGAAACTCCTATTATTTTTTTTTCAATGGGTTATATGGGATTGAAACGGGCCTCACTTGTATTACATCATCACCACATAGTGGTATTACAACAAAGCTTGGATATTATCCATGTATCGTTTGGCAAGATTCAAACCTAGGTCTCCTCCTTAAAATGTTGAGGAATCTAACCGGTTGAGCTAATGCCACTTGATTAAAAATTTAAGTTTACATAGGTTTTTATGAGGGGTTCTAGTCCCCTCTTACCGGGGTTTGAACTTGGATCTCCTGGATGAAAACCCAAGGACTTACTACTACAGTATCCCTCACAGGTCTAAAACTCCTAATATTTTTTGCCACAATCCTCTTGCATCATTTTTTATTCAGCATTATATGAACTGTTTAGATATCTTGTTGGGGTGTTTTTCTGGTTTAACGTGTACTTTCTGATGAAAGAAAAATCGCAAATAATTGCAATGTCTAAAACTGAAATTGTTTATAGAAACCAAACAGTTTTACACTCGTTAGAAAAGAGAGGGCGGGAATTTGAAAAAAAAATTGCAACGCAGCCAGCCTTAAACATTATCCACTAATGACCAAACAGAAAACTGGATTTACCTCCGCACACTCGACTCCTCTGTTTCAAACATCATTCTGAAGCGCATGCCAACCGAAACCTGAGTACCAAAAAGTGCTTTGTGGTACTTTGACAAGGGAACAACAAACTCTGAAGGGCTTGTCCTGTTGTAATATGCCCAAAGTTGAAATTAAAGCATTCAATAATATCTAGAATCTGCCAGAAGGGTATCAATCTTAAATATCATGAAAATGGGAGCTCCTACAAACCTAGGATTGTAAAATACAGTAAATGGACTTTGATTTGCAGCCGCATGTGAAGCAGCAGCAAGAACACCAATATGCATACTGTCACTGGACAGAACAGATAATGGCATGGATGTTTGCTGTCGATTTGCACGTCTGATACCAAGAAGTAGTTGTGATTTTTCATCCCTGATTATGCAACAAAAATATGTTCAATATCAAGAAACAGATACACTAAAAGAAAAAAGAATACTGTACCACATGTTAGAAAAAATACTGCATAATTAATTATAAAGAGTCTTGGACCTTTGAAAAAGGCATCATTTGAAATTCACTTTCAAATATCTAGAACTACACGAAAGTAAGCAAGGTATTTCCATGTGTTGCAACTCTACCAGAGATTTGTAAAATGTTAAAAACATACATCAATTGACATTGAAACCAAAAGCGTTGTTGCAGATCACCTAAGCATATCATCTGTATGAAATTATTGCTTTCAAACAAAGTAGGAGATCATGGTAAGCAGCAGCTTTTCTATATTGCAACAAGTAAATGTGCTATGCACAACTCCATTGTAATTTAAGCTTTAACAAGAAGATTATCTTTAAAACTGCTCTCTTATCCTGTTTTAGTGATTTTTGCCCTTTTTTAGAATAATATTTGCTGGTGGAAGAATGCTGGCGAATGTACATAGGAAAACGGTCTTTATACTTTTGGAAAGCAAGACTGCACGCTCAGAAGGATCCTTTTATGGTCCTCACACAGTCAGAGAATGCAGATTGATCCGATTCAATTTTTAGGTATCATGACCAAGTTTATTACCAGTACCTTATAAACAGGACAGAATCACCAGCGACAAGTCTCTTTGCACTTACAAATACGCTCCATCCTGTTGTTAGAAGATGCCTCTTTGGCTGACCTGACAAAGATAACCATACAACAATAAATAGATATAAAATTTCTACTAAGAAACAACCAACACTGAGGCAACAACGGAGACAGATCATGGGAGAATTGCAAACAAGCCTGAACTCAAAACTGTAAGACTATAATCTCAAAGATTCATCAAAGACATTAACAAGAAAGAACTACAGGGGCAAAACCTCCAAACTTCGCTAAACAAAGTCACCTTTACATACCAAATAAAGTGCATATAACCTTAAAGCATCCACACAAGCATTGCCTACCACGGTATATATGTCGAAATGTCCACACATTGTCATGAAGATCTCTGGCTACAAGCACTTGTGCCGGTGGTTGCTGTGAGTAATCCTGAAACATCAAATCATAGTAAGACGATGGACAAGAAGGCTTCAAACACAATTGAAAAAGGTTCTGTAAGATCACTGGCTGTTTGGAAAAAAATTATTTTTATGCAGGTTGGAGAAGCACCATACAAGTGGAGGAAAAACTTTCTCTGCTGCACGGCGAGGAACAGAAAAGCCACCATGGGTGCTTGTATCACTTGCAGTCAAGGTCTTGCAAAAGAACTCTGTTGGGTGCTTACTTTGCTTAAGTCCAAGATCAGATGCTAAGGCTGCATCTTTGTTATACTGTGAAAACATAAATGTTAGTCAGCTAACGGAACCTATCCTTAGTCATGGTTATTTGTGTTCTGATTACAAATGCGCAACAGAGAAGTTAAAATGTTACTCAAGATAGACATCCATGCTTAATTCTTTTTATGTAGTCAGTTCAAAGGCAAATTATAAATTTGGACGTAAGCAACATATACAGGCATGGTAGGTTAATATGTTTGTTATGAGAATTATATTTCATTGTCCCATGAAACTAGACTCCCTAGTAACACAACTTTCTAGCTTTTGGAGAGATCTTGAAAAAGTCAAAATTATATATAAGGTTACTTGGAATCTTGAAATCTCTCTTATTGATTAATCCTAATTTATTTGTGTCTTAATTTTATATGTTACTTTGAAATGAGGCTAATATGTTTCTCATAAGTTGAAAGCAGCAAATGGGAAAAGTTTGCAATCCAAATCACAAGTTATTGTTAAGGCATATGCCTAATCTTTCTTTCGTTGCATCCGTGTGTGTTATTGTGTTATTGACTTTCTGGTATTGATAGGTGTGCAACTTGCATAGTTGAGCCACCAATGCCTTACTGAGTTTTGGTATCCTCGAAATTATTACTTTATTTTTTTAGTTGGTTATATGAAATTGGAACTATCCCACCTATATTACATCATGACCACATAGTGGTATTATAACAACTTAGCTACTATACATATATCACTTGGCAAGATTCAAACCTGGGTCTCTTCCTTAAAAGATGAGGAATTTAACCAGTTAAGAAAATGCTGTTTGATGAAATTATTACATTATTACATTAGACATTTGTATTATTAATATGAGCCATGAAACAGCCCATTTAGGGATGTATAAACAGCCCATTTAAGGATGTATAAGGATGTATATAGGTAACTTGTTGGTCAAGTTAACCTAACATAGGGTCAAGTCTGACTCTACTAAAGTAAAAGTTCAAAGTTTTACTAGGGAATATATAGGTGAGGAAAACACTCATCATGGATTATCTTGTAATATGCTCTACATTCAACAAAATTTCCAATACATGGGCAACAACAAAACAAGGAGACAGTTGTAGTAAGAGGGGTCTTTTATGCAAGCATTTTTAATAAGAGGGTTTGATGAGATTTTTTATCACATTACTATTAATCATTTTTGCAAATGACTTTTTAATAAGATAGGTTTTCATGGGATTTCTCTTATGTTAATATTAGTCATTTCTTCAAACGATTTTTTATTGAGTGGTCACTTTTACAAATGACCTTTTTTTTTTAATAAGCTATGTGTGGCTTCTATTAGGGTCACTCCCATTACAAAAACAAAACATTACATTGCTCTCATTACATTTCTATCAAGTTAATTAAACCATATCCAACTTGCCTTTCTATCAAAGATATTCTTCATTTGCCTTATCAAAGATTTTCGCCATCTTCCTCAAACTGCTAAGTTTCCACAATCAACTCCTTTATATCATTTTTATTAAAAGATAAAATCTCACTTATACAGATGCCTTCCGAAATTTAGATTTTGTCAAGATGAAATTCACTACCGTGAATGGCTAGAATATTTGCTGCCCAATTTCCATATCTATTGCCTATAATAACCTGACAATTTCTTATTGCTTTTTTTAGGGTTCTTATCCATGCCCCTAATATTCCAAGATATTATTTTCATTCTTATTTTTTGTTTTTATTTGTGGGTTTAGCCCTACTTCTTGTTAACACTTGTGGTATTTGCTTTTGTCTTCCCATATCAATATCTTTCTAAGTTTCTTTTTCTCTTTGTTTTTGTTTCTTGGGTCTTCCTCTCTTTTTTCATTTTCACCAATACTTTCATCTTTATCAATCTCTTCAATCTTCTCACACTACTCATAGCAAGACTTCTCATCTATAGGTTTGTATTGCTCTCAAGGATCTGAAGTGTAAGGAATAACCTCAAAAACACATTCTTCTTTATGTTGCCTTGGAAACCCTACAAAACAAGGATGCTCTTCCATAGCAATTACCTTCCTATTCTGCCCTAAAAGCCCTAAATTGTTACAGATTTCCTCCATCTTCATTTATTTATTATGTTGCTCTTGAAAACATAAAGTGCAAGGGATAACCTCTACACCACTTTCACTTTTATTACCAGGAGAGGATTCTATACTACTTGAGGAAAATGAAGATGATTTACCTAGAATAAACTTGACCTCTTTTGCCATCTTTGTTTTAGGATTTTCCTCCACATCTTCCTTTGCACCTTTAATTCCTTCTGAACTTGAACTTACACATTGTACTTTCTCATCCCTTGTATCCTTCTTTGTTTCTTCTAACAGTTGATCCAAGTGAGCTATGGTGGCCTTTGTCATATGATGTTGTAGATAGGCTTTTTTTGCCTCTTCTTTTGGAGTGGAATATCCTTGATCTGATATAGCTTGTATTATTGTATGATTTCCTTGCTTCGCCTTTAAGTTGATCTCATGACAAAAACTTTTTCTCTCTTTCTTCATAGTTTTCACTTAGCAAACTCTTGCCATGTGTCCAATCTCATAACAATTGTGGCATGGAAATGCGATATTTTCATAATACTTAAAATATTAATATTCTACAAATGACTTTTTGAATCTTATTTAATTAAGTAATAATTATAAGCAATGAAGACCCATAATGCACATAAATACCTTAAACGATGTTAATACTACAGAGAGGGAAGATGCTAACACATCAACCTAGGTACTTTCACCCTAATGCCTGCTATCACAAAGTCGGCTTCTTATTTCCTTGGTATTGTCCAACCGCATGTGGCAAAAGCATTCATCCCCCTTCAAAGACCAAGAATACACCTTATCACTTCTACTACCAACCACTGTGGCAAGACACCAACTCACCATGCAACCGAATACTAAGTTCTTAGTCAAGGTTGCCCAACATGCAAACTTGCACGGGTACTTTCCTACCTTGCAGCCCAACTATGTTGTCCCACACGAGCATCAAATGCGCAAGGTATTGTCCTTCCCTTGGTGATAGGGTCTCCACGCCCCATTTGGCCAAAACCCTTCATGGGCCAACCAATTGAGACACCATCCTAGTCCTCACCTAAACTAAACAACCACATACATTGCCCAAGGCAAGTCACAAATATGTGGCTCTAAAAACAATGCTCCATGTGGTCAAGGACATCTTCCTAGTTCAGTGGCTACAGCGATGAAGGTACTTGCAAAGTTGGAATAACCTGTTCCCCTCAAACGTGCAAGGATGTCCTCAAGCCTTGCTCTCTTGGATGTTTATAACTGCTCCCTTGGTCCTTTCTTGGCCACTCGACAAACCATAGTCCCATTATCTTCATAGTCATTTACTTTAGAAAATAATACATTTACTATGAAAATAATTTCGGTAAGAGAAAAAAATATGGTAATAATACACTAACATAATACAATTAATTAGTTTACAATGTTTTAAATTCTAATGTCTCGAGTCACTTTGGTCATGGTGGTGAGGAGTCAAAGCCCCTTACACCTACTTTCAGATTGGCAAAGCTTTTATTATATGTAATGTCTTACAAGTCTGTCTTATGTCACAACTATTATCAGTATGGTACTATATATATAGATAGATATATAGATATATATTAGTAAGAAAGATCAAGCACTTTTAATAGGACATGATTTTCATGGGATATTTCTTGTATTGCATTAATATTAGTTATTCCTTTCAGATGACTTTTTAACAAGTGGTCATTTCTTTAATGAACATTTTAACTCTCATATTATTTGGTGATAATTATATGTTACAAAGACCAACAAAGCGCATAAGTACCTTAAGTGATACTAATACCAAAAAGAACGAAGATGCTAACACATCAACATGAGGACTCTCACCCTATACCTACCTCCAAACTAGCAAAGCTTTTACTATGTGTGATGCCTTATAAGGCTACCATATCCCAGAGATATTACCAATGTGGGACAATTCATTTCTGTGTATGTTTTAGTAAGAGAGGGTTTCATGAATTTTTCTTGCATTAATGTTAGTCATTTCTTCAAATCACTTTTTAATGAAATCTCATTTAATTTAGTAATAATTATAAGTCATAGAGACCCACAAAGCACACTAGTACCTTAAGTGATGTTACTACTAGAGAAGGAAGATGCTAATACATTAATCCAAGGACTTTAACCCCAATGCTTTGCTTCTGGACATATCAACTATTACAAATGTAAGACTACCCATTTATGTATTGTAGTAAAGGAGGTTTTTCATGCAAACATTTTTAATAAGATAGGGTTTTGTGCCATTTTTCTTGCATTTATATCAGTCACTTCTTTAAATGAAATTTTAATGAATTGTCATTTCTCCAAATGACCATTTTAAATCTTATTTATTGGTACTAACTATAAGTTACTGGGACCCACAAAGCACACAGGTTCCTTAAGTAATGTTAATATTAAAGAGAAGGAAGATGCTAACACATCAACTCGGGGCTCTTAACCCAATGCATGCTTCCAGATTCACAAAACAAGAGAATGACTACAAAAAATATCCCATTTTTTCAAGAATGACAAGGGACAACTGGTTTCCAAGATAGTTCCATGAAGTTTCCAATATGGGAGCACGACAAAATGGGGCAACGAGTGAAGGAGGACCAGTCCTAAGGATGCATCCATGTCTAAACGTGAATGTACTTCATATTTGATTCATTCCGATTTCCTTTATGTTATAGATATTTTGGGTGCTTATTGGCACCCTTCTAATCTCTATCATTCTCTTGATTAGCATGCTTTGGAGTTACCAATTGTCTATTTTGTATAGTTGTGCCACCCAATGAGTCACAAGATAATTACACATTACACCAACCACTTTTATTATTAATATGACCTATTTAGATTTATTTGAATATGCATACATGTAACTTGTTGGTTAGCCCAACCTAGTTTCAAGCTCAACTCTAATAAATGGAGGGTCACAAGTTAGAAATGTGTACATAGGTGAGTTAAATTTTCACCATAGACAGTCTTTTAATGCATTTACCCATTTGATTCATTTAGATCCCTTTATTATTGTTATTTTGGGTGCCCATTGCCACCCTTCAAACCTTTGGCATTCTTTGTTTTTTTTTTTTTTTCGAATTTACATGGTGGTATTGGTAGCCGCCACGAATCCGTGCAAGCTGTCCGGCTTTTATGGCCGCCACAGTATTCTACATTGTCCGCCCCGAAAGCCACCATACAGATCTTCGTGAAGTCCGCCCCTATAACCACCATGCCACAATCATTTTAAACCTTTTACGCCGCTGAAAGCACCAGGAAAGGGACAAGCATTCAGTCCGACAAAGCCCCCTTTGGCATTCTTTGTTGATTTGCATGTTTTAGGATTGTTTTATGCCTTGGTAGTTTCAAGTTTTTGATGAAAGAAAAAATATATTGCTTCTTGGTATCCAAACCTAACGTTTGAAGTCAAGGCATCTAGTTTTATATGAGCAAGGACAGTCACGGATCGTTGAGATTGCTTTGGATCAAATAAAAGAGGTATTTCTTGGAACTTGAAAGTTTCTAGGATCTAGAATTGGATCACTAGGGCATTTTTTTAAATTGGTTACATGGAATTGAAACAGGTCCAACCCGTATTACAACATTATCGTGTTACCACAGTATTTCAACCAACCATATATTGGTATTACAACATATTACCTGGCAAGATTTGAACCTAGGTCTCCTCATTGAAAGCTCATATTTTTTACCCCTTGAGCTCATTCCATTTGATAATCATTGGGGCCTTTTGAATGTCTAGGCTTTTACAATTTTGTTGGATAAAAATGTCACGTTTTTTAAAAGGCCTATCTTTCAAGAAGAGTTGTTATGGAAAGTTGATCCTATTATTATTTTATTTTGCTCATTTTCAAGTCCTGGATTTCAACGAATAACAATATCTTCAAATTTAGGTAAGCAATTTTGTCTTGTTTGTTGTAGCGGATACAAAATTGATTTCCTTGTTTTTCTCCCTTTTTTCGGCTCATTTGTGCCTCATTAAGGATTTGAAATGCATATCTACTGAATGCAAGTATTCTTGAAGTCGTACCCTTTCAACTATGAAATCCCAAAATGTCAATTCTCTTCATCATGGATGAAAGGAAGGAAGTTAGATTCTTTGTATAGTGACTCTATTAAGCAATTAGAAGAGAAGAACAATGCTATTAAGAGATTGCAATTTCTCAACCAATCCCTTGCAACACAAATTGATGGATGAAGGGGAAGTTAGATTCTTTGTATAGTGACTCTATTCTAGAAATTTCATGATAATGATGTTTCTACTAGTGATGATGAAAAACTTCTTGATACTCTAAATGATGTTACATATAGTGCATAAGATGATTTTTATATTTCTAAAGAGGTGTTGGCACAAACATCTATATAATTACACTAGTTCATGATGGTTGAATGCAATATGAAGGAACAAAATGATTTATTGAATGGAAAATCAAAAGTCACGCCACTATTGATAGATTTGGATCAAGAGTTTATTGATTCTTATGCTTACAATGGGCATAGTGGAACCCAAGTATTTCATCAGTGATGATATACTTGATGAAGCTTTGTCTAGATCTCCTTAAAGGAAGATTCACTCTCCATCTGACACACCACTTCATGATGATAATGGGCATGACTCTTCTTCATTGGAGGCAGACTCACATGAGATTGTAAGCTTCACTACAAGTTTTAGCTTCAAGATGTTTAAGAAGATAGGTTGGACCAGTGAAGAACTTTGTAAGAATGAACAAGGTATTCTCACTCTGATTGAAGCTATGCTGAGATCTAAGAGAGCAAATCTTGGCTATTCTAAATTTGATACTTCATCTATGCTAGGGAAGAGTTTAAGAGATCCTCATCATATCAAGTTTGTGTGACCTCTTTCCCACTCAATACATTTTAAGAGTAGAAACCATTTTTCTAGTGTTTGACAACCATTGGGATTGTTGAGGATATGGTTCTTTCTAGGGATAATCCCTCCGAACTTGTCAATGGCAACTTTGTCAATGATTATTTCCTTGCTTTAAAGCAAGGAGCAATCTATCGAGACAGCACTCTAGTGCTTCAACAACTTTTGTTTGATCTCCATTTTCCAATATCCAGTAGGAGAAGCCATAGTGTCATTGTGCTTCTTAATTGAAACTCATGGTGGGATAAGCTTAGATGTTCAAGCTTCACATGTAGACTTATGGAATTGTGTTATTCAAAAAGCAAAAAAAATATCATAATGGACGATAATCAAGCCTAAGTTTCTTGATGCTAAAGTTTGTATCCTCTCAGAGCCCTATGTCAGACCTAATTTGCCAGGTAATTACCAAGTTTAAGGTATTACTGTAACATTCCAGCATGCAACAGATGCGAATCATGAATTCTTGGTATGTGATGAACATGAAGAACACACAAAACTTCCAAAATTTTAGTCATGGATGGATTACCATGAAAACATGGTATACTTTGACAATATTTGACTCCACAAATGATATAACAGCAATATCATAACTTTCATCTCAGCATTTGTTTTTTTTTCCTATATCAGGCATCATTAATATAGCAGAATGCATAAAGAAGAGCTATAATAAGTAAACACAACTCTTAAAATAATAAAATCTTTGCCAAGGGATACAAGTGCATATGTGCTCTCAAACTGTCATTGCAACTTACAACATTCAATTGTATTAATGTTCATGGCAGTAAGATGCTTAGCCTGTTTCCATAGAGAAGGCCACTTGTATTAAACTTTTATGCTTGGTATGCTTGCCTTATGTAGGCAGAGAATTTGATACATCTGCATGAATGCATGTTTGAGCATAGGAATGTATATGTGTGAATGTGTGCACACAAAGTGTTTATAATAAGTTGTCATGTAGGAAAAAAAAGAACATCCCTTTCAAAACTCAACTTTAAAAAAAAAAAAAAGTTGTCATGTAGTGTTGTGTGTGTACTTGGTAAAGTGTTTGAAATAATATGCGTCTGCAAAATCTTTGCAATAATGTGCAGATGGCAAAGTGTTGGTAATAATGTAAAGTAATAGGGTATTTCTAATTTTTTATGTAAACGGTTAGTTTGGAGGTAGTTGGATAGTTGCCAACAACCTACCAATACCATTATGTCTATAAGTACGCATCTATGTGAGAGATGCGAGAGGATGTGCATGTTGTAGTTGGTCAAAGTATGATGTATTGCGGATAGTGCAGGATACATGATGAGTGTGCAGTGTATCCATTTGTATTTGTGAGTATTCCCGTTGCATATTTTGTTTAAATATAAGTGGTAATGGAATTTGCATTGAAATGTGTTGTATTCCATTTCTATATTCTATCGTCATTGCTTGTTCGAATTTGGTCCAAGTTTGGTGACATGAAGTTGTGAAACTCAAGAAGGTATGCAACGACAACAATGGGATGATTACAATGCAACCAACAAACAACATAGTTTCCCTCAAGAGGGAAGATTGGAGTTCACAAGAGAAGAAGAGGCAGACTTGTTTGTTGACATTGATGAAGGACCGACACACAAAACATACACACAAGTGAATCCGCAACTAGACATGATAGAAGAAGAAGCATAAGTGTTCACTCAAAAGGCGACATGCAAGCATCCCGCACAAAGGAGATGCACAAGTGTTTATGCATGAAGAAGACATACAAGTGTTCATGTACGCAGGAGAAGCACAATTGCTTGCGCACGAAGCTGATGTGCGAGTCTTCGAGCATGAAGTAGATGTGCATGTCGACGAAAAATTTTATGCACATGAAGATTGATGTGCCAACATGGAAGTGTGCGCTGACAAACATGTGCATGCTGACGAAGAAGTCTGTACAAGTGAAGATGTTCACACAGAAATGTGTTGAAGTATGCATACAGGCAGACAAGTTCGCACAAGTGGAGATGTGTGTCCCGACAAATGAGTTCATGCAAGTGAAGACGTACGTGTAGATATGGATGTTTGTGCCAATGAAGTTGGGTGTGACAAAACTGGCAATGAGTTTGACGTAGGAGAAAACCTAGCTTGGCAAGAAAGGCTAATAGTGGTTGGAGCAAGTTTTGTGATAAACAATACGCATGACAAATGTTTGCCACCAAAGCAATTACAAGTCAGTGTATTCGATGGAGAGTGAGACAAGAGTCCGACAACGAAGCAAATGGAAGATGGTGCGTCTAACAATGTGTAAGATGGGAGGCTGACACTAGAGGAACTATAGATTGGTGTGCTCAATGGTGAGGGAGACAGAAATCCGACATTGGAGTAATTATAGGTTGGCACGATTCATGGTGCTTGGAACAGAAGTCTGACACAAGAGAAATAGTGGTTGGGTGTGTTTAACGATGCGCATGAAGAGGGTGAGACACAAACAACCACTGACAATGTCGAATCAACTTGTTACAACAACAACCAATTTTGGCATATCGCACAAGTGTCCCATGTCTAATGGAGGTAAAATAGAGGACCCAATCAAATTAGAAAGTTTGCCTCACGATGTGGAAGGCCAATGGGCAGAAGAATAAGCAGATTAAAGGAGGTTATTCCCTGTGACATTTCGTGGAATCACAATGGATTACTACATTAGATTGCCAAAGAGTGAGTACAAGAATTGAGAAGAGTTGCGAAAAACATTTGTGAAGGAATTTCAGTTGTTTCACAATGACAATGAGGTCATTGCTGAAATTTATAGAATGGAACAAGGTGACACAAAGTCTGTTCAGTCCTACAACCAAAGGTTGAGTAGGTTGTTTACCCATGTAGAGGAAGATCCATCGAATGCATTGAAGAACACGTGGTTAATGGAGGGACTTCTTCCTACGTATAGGAATAAGATTAAGGTGGTCCCTTTGACATCATATGAAGAGGCATTTGAGTGGGCCTTGAATTTGGAAAGTGATGCAAAAACATCATCAAAATGTTGGGGTCATGTTAATGAGGATGAGAGCAACCCCAAAGATGGAAGTGACTCTGATGATGAGAGTGACTCTTGCAACAAAAGTGATGATTCTGAAAAAAAGAGTAGTTTGGAGGATGATTTGAGTGCATCATCCAAGTGTTGGGGTCGAGAAGTTAGTAAAGAGAGTGGCTCTAATGAGAAGAGCATGACTCCACAGATGAGTGCAATGCAAAAATGAGTGTAAAGATGTGAAATCATCATTATAGATATGTGCAACACAAAGGGAGATGTTACCCAGGAGGGATGCCATTGGTTGTGCAATCCCTAACAACTACCAGAGAATTGAAAGACGTCGAATCAAGTATCATACTGAGGGCAAACCCACTATTGGTGATGCCATTTGTGGAGGCCCTTCGCATGTGAATGTCAAAGTACTACAAGACGAGATGAACCAGTGATGTTTAGAGGGTTCGAAGATTTGAAGAAGAGTCACATCCCTAGCCGAGAAATAGATGAGGTGAACTTGAACATATATCTAATTAAGGAGGTGAACTTGATTGTTATTGAGAAGGCAAAGAGCAATCTGGTGACGAGCAATTAAGAAAAGAACAATCTAGCGACAAACAATCTAGCAAAGACCAATCTAGCAAGGGACAATCTAGCGAGCAACTTGGCAGCGAACAACTTGGCAATGACCAACTTAGCAATAAGAAGCTTGGCAACGAGCAACTTGGCGGTGAACAACTTGGCAACAACCAACTTGGTAAGCAACAAGTTGATGATAAGCAACTTGACGAGCATGGCAAGCGAAGGTTTGGTAGATGTTGGATGGAGGGACATGCAAAAGTTGGCAAGCCATTCACCAAACAACTGGTAGAGCTATTGGATAAGGGAGAAGAGTCATTAGATAGTGGAAGTTTGTCACCAGATAACACAATCCAGCACGAAGATTGGCTCCGAAGTGTCTCTGGCAATGTTGACGACAAAGAAGTACATGTAACACAACAAACGGGTAGACGGAGGAAGATAAGAGCAACCATGCTCAGTTGCAACCCAAGCCAACAGAGAAGAAGCACATGTCAAAAATCGGCTAAGTGTTTAGCTGACGGCATCGAGACAAAGAAGGATTGCCATTGTTCGTCAAAAAGGACCAATTCCCTAAGCAATCTAGGCGATCCGTTAGACCACATAGGTTGTTTAGGGTATGCATGCCAAAACGGTCGCCCAAGGCATCTGAATGGGTTGTCAAGCCCCCATGTCACCTAGGACAACCCGGCCAAGAGGGAGGTCATCAAGGCCCCTCCCTAGTTGTCTAGGGGAATGACTCGAGCCCAAACGGCCCATAGGCTATCTAGTTAAGGGATAGGGTGGTTTGGGCTACCCCTTAGCCATCTAGGAGGGGCAAGTGCCCCCAAACAACCTTTGGTCCATTAGCCCTTAGGGAGGTTCGTTTGGACACATCCTCGAATGGCGAGGGAGGCCGCCCAACCCCCAAAAAACCCATAGGCCGTCAGGAACCCAACCAGGGCTGTCTAGCTGGGGAGGAGGACCGTCAGGCCCAAGAAGTGGTTGTCAAGCCTAGAAGAGGGTCAACAAGCCCAAGGCCATCTAGCCTAGAAGGTTGGTCGCTTGGCCTAGGAGATGGGCCATCTAAGGCCAAGGTGGGATCATTGTGTGAGGCCAAGGCAAGGTCATTTGTGGCCAAGGGAGGGCCATCAAAGGCTAAGAAGATGTTGTCCAAAGCCAAGAGAGGTCATCCAAATCTAGATAAGGGATTTGATTGGGTCGTGCAAAGGCCACCAAAATGCTACCCCTTGACCGTACAAGGGTGCTCCCACCCCTTTGCCCCCCGACACAAGCAATGACATTGCCCATCATGTTGGTCATGCAGCCAATTGCAAGAATCAAAGTGAGCAATCAGGGAACGATAGTTTGTTGGCAGCAATTTACGATGAATTCAACTATAGAAGATTTGTGAAATAGGAAAAAGCATGACAAGAGATTCCAAAATTGTTTTCAATGCTTCTATCCGATGTTCAATTCATGTGTTGATGAGGACACTGACAAGTCTAGAGGAGGGGATACATGTAAGCAAACAATTTGACATGTCTACATGAATGCATGTTTGAGTGTAGGAATGTATATGTGAGTGTGTGTGCACAACTTGTTTGTAATAAGTTGTGATGTAGTGTTGTGTGTGTACACTGCAAAGTGTTTGGAATGATATGCACGTGCAGAGTGTTTGTAAAATGTGCACATGGCTAAGTGTTGGTAATAATGTGAAGTAATGGGGTATTTTTTATGTTTTATGTAATAGGGTAGTTCGGAGGTAGTTGTCTAGTTGCCAACCACCTACCAAACCTGTTATGTCTATCAATATGTATCTATTTGAGAGATGTGGTTGGTCAAAGTTGAATTTATTACAGATAGTGCAAGATACATGTTGTGTGTTCATATCCATTTGTATTTGTAGGTATTTCCATTGTGTATTTTGTATATATAAGTGGTCATGGTATTGTATTGCAGTGTTTTGTATTCCATTTCTAAACCTTATGCTTGGTTTGTTTCCCTAGCAGTGGCCACAGCCTGTTTGTTGACAGACTGGTTTTATGATCTGCTTCCCTCTTGGGGATCAGCAGCTTGTATGAATTAAGTAATATTAGCACCATTTTCCAAAAAACAAAAACTTACACTGTTCATAGGTTGCAGTGTCATCTGTGCATACACTTCATCAGTCTCCACGTCTGCCTGATACAACACCATGACATCACAATAAAATTAATGTGCACACCACATTCAGAAATATAGACAAATTCTAGAAGATTATTTTGAAGTCCTAAAACTACATTCCTTACATGCAGTGTGACATTGTGAAGCTGACAAATTAACTGGGAAGGAAGATTAGGATAGTTTGGGATATGTGTCTCAACAGCCTTGTGAGTAGAAGCTGCAACCTACAAAAATTAATAAAAGGCCAAAATAATTAGTCAACACAATTGTTTGGATAGATTTTTATTTTCTTCAAAAATGAAAAAGGAGACGTAAAAAATGCATTTCTTTTCAGTATTTTCTCCATGCAATGGAATAACAAGGAGCACCCAATTGAAATGACTAGTATTGAAAACTGATAATAATTTTGAAGCAGCCTCAATATCCATTAATTTGTTTAACCTGTCTAATTACTATTCTAGACAGCAACTTCCTGTAGCCTCAAAACCATAAACCATCCTTCCAGCAGCTTCTTGTCCTTGACTTGGAGACAACCATCAAGGCACTTTACCAGTTCATACACTAAAAATTAGGACTTCAAAAAAGAGAACAAAAGTTCAAAAAAAATGTATCTTACACAAAAGCATAAGAGGAGATTATCAGCACACATGAGAAATATAGCTCTGGAATCCCATCTAAGAATGTAAAGCCTTCCAGATTACAAAAAAACAATGCCCGCTTTTTCTGATTCCTACGAGATAGATGTTTGACTGCCAATGACTTAAAAACCATAGAAGTCTTTGCCCAAAATGATCTTGTGGCAATGTGAAACATCAATTTTGCAGTTTGAACTTTGAAGGACTTTATATCATCCCTAACAAGCACCATGATATCTATAAATCGGTCTAGAAAAAGGCTTTAAACCTAATACAGGTGTCTTTCATGCTCAGAAAGATAGAGAAAGCAAACTTTGCATTTAGCCTCTCCAAAAATGATTGACAAAACATGATCTCCAATAATAAATATTTAGATCATAGTCAGATCTTAAGAGTTGGAAAGAGAACTCTAGAAGTTAAAGACTGTCTTATGTGCTCACTGCTAACCCGTCATAACACATTTGTTGCTTGCACTGGATATCTATATGCTAAGATTTTAAAATAAGTTGCTAAACAGCGAATTAATTAAAAAGGGCAAATGGTCACATGTATTGGGCATGTACTAGTCGACCTAGTGGAAGTGTCAAGTTTAACTGTACAGAAGACAATGAAGAGTGTATAGAGGATAATGAGGAATGTAAGAGTTGATAGGTCAAGTTAGTAAGTAGGCATTTATATATCCATATAAACATGCAGGAAGCAAAATCCATATATGTATGTATCTCTGCAGGTGGTGGATCAAATAAATATTCATTTGATTCCTCCTATTGCATTATGTCTTCTTTTATATTATTTATTCTGAAAGTGCAATCCTTAATTGCCGCCCTGGAGAAAAACTGGCATTGTAACAAAGCATATACTAATTATGTAAGCTTCTTGGAGAGCAAATGAGACTGTACGCACTCAAAACTCTACCTCCATTTGAAGTGTTAATATTAATCGCCCAAGGATGATGCCAGGTTCTCACAAGTGAGCATAGAGTACATGCACAGGACGCACGATGGCGCCTTATTTAGTCTTGTCGCCCTCCTAACTCCATCACCCTAATCATTTTCACCACCTTTGTTTTTCAGCCTATCTTTATCAACCACATGCCTATCGACTGTCATTTTCTTTGGAAGTTGTCCTAACAAGTCCTCTTTCAGACCCTTAGCTTTATTTTTCCATTCAAACCAGTCAAAACTGCCTGAACTTCTGGTCAAACTGCCACGTAAATAGTTAAAACCACTGCAAACCAGACGTTTTGTCTTAAGTAGCAGTGTTGCATGCAAAAGCAGTCATTTGGGATACTAAAGCTGTAGGTTTGGATGGCAATCAGATGGTTTCAAACTCTGACACCAAAAATTAAAAATAGAAAATCTCGTCACCGTCGCCGCTTCTGCAGCTGTTATTCTATTAGTATCCCATTTACTTAATATTATTCTATCTGTGCCCCAATATCCCTGATTGGGCTATTTTATAAGTTGTCATCAAAAATAGAAGTTTTATTCTTAGCTCAATAAACCCCCCTCCTCTTGGTAGGAGGCATCACATATCAATCATTCGTAACCATTCAGATCATCCAGTAGTCTCACCAGCACAAATCTTCTTACAGCCTTGGAGTTAGAGTCCAACGCCAGTCCAGCCACAGCCATAGTCAGTCTATCTTCTCAGCAACATTCTTATGACATCCTTTTCTACTTTCAGTTCTTCAGCCACTTCAGCCTTTGAGGATAGATGCTTGTTCTCCTTTGTAGCCTGACAAGAAACCTCTTCATTCTTAGCAAGTGGCCCATCAAAAGCTGCAAATTTGGAAACTGCTACAGGAGAACCGACTGAAGGCTTCAACACACTTCAGATCCAGGTCCCAGTTTATTGAGTTTCACATACTTCACAGATCTAGGTGATAATTTCTAGGTCCTTTCTTGCATGCTTATCTGGTTTTATTGCATATTAGATTAGCTTACATACCTTTCTTATTTATTGCAACATTCGATTAGATTTGTCTAGCAGTGGGAAAGCACAGTTGTGTTCTTGGAAGTCTTGCTTCCCTCGTCTCGCAGGTAAATGACTCAGCAGCAGTAGTTCCTCATGGGACAACTTAGGACATTTTGCATCAAACATAGTACTCCAAGATGCACCCTTTTTTCCTCACTTGTCTTTCCTTAGTCATAAAAATAACTTCCCCCCACGGCCACATATTAGATAAGAGTTCATAACCTTCCTTCTGTCCTTGTCTTACCCTAGATAACCCTACACCAAGAGTAAGTCAATGTGTGCATAGGATACCTTTAGCACATATAAGACAGCTACTGCAGCAGTGAAGCTGAGGGGAGAGATAGTCTGGATGTTGGGGCCACATATTAGATAAGACTTGTTTGTGACTTCTAGTTCATAACCTTCCTTCTGTCCTTGTCTTACCCTAGATAACCTTACACCAAGAGTAAGTCACTGTGTGCATAGGATACCTTTAGCACATATAAGACCGCTACTGCAGCAGTGAAGCTGAGGGGAGAGATAGTCTGGATGTTGGGGGCCACATATTAGATAAGACTTGTTTGTGACTTCTAGTTCATAACCTTCCTTCTGTGCTTGTCTTACCCTAGATAACCCTAGATAACCCTTGTGTTCTGTCCTTGTTTGTGACTTGGTTATGAATCTATGGTACAATCAGTATGTTTCATCTAGGAAGACAACTTTCTGGTGAATGCAGATACTAACAGCTTTTTGTAACACCCATTGGGTTTGTCAGCTTGATGTTCTTAGATTTTTGCAGGTTTGAAGTGTTAAGCATTTATACCTAGATTCTAGAGTCAAAGCATTTTATTTGTTTGAGTTCCTTCTCAAATTGTAATAGTTGAAGCTCCAAGTTTCAAGACTTTGCTTTGTTCTTCCTTTTTTTTCAATCGGTTATGTGGGATTGAAACGATCCCAACCCGTATTACATCAAACCCATACATAATGGTATTAAAATAGCATATTTTTAAGCAATTCGAACCTGGGTCTCCCTCCTTGAAAATCTAGGTATTTAACCAGTTGCACTAATATCATTTGAAACTTTGCTTTGTTCTTTGATTGTATATCTATAACCTGATAAAATATACATTAATCAACCAGGGACTAATAAGGAAACCAATGTCATACCACCAGCCATTGATGAAAAGTGGTTATGCTTCTTAATCACTGAAAGGTATCTCTTGATAACAAATAAAAGGGTTAGGATTCAGGAAGCCATGCTAAATCCACGCAATACGTACACAAAAAAATCCCAAAAAGCAAACTTACCTTAACAAAAAGACTTGAATTTGTATAGAGATGCCCAAGAATCTCTGGATGTGATTTGAGTCCACATTAGCAAATGACTTGGGAAAAACAAGATTAGTTCCCATTCGACATGGGTTTAAACCACTATAAAATTGCATTTCATAAAGGTTCTCTAACTGCCCTTCATATTAAATTTGCAGCACCTTGAATTTGGTTCAAATTTATGGCTGATAATATTAAAGTTTTAAACTATTTCCCCCCTCCCTTCTCATCTCATCTTAAACTGACTTCTTTCTATACTAAGCAGTGAACATGCTTACTTACTGCAGCAAGATAGTAAAAACGGCAACTTATTAACATAACATAAAGCAAAGTTAGCAAATTTAAACTTTTGAACTGTGAAATGACCAAACAATGAAACAACAATCAGATATATGAGATTTACAATCAAATGAATGCAAATGCAATTCTTACCTGTTCACTATGACCTTGTGGAAAGTAACAAACAAGACCACTCACTGGAGGCAGTTGAACAAGGGGTCCAGCACAGGCATGCCAAAGCTCAGAATTTATGTTCTTGTGTTCTCCTGTACAGCATTGATCCATGTAGAAAAATGTCAGAATATGTGAATTTTTATTAGTTATGACTACAAGTAATGTTATATATTATGTTCTTCTCTAAGCCCTTCTTTTCTGAGTAATATGCTTCATTTGAGCCTAATGGTGAAGGCTTTGGAACTCTAAAGAGGAGGTCCAAGGTTCGAATGGTTAGGGTCGTACACTAACCAGTGTGGATGTTAAAATCTACTTTACCTTTTACCAACATTTATTTATATATGCTTCCCAAGCAAAGTATTCCCCACATCTGTAACTGCAAGTTAAACAGAACTACTACCAACAAGTCCTGGTAATTTGGCCAAAAACCAACAAAGACGCTAATTTACAGGCAGTCATTTCTAGAAAGGGATGTAATTCACAAAAGACATAGACTAGCATATGCCGGATCTAAAGAAGGACTAAGTAGTGAGTACCAATGGTGACAAAAATAAGTATAGAGAAAATTACCCTCTACAGATTGAGCAATACACCCGCTCGAGGGAGGCTTTATTTTCTGTGATTCAATCGTCATGCTTGTGGCTCCAAAAAAAACCTCCAAATCCAACAAACTAACAATAAATGAAGAACTTATACTCCTCCAAAAACCTCCCTATCAGAAAACTGAAATGATTACTTTCTTGTGGCATCCCTAGTTCCACGCTCCTGCACTCAAATTCCTTATCTACAATCTGCACATTCCAACCAAGGGCATTGAATGAATCGTGTCTTATTTCGAACAAAAATTTGGAGGAAAAAAAGGATCTATTGAAGATGCCCTCTCTTTAATCCATGCTTAACATATATTTCAGCCACAAATAAGTTCAATTTGCAAACATAGCTACCAATATAAATAGTACCATGACCTGTAATGCACAATCTTTTCAATGAACCAATATTCCCTTTAGCACATAAATTTGTAAGAAAAAGTGATTTCTTGCAAACTAATAAACTATAGCCCAAATTTACAATAGACAATCTTTGCAGTCAATTTTCCAGTCATTTAACATAATTTTTCCACTCAGGAAACATGTTTCAGTCCCAACTCAATTAACCTTTCGGACATAACTGAAAACATCAACAATACTGTGAATTTCGGGTCTGCAATCTTTGCAATAAGCCAAAACTCCCGTCATATGCCACATAAATTTACACAATACCAAAGATGTTTCTTACAAAATAGTAAAACTATAGTCCACATTTGCAATCTGCGATCCTTGCATTCAATTTTGTAGCCAAATAAAACAACTTCTTCTCAAAAGAGAAACTCCAAGACACAAGCTTTAATACACAACAACTTTTCTGCAAATGCACTTTTATAGAAAACATTTAACAACAAAGAAGTTTCTTTCGGAATAACCAATCACCAATCCTAGTCCAAATTTGCTCTCTCCAATCCTAGAAATCAAGTTTCCCCTCACGTAACACAACTTGTTTCCCCAAAGAAACATGAGATATAAACTGTAATACACTTCAAATTTTCCACAAACGTATTTTTCTCAAAACTTTGTACAAAACAAGAGGTTTCTCACGAAACAACAAATATTACTTCAAATTTACTCTCTGCAATCCTCCTCGCAATCATTTCCCCCCTCACGCAACACACTTTCTTCTATAAAAAAAATTGAGACAAAAACTGCAATACGTTGTAAATTTTCCGCCAATGTTTCTTCCTAGAAAACTTGCGCCAAAATAAGAAGCTCCTTCAAAATAAAAATATATATATACTACAGTCCATATTTGATCTCTGCACTCCTTGCACTCCTTCCAATCAATCTTCCCCTCCCCTAAAATAAATAAAAACAAAAAACAATACGATACAAACAATATTGCACCGCAACTTTCTGCAAATATTTTCTTCTCGAAACTTCTTTTCTGTTCTTCTCTGCATAAGCATTTCAGCAGAAGCATTTTGCCGACAACATGTAAGTTAGATGATGAGCTGAGAAAGCCAAAGATTTGCTTAAAGTCCAAGCAACTTACCCGGCACGCGCCGGCACGTGGACGGAGAACGAATCAAAACTACGGGAGCTGAAGAAAACAGCTCGAACGTTAACCAGGGAGGGATCGGAGGGGCTTGGACCTGCGTCGGCCTCTGCTCGAGGGCGATTCGAACTCGCGCCGGGGGACACTTATCCTCCGTGCAGATCGGACGCGATCCGACGGCGGGGAACGTCGGGCGAGCTTTCGCCGCCGTTGAATGGGGGACGAACCGGACAGACAATAAGGCCTCAGGGGACTGCGACAGACAGACAAACTTACAGAGCGACAAACACAACATAAACGGAAGATAACACAACACAGACATAACAACAAGATATAAATGAAAAAATAATAATATTAAACCCCACAAAATTTTTTATATTCAGTGGACGCCTTAACCTATGCTACCCTCTGACTTACCGGCAAACATGTCAGAGACGCCCGCCACGTCACCGGTGGGCCCCACCACATGTTCCCCAAACAGCCTGCAGGCGGCGAAACCTCCCCGGTTTCGGTGCCGAAACCGCCCTTGGAAAACCGCTGGGAAGAGATTATTATTCCCACCGGCGTATGATTGCCGATCCGCGAAACCCGGGACCAGTCACATGCGCTACCTTTCAACTTATTAATTCCATTGCATTAAATTTTCAAATTCCAGTGCTGGACTTCCTCTGGGTTTTTGATTTGACACGTGGCCAGGGCGGCCGATGCCATTGGAGGAAACTCCCCTGTTTCCTGCCTTTGCATTTAGTCCTTAAATTTCGGGCCAAATTGCTGCGTACGATAGGGTGGGAATGCAGATTCTTTGATCCGCACCGTTGGTGTGTTGCCATGTTGCAGAGAAGTTAGTGGACCCGTAAATAGGGGTTTTTACGATTCAGGCGCTTTACGTCAACGTCAAAGTGTGGAGGCAGGTACGGTCAGATGAGCTGGATTTGCTGACGTGGAGCCAAAAAGGTGGCGCTGGAACTATTGAATTACAGAGTAAAAGTCAGAAGTCTAAAGTTCTTTGTAGGTTTGACGTGGAATAATTTTGTCACGACATTAGAAATTAAAGGTAAAGAACATTTAATAATGGAATTACACGAACACTTTTCCTTAATATGGATTAAGGATATATTAATTTAAATAAAAGGTTTGTGTTCTGTTGGTAAATAGTTCTAATCAATAAAAAACCAATCAAAGAGTTGTCACATCATCCTACAAATATTAAAATAATAATTTTTAATACGGTAAAAAAAAATCTTTAAATGAGATTATAATAATAATGAAATAGTATCTGCTTAATGAATTAAATTTTTCAATTTTTGAAAAAAATATTTAGTTGGAATCTTGTTAACCAATATTGCATGATTGTTTAAGTTGTTATAATATCATTGTTGTAATATAAATAAAATCTATTTCAATTTCATATAATTATTTTTAGTTGTAATCTTGTTAACCAATATTTATATAAAATCTATTTCAATTTCATATAATTATTTTTAGTTGTAATCTTGTTAACTAATATTTATATAGGATTGTTAAGTTGTTATAATATCATTGTTGTATGATGTAAGTATAAATGAAATCTATTTCAATTTCATATAATTATTTTTAGTTGAAATCTTGTTAACCAAAATATATGTACGATTGTTAAGTTGTTATTAAGTCGAGAGGCGTTCCTACAATGGCAGACAAGGGAGTGGGAGGCAAAGAGGTCACATATGTCGCGCCGTAAACAATTTTATTTATTAAAAAAACGGACGTTAACAAAAACATTTAAAATATTTACTCCAAGATAGGCGCCTCGGGATTGATAGCTCTCAGCGTTTTTAGATATATATACTTTATATCTAAGCTAGTAAGCTAGTAATATCATCCTTGTACGATGCAATATAAATGAAATTTATTTCAATTCCATATAATTATTTTTAAAAATAGATAATATAATAATTATGTGTGTATTTTATTTTTATATGTTACAACTAAGTATAATTTTTTTTTTGTTAATAGAGAAAGTTAATTATATTAATTCATTAACCAGAACATTACAATATTTTGATGCTACCACTGTTCACTGGCTAAAAAACAAAATGAGGTGAATTAGGAGTAAAACATCCATAACTGAATATACATAGAACCTAATATCAACAAAAATATTATAGTTATATCTTGTTGCAATACATCAAATATCAGCATTCATGTAATATCAACAAAATGTGGGAGAGACTCTTATATGAAAAAATTATGGGCATGTCTCGGTGATATCTTCTGAAGTCTTCAAAGAAGAAAAAAAGTAATAAACCTGAACCTGCTCATCATGGTTAACTGCCTTCTTCTTCTGAAGTCTTCAAAGAAGAAAAAAAGTAATAAACCTGAACCTGCTCATCATGGTTAACTGCCTTCTTCTAAGTAACTTGTTGGACCTTCTAAAGATCCTGAATCATATGAGAAAGTTGATGAAGTATGTCAATAACATCTTAGTAACTTGTTGGACCTTCTGAAGATTCTGAATCATTTGAGAAAGTTGATGAAGTTTGTCAATAACATCTTGAGGTGTGCTCAAAGTTTTATAAACTTGGAAATGAAAAATAAATTATTAGTATATATATTTTAAAATATCATAAATAATGTAATAATAAAATAATTTATTTTTAAATGATAATAAAAATAAATTATTATTTTATTATTACATTCTTTATGATACTAAAAAACATACTAAATATGTTTCAAATCTATTAAATAACATTAACTCAATTGTTTATATTCCTCAACTTTTAAAGAGAAGGACAGTTTATAATTTATTACAAAAATGTGTAAAATCTATGATTAATAATATTAAAATATAATAATATGACAGTAACTCAATCAATTATAGTAACTCAACTTTCAAATAAGAATCCTAAGTTAAAATTTTATTCAAACTATCATAATATTAATATATATGGTCATGATCTAATAAAGATGAGGTTTAGTTTAATCTTATATAACCAATTTTTTTTTTTAAATTAATTAATTAATTAAAATGTAAATAGATTTTTTTATTAGTTTTTAATTGGTTATATGGAATAAAATGGACCCTCGTGCACCATTATAATATCTTAACCTATTAAAAAAATAGTATTACACTATTTTAATAATTATGAATTTATTAGTTGTAAGCTTACTGTAGTGGTGGACTTTGGCCTCTCTTTAAGAGGTTCAAGGTTCAAACCCCACTCAGTACGAGGGGACTAGGACCCCTCATAAAAACCTGTGTAAACTCATTGAAAAAATAATTATGCATTTATTGTTTATAAGATTATGTCTCCTTGAAAATCCATCAATTTAATCAATTAAGTTAATAAAAATTGGTAATAAATTTTATTATTAAATCTATATATATTTTTTTATATTGAACATCGTTTACAAATATGTACAAATATCAGCGCTCGTTCGAGCAAACACAAGAGGAATCAACCTCACAACCACATGGATGATAATAACTAGGCAACTACCATTACACCAAATGCCATTCAGCTTAAATCTATATATTTAAAATTTGACATTTAAATATATATATAGGTAAGTGAATATGTTTTTGTAATTATAAAAAAATAGTAATATATTTAATTTTTAAATGTATGTATCATAGCTAAGTTATTGATGGAGGTTTGAAGGTATACTATTGGAATGGGTTTAACAATAAGATATTTAAAATCTAAGAGGTTCGAGGTTCAAAACCAATTGAATAGAATTACATATTATATAGGTCCGCGAGGGCTAGGTGGATTGGTAAGACGTTGGGCACTTACCAGAGGAGACTTAGGTTCAAACCTCGTGGGCATGCCCACTCTAGGGCAAAGGTAGTAGTCTGACTAGAATCCGTTGAGTGTGCACCAACTTGATGACGGTGGTACCAATCTCGAGCCACCGGGGGTCTCCCTCATTCTGTATCATGTTTACCGAGGCGAAGTAGAGGTTATAGTGGTAGCTCCATGATTTGATGCTACAATCAAAGGCAATGTGATTTGACCCTGTGACCAGTTGTTAAAAAAGGAAAGGTAGTTGCCAATTCCCTTATGTATCAAAAAAACAAAAATCAAAAAAAGAATTACAGATTATATTCTCACCTTTCAAAAAAGAGACTTGAATATGAATCTTGTCAAGTGATACATGCATAATTTTTAAACTATTGTAATACCATATAAGAAATTTAAAAACATTATATTACTTTAAAGAAGACATTTAAAAATAACTAATAACATGCTATAACATATCAAACATAACATAAATTTATCCAAGTAAAATAAATAAAATTAATATCATCTTTACAAAACATTTTACTATATTTATATAATTAAAAATAATATAATAAATTAATATTAACATTATTTATTTGTTTGCAACAATAAAAACAAGATATATATATATTAAACTAATAATTTGGTAGAGTAGTAGATGCCCAAATTCATACCTAATTTTAGGCATGTTATCCTTAGACATTATTTTTCAAGACTATAAATTCAGGTCTCGATTGTTACTTTTACAAAAGGAATTTATATAAATATATGATTTTTTTTTTAATTTGATTTGTGTGAGAAATTTTTATGATTAATTTAGAGGGTTGGGCAATCTCTTCCCAACCATGATTCTTGTAATGTAAAGATGAGAGTTATGCTTATCAATAGGGAATTTAACACACAACGACCATACACACCCCTTCACATACTCGCCCACACTAAGGTTTGAACCTTGGACCTCCTGAAGAAGAGCCAAAGCATGAACCCGTTGCGTTGTTCCTCGGGACTCTATATATATACACCAAGGTTTGAACCTTGGACCTCCTGAAGAAGAGCCAGAGCCCGAACCCGTTGCGTTGTTTTCCAGGACTATATATATATATGATCACTTTAATATAATAAATAATAAAATGAAATATTTAATATAAAGTATTGATTTTTGTAATGTAAAGTTGAGAGCTATGCTTATCAATAGGGAATTTAACATACAACCATCACACACCCCTTCACAGACTCGCCCACACGCCCACACCACGGTTTGAACCTTGAACCTCCCGAAGGAGAGCCAAATCCGAATCCATTGCGTTGTCCCCTTGGGACTATATATGTATATATGATTATGATCACTTTAATATAATAAATAATACGATGAAATATTTAATATAAAGTATTGATATTTTTTTGTTTGATAGGAGAGTTGGTTACAACCACACTATTCTTGACAAGTGCAAAGTTCAAACTACAAGGGTTACATCCATTAAACCTATTCCACCTCGTTATTTTATAGCTTGACATGAAATGGACCACCGGGTGCTCAAAATTTATATGATCGTCAATCACACTCAAAAGGTTCGGATTAGACTACTACATTTGCAACAAGCTTCTCCAAGATTTAAACTTGGGTCTCTTCTTGATAAATGTCCAACCAAACTAGCACTTACCAATTCACTAACACTATAAAAAAATTAAAATACAATATTTTTTTAATATATACAATATCATGATCATGTGCAACTATCCTTCAAGGATATTGATATTATTTACGTAGTACATGATTATCCAATTACATTCACAATAGTCCTCTTCAAATATATTATTTACATAGTATATAATTATTTAATTATATTAAAATTATCAAAATATAATACACAACCCAACTTTATTATGCAAGATTTAAGCCTTAAACCTTGCCATTAGACCCATTTGATTTAAGACAATTCATTTGTCTTTTTATTTTCATTGTAATAGATTATAAAAACAAAAATCCTCACTTGTCTTTTTTAAAATTATATTGCAAGGAAGAAATATGGTAATCCCCATGCACTTATACTCTTTTTAATTATAATAGCTTATAAAAACAAAAATCCTCACTTGTCTTTTTTAAACTTATATTGCAAGGAAGATATATGGTAATCCCCATGCACTTAAGAAAAAAGAAAGAAATATTGTAATCGCCATTCACTTATACCATGATAAAAGTAAGTTCATGATAAAGATCAAGTAACTGTCACTTACATGAAACTTTTTTAATGAAAGATAACTCAATACCATTTTTAAAAATTAATTATATAAGTTAAAACGATTTTTTATATAGTGGTATTTTTTTTTTTAAATATATAATGGTATTTAAAAATATATAGTGGTATTTTTAATTGAAGATATATAGTGATATTTTAATAACATTTTTAACAACTATATATGTAAAATCTGAAGATATTTAAACTTAGATTTTTTCTTTTATAATTTACATATTCAATTAATAAACTTTATTTTAACCACTTACTAAAAAAACATATTTTATAATTATTTTAATACTTAATATATATTATTAAATTTATTATATAAAAATTATTTTTCTTTGAGTATTTGAAGTTCCAAGTTAAATAGAATATATATCTATATTTTTAAATAATCAATAGAATTATGTTAATTATTCATAGAGATTATAAAATTTTCATAATAAAAAAACATATGAAATCAAATAGCACGAGCTTAATTAATTAAAATATCTTGACTAACAAATAAAAGATTTAAGCTCAAATCTTATTAAATAATATATATATATATATATATATATATATATATATATATATATAATTATCAAGCTACTATAATATTAATATGTAGATACGAAGTTTAACCACATATAAACAATTTTAAAAATATCTTATGATTTTTGTTTAATTATAAATATAATATCCATATAAATATATAAAATTTTAAAATCAAATGGCACAAAGTTATAACCAAATAAAAAAAAATGACATGACTTTCAAATAAAAGATTTAAATTCAAATCTTATTAAATAATATATGTATAATTATCAATCTACTATAATGTTTTTTTTATTACATAATAGAGTTGGTAACAACCATTATTTTTATACCATCATCGTCATCATCAATCTGGCGTACACTCAAAGGATTCAGAACAGACTACTACCTTTAGCACAAAGTGGGCATGCCCACAAGGTTTGAACCTAGGTCTCCTCCTGATAAGTGCCCAAAGTCTTACCAATCCACCTAGCCCTCACGGACTATCAAGCTACTATAATGTTAATATATAAATATGATGTAACACATTTAAAATTTAGTTTAACCATCTATAAACAATTTAAAATATATATATATTTTAATTATAAATTTAATATCCATATATTTATAACTTTAATAAATTAATTATATATTTAAAAAATATTATCTTAAAATATTTTAATTAAATTAATATTTTAAAATGATGTGGTCTAGGGGCAAGGATGCCGCTTGATGTGACCTGGATTCAATCCCCACGATAGATATGGTATATGTATAAGAAGTATTTACTCAATAATAATATATATATATATATATATATATATATATATATATATATATATATATATATATAAATTTAAAATATATGTTTTATAAGATTTTAAATTACATATCAGATTTTTTCAAGTTTAAAGTTTATCAATAATTTTTGTTAAGTATGAAATTTTTATAATTTTTTTTTTTTGAATTTGGTTAAATTTTTATAAATCTTATTTATTGAATAAAGTTAAAATCAAAGAATCAACAGGACCCTGATTATTCAAAACATTAAACGGAAACAACTTCAAATTCAAACTGAAACAACCCAATTATAAACACTCGTTCCTTATCACTAACCAATCCTTTTCGAATTTATTGACTAACATTTAAAAAACAAAAAATTTGACAACTTTCGCTTTCCCTTATATCATCCCATTACAGTCTACACCTATTTAAACTTTTGACTAGTTTCACATTGCGAATGGAATCTCCATCGTTAATTAAAAACTGTTGGTACCAAACATTTTCAAATCAGATAGAAGAATGACAACCATGTTGATGTAGTAGTTATGATTTCCAAATCCTTATGACATAAGTCATCCAACTAAAGTTCACATGTTTTTAAAAAATATATTAAAAAACCTTTTACATATGCGTTCAAATAAGCATTCAACATTTAAATAATTTTAAAAGATTCTCTTAGCTAATATATAGCTAGAAGTCTTAAAGGTTAAAGCAATAATAGTATGATGTTTTTGGTATAATGGTAATTGAAGTGGTGTTTGTTTTGAGTCTTTTTAACGAAAATCTGAAAATATATATTTATACCTTTAACTTCAATATACAAACACAAATTTACTTCAAACAAAATTATTCCCAGAGCAATAGATTTGTGAAAAAAGTGATTTGAAGGGATGGGCACTTGGATATATGCCACTCCAAATAGGCATAGGAAGAGGTAGTTACAAAGTTGGTATTACATTCAGTCCATCACATGGATTGTCTTTGGTCAAGTTGATTGATTGAAAATTATACCCACTTTCTAGGTGTGGTGTGGGTGCTTGCTCATCCCTAATTCATGTGGGGTCGTCTCTCATCCACTCCACTGTCCCATCCAATTATTGAATTCTAGCCAAAAGGTTGTTAAGGCCCACATGTCCATCCTTTAAGTAACATCAAGGTGGCGATCTTTCTCATATTGTCCACCCCAAATCTTTAAGGATCATGACACTACTTTCCTGCTTGGATTTGCATCTTCAAGTGAGTTGGACAAGCACATGACATTTTCTAAAACTCATAATTTTGTAAAATATTTCTGTCTAGGTTGAGATGTGTGTTCCCTCATGCAAGACAATCATGAAGATGTTTTTGAAGAATTTCAACTTAGGTTTTAAGTTGAAGTTGTACTTTTAATGAGCAAATCCTCCATTGTATAAGTTTTATCAAACCAAGGATAAGACCTTGGTTTTATCAAACGAGGAATAAGACCTTGCAATATGAGAGATAAAAGTATTATATATGATACATTAAGATTATTAGTTTTTGGTTTTTTTTTTCAAAAACCTAAAGTTTAAAATGTGGTGCGGGCGAGTGTGAGGGAGTGGGTGTGTGTTAAATTTCTTATTGATAAGCATAGCTCTCGGCTTTACCAAAGGTCATGGTTGGGAAGAGATTGCTCAAGCCCTCTGGGTTGATCATAGAGGTTTCTCACACTAACCAAATATACAAAAAGAAAGATTATTAGTTTTTATATTGAAGTTGTACTTTTAATGGGTAAATTCTTCATTGTATAATGGGTTTCATTAAACTAGGGATAAGATTCTTTATACTTTTTATAATATGTTAAGATTTTGTTATTTTATTTCCTTATGTTATTAATTCATTTGGATAAGGTAATATTAGATGTGTTGTCTCGTTTTAGTTATATATTAAGAGTAAAATGTAAATAATCAGATAAATTATGTCTATTTAAAACTTGTGACATGTATTTTAGGATTATTCATTCATTTAATCTTTTGATTGAGAAATATTTATATCATTTAAATTTAATTATTTTTATGATTGAGAAAATTTAAAAAAACTCATCTAATTAGGGGATTCGTATATAAGGTAATATTAGATGTGCTGTCTCTTTTTAGCCAGACAGACATAAATACTAAAAGGTAAATGATAAGATATATGATGTCAGTTTAAAACTTACATGTTTTTTAGGATTATTCATTCAAATTTTATTGATTGACAAATATTTACATTATTTAAATTTTTTTAATCACTAACTGAGAAAACTCTGATTAGGAGATTAAAAGATAAATTTGTACATAAAATAATATTAGATGTGTTGTGTCATTTTAACTAGACAAACATAAAGACTAGAAAGTAAATGATTATATATTATGTTAGTTAAAACCTATCATATGTACTTTAAGATTATTCATTTACTGATTGACAAATATAGAAAACTAATATAATTAGGAGATTAAAAAATAAATTCATACATAAAATTATATTAGATGTGTTGTCTCATTTTAGCCAGACATAAAGACTAAAAACTAAATGATCAAATATATTATGTGAATTTAAAACCTATGACAAGTATTTTTTAGGTAATACGAAGTACAACAATGGGTGGCAAGTTTGGGGCCACACTCCTTGGGGGCATAACAATAAGAGGCCTTCCTCCTCGATCTCAGGTCACATAAATGAAATATCAACAACATGTATTTTAGGATTATTCATTCAATCTTTTATTGATTGACAAATATTTACATCATTTAAATTATTTTTATCAATGAGAAAACTCATCTAATTAGTAGATTAAAGATAAATTTGTACATGAAAAGAAGTTATCTAAGAAGCTCAAGTTCTCATTGTTATTTAAAAATGGATATGCATGCAAATCATTAGTTGATTGTTATTTAAAAATAGATATGAATGAAAATTATTAGTTGGAATCAAGTCAAAATATTTGTCGGAGAATTTTGAATTTTGTTCCATACCTTTTAAATGGTAGAATCATTGACTTGATTTCAAATTAAAAATTAAAGTTCACTAAAATAAAGTACTTTCTAAAGATTGTGAACCTCAATCATATAGAATGTTTAACTTTTCACTATTATATAGAAACATTTTATTATTGTAAATAATGGTTAAAAGAATTCTAAAATAATATTATCTAAAAATCAATTGATCATATATATATATATATATAATTCTTTTATGTTGGCTTCAAATTTGTTATATGTGTTTAAATATTTTCTCTATATTTGAGTCTAGTTTTGATTGGTAAACATTTATATCATTCAAATCATTTTTATTAACAATAACATTTATCTTGTTTTCAAATTAAAATATAAAATCTATGCATAAAAATAAAAATAAAGTACTCAATCTAAAGAATCAAGACAACAAACATAAGAGTACAACTTCTCATTGTTGTTTAATAATATTAGTATATATATAAATCATCATTTGGAATTAAGTCAAAAGAGCGGTGTGAAAACTTTTCTACGTATCATTTGGATTATTTTGGTTAATAAAATCTTTTACTCGATATTAAAATCATAGCTTAGTTATATATTTAAACAAATTACTTGATCTAAATATTTAAGACATCAACCATTTAAAATGCTCAATTTTTCATGGCTATCTAAAATTGTAAATGCTCATAATTCATTTAACATGAATAGTACCAAAATATTTGTTCCTCAATACACATTTGAAATGATCTAAAATATATCAACAAATGCTAATTATAGTTGTAAATTTTTCATCCCTACTTTTTGAAGTCTTATTTATAGCAATCTTGTTCAATACCAATTCAAAACAAATGTTTTTAAAAAATATAATTAAAATAGCATTTAATAGATTCATTAAGGTATAGTTTAGTGGTCGAGAAAAGATATTATGATGTAAACAAACGGTTAAAATCCAAGTAAATTCATTAAGGTATAGTTTAGTGGTCGAGAAAAGATATTATCATGTAAACAAACTAAAGTTAAAATCCAATGAAATAACTTAAAATAGAAAAATATAATATAGAATCCACTTTTAATTATTGGACATAGAGATTTGTGTTAATAATTTACTCATAAAAATAATCAAGTGGTATTAGCTCCATCTGTTAGATTCCTCAACATTTCAAGGAGGAAACTCAAGTTCAAATCTTGTCAAACTATACATGGATAATATCCAAGCTTTGTTGTAATACAAATATGTAGTGTTGATGTAGTACGAGTGGGGCATGTTTGAATCTCATTAACCCATTAAAAAATAATAATAATTTACTCATAAAAATCCTTATGTTCCATGTATAACATTTTTTTTATTGTGCATTACTTTTTCTTAGAAAATAAGAAATATTAGTAACTTTTGACCTATGCTATTTTACATTTTATTTAGTTATATTTTCTTTCATACATTCCATTAGGTTTCAATCGAAATATTAAATCTTACAATTTTATCATCGTTTAATAGAAGTGTTTGAAACTAAAATATAAAACAATGAAGTTTTTTTTTATTGGTAGTAGAAGGGGTTTTTAAAGGGTTTCCAAACCTATTACAAATAGGGTTTTGAAAGGCACCCCCAAACCTTAGATCTAACAATAAGATATCAAGAAAAACTGAGATGGAGTCCACGAATCCAATCTGAAAATCCAATGAAGCAACCTTCTAGCAAATAAGCTACAGATTTTTATCAAGCAAATACAAGAGATTATCACAATCAAAAAGCCAGCTGGCAAAAGAAGCCAACATAGGAGAAACCCACACCCAAAACAACATTCAAATTTGAGATTTAAAATTAGAATTTGAAAATCCCGCCCAGAATTGCATTCAAATTCAAAGTTCAAAATTTGAAGATCTCGTCCACCACTAGGGCCTTAAATCTGGGAACCATACCTCACCACTAGAACCTAGGGGTGCTCAAAGAACCAGAATGCCAAGAATCCCATTTAAAACTAGAGTAGATCTACAACAACATTTAGCTTGATAAACAACTGAAACAAAACAACCAAAAATCACTTGTTGGAAGCCTGTCTCAACGAGGTCTTGGGAGGCCTGCCAACCTTTTTTTGACCCCCAAAGAAAGAATCCTTTTTCAAGCCACACTCTTGAACACATTTGTTCCAAGTCTCTATGATTGTAACAACCTCATTCTCTCTAGGATGCAGAGCCTCAAAACTATCCATTAGAAGGGGTTGTACTCCATTAGCAATTTTAGAGTCAATCTCCATTTTCTTGAGTGCTCTGTTGCTAGGTCTTCCCAATTTCCTTTCAATCCCTACATCAATACGAGCTTTCCTGTGACTTTTGGTCTTTGAACCTGGAGAGCCTTTCTCAAACATAGGTTTTGAAGAGGCTAGAGAGCTTTCCATTAACTATTGAAGAGTTGGATCATCCATGTCAAGACAGTCAAAGGGACTTACCTCTTCTCCACTCTTCCCAAATTTAGGAATTTGAACAATATCTCCCACTACTATGCTCACTTCCCTATTATTCGCAAGAACCATGTTCAACTTCTCCTCTCCATTAAACATGTTTGATTGAAGAAGAGCTTCCTCCTATAATTCCTCACTGATCCCAACTTGAGAAATAGAAAATAGATCTTTTACTTTCAATTTTTGAGGGTTAGGCACCCATTTTTCACTAAGCTTCTTACTATTTTTCTTACGACTTGCCAAAGTACTCAGAGATTTAGGATGCAAGGGGTATATGCTCTTATGGTGTCCTCCCTTATCACACTCCTAGTAAACTTGGGGTTTATTTTTATATTCAATGTTATGAACCCCGATGCCAAGGTTAGAAAACAACTCAATAGAGCTTGGCATATCCTTCTCGATATCTCCCATCACACACATTCTAACATAGAGCATTCAATATTTGGAATTGGTACTTTGATCGAAGGAAATCAAATTCCCAATTGTATTGGCAATAGCTTGGAAGATGCTCTCATACCAGAGATGAAGTGGGAAGTCTGGTAGCTTGACCCATAGTGGGACAATATTAATGCTTTGTGTTAGGGTATTAAAATTTGGGGTCCATTTACGCAAAAATAAACCTCGTTTGCCAAAAAACCATGGGCCCCCTTCCAAGATTCGCTTGGAATCCTCCTCACAATTGAGCCTGATAAGGAAGAAATTTCTTGGGATGGCCACAATTTCAAGAGAATCGATAGGTCTCCATCTTGCCAAAGCCCATCTCCTCAAAGTATCAATATCCGACCTCCTACCTTGGAATTTTTCCACAAGATTCCACAACCCATATTTTAGTATATTATCAATCAAGATATCGAGGATATGGATTTAGTTTGACATAGGAGAAATGTCGAAGAGGGTGTCAAATCCTCCATTAATGCCAACAACCACTTTTGCATACGAAGGTGCACTAGGGGGGATGGGGTATTCCCCATAGGTTCTACTCGTCCCACCTTTGATCTTACCAAGATCTCACTCCTCCCATTCAAATGCAAAGGAGGGGTCACAAGAGTCAAATAGATCTGCCTTCACAGACTTAGCTTCTTTAGCACTGAGATCGAAGTTGCCCGACCAAGCATCCACCATCTCTGCAACACTCATCTGCCTCCTCTGCAACACTCCTTTGAAACTTAAAAAACTACACCGATCTGCTTCACAACCTAACTACTGTCGCACAGTGCTTAACAGATCTGCTTTACAACTTGGTCAGGCATCCACCTTCTCTGCAACGCTCATCTGCCTCCTCTGCAACGCTCCTATGAAATCTAAAAAACTACACCGATCTGCTTCACAACTTAACTACTGTAGCATAGTGCTTCACAGATCTACTTTACAACTTGGCCAGGCATCCACGTTCTCTGCAACGCTCCTATGAAACCTAAACAACTGCATCGATCTGCTTTCAATATGCATATTTGCAAACTATTTTTATAACTAGATATTCAATAAATTTTAAAGTATCAATCTTTGGTTTACTTTTTGTTCTAAGATGATATTTGATTTTAAACATTTCAAATACAAATTATAATATGAGGAATCACGTATTGTTCTAATAGTAATGAGAGTTCTTATTTCTTCTATATTTTGTCATTTTAAGTTCTAGAGAAGGAATATAAAGTTTAAATAGTGGTTAAAATATATTTAGCTTAATGTTAGGACATTATATTTAACTCCAGGCTTTAATAGTTTTAATTTTAATGCATATTGATTATGAGAATAAATTCTTCCATAGGTGCAATTATATTCTTTCTTATTGAAATAATGGTGAAGGAAAACTTAGTGAGATGTCAAATTTTGATTTTGTAGCATGTAAACCACATAAATATCATTAAAAATTAATGTCTAGACAATAACTTTTATGATTTTATATTTATTCTAGTATGAGGTAACTTCACTATTCAACTGATAGGCACTTAATTAGCCAATCTATATTCTCTTAAAATGTTGTTGATGCCAATTTATATTCCATTCAAATGCTATATATATATATATATATATATAAGGATTGAGTAAATAATATACAAAATCAATCTCAATCATTTTCAAAAGTAGTGAGCTTTATTTTTTGTTTGTGTTTTAAGATGTCCCTTATTTAATTTTAAAAGTTTTTAAATAAAGATAAATAGTTTAAGGAGATGATATATTATTTTACTTTACCTATTTCCAAGATAGGCTATAGCTCATTTTTTCTTCAAAATGTAAATTTTAGTTACTTTCTAAATTTGGAAAGCCAAATAAAAAGTTTAAGAAATGGTTTAAATATCTCCAACTTATAATTTTATTTTTAACCTTAGGATCTACTATTTAACCCCAATATAAATATATTAAGAAAATGATTCTTACATGGGAGAGATTATATTCAATCTTATTGAAATTATTGTGAGAGATTTTTTGAGATGTCAATAATTTGATTTTTCTAGTATATTCATCAAATAAACAACACTAAGGAAAAATTTCTATTTTTTAATGTAAGAATATGTGATTTTATATTTATCGAAGCTAGTATTAGATAAATTAACTTTTTATTTTGTTGGATAATAAGGGGTTGTACTCGGGTCCCCCACCCTTGATAAATTACATCTCTCTTGTTTAGAGCTTGAGAGTTTACAAATAGATACACTTCCCATCTCAATTGAGATGCTATAGCTACAAATCTACATCATTTTATATAAAATATCTGAATTCTTGATTTTCATTTTCTGAATATTTTCAAATTTTTGTATGAATACAATTACTCTAGAATTTAGCATCTTTCTTGATATTTTTCTATAGCAACCTTCACAATGTCAAAACGTCATCTCTCATATCTATGTCTTGTATCTTAGTAGAGTAATATTTCCAAAACATCACACTATCATAGTCCGCTTTACCAAATATGGATTGCTAGTTTCCTTCATGAAACACAAGAGCAACCACAAAAATTATAATAAATAATCTAAATGAAAACACATTATTGTTACAAAATAAAAGATATTACCAATGGAAAACATTAAAGTAAATTTTAATCATTAATTGATTTAGGCAATCAACATTTTTTGTCAACTTCAACTAAACTTTCTACTTTCTCTAACCATGGAAAGGAGAATTTTACTTCACGATCCTCAATTTGAAACCCCTATATGGGCTAGCTTATTTGCATATTTGTTTCCTTCCCTTAATATATGTGTCAACATGATTTCTTCAAACTCTTTAGCAAGATCTTGAATTTCCACAGTTATCTCTTGTATGTTCCATGGAGCCTTCACTTTCCTCAAAATTGTATCTATTACTATGAGAGAATCACCTTACATCCATACTCTATTCCATTTCATTTATTTACATATTTTTAACCCTTCTAAAGCTGCCCAGGCTTCAACTTCATTATTTGTCTTAAATCCACAATTGAAAGCATAATGAGATAAAATCTCTCCTCTATTGTTTCTAATTATTCCTCCTTCTCCTGTTGGTCCTAGATTTCCTTTAGATACTCCATAAAAATTTAATTTAACCCACTCCACATCTAGTGGTTTCCACTTTATATTCTTTGCCTTCTTTTTGCTTCTCTTGTACCCAACATCATAATTCTATTTAATGACTTGACTCCATCTATCAAGAATCTCTGCTTCCAAATTAGGGATTGGGTGAGTTGATAGGGTTGGTTTAGACTCCTCTATGGCTAAACATATCTTCTTTTTCATTACCTCTAAACTGCTTTCCTTTCCTTTAAATATTCTTCTATTCCTTTCTAGCCATATAGTCCAAAGTATTTTATATTTTGATATATCCCATATTATCTGTAAAGCCTCACGTTTATAAGTGCTCTGTCATTGTTTTAACCAATATTTAATTCTACTATTCCTCACCATGCATTTACCAAACATATTAAGAATCCATTGCCATAGATTCTAGACTATTGAGCAATGTTCTAACAGATGGTATATACTCTCCTCCTCCTTATTACAGAAAACACATTAAGAGGGGCCATGAAATAAGGTTATCCCAAAATAAAATTCTTCTATGACCTACTAGCCAAACATACATTTTGACTTTAATAATGCTTGGGCTATCCCAAATATCTCTCCATATTCTAGTGATAATATTACTATGTTGGAGTTGAACATTATATCAACTTCTTGTTGTGTATTCTCCTGAGCTATTCAACTCCCAAATCAATTTATCCGTAGCACCCCTTGGAATAATTACAGTTGTTATCTTTCTACTCAATTGCCTCCTAGCATCAATGTCCTGTATACTTGTAAAAAAAAATTATTTTCATTTGTATCTTCCTTCTCAATCCTTGTACAAAATGCTTGAAACCCTATCACCATATTTGTCTTGAAGAAATATCATCCAAGGTTTCAAAACTGGATCTAAATTGAGTTATTTTTTATCACACCAAGTATCCATCCAAATAGAAAAATTTTCTCCATCCCATCACTCGTCTTAAACCTTTAATCATAAGATCAATAGATTTTTTTAAACCATTCCAAAGAGTAGAACCATTTAGAAGAAAGAATGCAGTAAATATTAAACTTGGGTCATTGGGATCAACATACTTACTTAAAATAATTCATAATCATTGTATTTGAATCTCTTTGTACAATCTACATATAAATTTTCCCCTAAGAGCTAAGTTTGCATCCGTAATAACTCTTAAACCAAGACCTCCCCTAGTTTTATCATCACACAACTTGCTCCATTTCACCAAAGGAAATTTCCTTTTATCATGTCAACCTGGCCATAGAAATGATCGCATAATATAGATTAAATTTATTCAATTGATTTTAGGATAGAATACAATGACATATAATATGTTGGAAAGACTTGTAAGACTGACTTAATTAACTGCACTCTTCCTACTAACGATAACCATCTACCTTTCCAAGCTGGAAGTTTATTTTAAAATTTACTAATAATTGGATTCTATAAATCTATCCGCATTATTCCCTCAAATAAAGGCATCCCTAGATAAGATGTTAAATTTACCTCCTCCATTTGAAGCAACCTACAAATTCTTGTTTAGATAAATTAACTTTTCAACTAATAGCAACTCAATTATCAAAATTATGTTTCATTGAAATGCTACCAATTTTTTGAACATGAATGTTAACCAAACAATGCCTAAATTAATAGTTCATATGCATGTTACATGATTACTAGAAGGTGCAACTCGAAAAGAGAGACTGCAATATAACAATATTAGCAAAAGAGTAGAGATAATTCAAGATCTTCTCACATGTTCAAAGTTCTTAATACTATTCAAGTACTGCAAGATTAGACTCATAAATCCAATTTATAAAATAATATAGGCATTTCTTCTCAAGAAAAAGAGTTACATATAAACAATT